>CM066329.1:214598632-215198632 GCA_033807585.1 Hydrophis major
CTGGAGCTAGCATTTCACAAGCTCCTATTGGTTATTTAACATTAGCATTACCTATATAAGCAGAGTTGTTGTTATACAAGTTAGAAGTCACTATGCAATAAAGAGTTGAAAGTTCACCAACTAAGACTGTCTCCATTCATTCTACCCATGCCTGAATCTATGACAGACCTCTTCACAAACAATACTATTTGGCTTTCCGTCATAAGCAGATGAACCAGGGAAGTTCTTTTTCTGTTCTCTGAGTTCGGTTGTTTGCTTGCAAACATTACCCAATTAGGTAACATCATCAATGTTAATCAGTGGTGGGATTCAAATAATTTAACAACCGATTCTCTGCCCTAATGATTTCTTCCAGCAACCAGTTCACCAAACTGCTCAAAAAGTTAATAACCAGTTCTCTCGAACTGGTGTGAACTGGCTGAATCCAGGGGTGGGTTTCTACCGGTTCTGTCCACCTCTGTAGAACCGGTAGCTCTGAAGAGCAGCAGACATAGAACTGATTCTATGTCTGCTGATGTTTTTGCCCACCCATCCACCTGACCTTTATTTCCTGATTTTTCAACTTCAGCTGCCGAATGAGGCACAGCTGCAGTTAAAAAAGCACGAAAAGAGGGCTGTTTCAAAGGCTGCTTCTCTGCACACAGCTGCTGCTGGCGATTTGCAGCTGCTGCTGCTGATTTACAGGCGTGTGGCTTTCAGTGTGCAGGGAAGCTCATAAATCCCGAACCGGTAGTTAACCCTGTTGTATCCCACCCCTGGCTGAATCCCACCACTGGTGCTATTGAGTGTGAGGTTTATATACAGTAGCTTACCCTGCCTTTGTTGATGGGGTGTGGTTTTCTCTCCTTGGTAGTTCCTTGAGTAGGATATTGTTTTCTCTTTGAATGTTTGTCTGGTTCCTGGTGGTTTCTGAACTTGGTTGTTTGCTTGCAGACATTTCATTAACTGACTATGTATGATGTCACCCTGATTAGATATGATGTTATCTAGTCTGGAAATGAAACTAGCAACCAACCAAGCTCAGAAAGTACCAAAGTCTCCACAGTTCAACCTTAAGGTATAGATATTCTCTTTTATTATTTGGTCTTAATCCCTGCTTATCTGAGTGTTGGCTGCTGGGGAAGATGTGTTCTGATCTTGTTGTCTCGTTTTTAGCTAGTTTATTGTATCTTTTGAATGGTGTGTAAATGTGGTTTATACCTGTGTGTCTGTTAATAGCTGATTTGTTCAAATGCCAAGCTCTAGCATTTTTTGATTTAGCTTGGTCTAGAATGCTCATGGGTTTCCCTATTGAAATTATGGTTTGTGAGAATAAAGAGTTTCATCATGTCTTCTGACTTCTAGCTGGTGTCCATGGATGTGCTCTGCTAGTCTTCAGCCTCTCAGGCCTACGTAGAGGCCATTACTGTCCTAACATTATATGTTGTAGATTGTTCTTGTTTTATTCTTCTTGGATTACTGTGTCTTTTGGTTTACTTAAGATATTTTCGAGAGATTTATTTGATTTGCATACTATGATGATGCTGTATGGTTGTAATAGTCTGCATTTCCCCCCCCCTCCAAGATGTTTTTGAGGTAAGGTAGTGTTATCCTTTTCATAGGTTGTGTTGGTTGTGTTATAGTGGGCTAAATAGTCAAACCGTTTTTGATAAAGTTACACGGGAATCCATTTTGTTGGAAGATGTTGTACAGGTGGTCTCTTTCCTTTTTTGTTGTTCTGAGTTGGCGCAATATGTTTCTATTCAGCTGAATAATATTCATACACAGCTCCTCTTGTGGGAAGTTGGATTATTACTTTGATAGTGGAGCATTTGATTAATGAGAATTGTTTTTCAAAAGAAATTTATGAAGAATTCCTGGAAGTTTGACACATTCAGATAAATCAACCAGCAAAAGACATATAAAAAACCACAGTTATGCACCATTCAAAAGAGGCAATAAAAAAAGCTAAAAGAAAAAAACAGCCCAGAACACATACTCTCTAGCAGCCTGCACCCAGATAAGCAGAGATTAATACCAGACAATCAGAAAACAATAACCTAATCAAGAAATTACCAAGGGAAAAAACCATACTCCCACCAACATTGGCAGGGATAACATTGTATAAAAACAGGAACAACCCTTACTCCCTAGCAATGATGATGTTTTTTTCATTGGGTAATGAAATATCTGGAAGCAAACAACCAACCTTAGAGAGCAGCAAGGAGCATCCTCAGTAGAGTCTGGACAACTATCCCCAAACCTGAGAATGATTTTTCCCAAAACCTTCATGTACATGTTAAATAACTCAGAGAACAAAATGGAGCCTTGCAGGAACCCCAGGAAAGTTCCCATGGGTGTAACAGAACTCTAACAATTAATCTCTGGTTGCAATACAAGGAATAGGAGACAACCACTAAATGATAACAGTTTTAATTTTCTCCTTTCTGTTCCAGCAAGAAACTGTAATTGACTTATTTTTTTAAAAAAACCTACTCAAATATCTCAGAGTTGTACTCAAGCCACGCTTTCCTGTTTCCTTCTGGGTACAGATTAGGTGGAAATGGAGGCTCCCTCTTTGTTCCAAAGCTGTCTCTGATAGACAACCCCCCCCCCCTTCCTTTTTCGATGCCTGGACTTTGTGAGGAGGAGGAATATACATGATTCTTGCACCAGGGCAAAGGAAGCGATATTTGAAACTCCCTCCTCCCGCCATTTTTCTGGGAGCCAGATATTAAGAAGAATCCTTCAAGCCTTTCATATCTAAAGCAAGTAGTGCTTGTTCAAAGGCACACTATAAATAATTTATATATCTACTGGTCTGCATTACAAACCAGAACTCCTGTTACCCACTACAGAGTATGGAGAGGGGATGGGAAATAAGTATGCGTGCATATGTGTGTGTGTGTCTGTGTCTGTGTGCACTTGTGTGGAGGGGAGAGAGAGAAGGAGAGATGAGATGCATTTTGGCAGCTGGTTAGATTTTTTGCTAAGCCCTGCATTCAAAACAAGAACACTTTGATCAGGTTTATGCGCCAAGGAATTCACCCATCTATTCAGACTGAGGTTCCATTAGATGATCTATAATTTGGAAAACCTGGCTAATGAAAGTATTGTCATCTTTAGTCTACTGCATAGTTTGTTTAGGCCAAACTATGTGTTATTCCAAGTAAGCTGGATATTAAGAGGGCTTCCTTTTAGAGTTATTTTGGTTAGGATCTGGTTAAAATATGGTTCTGTCTGTCTGTTTGTCTGTCTGTTTCTCCCTCCCTCATACACACACACCACCACCACCACACACAGTCACATAGATGGGAAACAGAAAGATTTCTCTTATATTCCCATTTCAATATTTTAAATAATTCTCCAAGGATCCAGTTTCTGCTCTGTTGCAGCCCATGAGAAGAATCAATTCCCCCACATTTTTATTTTTTTATATTTTCACTCAGAGGCAGAATGCTTCTGTAACTGTGTAAAATGGAGGAGTGCCTGTTTCTTGTGAAAAAAGAGAGAGAGAGAGAGAGAGAAAGGCTTTGTTTATAAATAATCAAAGATACCCAAAAGTCCCAGTGAAGTGTTATTAGCATCGCCATATTCAATCTGGCCAAAGGCCAAGTTTCTTTGTTTTGCTTATACAGGTAGAAAAGACTGGCCTTCCCTTAGTTTTAGGGGCCTCTTTCTATTCCTGTGATGAAATGGGAGCCATGCTAGTGTGTGTGGAGGGGAAACCTAACCTGGGCCCAAATGCATGTGCTTTAGAGGTGAGAAATACAAACTTATTTTAATGCTCTGCTGTAGCAACACCCCTCTCAAGTGCCCAAAGAACTTGGGGGGAGGGTGAAGAGGAAGCTTTAGCAGACTTTTCACGTCCGTTTGGCTAAGGAGTTTAAAATTAATATATCTATTATAGATCATTCAGAGGCAAAGCCTCCCTTAATAGATCTAGTGGAGACTATTTTACCATAGAACAAAAGGGATGGGGGAGTGGAATACACATCCCTTCAAATATGGGGGAGGAAGAACCTGCAGACCTGAAGGTGAACTGTAACAAGGGATAGGCAAGGTATGAATATCTCCAACGCGCTTGAGTAAGAAAACCTTTGTTGTTCTGAAAGATTCCCTTCCGCAAATACAGTGAGATGTCTTGCCAGTCAGTGATTGAAACCAATGTCTCCCACCAGGAGAATTCCGCCCCCCACCCCCACCCCAAAGACGGCAAAATAATATCAAACACATGAAAAACAAACGGAGACAGAGAAACCAAAGCAATAGTTTGCAGCAACAACAGGGCTGAAGGGAAGACATCTAAGATATGCAAAGAGAAGAGGACCAAGGAGGGGATTTCAAAGTTTATAAGCGTATGGCAGAACTTCCAACAACCTGGTTCATACTAGTCTTATACCCTGGAAAAGAACTCCTTAGCTTAAGAGATATGCCTGAATTAATTTTTTGGGTGGGTTGTGTGTGGGGGGGGGAGAAATTTCATAATAGATATAGGGATATATATTTAGAGAGAAATGAATCACCTGATAGATCTGGGTATGTCTGTATGCGTATCTATACAGAAAGCAAGAAACTCTGCATTGACAAAGAGAGTCCAGCCAGAATGTGCTTGTTTTGTATATACAATATATATCTACTGGACTACCTATTCCCAGTACCATTATCTGCCCATCCAATAAGATCAGATAGAGACTTACTAGATTCAGAAGCCAGATTTCTGAATCCCTGCACCATTCTAAGCAACAGCATTCTCACCCATCCAACCACCAGCCCCAGCCCTACTCCGGTAGTTTTCTTCAGGAACACAAGCAAATGGACCTGTGGTCCATCTAGTCAAGCAGCCTTTTTCCCCCCAGGGGCCAGTAATCAACACAGTGCCATTCAGTAAATATTGCATCAGCCTTTGGGCCGTAGAATGACTGTCTGGCATGAAAATATTTCTTTGGGGGTTTCAGTGAATTGGATTAATTTGATGAATGTTCCCAGGGATAGATATACAGCATGATACACATACACAGAGAGAAAGAGACATGTACATATGCATACGCTTTATTCATATTTTTAATATGCTTTCTTTTTACTGCATTGTTATTTTAACTCAACTTGTGGAAGTTGGGATGTATGGGGCCCTGAGCTGTTCCTAACAGGAACAACCTAAAGATCTAGTAAAATAATTAATCATTCTCGCTTTAAGTTTAAACTTCTTCAACTTCTTCAACTTTTACTCTCCTTGCCAATCTCCCAGATTCTGCCTCCCTTTCTCTGGAGGTAATCTCCAGGCTCACTGGGAAGTGTGCATGGAAAATGGCAAGTTAAATGGAAAGGAGCAAAGTGACAAAATTCAACCCCCAGTTATTTGGTCTAAGATGAGTCCATAGATGTTCAGCTGAAGCAAGATCCAAGACCTTGCATGCTTTCAAGCACCTGCGCTTTCCCCAGAAATAGGTAGAGAAGGAATGCAGTTTTAAAAAGACAAATAGAAAAAGCTCAGGAACAAGAATGGAAATAAAAGAGCTGTCGCATACCTGGGAACTTTTTTTAAAAAAAATTTTCTTACTGGATACAGTTTTCTGAAATCCTGGAAGTCAAATATTTTCACCTGCTAACAGCCTCCCATTGATAATGTTTTTCCAAGACATCCACATGAAAGAAGGAAGGTAGAGACTTTATCCAGTGGCTAATATTCTATGTTTTAGGCTTTGGCAAAAATGATCAGGGTAACAACCAAGTCTGGTGTTTCCAATATTTTTGGAGAAACCGATTTGTTGACATAAACAATAAGGCACAATTCCTCCCCTTTCTAATTGTGACTTGAGAAGGGAGCCTTCCAAGCTCCTTTTAACTTGGAAATGAACTTGGACTTCCAACTAGACAAGGCACTAAACGGGATGAGGTAGTTTTATTTGTCTGGTTCTGAATCATAGCCTAAGGGGTAAGTGCACTATTAACAAAAGGGACAGGGTGTGTGTGTGTGTGTGTAAAGTCATCACGGAGAGAAGCCATTGGAACTAAACATTTTAAAGTCTCTCTCCTCTCTCTCTCTCTCTCTCTCTCACACACACACACACACAATCCCTTTCTCGGGAACCAGTTTCCCATTTTCTCACGGCCCTTTGTCAAGGCTCCATGGAAGGGAGGGTGGATGGCAGGAGAGAGGGCTCTTAACGTGCTGGGGAGATGCCGGGGCTGTTTTAAGAAGAAAGGGTGGGTGTGGGGGACACACGGTTGAATGAAGAACCCCGGACCGCCCGTATGCCACGGTTAGAAGGCCTCCTTCCCACTGCTCCAGATAACCCCTTCGGTCTACCAGCCTTCATCGGGCTAGCACGGTTCAGAGAGCCTATGCTAAAACAAAAGTTACGCATGTACGTATTGATTTTATTTATACAAATTATTGAATGCCTATCCCCGCTCTCTCTCTCTCTCTCTCTGAAAACAGAGGAAGAGAATGGAAGGAAGAAGAAGCGCCGTGCCGTATCTGCGAGTCGGCGGGAGTGCAGAGCTGCAATGAAAAAGAAAAAGAATTTTTTTTTTTTTTAAGATCATTTTTTGGGGGGGAGCGGGGTGA
The DNA here is from genome assembly GCA_033807585.1 of Hydrophis major. Lineage (NCBI taxonomy): Eukaryota > Metazoa > Chordata > Lepidosauria > Squamata > Elapidae > Hydrophis > Hydrophis major. The sequence goes on from CM066329.1 coordinate 214,605,183, forward strand.
CGACTCCTCAGTCACCGTGAATTGCTCGGGGACGAGCGGGATTCTTTCAAATGCCAACCGAGCGGGAGTTGGCAGTGAAAGCAAAAAAGGCGAAGAGCGGGGAGGAAAAGAAAAAGAAAAAAGGAAGAAGCGTTCGTTGTTAACGCGGCCAACCGTTGTTACCAAATCCTCTTTGAATCTTAGGACTGCACTCGCTGCAACGCCCGGGAGTGCGTTTTCATCAGAGAGGGGGAGGCCCGGGGGGGGAAAAAACGAGGAACGAGGAAAAGGTTCTCCAGGTCTCCGAGATGTGGCGCGTCGCAATCCGAGAGCAAAAAAAAGCACCCAGTATGGCCCGACAGGCTCCCACCACCACCATTTCTCGAGGCAACTCCAAGGCCTCTTAGACCCAAGGTAGGGCAGGCAAGAGGAAAAACGCCGCCTCTGGGCTTTCGGTCTCCTAACAGAAGGTAGATACCTGGAGAAATTAAGCGCAGCTAACTTCAGTTTTGTGGTGAAATGGGGACAAGACGTGGAAGCCGGAGTAGGAGTTGGACGCTTCACTTGACTCCCGCTCCTTGAGCTGTGAGCGTGGAAAGGGGAGCCCTTTCTTTAGGAAACTTTTCCAAGGGCTTTGGGGGGTGTATTTAACAAAATGTTGTGGCTTGTTTGCTTTTTTTCCCACGCCTTGGGGACGGTCCAGAAATCTTGAGGCGATTATATTAATTCAACTCTCCAGTGAAGAAAGGGGGATAATAATCCACACACACACATACACAAATGAAATGGAGAAGTTTGCAAAGGCGTGGCCTTAACATGGATGAGTCTGAACAAAACATAGAAATCTTTTTAAAAAAAAAAAACAGAACCAAGGCTCCAGTCAAGGAAAAGGTTTGATTTAAAAAAACAACAACTCTACGAGCAATGATAATTTCTTGGACACCTTCTCAGTCTAGTAATGAAAAGTACAGTCTACATTATAAACACTTCTCAGGCAGTGGTGGTTTTGGCTTTTCTTTTCGTCTGTCTTTCCCGAGTGCCTGACGGGAGTATTCCTGATTTCAGCCCTGAGTGGCAACTGGTGAGGCACTCTACCTTGAGAGGACTTTCTTGCAGGTGAGACTGAAGGAAAGATCAGTTCAGAGTCCTTGTCTTGCCAAAGGTTTCCACTGGGATCTAGGGACGAATTACCTTGGGAAGCCAATTTTCCATTCTATTTGTGAAGCCTATTTCCAAAACTTGATAGAGTACCTTGATAAAACACCTCTAGTAAGTGGAGGGGAATCTCTTTTAAAAGTTCATTTAGCAGCATTTTTTAAAGGTAGTTTTCCCCCCCTCCCACTTTTTGACAGGTGGGCTTATTTAAGACATTATAAAAGCTGTTCTTCTGCAGTTCCAAATGAAACGTTAACTGCGTCTTTTTTCCTCCTGCAAAAAGCAGCGGACACTCTTCAGTAATTTCTGGGCAGGTTTTACTATGATGGTCCCAAGAGGGTTGGCTTCCTTGTTGGTTTAATTAATTTACACATCTCTTACTATCTCCAACTAACCCCAGACGGTGCCATTTAGGGGACAGGTTCTGCATGAAACCATTATTTTCGTGCCTCCATTGCTGGCCAGTCTACAAAATGTACAATTTTTAAAATAAGGTGCATTTGGACTGGGGCATTAAGGTGGTAATTTTGTAAACACCAATTGGGAAATAAACCCTATTAAACTCAGTGGAATGTACTTCTGAGTTGCCAAGCATTATGTTAAGGCTGAAGTATTTTAGAAAGAATATGGAGAGAGTGCTTGTGAATAACTGGTGACCGTCCAGGAGTTGGTGGGACGGAGATAGATGAAATTCAACCTCTTTACCTAGAAATAAATTAGAAATGAAAGGAAGCAGATTTCACTTCAGACTGGTTTATACGGGTTCACTCTTTTCTCAATTTTTAGTACTGTAGTTTGCTTTTTACAACACGGATCAGGGGAGAGACTGATTGGAGACTTTCCTTATCTGCCCTCTACAACATAACAGAGTTAACTAAATATCAAAGTTCCAGAAGATGGCTCAGTATGTTGCCTTCTTGGCAATTAATCACTAAACTGCAATTAAGTACTTTATCTCATTCTTAGAACACATCCCTCACTTCCATAATCAGATCAGAGTAGTGGCAATTAAAGCAAGGAAGAGTTAGACTGCTGCTTTCCAATGAAATCCTTCCTTATCATCTTCCTCCTCCTTTTCCTCTACAAAAAGCCCCAATTTACTGCTTATTGGACATTACTAAACACATTCGCACCTTAACAATGCAATCTGGGTATAACCAGCAGGAAGTAGAATCTTTCCATCCCTTGGCTGCTTTCCTCAACAAAACTTTTAGGAAGGGTGGGTCTTACTTTTGAGTAAAATTTGGGGGCTGCCCCTTTTTTGTGTATGTTTCAGGTTTCTCCCTTTCTCTGACTTAAGGTCTTTCTAGTTTTCTTCTGTCTGTGTGCATGCATGCATGAATGGAAAAGGGTGCAAAATGAAGGGAATCTCAGGAGTCAACATGGCTCTCTCTTTTCTCTATTTTTCCTTTTTTCTTTCCTTTTCTCTTTTCTTTTTTTTACTGTATTGCATTTCTACAATCATAAACAGAGGTACATGTTCCTCTTTTTCCAAAGTTACAAGCCTGCCTTGGTGTGCATTTTTAAGTTAATTAACCTGCTAAAATTGATTTCTGCTATCAGCCAACAGATTTCTTAGCCAGATCAGCCCCTTTAAATGAGATAGTGCTGAACAATTTATGAAATAAAAAACTGCTTAAGACAAGGCAAATAAATAAAGATCTTATGGCTCAGGAATAAACTACTGAGAGGAAGAAAGGGAGGGAGGGAGGGAGGGAGGGAGGGAGGGAGGAAGATGCTTCACTTTAGAAAAATTTTTAAATTAATGTTTCTCTCTCAGAGCATGAAATGTGCAAATTTTCATTCGGTTTTCTTTGCTTAATTTTTATGACACCCTTTAAGATGTGCTAACAGAAATGAAACAATAAAATCCAACTGTTAATTAAAACTATATTTCACTGAAATGAACATTGTAAATAATCTTACATAACCTGGAAAAAGATCAAAGTCAACTTTTAATTAATTATTTTTGCCTCATTTACTCAGAAGCCACTTTTAAAATAACTCACAGAGTTTAGTATTTCTGGATATAATTTTAAACTGAGAGTACTATCAGTCATTTATACATAAGCTCTTGTATATCTTACATGTACACATGTCAGTTGTGTGTTATTTTATTCAGTTCATTTTCCTGATGTATACTTTGATTTTATAAAATCAATTGCCAAAATCATTAAGAGCATGTCCTGTGTTTTAAAAATGTGTTTGAACTCTTGAAAAACATTCAAATTTTATTTTAGAAAAGGTTGTCCAGTGGCCTCTGTATTTCTTAAGGAAAAATTAAATTAGATCTTTTGAATTAAGACTTTGGATTTTTCCTTTATTAGCAATAGCCCATCTATTGAACACCACAAATTCTTAGTCACTTTGATTCCACAAGTAAAGTTCATTAAGACTGAGGTCAAAGAAGGCTGATTGTGAAACAATTTGTCTATTCCACCTTGACCTTAGACTTTGCCTGGTTTGATTGTTACATATGCAAAAGTGTAAACAGGAGTTGCATGTGAAACCCGAATGTCTCTTTTGAAGACATAATATTTTCCACAGAAACTTAAGATGATTGTTTGGTTGAAATATTGAATAGATTTTTAAATAACCAGGGTATTTTATTGATAGCAGGCAATAATTATCTTGGAAGTGCAGAAAGAATAATTATTCCTGCATTTATTGATAATTCTCCTTAAATTCTGGCAGCAAAAATCTAATGTGGCACTACTGTTTCTTATTGTAGGAAAATATTGATATTTGACTCATAGGTAGTTATCGCAGAACTTGAATATTCAGCCTTTTTGGCTGTACGGCTCCAATTATATTAGATTGGATAGTCATTCACTTATTGATTTGTGTATTTATTTTGGTAGATTCTTCTTGATCAGTAAGTTAACTTGGTTGGCTATAGCATCTTGGAAGCAGTAGCCCTACCCACCTTTGTTTAAAATAAAAGGCACAGAATTCAAAGGAACTTGGTTTTGAGTAAACCTACATGATATATAGGTAGCTATAGGCAAGATTTGGCCGCTTCCTCCCCCCCCAGCCCCCTCCATTTTCTTTTCTCAGAACTGTATTTTTCCTCACACCACCAAAATCCTGGGTCATCCTAAGGTTCACATTTCCAAAATTATTTTGCATAAAATGGGAATGAAGAGCGAGGAGGAATATGGAAGGTCCTTGTTCTTCTTAAACTACATTTTCCATGGTTTCAGACACAAAATTAGGATTTTTCTTTTGAAAAAAGGGGGAGACATGTGTCTCTGAGACGTAAATAAACAAATTCACCGATCCCATCATCCAATACTGCCTGCAAAGTGTTGGGGGCCAGCGTGCATTACAGCCATCAATCTTAGGATGATAGCTTGCAATTCTTCTATTTCATTATGAGCCATCCATCTCAGATTCAGTTTATATTGCGTACACTCAGTTGCCCTTATTGTCTTTTACACCCCCACCCCACACACACAAACCATGCACGCACTTGCTAATCAAACTTGAGACCACATGTGTAGAACACACAATCATTGTTGCACTGTTCACTGCTACAATAGTAAATTTTAATAACATGATCACACAATATTAACACAACCAGGCTCTTTGAAATCATCAGTTAATTGAACACAAAGTAATAAGCATTATTAGGTTGAACTCACAGAAGGAATACATCTGTAGAAGAAGTTGAAGTGTTTCGAAATCATCTAAGAAGTTCTTGTGAGACTGGTGACTCCTCTTTCTATTTTCCCTACTGCATTTATTTCTTTTTCTGCCCCATAATGGTTTGTTTGAAAGGTTAAAAAAAGAAAAAGGGGAAAACTAACAAGCAAAATCTCAAATGTACCCTTTAAGTGAAAAACAAGGTACACTGTAGTGTTGTTTTGGTTTCTAATATTAATACAATGTTGTTGGACATTTGAAGCAAACAAAGAGTTAAGGGTTTTAAAGACGCTCTCCTTCGGAAAAATATGATACTGTTTTAAAAAGCATTTGTCCTGAGCAAAGCCGTCAACTGACACATATGTTAAAAAACTAAAGCAAGCAGATAGGATTCTCCCCACTCACTCTGGAGACCGAGAGAAGAAGAAAATCAATTTCCGGAGCGATAAACGTCCAGATTCCTTAGTTCCCGTAAGATCCAAGAGTTGATTCCCAGAAACAGGAGCGAGGAGGTGGGAGGGGGTGGGTGGTGAAGTAGCCCAACCGCATCGAAGCGTTACAATAAGATTCACCCCTTTCCAGTATCTTTTTTTTTTTTTTGAAAACAGGTCTTTTTATGCTAATATTCCGCAGCTCTTTTTTCTTTCTTGGAAAATTACCAAATCCTTGCTCCGACCCCCATCCCAGATTTCCCTTCACTGCATTTTCCTTATTATGACCATTAGTAGGTGGGTGGTTGTTTTTTAATTCCCCCTTTCAGTTCATTCCCCGCAAAGGGACTTCAGTCCACCGCTCCCGGATAGAGAGGCAAATGCCTTTTCTCCTTGATACTACAATAATGAGCAAAAGACCAGGAACAAGCTTATTCCAACCAGCGCTTTTATATTTAGCGCTAAGGTGGGTTTTTTTCCCCCCCACCCCACCCCCAAGATTCGCAGGACAAATAGCGAATTTGTCTTTGTGTCGGCCAAACCTAGACTGCCATCTCCCCCCTCCCTTTATTTATCTCCCCATTTTCTTTGCAATCACTTCGCCTTTAAAGGTGCCTACTCCTGTCCCCAGGAGGTAGCCAATCAGAGGCCTCCATAGGTCACGTGGCCCGGCAGATTTCTTAATGAAGCCGACCCATTCCCGCCGCCCTTCTGCGCATGCTCCCGGGGAAACAATATGTTGGGGATTTGCTCGCTCTCTCTCTCTCTCTCTCTTTCGGAAGTCGAGTTTTTAAAAAGCTCAGGCAGACCATGATATGACGACTTCACGGCTTTTGCATCCACGCTGGGCGGACGCTTTCATGTACGTGTATGAGGAGACCCCGAATGAAAACCACCAGACTAAAATCCCAGCCATGGAAGGGCTCAGTGGGAACTGTCCAACGAGCCACTGCAGGGATTTAATCACTCACCCGGTCCTGAGCCGTCATTCCAGCACCATTGGGACTCACCAGGCTTCCGTTTACACGGAAATACCTGCTCCAGATGCAGCCAGGCAGTGCCCAGCGCCGCCCGCCTCTTCTAACGCCACCTTAGGCTACGGCTATGCCTTTGGAGGCAGCTACTACGGATGCCGCCTGTCCCATTCCCACAACGTGAACTTGCAGCAGAAGCCTTGCGCCTACCACCCGGCTGAAAAATACCCCGAGCCCAGCGGCTCCCTCCCCAGCGAAGAACTATCCTCCCGGGCCAAAGAGTTTGCTTTTTACCCGAGCTTTGCCAGCTCCTACCAGGCGGTCCCTGGCTATTTGGACGTATCGGTGGTTCCAGGGATCAGTGGGCACCCCGAGCCAAGACACGACGCGCTGCTCCCCATGGAGGGCTACCAGCACTGGGCTCTTTCTAACGGCTGGGACGGGCAGGTTTACTGCGCGAAGGAGCAATCGCAGTCCACCCACCTCTGGAAGTCGCCTTTCCCAGGTAGGGTACTCGATCTCTGGCTCTCTGCTCCGCCATGATTGCGTATTTTGAAGGCTGGGTGTAAATCTAGCTCAGGTAAACTTGACAGGAGGCACTTCCTTGGACGCGGCTGGCGGGGCGAAGGGGCCGCGGGAGCAGCGAAAGAGAGACTTCAGCAAAGCTGGAACTCTTTCGCGTTCAGTTTGGCAGCTGCAGCCGGTGGGCAGAGGAGGGTTGCGAGGGCCGGGGGCAATTTTGCAGGGCATGTTTAAAATCAGAATTCTACATCCAGAAAAATCAGAAGTCTAGTCTCTCCTCTTCTCCCCTGTCCGCCCCACCCCTTACAACCTTCCCACCCCGCATGGAAAGGCTGGGTTTTTCAGAGGGACCCAGAAAATTGCGCTGTACTGCAGTTACCAGAAGTAGCTGACAAGTGTCTTAGATCTTGTTAAGGCAGGAGGACCGAGTGGGAAAGCAAGAGGACAAAGCTTTTCTCCTCTTGGTTAGGAATATGGAGCGAATGGCAGCTTATGAATGCAACACCCCCCCCCCCCAAAAAAAAAAAAAAAAAAAAAAAAAAAACCGAAACGCCTCGGAACGTTTTGAGAAGAGAGGAGAGGCGAAAGATGGGCGAATGCCTTCTGCGTTCATGGAGGCTCCTCATCTTGCCCAACCTCGAAATTGGCCCAAGGGATGGCTTGGAGCCCCCAAAAGGAGGGTGAGTAAATAAGGTAGGAATCGGACGTTAATCTTGGCAAGACGGGGGAGGGTATATACCCCGTCAGATCGGACGCGGCTCGCCAGCGATGCCTCTGCAAAGCGTTGCATGCTGGGGTTCCCTTTTGAGAAGGAAGAGGAATTAAAGCTTAGCGAGATGGAAGGAAGAGAAGGCCTTTTTTTGGGGGGGGGGGGGTGTCGCTGGATTTCAACCACCGGCAGCTAGCAAACCCACCCGCCTCCGACTGTTTCTGCTTCAGAAAGAAAAAGTCTATTGTGTAAAAAGGTGTTTTCTTCATAAGTGATTTTTGTCCTGACCCCATTCCCCCTGGTGAAATCTGCTTCAAATATCTCCACTCTTCTCGTTTCATTTTCGTGAAGCTCTGGCAGATATATATATTCTTCTCCTAGTTGTATCTCATTCAAATTCCCTTCTTTATAAACCCTTGCTATTCAAAGCCTGTCCCATAACCCTCCCATACTGAATTTTAAAGCTTTAATTTAAAAAAAAACAAAAAAAACAAGGAAGATTATCATCCGTGAAGAGATTGACACTGCTTCTCCTTTAGAGTTTGAAAAATACAACTGGAATATAGAAATTACACTCTCTAAATGATGGGGAAAACATTCCAGAAACACTTATTTCCTACCAGCTATGAACGAGGACAGTTCGGAATAATTATTAGTTGAGGTGTTCTCTTTTCTTCCACTGGGATTCATCGTTGTTGTTACCGCTATTTTGCACTTTTTTAAAAAAAAAATCAAGCAGCAAATTTGACTTTTAAAATCTCTGTCTCAGGAAGCCTTTGGAGAAATAGGGGGATAAGAATGGGCTGGGGGGAACTGAACTGTGAGGGATTATAGTTCGTCATGAAGCACTGGCGATGGGGCGCCATGATAAAAGTAACTATTTCAACAAAGACTGAATATTTGAGAAGGCAGGGGTCTCTCCAGTGCAGAGAAGTGCAGGCAAAAAAAAAAACAGGGCTTCACAGCTGGTAGGGTAGGTACTTTTACAGAAAGAATATTTCCCAAGCTAGTGAATTCAGTAGGTGAACGTATTTAGCACTTATCATAAGTTAATGGAGGACTTGAGGAGTAAACTCAACTGAGCAGAAACGAGGCTGGTCCTCATTTTCCCTAGATCATTGGGTGGGCGAAAATGGAGGCTTCCCAGCAACCTGCCTATATAAACAAGGCAGCTTTTGGGGGGGAAGCTGTGGTCTCACTGTGACACTGATCCCACAAACCTGCTAAATTAGAACACCCAGGCAAAATCTGTATCTGAAACCCATCTGTTCATGTCGGTTGAGAAAGGAGGTTTGGAAAGTTAGATTCTGCTTCCAGTTTGCTGAACGCTGGAGTTTTGGTTTGACTGTCCCACTTGGCGGGATCCTTATCTGTGACTTGATGCCTCTTCTCAACTTGTTCTGGACAAATATCCCAAGGAATACACCAAATGCATAGATTCATATCTTGTTCAGCCTTCACCCCATTTCCCCTCGGCACTTCTCATATCTTACTGGTTTTGTCCCACTCCTCCCCCCATGCACTTCCAAATTCATCCCCTCCTCTTAGATCCATTTTCCAGGCTGTCTCGCTTTCATTTCATTCTGACAGCCTTGCGACTTTTCCGCCTCTTCCCTTCCTAATGTCTGGAAGATGCATTGCCCAGCCAGTTGGAAGATGCTGTTTAATATAATGCATCTCTCTCTCTCTCTCTCTCCTCTTTCTCTCTCTCTCCCCCTCTTCTCTTTCTCTCTCTCCCTCCCACTTTGCTTCTCTCCACCTGGTTTCCTCTGCTCTGTTCTCCTCGTCTTCTTCACAGATGTGGTACCGCTTCAGCCCGAAGTGAACAACTACCGTAGGGGCCGGAAGAAAAGGGTCCCTTACACGAAAATCCAGCTGAAAGAATTAGAAAAGGAGTATTCGGCCAGCAAGTTCATTACCAAAGAGAAGAGAAGAAGGATTTCCACCACCACCAACCTTTCCGAGCGCCAGGTCACAATCTGGTTTCAGAATCGCAGAGTGAAAGAAAAAAAGGTTATTAGTAAATCTAAGACACCCCACCTACATGCTACCTGACATAGAAACCTTTCAAGAGGGAGGGGGAAACAAAAATTAAAAAGGGGGAGAAGAATGCAAATATTTATCTGGTAAATTTGTACAAATAAAAAAAAAAATACATTGAATTTGATTATTTAAACACCCGCAGTCTCCAAGGAGTGGTGGGGGGAAAAAAATCAAACCGCCACCTTTGGACCAGTCTTCTGACCATTTATTGCTCTTTCTGAACTGTGAAGCTGACTGCCTGTCTTAAAATCCATTTTTTTCAGTATTCTTAAAGGTGCACACTTTATTTTCATAGAGAAGCCAGGAGGGGGAAATTCTCTCTCCTCCCTTCCTCCCTCTCTCTCACATGCACATACAAACACACCCAGAATTCTGAGTGATTTTGTTCTTTCTTTTCCTCCCTTCCTTTTGTAGGTCTGTATTATACTCCAGCACTTTCCCTTTGCCATATTTTCCATGTATTTGGCTGTTTTTGTCTTTTTATGTTTCAAAAACAAAAAGAGAAAACTGTTACATATGAAGAATTATTCACGTTGGGGTTTTGTTTTGTTTTTAAAGAAAAAAAGCTAAAATGAAAAATGAAAAAAAAATATATATATAAGGCTGCTACTCAAAAAAGTGCCGAGGAAGTTCTTTCTTTCTTTTTTCTTTTTGTCTGTGTTCCTTAAAACACAGTATTATGTTCAACTAACTTTAGGCCATTCCTGAATTCGAAGTCACTGCCTGGAATAACCAGGATTGGGTCCACAAAAGCAGGTTCTATGATTTGGGGAAAGACGGGTAGGGTGGTGGAATGGATTAGACTTCCCTATTGACATGGATGGGACTAAAAACTCCAGCAGGATCCGTGCTTTTAAGAATAATTACGGTTTTGATTTTCTAGATTATGGTCTCACTCCAGCCGTTTTATTATTGTGTGTTGGTTTTCCTGCTATAAAACCGGAATGTAATCGATTCTGAGGAAAGGCGCACGATAAGGCTCTGTGGCTGTTTGTTTCCTTTCGTTTTTCTGTCTTCTGTTTCCCCGGAGAACAGCGTTATTTTCGCCTTGTTAAAATTACCCACTTTTTTAAACCAACGAAACGTCTTGTATATGTGTATAATGTTTTGTCCGAATGATATGTACTGAATATTGAATGCAGAATACATTTCTTAAAAATAAACCGCTCTCTCTGTGTGTCTTTCTCTTGTTTGGCGCCACCAACCCCGCTTTCCCTGCCCCGAAAACCGAACGGCCTAGTTTATTCAACCGATCTCTCCCTTGATATTAGCAGAGAGGGGCTTTAAAAGGACTATCTGGGGCACATTTGCGATTAATTCACTACCGCATCCGAGTTGTGGAAAAGCTTCCAGTGGTCCCTGAACTTTTTTTTTTCTTTTTGGCGGAGTAGTTCCATTGGAATCTATAGGACATATCCAGAAAGAACCGGACGATCAGGTGTGTGTGAGGGGGGAATTGCTCTGTTTCGTAGATCGGACCTCTGGGAGGATTCTCGGAGCTTCCCCGGGAGATCGAGGGGATCGATTTGGGGAGATTAAAAACCGAGAGAGGAGGCAGCTTGTCGTCGAACCGGAGTAGCAGATCGCAGAGAAAGGCAACAGGGAAAGCGAAGCGCTCCCTCGCCCTTCTTACGAGTTACTGACAACCGGATGGGCTGAGCAGCATTTAGGGAGGGGGCTTTAAAAGTAAAATTACTCTGCTAATTAATTAATTTAATTAATTTCGGTTAGGCCTTGGTGAGTTTTATTTCGGTTTAGGCCTTGGATTGTAGTAAAGTTGTCCTGCTTTATGCCTTACCTTTTTTTTTCCTTCCCCAATTGGGGCGAGGCAGCAAACCGAAAGCGGGGTGGGTAGAAACTCAACGGCAAATAAATTGATAAGAGGCAGTCCCAAGGAAAACGCCGCAGAGGCGGATAAGGGGTTGCAAAAACTCCGACCGAAGTGCGTTGTCTCGCTAGACCAGGGGAATCCCACTCCACACCTCCCCTTAGTGGAATCTGTTGCGTCGTTTCGCCAGAGCCTAAACTCCCCACAGAAATCGGAAAACCGCCCTGCTCAGCTATTATTCAACAACCCTCTCGGAATAACTCCAGCAGAACCCAGAGGGCCCTTTCTCGGTCCGAAAACCACACAGTGAACCGGGCTGAGAAGGCCCTCGGCGGCGGCCCAAGTCTTGCAAGACAAGAAGGGAGGCCCAGCGGAGGCCAAGCTTCCCTTGGATCGCCTGATCCCAACCACCACCACCGACGTTTTTTCAGGGGATCTGTTCCCTGAAGCAAGAAGCCCCCTCCTTTCGTGTCTGCTCCCTAATGAATTACCTCGCCAGATTGCCAAGCGGGAGCCCCCAGAAAGCGCCGCAAACCAAGCCAATGTTAGTTTTCCATTCAAGAAGAGCTTGGAGGACGGAGTGCTTGCACGAGCCGTCCTGAGAACAGCCCCCTTCTTACCAGACAAAGGTGGGCAAAGAGCCAGGGAAATCTCAGTCAAGGGAAGGATCGGCTACTTGGCAAAATTTGCCCTGGCGAGGTTTGTGCGTGCCTGCCTCCTCTTTCCTGACTACAATTCAACACTCCGCTCTCTTTCCTGGAAATCTAATTTAAAACTGGCATCCCCGTTCTGCTGGATTCTCGCCCTGCAGAAATTGCTGTAACAGAGAAGCCTCATCTGCCTGTAAAAATGCAAACAATTCCCTATGTGTTTTTAGGCGTACACACATCCATAGCCGAGGTTGCACTCTACTGTAGTTTTCCCCTCCCAAGCAAAGAATTGGGGTCCCCTGACTTCATAGTGTCCCAGAAACGAGAGCCAATATTCAGAACCATCAACCATCTAAACTTGTACTTAACCAACTGCTTAGGTTCTACCAATATCTTACAGGTCACAGATTGCTGCTTTTAGAATTTGCTCAAGGAATGGAGAACAGAGGCCTCTCTCTCACTGCACAATATCCAGTGTTTTCAAGTATTTCTGGAATAATTCAGTATGTTTCTATATTTTAATCACTTAGCACCATTTTTGGGAAATCATGCTGAAAGTATTTGGTGTCTTCCTGGAATGAGGCCAAGATTTTAAAAGGGTGGATGGATGGACAGACAGACACATAGATAGAAAAACAATCCATCTACTTTTTAATGTTAAGTAGATAGTGGGAACATATATTTGTGCATTTGCTCACCTCAGTTGGGATTTCTAGCCTCATAATAATAAGTTAAAACCCTTTATATTTCTGGCAAGTATACTGAATTTAAATGACATAAAGACATTGTTATCAACCGTGTCTCCCTTCCGATGGAATTTAACCTCCATAAGATTTCAGCTTAGTCAATCAAATTTCCTTGACATAATGAGAATGGGCAAGATAGTTGGCATTTTCTGGAAGTTCCTGGTTTTCTCTTTCCAAATCCTAGTTAGAATTTAAATTCGTAGATTTAAAAAAAAAATCCTACTTTGAGCCAAGACAGTCATATGGCTTTCCCACTTCTCTGAATTTTGAAAAATCAGAGCAATGAATTTAGGATATTTAAATCGCAAAACACTGAAACTATCACAGCCAGTAGCAATCTGTTGAGCATTTTCACATCATGGTTTGTAGAATCTCATGAATCACTTTGTAATATAAAGTTTATCTTTATTTATTAAGTTTCTACACTACCCATCTCACTTAAGTGACGTTGGGCAGTTTATAACATTTTCACTTCTGGTGTACTGCCCTTGTGATGACTAGATGCTACTGTAGGAAGTAGGATTATCTTTGCCAATTTTCATTATTATTAATTGAAAGAAATCTGACTGAATCTGAATATTCCTCTTGAAACAAAATGGCATGCAGATTATTGTTCCTTCTTTTTAGGATAAATAGTCCTGATGGTAAGTTATCATTAGAGGAAAATGTCTTTAATCAAAAAAGGAGGAAGGGCTAGCTGGTTTAAAACACAGACACACAAACAAAACAAAACAATTATGTGTAAGATTCTTGCAGTGGCTCCAGGGTTTCTAAAAGAGAGATCTCTATTCAATAGTTCAGTAGGATTAGTTCCCTGTCCCTTTTGAAGTTAATAGGAGTAACCAGGCTAATATATCAGGCTCACAGCTCAGCAAAACCAAAATTCCTGCAAGCAATTTATGATTACAATCCTACATTCTTTTACCTTGGAGTAAGGACCAGTACATCTGTAGGACCTGTTCTAAATGAACATGCCTTGAGTTTTGCTGTAGAGATGCTCCTCAATTTATGACCACAATTGAGCCCTAACTTTCTGTTGTTAAGTGAGACAGTTAAGTAAGTTTCGCCCCTATTTTATGCTTTTTCTTGCCACAATTATCACGTAAATCTCTGCAGTTGTTAAGTGAATCTGATTTCCCCTTAAATTCACTTGTCAGAAGGTCCCAAAAGGTAATCACATGACCCTGGGATACTGCAATCCTCATAAATATGAGTCCATTGCCAAGCATCTGAATTTTGCTCACGTGACCATTGGGGATGCTGCAACAGTTGTAAGTGTGAAAAATGAATCATGTCACTTTTTTTCAGTGTAACTTTGAATGGTCATTAAATGAACTGTTGTAAGTCAAGGACTATCTATACTGCTCGTAAGGCACTAGCTTGGCCTCGTTCTGTCAATGAGTTTAATATGACCCCAGTGGTGTTCAAGTGGGCATTTAGGTTCCCATTCACGAAATACACAACTTGATTTCATGAACATTCAAAGGCAAGTCCATTCAAGCTATGTGTTCAGCTCAACCATAGTGCACTCGAATGTCAAAGGAAGGGCCATTGATGTCAAATCAATGAACAGTACTTTAAAATCAAGGCATGGCTGACAGATTTAGCAAGGTGATAGAGTCAAAAGGACCTTGAGGTAAGTTGGCGGGTGTGTGTGTGTGTGTGTGAATGGAAAAATATATTCTATCTGACCCTGGGCAATGGAACTCTGCTAAAACTCCTTCAATGGAGAAGGTGACTTCAGATACCTTTAGTTGTCTCTTATGACATCCTTGATATGAATCCAGCTTTCCTTCAGCTCTGTTAAATTTTTTTCCCCCTTATGCCATAGCAATATTACCCCAGCCTTCATATTTGCTGAACTTTTGCAAACAGATTACAGATCAAAGGCTTGACTTCATCGACACTTCATGGATTGGGTTGCTTGAATGGAAAAAAAAATGGGATTCACCAACTTCTTAGATTCCTGTCTTTTTTTTTTTTTTTGTCTTGTCATAAATAAAGGTACATGGGGCTAAAGGCTTAGATAACTACCACTAGGCATCTTCTGAACTTTGGTCTGCCATTCAATGTACCCATCATTCTAATAGGGCAAAGCCTTTTATATTACTCTAGCTATATTGAACATACAGATCAGGTCAGCAGTAAGGATGATATTTTAAAAAAAACCATTATATTGGGCAATACTGAGGCAATCTAGAAACAGATGGCACTGAAATATATCTACTGCTAATGTTGATGGCAACATTAGAGTTTGGCTTCAATGGGATGTAGAGGTCAGCTCTGGACAAATGAACCAAAGTCTCATAACCTGAACCAAGATCCTAAGTGTGTGACTATTACACCAAGACACATATTGTGCCATTTTTAATACATTTTCTTATAAGAAGGCCCAGTCAAGACCCCAGATCTCTGAAGGCACAGGTCTTCTGCCTCTTTCACCTTTTAACTTCCCCCTCTGCTAAATAAGGTTTGTTGTTGAACTTTGTTATCCTTCTGGCAAGTAGCTGTGATCCTAGGGAAGGAAAATACTCCCCAGGATCTTCAAGGTCATATGCGGGGATGGGGGGAGCAGAATAGGTGGGGAAGAAGTATGATGGGGGGGGAAGGTATTTTCAATAGTTGGTAGCTGCAAGGCCTCAACTAAGGCAAATAACTGGCCAGGTGTCTTTTTATTTGCAATATTAAAATTCTTGCATAATTAACACAGGGCTGAAAGGAGTAATACTAAGCAATTGTTTTCCCCTCTTCCCTTCCCTTCCCTTTCTGATCCAGGATGGACATTCCATTCCTGCCATAGGATCTCCATATAGAAACTGGCACATGGGTGAGAGAGCTGTATCCTCACTCCAGGGCTAGCCTTGACCATGACTATGCAGCCCATTTGACCTTGGCATCTCCAGCTTTGGATGTGATCCTGGAGAAAGCAAAAGCCTTGATCTTCTGGCAACCTCACTGGCACCCATCCCCTCTAAAGTGTCTTTTGGCCCCACGTATAGATAAACAAGGTGTCATTTCCAGTCTAGACAGGCAGCCTAACGACCAACAATAAAGGCATGAAAAAGAAGCACCCCAAGTTTAGCCTTTTTCTTCCTTTTGTATGGAGGGCTTTGAATAAGATCTTAACTGCAGCCTCTTTTTTTTTTTAATAGGTAAAGGCCCCTCTCTCCAATTTCCACCCTTTCCTAGTTCTATATCTCTTGCACTTGGAAGTTAGTTGTTTTGAAGGTTTCTAAAGTCCACCTTTTATGGAGAGAGAAGAATGTGTCGTTAGGGAGGAAGGCTGAAAAAAAAAAACAGAGAAACAGGAGAAAAACAGATGCATACATATCCCTACCCCAGAGTAATTCAATGGGATGGATTTCCAGGTAAGAATGTGCCTGTGTGTGTGTGTGTGTGTGTGTGTGTGTGTTTATCTGCATGTATACTGGAACTTTAGTTGCTCCAATGGTTGCACTAGTTGCTCCAACTACTTTGCCCGAATTTTCCTTCTTCCCTGCCCCTTCCTTTAAATCCACAAAATAGTCTTTGCCATAACTTATTAGTAAAAGCCTGAAAGAGGTCAAGTGACACACTGTACTAGTGACTAGTAAGAGAACTGGATTTCATTTACATGAAAACCCTGCACACCATCCTGGGCAAAGTTTGTAGCCACAGATCATTCCTCAAGAACATCTTATCCCTAGGAATCAAGTAGGCTTAAAAGAGGTTTTTAAAGCTTGCTTCTTCTAAAAAGAGGATCACATAGTGGCAAAGGAGATATCTGGAATCCAGCAATGGTGATGGTTGGATTGTTTTCTTGGGTTAGGAATGCCTAGGAACTGTTGAAAAAGAAAAAGTTTAAAAGTGGTGACCCATGAGGCTTGAAAGGAAGACCCATTGAAATCAATGAGATCAGTTTCCACGAAAGGAAGAACATGCAAAGAGAATTATGATGATGATGATGTTGTCATCTTAGTCTTACTTCCCTGAAGACACAGTGAACTGGTTTACATATAAATCTAACAGGAGACGGACAGCCTCTGCTGGCAGTGCTAGGGAAAACGTAGTTATACCATAGGCATTTAACTCTTAAGGGCACAATGGGAGAACTGTTAGGCAAAATAATTGAATTGTAAAAAGAGAGGAAGAGATAGAAGGAGGAGGAGGAGGAGGAGGAGGAGGAGGAGGAGGAGGAGGAGGAGGAGGAGGAGAAGGAGAAGAAGAAGAAGAAGAAGAAGAAGAAGAAGAAGAAGAAGAAGAAGAAGAAGAAGAAGAAGAAGAAGAAGAAGAAGAAGAGAAAAATAAGGAGAAGGAGAAGGAGAAAAGGAGGAGGGGAATCCTTACAAGAGCCAAGTATTTAGGCATGCTCTGTATATCTTTTGTTTTGTACAATACATAATGTTCTTCATCTTTAATCTCTTTTCCATCACAGTTCCTATGAGCTACTTATTTTCCATTATTCAGCCTTTTTGGTGATTTAGTTTAATGGAATAATTTTCATTACTTTGGTGCACATTTATCCATAAATATATACTGGTAGCCTCAGAGATTTCCAAGAAAGGTAGCAAAATTTTTGCATAGTGCCAATAGATTTCAGAGCTTTGATATGCCTGCCATTACATTAAATTAAATTAGGACAGTGATTTGAGTTACGAGTTGAGAGCTTTCTTTTTCTTTTTTTTTCTCTTTCCTTTCATTAAAAAACCATAAATGGATTAATTTTAAAAAAAGTGAAGATCTACAACCCAAAATCTTTTAAAGCTAATTAGGCTTATTCATTGGAACGTTAAGTTTTCTTATGCTTTTTGGAGGGGAATAACTTGTTTTCCCAAATGCACATACTTCTAAACAGTTGACATTTTATTTGCTTTGATGGAGGGTAATCTAGAAAGCAGCATTGACCGAGTTCCACCCCTTCTTTCCCCAAAAGCTAGTTTAGGAGATGGTGAAGCACAGGGGATGTGAGAACTACACTTAAGATCAATACAGAGGGTAGAGCATCTGTCAAACAAAAACTGGAGTGCCTATTTAGGACTGCTGAGAGTTATCTCGAACAGAGCTTCCGAAAGCACCCAAGGAGGGTGGAAGAAGGGGGCCCTTTTCTCTCTCTCTCTCTCGCAAGAGCTGGGGTGTCTTTCAAGAGCCTCATTTGCATAAGACGAAAGAGCCATTTCATAACCTAGACAGTGACCTTGAACTGGCTAAAGTGCCCTCCGATTTCCAGATTTTCTAGAGTTCCTTTTTCTCTCCATCCCACCCCAAAATAAGTTTATGAGCAAGCGCTGGTTTTGGCAGAAAGAACCGATTTTCATTTTAAAAGCCCCCTCTAGGGCAGAGGTGAGAGTTTTGAAGCAGCTGAGTTTTTCCTGTTGCCCTACTTCCTTTTGGGGAGGCTCCCTGTGTGTGTGTTTTTTTTTTTTTTGCTTTATTCCTCGAAGAAAAAACTGTTATGGGTATTGGGGGAGAGGGATGGGGAAAGCTTGGTTTAAGCTTTTTATACTCTATTTGTGGGAAATCAGGTGTGTAAGGAATCCATGCGAGGGAGAGGAGATAGTTCAACTTGTCCTACTGAAGGAAGAAGAGGAAGAGGAAGGAGAAGGAGAAGAAGAAGAAGAAGAAGAAGAAGAAGAAGAAGAAGAAGAAGAAGAAGAAGAAGAAGAAGAAGAAGAAGAAGAAGAAGAAGAAGAAGAAGAAGAAGAAGAAGAAGAAGAAGAAGGGGGAGGGGGAGGAGGAGGAGGAGGAGGAGGAGGAGGAGGAGGAGGAGGAGGAGGAGGAGGAGGAGGAGATTAAGTTCTGCCACCTTCTTGAAACACATGCTTTAAAAGAGCAATAGTGGAGTAAAGTATGGTACAATAAAGCCACTGCTTTAACTTTCAGGATATTTTATTTTCAGAAACTGCAATAATGATATTGTCTTGCATCAGTAAGTGGATACGTGCCTCTCTCCCCACCCACCTTTTTCCTCTTTTGGCTTCAGCACAACTTGGACTGGAAGGTTGAATAATTCCTGCACCGTTCAGTGAATTTTCTCTCCAGAAAGAGCTCTCTGGGATTCCAATCCACACAGGTTTTGCTGTCAACAACTCTCCCGCCCATCGACATATAGGGCTTTAACCCAGAAGCGTTTTTTTCCCTGAAGGTAAGGGACTTACTCCCTCAGTGCAGGCAGGATTACAGATCTTGTGGTGCACCGAAAACCCGAACTGGTGTTTTTTTTTTTCCTTTTGGTTTCGTTCCTTTCCTTTCCAATAGATCACCCTAAAAACGCTGGACTCTTGAAATAATATCCCCACCGAGCAAACTTTTTTTTTTCCCTGTCCAGTTTGGAGAGCTGTTAAATCAATCAGACTGTTTTTTTCTAAAGGCTATAACTGGGGAAAATTATGAACAAGAAAGGAAGGAGAAATATAAGGCCGTTTCTCCTTCGACAGAGTGGGGAAATCGTCTGGATGATTTGAATGGGACGTGCTGGTTATTTTGTTATTAATGTCTGCATGAGTCAGATCAACCGCCGATGGTTCACCTTGCCTGGCTACCTACCTACCTAGGAAGAATATCTCCAGCGGTAAAGAGCAGCGCCTTGTGAACAGCGAAGCAGCTTTAAATCCCACTGAGGTCAATGAGGTGGCGAAGGTCTAACGGTGGGTAGGAGTGAAATCGCAGGCGTCTCCTGCGGTAAATCAATTTGGAAAACGTTTGGCGCTTGGCTGCGGGGGGACGTGTGTGTGTGTGTGTGTGTGTAAGAGAGATGGGGGGGGAGAGAGAGATCTGTTCCTGTAGTGTAGAGGGATGGGACCTTCACCACAAGTACAAGCCCTAAAGAAGTGGTTCCTTGGGCCGCCTGGGAGCTCGCGCTTCTCGGTCACCCTTAGCAAGAGAACAAAGCCCCGCGGGCTGGCAGGGAGCGTAATGGAGACCGCAACACCAGAGAACAAACCTACCAGCTCAAACGTGGGAGCAATCCGGATTACTTCTTTATTAGGTTGCCCAGCAATTTCACCACACTGTGGAAATGGGGTCTCCACTGAACTCGTACCCTGCAGAAGAGCTGCTTCGCAGTCCCTAAAAAGGTTAAAAGTTAAGGATGCCTCAGCCCGGGTTCGACTGGATACAGAGTCCTCTCTTCGAGGCATGTGGTGGAAAAACGAAGCAGACACCCAGAAGGGCACTCGGGGAGGCAAAAGGAAGACCAGAGAGCTGCTGGCTTTTAATAGGATTAAAAAATAAAAGTGCTTATTTGATTAGCACGTGTTTTTGCTTCTCCTTCCTTCCCGGGGCTGGCCATCCTCTCCACCTAGTTGGGGAAGGAATAGTGTTTCCCTAATGGGGAGGAAGCCCGTGCTGAATCCTTCAGGGTTTGAACGTCCCCAGAGTAGGCTTGGTTTATCTGGGGATGAGAGAGAGAGAGCGCGCGAGAGAGAGAGCAGAAGTCCCCTCAGGAGCATTCCTGCGAAATCAAAGTTTACTCATATTGCGGTATTTACGGTAAATGAGCCGTCGGGCCTTGGAAATAGTGCCTACAGTGCAAATTCCTCCTTTCTGGAAAGGGGAAGAGACGCGTAACCTTCCCACAAACTTAACAACTCTTTTCCTTTGTTGTCAAAAGCGTTGAAGTGGATTTTTCCTGGATTCCTTTTGTTTTTGAAGAGTCTCTTAGTATCTGTTTTCTTTCAAGAACCCCGGTCCCCGTCGCCAGCAACAGCTTCCTTTCCAAAACCGTGGACACTTTGGAGGGACAATCCGCCTCGCCCATCCTGTAAACCAGGGCGTGATAAAACCCGATTCCTCCTCGAATTAAAGACCTGGGATTAAAGATCCAGAAACAGTTCCTAGCAGTTTGGACAGGTGAGATCAAGGAGAGGAAAAATTCACGGGGGGAGGGGGGGTTGTTCCATAGGTCTCCTTGCGAAAGGGGATCCCCTTGCCAGATCGCCGAATCTGGGGTTGCTGTGTTCCTTCCCATTCTCTTTTTCTTTTTCTACTACTAGAGAGAGAAAGAAAAATCTTCCCCCCAGAGGAAGAAAATTCTTCTAAATGCAAACGCTGATCCCGCTATTGAAACTAAAGGAGATTTTTAAAAGGCAGAAAGTGGAAGAATTTTCTCTTAAACGCAGAGGGGGGTTGAAATTCCTCCGCCCCGTGTATCCATAAATACAAGTCTGTTATGGTTAAATTCATTCCTCTTCCTAAAGAGCCTGTAAACTTTACATGACACAATATCAAATAGGAATTTATTAGGGAGATATTGTAAATTTCAGCGGATTTAATTAATGAAAACACAGCTTAATTTTTGTCAGCTGCTTAAAGGGAATCTTAACGTGGCTGAGGGGAAAAAAGAGGTATCATTCCTTTATGGGGGAAAAAAAAAGAATTGATATATGCATCTTTTCTTTAACAATACTTCTGGTTTCTCAAGGCGGTGCTTAATATGCGTTTTATTTTATAAGTACGTGTGTGTGTGTTGCAAGAACCCCGCCCGCCCGAACTTCGCGTTGCGCTCCGTCTCAAATTGTGAGAGGTGGGCGGCACCCTTTAACGCAAGTTGGCGCTCACGTGACCCCTCCAGACCAATCGGGTGGACCTTTAGGTTTAACTATGTTTAATGTCAGATAGCAATAAACTAGAAGCTCTTGGTCAGGCCCGCGGAAATGGGCGAACATAATCTCCTTAATCCTGGGTTTGTGGGACCGTTGGTGAACATCCATACGGGAGACACCTTCTACTTTCCCAATTTCCGAGCCTCCGGAGGACAACTACCCGGCTTGCCGTCTCTCTCCTATCCAAGACGGGACAATGTCTGTTCTTTGCCCTGGGCATCCTCGGAGCCCTGCAACGGATATCCCCAGCCCTACCTCAGCAGCCCCGTGTCCATTAACCCTTCCTTCAGCCGAGCCTGCGACCTAGCTAGAGTGGAAGAAAGCAAGTGCTACTATAGGGAGGCGTGCTCGGAGAACGCGCCCCTCAAAAGGGAGGAGAGAGTTAGGGACGCTGCCTTGATGCCCCTCGAGTCGGGCACCCCCCACGGAATGAGCGGTAATTTCGGCAAATTTGACTATCCGGCTCCTGAGGCGGCGGTGTCCCATGACCCCCCGTCTTGTCAGTCGTTGGAGTCAGACTCCAGCAGCTCCTTGCTCAATGAAGGGAACAAGGGCGCAACCATCGAGCCGTCCGCACTGGTCTCCCCTCTCAACCAAGGAAGCAATCTGTCCGCTGGGGGTAAGATCCTGCGCCTGGGAGAAAAAGAGTCGGCTCTTCATAAGCAAAGCAAAGCAAAGAAAAACGGATTTATGCAACGCCGACTCCTTCCCTCCCCCCCCCCCCCCTCTTTCCCTACCTCTCTCTCCGGGCTGGGAAAGTCTGCTCCAAATTCCAGCAACTGGGCTGCGCCCGCCCGCCCGCCTGCCTGCCTGACGATTTGTGCCGAAGCCACTAGGGGTAGCCCTCAAATGCCTCGCGCTTTATTAGGAGGTGCTTCTTTTAAAAGGCAGGGGGAAAAAAGCCTATAAACATGTAAATATCCCATAAAAAAAGGGGGGGGATCGCGAGGGCCCAAGCAGACAGCCGGGAAGGCGATTTCCCTTGCCTTTTTCTTCTCCCTACCCCTCCCCGATCTCTAACGCAGCTTGGCTGTCTCCGGAGCGGTCGGGATGACACTTTCTTTCTCGGTTTATTAAAAGTTTATAGAAGTCCTTTCTTAGTCCGCTGGGGAAACCCCATCAGCGACGGGGGTTTTTTTTGGGGGGGGTGTCTACTTGTAACCCTGGTAGAGTGGGCTGGAAGAAGGGGTCTAAGTTCTACCTAGAACTTAATCCTCCGATCTCGTCGTCTCCTCACCAAAACTCCAGCGCTTCCCCCGCAAACCGGGGAGATGCCGGTACTTTGAATCAAGAGACGCCACGAACCATAATAGCGCGTCCTCCGGTTAGACGCTGGCTTCTCCTGACGGAAATTCTCCCGGGAAGAGAAATCGGTTCGGTTTTCCATTCTTGCGGAGCGGCAGCGGGTAAAACCCGGCCCTTTCCCCTCTCTGGCTTTAGGACTCCCTAAAGTTCTTTCAAAGTAGCTTTCGAAAACTTGTACCCGCCTGTGGGGCTCCTGAAGTCCTTGCCCATCAAGGTATGGAAACTTTTATTCCGCTGATGGCCTTGTTCTGTTTATCTGATGGAATTTCAAAATAAGAGATGGGGATTTGTTGCTTTTTAATAGTCCTCCCCAAACAACAATTGTGGGCAATGTTTGTGCTTCCCTCCCTCTCTCCTTGGTAAGAGAATATCAGCCCGTTTTTAACCTCTAATTCTTTTTTCCAGATCCCTGCAGTTTTGAGAAACTTTGTTTTCCTTAAGGGAGGGTGAGGATAATGTCATTTCAGAGGTATATGGAATCCGTCTGAGAAGTGAGTAAAAGGAGAGGAGGAGCACCTTCTGACATGCTCCTTCTCCCTCTTACTCTCTCTGCTCTTGCTCTGCATATTAAATCTCCTTTTCCGTCACCCTGTTCGTAGGTGCTCCCTGGTATCCGATGCACACAAGGTCCCGCAAAAAGCGAAAACCCTACTCGAAGCTGCAATTAGCGGAGCTGGAAGGTGAATTTATGGTCAACGAGTTCATTACCCGCCAGAGAAGGAGGGAGCTTTCAGACCGGCTAAACCTGAGTGACCAGCAGGTGAAGATCTGGTTCCAGAACCGACGGATGAAAAAAAAACGACTCCTTCTTAGAGAGCAGGCTCTTTCTTTCTTTTAGAGGTCCTTCCACCGTGGGGGAACCGCTAAGACTCTTCTAAGCCTTCGTGGTAGCTGATGATCCCGGGACTCTTAGCCGGTGGGGTTGCGATTTTATTTTCCTTGAATGATAATAGAATGAATATTAATCAGTATCCTTTTCAAAATGCCCGGCAGTAGGCGTGGGGATGGTGGTTGTGCGTGTGTGCGTGCGCGTGTGAGAGCGAGAGAGAGAAAGCGAGAGTGAGAATACGAGAAAATGTTTTTTCTTCCGCTCCTAAATCTGCAGGGAAGCTGCTTAGAATGGGGATGCGCAGATACCAGGGACCGCCTCCCTCGGTCCGCCTGGGTTCTTGCAGCTAAAATAGATTAGCCAGCCAGGGTCGGGAGTGCTCCGCGAAGGCCATTTCAACTGGATGGCTCTTGGCGTGGGCAAAGCCGCCACGCGTCGAAGGCTTTGCCGAACAAATCCCAAGGCTCCCTTCGTTTTCTCTTTACCTGACTCTCTGGAGCTCGTCGGCAGGGAAACGCGGAGAAGAAAGGAGGTGGAGAACGGACCCGCTGCTCGGCGAGGGAAATGTGGGTGGGTGTCCTGTTGGGATTTTGTTATTCGCTGGAGAGGAGAGAGAGAAAGAGGGGAGGGAGCAGGCGTGGATGTGACCTTCGTTTGAAATCACTCGGAACCATTCTTCCGGAGGCTGGGGAGCCAGCTTGACAGGTTTGGCTAGAGCTGGGCTTTCAAGGCGAGATTCGGGAAGAGGCGACTGTGGTACCCAGGTGAGCTGAATCTCTCCGTCTCTAACGACGCAGATGGTCCAAGATCATCTCGCCAGCTGTCTGTCTCCCCCATTCCGGGAGCTCAGGCAATCCGAAGTGTGCTGGGTGCTGGTCGGAAGTTATTGTACTGAAAGTCACTGCGGCAAGAGAGGGAGACCGTTCGCTCAGCCTCCACCGATGGACAGGGTGGTTTCACAGGCTAAAATTATCTATAGGTACGTGTATGTGGGGGGGGGGGGGGGCGGGAACGGCGAAGGATTTGTCTTTAGTGAGACGTCCTTCCACAGCATTGCTAAAGTGTTGCTTTTTAAATAGGAAAATTCTTAAGGAAGTTAACCTCGTTTTATTGTATGTGTTTCTTTTATCCGTGAACTTGAGCCTTTTGGAGGCTGCCTTCCTTGGCATCTCCTCCCCATCCCACCTCCCCCCACTGCACCCCACCCACGCTTTCTGCTCCCTGCCTGCCTCCCTCCCCTAAGAGAAGGCTTCACGATCATTTCAAACCGTGTCTTTAATAATCGCTCGGTTGAAGGAGAGATGGTGCTGTTTATTGTGCCGTTCTATTTATTGACGGTTAAGAAGGTGATGAGAAGCGGGGCATCGTTTCCCCCTCTCCTTTTTATATATACATTAACCACAGTGGCAGCTCCTTGGAACTAATTAAGCTATTAATAGCATTTCCCGCTTGAATGAAAGATGCCCAGTAATATTAATACATTTATCAATGATTTCTGTGATTAAATGAACAAAAAAAGGGGGGTGATTTCCCGTCTCCTATCACTCCCTTCTTTTAATATGCCTTGCATTTTACACCGTGAAGCACAGAATCGGGTGGGGGGGGGGAGAGACGTTATCAAACCCGTTTCTTCCCCCTCCTTCAAGAGCTTTCTGTGTGCGGCTGCCTGCCTTTTTCTCGGATCTCTGCAGGCGCGCACACTTTATTTTCATTCCCCATTTATGGAGTGTGTCGCGTCATTTCTCTCCTTTTTCTGACCCGCATGCACGCAGGGCTCCCGCTTTAGGATCCCCTTCTGCAGATCGGGGTGATTTCCAACCCAGCCCTTCAAGTCTGCCACCGACTCTCCCTCACATCCCACCCCGCCGTTTCATCTGCATTTTTTTTTTCTTACCGCCTAGAGCAGGACAGGAGAGAGAGGAAAACGCAAGATCGGGCGCTAGTTGTTTCTTCGCCGGTTGTGGTTGGCGGCTCGGTTATCACTTCCTCAAAAAAGGGGCAATTTGTTTTTCTAGCCGCTGTCAGGTTCGGACCTTTTTTCTTCCCTCTGAAGGGAGCAGCGGATCCTCTCTCCCCCCCCCCCCACCCCAGTTTTGCTGCTTTCATAATTATACTCCAACCATAACCGCCATAGTTGGACTTGGGGAGACTCTGGCTACTCTCGCCGGCTTCTTGGTTAGGGACGTTCACGGTCACGGTTGGTAGCAGGAATTCCTCGCCTTTACGATCTGCCGGCTAGTCTTTCAAATGCCTTTGGCCGCCATCCCTTCTCTGGAAGCTCCACCTTCTCTTTTTTCAAAAAAAAAATAATAATAATTCAGGTCTATGGGGATACTTCTTTCTCCTCACCCCTCATTCTTCTGCAAGGGGACTGAACCCTCTGGAACGTCTACCCTTCCTTCTTTAGGAAGGCACCCCCTTCTGCAGGCTTCAGGCAGCGAGCAAAGAGAGGAAGTTCCACCTGGCTGTGATCTGAAAGCGAGAGAAACCCCAGAATAGTAGTGTGCAATAAAGGTACACGTGTTTATGGCTATTCTCTGGCCGCAGCGGCGCAATGAAGGCCCTTGGGGACTGGTGGAAAGACGTGTACAGTCCTACTTATTTCTCTACGAGGCCACTCCGAGGACTGCCAAACCAAAGGTTCCCCTCGCCTTCCTTTCAGCAGTGGCTGGCCACAGAATCCCTTTGGCCCTGATTGGGCTTTTTGGTCTATCCTGAAAAGCGTGCGCCTGTGGTTTGTATGAAGTGTGTGCGGGCTTAAAACAGGGTGAGGGGGGAGAGAGAGAGAGAGAGAGAGAGAGAAAGAGAGAGAGAAAGAGAGAGAGAGAAAGAGAGAGAATGCCCTTGAGCCACTGCAGTATAATGTGATATAGGTATTGTATGAATGAGATCAGGTAGCCTTGGGCGCGGCGGGAGTGGGGAATGTAGGAAGTCGGGCGTGAGGGCGGTTCGGATCGATCCATATTACCCTCGATTTATTATATCGAGGAAGCCGCCTTCCTAGCTGTCCCGGGTCTCCCGCTCAGCTGGCGACGCCTTGCAAACTGGGCGGGGGGGGGGGGGGGGTAGGTAATGTTAACTCCCCGCCGGGGAGCTTATTCGAAGGTGGGCGACTTTACCGGGCGTGCTCGGCTTCCAGTCAACAGTAAGCAGGCACGGTTAGGTAAAAATCCTGCCATTCGGGGAGGGAAGAAGAAGGAGGCCGTGCCCACAAGGGACGGGCTGCCTTGGTAATACACTATTTCCATGGCCCCAAGGCAGTTGGGCTCCTCCGCAGGGAAGAGTCAGGCACCAGCAAGGAAGTTAAACCCAGGCTGGGCTCCTGCAGATCCAAGGCAATCCCTACTTCACTGTTTAAAGGGGGAGGGTGGGTGGGTGGGATGAAACGAGAGAGGGGCCGATCCACTAAAAACGAAGGCGCTGAAATATATGCAATTTTCTCTTTCTGACTGAACTCAAGTTTTCTTCCCCGTTGAATTTGTTGGTCTTGTGTTCGTCGCCTGCGTGTCCGTTGTGTGTCCGACGCCTCCTTCGTTCCTTCCGGCTAGTTGAATTTCTCGCTGTCGCTCGCGGTAGAGTCCCAATGTGAATTGTTTCTTACCTCAAGCATATTATACGTAGGGCCTATGCAAATGCCTGTCATAGCACGTTTCCCGGCTTTATATAGTCATGTATCCTTTTTTTCCTCCTCTTCTTCTTCCCTCCTTTCATAATAATGATAAAGATGACAATAAATTGAATGTATTATGTGATTTCTGATAATAAATAAAATGGCTCAAATCTCCACTTGGTGATTTATTACCGAAAGAGGAGGAACCAAAAAGGCTAGCATGGTAGGGCTTTTTATAAAGATAATGAAACCTTTGGAGGCTTATGGAGAGAATATATTTCCCTTTAAAAAAAAGTAATAGGTACATAAAGCATGCTGTTAAAATAGGGAGGCAGCCTCAGGAGCATCAAGCAATCCAAGAAGATAAGCACAGGAAATTTATCTCAGTTGTTTAAAGTGCTTTAATGAGAATATATTGAGGGTGGGGGAGGGAGGATGGAATTCTTGCGCGTCCTCTTCTTGGAAAGATACATTTTAGGAAAAAAACGCCTGGTGCCTAAATGGGGGGGGGGGGAGGAGAGTAACAAAATATATGCCATAATTGAAACCTACCATCCACTGATGTCTCTAAACGTAAAAAAGGTGTCAGATAAAACTGCTGCTGCCGGATTTGCTAGGGGTCTGTGTGATGTAAATAAGGGAAAGAAAGAAAGATAGATAGGATGTGATCAAGAGTTGCCTATATTTTTCTTTTTAATTCGTCCAGCCTGCCATTCCTTCCACCGCTCCTATACCGAGCCTGGAGCTTAACGAAGTGGCATTGCCCAGCTTGGAGGTCTTTGGGGCCCTCCCTGAATTGTAGAAGAGAGACCAATGCATTCCCCTTGAACATGCACAGCACCTGGACACACAGAGAGACACCCATAATGGCCTCAGGATATCCTTCAAGGAAAGTCAAGGCAGCAATTCCTCCTGTGGGAATCTGCCCCCGCCCCGCGTTTGACCCCCTCCTAGACCCTATATGGTATCTCTCTGTTCACTATGTCTCCCAGCTTCCTTTTGGCCAGATTACAAGCATGGGGCTTTCTTGAAGAAACAAAGCTGCATTCATTGGAAATATCAGACAAAATATTACAGTCTGGCAATTGATTTGAGGAGAGTTCCTTCTTCCTCACCCACCCAGCCCCCTTTATAATCTGACCTGCTGCCAAGGCCTGGAAAACCTGTCTGTGTGGCAAGAGGAATCCAGGAGTCACCAGGATCCAGAGAGTTAAGAGCTTTGGGCTTCCAAAAAAAAAAAAAGGAAAAGAAAAGAAAAGAAAAAGGCATTCCTAACATTTTGATTTTACTGGCTGAAATGTTAATTGATAAAATATCCCTTGGGCAAATAGTACCTTAAGTGGTGTGCGCAAGATCCTTCTGCCAGCATCTGCTCATTTACTCTAAAAGCATCTTAATCAGTACCCACAACCAGGAGCGGTGTTTAAAAGAGCCTCTCCAACAGCTGGAAGGACTATTTCAGAATTCTCAGCCACCCACCCCCCATGCCTCCCACCCCCCTCCCACCTCCAGGGAAAAATACTATAAATGATAGGATGAGGCTTCAAACGTATGCGTGTGTAAAATTAATAGGAATCGCTACAAGGGTTGGAAGGAGAGATGAATCAACAGTTTAAAATATTAAATAAACATAGAGGTAAAAGATAATATCCTTGCTCAGTGGTCTCCAGTGCCTTTTTAAGGGAAAGACCTACTTCTGCACTTCAACAGCTTGGCAGGGTTCAGCCCATTTCATTGAGGAGGAAAAGAAGGGGGAAAAAAGCTTTCCCTGCAGCTCATCCGTAAATAAGGCTCAGGATAAGCCATACCACCTCTGGAAATTTTCAGCAGAACAAGGAGCCAGCCCTGCAAACTTGGGCAGGGGAAAAAGTTCCTATTTATTCTATTTAAGAATCTGGGAAGGACTGAAACAGGAGCTGGTGGCCTAAATTTTAGGCTAGGGCAGGGAAGTTTAGGGAAGCTGTGTTTTTTTTTTTTCCTTGGACCTCAACCCAGTGGTCCCCAATCTTTTGGGCACCAGGGATGAGTTCTGTGCAGAGGTTTTTCCATGGCCCAGAAGGGGCATGCTATCACATGCTGCCTGCATCCTGTGCATTGGGCTTCTCTTGTTTGCATGGACAGGTTTCTGGTGTGCAGTGACCTGGCACCAGTCCACAGATCCTGCGTTGGGGAACCCTACCTTAAACCCAACGGCCATTATTTGGAGCAAGTTTTGCAACTGAATAGTTTACATCAAACCATCCGCTCCAGAAGAGGCCTGGGCTCAGCTACTGCCCTTCTTCTCCCGTCCTGATCTGGGGTAGAGAGAGAGAGAGAGAGAGAGAGAGAAGGGGTCCTCTTCTCCTGCAGGCCTCTTGCTAGATTTGTTCACCCAGCACTTTGAAAAACTCCACAAGAGCTGTGCTTTATATTTCATAAAATAAAAATATAATAAAAGAGCTGTGCATAACCAACATTTTTATGGTCATTATTATCACCGGCTGATTCATCCTGGGGAATCGCCTCATAGATCTCATAGAATCCTGGGTGAGTTACTTCCAAGTAAATATAGCAAGGGGCCAGCAACTTCCACCGCAGAGTTTTCTTTCAAGTTTCTCACAGGGGAAAACAATATAATAACTGAATGAATGCCAGCAGGCACACTCTGATTCTTGATCCGCCAGGAGCTCTTATTCACAGTTGTGAAAAATTAGCTGGAGGCTTTGCTTTTGGCCTCCGCAGGATGCAGCTTTCATGGACAAACTAGGGTGCCCTGTGCCTGCGGGTTCCACTTTAATTCCACCCTCACGATGGGGGTAAAAAGTTACCACCCAAACACCACTTCCTCTTGGCTTGGCTTTGA
This sequence comes from Hydrophis major, assembly GCA_033807585.1. NCBI lineage: Eukaryota > Metazoa > Chordata > Lepidosauria > Squamata > Elapidae > Hydrophis > Hydrophis major. Next base: position 214,635,030 of record CM066329.1, read on the forward strand.
GGTGTGTGGCAGCTGAGGGACAGCTCAGAAAATAAGAAGGTGAAAGGCTGTGCAGAAACCGGCAGGACCCTAGCCAACCCATCTGAACCGTATATAGTAGCATAAATTGTGTAGAAAATGGTGTGTCCGTTCACCTTGAAGCAGGAATGCTTGGTTCCAAAGATGCTTTAAGCGTTCATCCAAATAGATAAAACTTATTTATTACCAGTGAAAGGTTGGGCAAATTGTTGCCAGCAGTAAAAAAAAAAATCCGTATTGTTCCTGAGCCCGGCTGGCTGCTGCTTCTTTTTATGTAGGGGTGTATTTCATAGCTAGGGCTTTCAAATGAATTCATTAAGAAGCGGAAAGTATTTCTCTCGGCTGGCCATCCCACCCACCCCCTCTAGAATCGCTAGGCGTAATTCTGCTTTCTGGGGAAGAAGGGGAAAAAAAAAAAAAAGACAGGGTGCTCATTAAGGGACGTTTTAGCTGGGGTGGGAAAATCCCCAAGAGAAGGGAAAGAGACCGTTCGTGTTTTTGATCTCTGAAGCGTCTTGGAGGGGGGGGGGGTCACATTTTTAGTAGAAATGTTCCCCAAAGGGAGAAGTACCTTTAAAGGCAAAACTTCTGTTTAAAGAGGGTTTAAGACTAGCAGACTTTTGTGTAGACTATGAAGGGCTGTGTTTATTAGGTCAAAAGCTTTCTTTGGGCTTGTTTTTAGGTATCCTGGAGTCAGGACATCTAATGGTACATTTAGATCAGGGGTCTCCAACCTTGGCAACTTTAAGACTTGTGGACTTCAACTCCCAGAATTCCTCAGCCAGCTTTGCTGGCTGAGGAATTCTGGGAGTTGAAGTCCACAAGTCTTAAAGTTGCCAAGGTTGGAGACCCCTGATTTAGATGATGTACCCAAATGGTACATCCCTTAGAAGAACCACAATTTAAAACAACAGGATTCTCCTTTCTCTTCCTATTACATTTTATCATGCTCACTTCCATCTAAACAGAATTCTATTTTGGGAGACCCCAAATCCAGAAGCAGAAACGGGGGGGGGGGAGGGGTGGTAGTGGTGTAGGGACAGCTTCTGCTGGGATGAGAGGCAAAAATGGATTAACCACCCCCCCCTTCTCCGAAACCTATGCAAAGAAGGAAACTATATTTTAATTTCAACCCCTATTAACACCAAGCTGCTCTTTGGAAGTGCTGCTATCATACCGTTTGCCCTGCCATGAATAGTCATAACCCCCCCCCCATTGATCTCCCTTGCTCATCTTACTATAGATGTGTTGAGCTGTGGAAGAAATGAAAGAAGCAGCACATGGATCAGAAAAGGGGGTGCGAGGGGGGGCAATTACGGAGACAGCTCGTCCAATCCTCTCATCCTTGTATTGTGACAACCCCAAATTGAATTCTACAGGTCTAACTGCTAATCATTGCAAGTTGCTCTTTTGAAGCCAGTGCAGAAAAGAAAATTGAAATTGAAATACAGTCTAGGGCACCATGTCTTATGAGGAACATTGATGTGCTTAGAGTTGGCCACGTCTTGGGTTTGAGTTCCTTGGAAGACCCAGGACCCAGCTGCCTGCTTCAGCCTTTCATCCAGTGGTGGCATGAAAAGAAGAGTGCAAGGAGTCTCCATCTGCTTCTTTGGCATTTTGGAAAGAACAGAGAGCCTGTGGGAGAAAATGGGAAACACCGTCCAATAAAGTTGACATTTAAGTTGCTCCAAAAATTATACACACAAATATACCTCAGACTCCTTGGCTCCGTAAGCAATGCCTAAAGCCATTTGGAAGTGGTATATGCAAACAATAACCATTTTCAAAGAGAAGATAGGAATAAGGCACAATTAAGAGTTGGCTGTATGAATACAAAGATGATGGTGATGAGTCTTAAAGGAACATGTGAACGTACGCCAATACTTAATGTATTTTCTTTGACCACATCATAGCTAAATAGTTGAACAACAAAAAATTAAATAGAAGCCGGATAATATTATTCATCGCAGTAATCAACGCCAACCATTAAACCATTAAAACATTAGCCACCAACCCACTTTAATGGAGTTTAACCCTGAAAGTTGCATTATCCTAGGAAGGAAAAAGTGGTATAGTGCTAGGGTCAGAGGAGTACGGTATAATTATAATGCACGAAAGAATAATCTGTATGCTGCTTCGAGGTGGCAACAGTGGGAAGTGATGTACAATATATATGAAATAGATGTTTATTTCAAAGGGTTAAACAGATGGCTTTAACTTGCCCATTAAAATTGGAGGTATGCTTAGTTTTGTTTGCATTCTTCCAAATGTCCAGTGTGTATATGATTGGGGGGGGGGGCATAAGAAAATAATATTAGGCACCTACAAGCTCCTTTCCCTATTAACCTTGTAGCCCATTGCCCAAGACAGACTTTGGTACAAAAGAAGTCCCTTTGTTATTATTGTGCTACCAGTTGAAGTGCCTGCTCAGAAGTAAAATCCACTGAGTTTAAGGAGACTTTGCTCCTAACTCAACAGTGCAATCTGGGCATATCACTCAGAAAGCAGCCTCATTCCTTCAAGTAAGAAAACGTGGTTATAGTACAAACTTTGTTCACAACCACGGGGCTTGCTTGCTCTCTCATTATTCTACATAGGATTGCAGTGTTATCATACCATCTGGACCATGGCTGTCTCACCTTTTGGCTTGCCTGGGCCTTGCTGAGTGAACCGGAATCCTCTTGGGCCACAAATATGTACAATAGTTCATGTGTATAAATAACACACTTCCTTTACCTTTAAAGTACTTTTATTATTTTGTGGGGCCGTATTATCAGCTGCCTAGGGTCACCTGCAGCCCATGGGCCCAGGTTGGACACACACAGGTGTTCAGTCTGAAAGGCCTAAGGCAAGATTGTACTCACACCCAGGTATCTTTAGGTGGAAAGAAGAACTAAACTAAACTGTAGTCATAACTAAAGGCAAGCTTGATTCACAGATGTCAGTTTGTAGATCCTGAGCTCCACCATCCTAACCAGAAGTAACTCACATTAAGCTCACTGGGGTGATCCCAGAAGTATTGATTGACAGATATTTGGAAAAAGTCAAGGTGAATACCAATAGAGTAAAGTAGAGTAGAGTAGAGTAGAGTAGAGTAGAGTAGAGTAGAGTAGAGTAGAGTAGAGTAGAGTAGAGCAGAATAGAATTTAAATTTTAGCCCAGCTATGAACAAGTAAAGAACCAGAAGACTGTGGGTTCCAGCAATTGCCTCAGATGCAAAGCTGATGGGGTGACTGAGCCAATCCCTTTCTCTTAACCCTAAAAAGAAGGCAAGGACAAACCTTCCAAAAGACCTTGGCAAGAGAATTGCAGGGACTAATCTAGGCAGTCACCAGAAGTCAATGCTGACTGGAAGGTATGTGAGCATACGTGCATGTGCTTAAATACACACACACACACACACACACACACACACTTTTCAGTAAGCGAGACAGACTTTTGGAATTGTTGCTTTCTTCTTCTCCTTCTCCTTCTTCTTCCTCTTCCTCCTTCTCTTCATCCCCAGGTTCTGGAGGAACCTAATACTTTATTCCAAAGCGGATATCTGCCAAACAATATCAAACTCCCTTTGAAACCTTCATATGATGTTGGATAGCCAGTAATCTTATGCTTTTTAAGTGGTGTGAGCCATAACAATCAATATGCTTACCTAATTTTTTTAAACAGAGTCTTTTCTTCACTTTTATAAGCATTGGCTTCATAAATACTCCATAAAGACAGAGTGAGCATAATTAGCAGTGTTTACCAGCATATGCCACCTTTGAATCCTTGATACTTTGGGACAGGGAAATAAACAGAATATGAGTAATTAGTTTTAAAGCAAAGCATTTGAAACTGAAAACTTATAGGTAAAGCCTAATAAACTGCAGAAAAGAGTTTTGTTTTTTTTTTTAAAAAAAAGAAAATCTAATTCTTATATGATTTGGTAGATAGCAGAGGGAGACATGGCAATATTTTACTGCCAAGAGAATAAATTAATTAGTCTGTAGCAACCCACTGCAGTGGCTGCATGGTTGACTGCATTTAAACGAGATATATGTATCAAGCCTCGCTGGTGTTGTTAACAAGAGTGATAATAAAGATGAAAAGGATAGGAAAGATAAAAAGATGGCCCGTTTGTATTCCTTGCAGGAGCCATAAGAGCCTGCTTAGATTTTTTTTTTTTTTAAGCAAAGCCTTGTTGTGATTACACTAATCAGCTGAATTCATGAATCAAGGCTGCTCCTGCTTAGAACAGCTCCAATCAGAACATGTATAACACAGCTGTCTATCAATATAACTGCATTTCTCTGTACATTTATGCAATTACTTTAGGTTAATCTACATAAAGTTTATCCACAAAGATACACATATATTTATTCTCTTTCTCTCTCTCTCTCTCTCTCTCCCTCCCCCTCCCCCCTGCTCTCACACACACTATGTTTGACACATTGAAAGGAATGATTTGGTCTTTTAACATCTGATTTCAGTCGGAGAGTTGTTAGCCCCATAAACCATTTATACTTACTCTGAAGCCTAGTGAGTTCACTCAGGCAAGACCTCTGATTTTCAAGTAGCACTGCAGACTGAAACAGGTGTTTAAATCTCTCCTGAAATCAGATATTGCAGCACCAGTGATTCCATTAACTCAGACGTGCATTAATATTTTAAATGGAACTGCCCAAGTCTTCTGCTTAAAAAAATAAAACCACAGACCTGTATCTGGGAATAGGCCTGTTTGAATTTAAGGGTAATTTACTTCTCAGTAGTAGCAGTAGTATGTGCATAATGTTGCCTTGAGAACTTTTCCATAATTAAGCTTTTTTTAAAAAAAAAAAAAAAAAACTCCTTTTACAGCATGTTCAGAAGACTGAACATCTTAATGTCTTTCTAGGTTTTAAATAAAATTACCCTTTCAGATTGTCTTTGGCTAGAATGCTGATAGCAATATACCAAAGCAAATGATTTTCTTAAAAAAAAAAAAAATCCTCTTCTCTCTTCCTCACACTTAATGGAACGATAGAAATGTCTTTCTTGGCTATGCAATATTTAAAGATCTTTTAGAATTCCCAGCCAAAACTCAAAGAAGACAGAACAGCTTTAGCAGTGGTGCCCAAGACTTCCTTTTATCTTCTCCAAGACACATGTTCATTGGCCAGGAGTGTATAATTTACAGGGCATGTGGAAATTCATTTCAGTGACGAAGAATAATTCATCTGTTAGGAGGTTTGTGAACAGAATGATTATCATGCATCATTAGCATTATTTCATGAAAGGGAACAGGGGAAAATGAAATACTAATATTAAATAATGGTTCCAAATGCAGGCATCACCATCATTATTATTAGCATCAGGGTCTCTTTAGGAGGATATTACCTTGTGTGGCTTTCTCCCCTCCTCCACCACCAAGGTGAAACAGGCAGCAAATCAACTGCTAACTTGGTTTCCCTTCAAAATCCACAAAGAACCAAAATGTCTGGATTCCATTCAAGGAGGAGTTATTCCCACACTGAGAACTTGTTAACAAATTATGGTGGTCATGGCAGTGTTTTTCCCCTTGCATGCCTCCATCAGCCTTAGAAACAAACGGGGGGGGGGGGGGGGGGGGGGGGGGGGAGAAATGGTGTTTTTTTTTTCCCCTCTCCAATACTTGTTGCACACCAGAATGCAGGCGTGTAGATTGCACTCTTGGCAATAGTGATTACTGTCAATTAAAATGAATCTCATTGTTGTTGCTTACCGAATAAAACTACTACTCAATCCAAAGGAAACCAAGAGGTTTGAAAGAAAGGCAGGAACTACTAGAATGCCAAGACTCTTATCCCTAGTTATTGGCATAGTTCCCAACTAAACCACCCTCCTCTTCTCACGTGTGTCAAATGAGTGTTTCCAATATGTGGTGATGGTGAGGGAAGCTAGTCAGAAGCCCTTGTTGCCAAGAGACATAGAGGCAGATGACAGACAGGAATAAGTTTATGAATCCATAAAAATCTCCCCATCCTTCTTCCCCATGCACTATTGGCCTACCTTGTCAGGATGCAAGCACAGGACCACAACTTCACGAACAGAATGCTTGTCGGCTGCTACCCCTTATCAGTGGGCCTGAACCAATGAAGTAAAGGACAGGATCCAGCCCAAGCAAAAGGCATTGGAGCCCCATGGAAATTAGGGTGTAAATCTCTCTACACCAGCAAAGATGACTATGAAGAAATGACAGTACTGCCTTTTTGTGGGCCCTCCTGAAGTTCCCTTCCTGACATCAGAGGAAGAAATCCTAATGATTTAAATATATATATATATATATATATTTGGAATAGCCTCCCTTCACCTTAACCAAGAAATGGATCTCCCAACCTGCCCTATTCATTGAAACAGAGGAAAGGGTCTTTAAATACATCTTTAAAAAAAATACATCTTACATATTGCATGGCAATAAATCTAACACCTCCCTCCGTCTGCCCCCTTTCCTTGTCTCTAATGGGAGACAACATTTCTCTCTCTCGGTAGATGTCTGGCATATGTTTGTGGGTGGGTGTAAGTGTGTGTTTGTCATGTGTGTCAGGCTTTCAGAGATACAGTGAACAGACTATTTCTCAGCTTCTTTCTCTCACACACAAACAAATGTGGATCAGTCCTCATTACTGAACCACTCCCCACAGCCCACATTCACTGTGTGATAAAGTTAATCTTATTCTTTGATCAGTTGCAAACTTTAACCACAACTATGAAGTAATTGAGGAAGGGAGCAAGGAAGGAAGGAAGGAAGGGAGGAAGGAAGGAAGGAAGGAAGGAAGGAAGGGAGCAAGGAAGGAAGGGAGGAAGGAGGGAGGGAGGGAGGGAGCAAGGAAGGAAGGCAGGCTTTCTTTTTCTTTGTTTTTGGTATCAGTTTGACTTAAATTCACAAAACCTTCTGTTGGTTATTACATTAACCTTCGTTTTTCATCCTCTGGTGTTCAAATTAGTATGAAAGCTTCCCACTCCTGATGAAGGGACATTCAACTATTTGAAGCTGAACTATAAGAAGTGGCTTCCTCCTCCTTGGAACTCAACAGCCCACTATACACACTACTTCAAGGCCACATTCAACAACAAGAGTCCCTGGGGACTGGATCAACTAGGCCAAACACTGGAGGGCCCTTCTGAATAGGCTTTTAATAAGAAGCTGCTTGGCTTCCATGCCTCTCTTTCTTTTCTCTCTCTCTCTCTCCCATTTATCTTCCCCTGCTGGAGTTTAGAGCAAACGTTAACTCTCTTGCTGCCATTTAACTCTCTTTACAAATCATCAAAGATATTGGCTTTTTTTTTTTTTTTTTTTTGCGCCTGCCTGCCTTCCTTTCCTTCCTTCCCTTTTTGCCAGGCGGCTTCTGTTTACAACTGTCTGTCTCAGTGGGCGGGGGCCGCCATTACAAAGTGAAGGTCAAGTTAGCATCCTACCTTATATGGGAGACGGCGCTCCTCCATTTTCAGGGATTTGTCACAACTGCCCTTTGCGTTTCTTTACTCGAGTAAACATATGGGCTCCCTCTTCCTCGGTCTCTTTTCCTCCTGGGTTTGTTTGTTTGTTTGGTTGGTTTTTTTGGCCCCTCTCCGCCCTGTTACATTCGAAGTTGCAGCGCGCAAGAGGAAAGCCGTGGAGGTGGGGGGGGGAACCTTCTGGGGACCAAGACCCGGGCTCTCTTCAGGAGGACGGCGTCTCCGAAAGTTTCTCCCCCTCCCCTGGCCCTGTCCTTCTTGGATTGCAGACTTGAAACAAGCCTCCTTTCACCGAGATGCAAGCACCTCTGTCTGCCTGGGAGGAAACCCAGCCTCATAAAGAAGAGAGCCCCGGGAGGATTTAATCCCTTTCCCCCTCCCCCCCCCGTTGGCGGCGTTTCTTCCCGACCGCTCGGTAAGCAGGGGGACAAATGCAATAGGCGGGGAAGGTTGGGGGGTTTTTTGGGGGGCGGGTGGGTGAGTAGTGAGTCAGTTGGGACGCTTAGTTTTCCATCTTGCAAAGTCCAAAGCGGTGGTGGGGTGGGGAGAGAGAGAGAGAGAGGCAGAGACTACTAGGAAGCGGGCCGGGGAGGTGGGGAGAGGTCGACCATCCCTGAAGTTTCGAATGCGCGCGTGTGCCCATTCAAAGACTCCCTGTAAACGCGCCCGTGTGGAAACCCGGTGCACACATAACACGGGCTTCTACTTCTCCCAAGACAAAAGGCGTCCTCCTAACATTTTAGAGAGACCTGCCAAAGATTCGGGGCCCGTGAAAACAGGGTTGTTGTTGTTGTTGTTGTTGTTGTTGTTGTTGTTGTTAAATACTTAGAGGTTGAATCGGGAAGGTAACAACCGAGTCTGAAGTAGAAATGGACTTCGGGGTGGGGTGGGCGGCCTGGAGAGAGAAAGAGAGGGGAAAGAGCGAGAGGAGCAAAGTGTAAGTTGCGGGAATGAGCAAGCGGCCCAGTTTCCCCCCCTCCGAAGAACGCTCCCCTTCCCCACATCCCACCTACCCCTACCCCCCCCCCCCTTCCCAGTGGCGAGCTGTTCTTGGCGTGTGAAAGATAACTTGGGTTTTTACCTTCCTCTCGAGGAAACAATATGACCCTTTATGAAATATTGGCAGCAGCCACTTGGCCAACAAAAGAGGGTCGATTTAATCTATTATAGCCCCGAGGCTCTTCCCTTGCTCCTTCCTTCTCTAATAATGCAACACCAACGGTCAATCGCAAAAGGCAGCTTTACTGAGAACAGCTTACATCCTGCGAGGAAACATTTCACACCATCTAATATCACCAATTGCCCATCTTGGGTCTGGATAGGTTGGTAAAAATGCCAAATCTAATCTAAACATCTGGCTGACTGTGTGACCAACCCATAATAATTCCAACCCCCCCAAATTATATGTATAATTTCCCTTAAATCTGGGAGCTCCATAGGCTGTATTTCCTCAAAACCAATGTTCGGAAAGTTCCCCCTCCCCTCCTCTTTTTTTTGCTGCATCCCAAACTTCCAGAAAAGAAGGAACAAGCTTTTGTGGTTTTGTGGTTAGTTTTAATGAAGGGCTTGGCCTGCCTGGTTTTCCTGATGAGCCAACCCATCTTTTCTTTCTTTCTTTTTTTAAGAGTCTAGTATGGAATACATTGAATTTTATTTAGCCCTGGTTATCATTAGTACGCTCCATTTGTGCTACAGAGAGAGAGAGAAGAAAAAGTTTGGAAAAGTCTAAGGTTGGGCAAGGATGGGGAGCTGCCATGGATGTTCTCTTCTGGCTGAGCGAGGAGAAATCACAACCAATCAGGCCAATTCAGTGAATGCCAGCCTTCAAAAGCACATTTAACCTACAGCAGCCTATGTGTTTCTGGTATCTTGCTTAGATTCAATGGACAGATGCCCATTGCAAGTTTCATCAGCTCCCCTACACTTCTTCCCATTTTGTTGGGGTTCATCTTGGTTAGTTTTGAAACACCTGGCACAGCAAGGGCTTCTGCTAGTCCTGCCAAGCAGATGAGAAAAGGGGGGAAAGGGAAAAAGGATGGTAAGTTAAAATAGATGATGATAGATGGATGAATGGATAGATAGAGGGACATAGGCTGTATTTTTAAAATACTTTTTTTCATCCTCCGTGTGTGATTTGACCTCCTGTCACCTCTATTCTGTAAACACAAACTTAACACAAAGATCTAAACTCCAAGGGCCTTGCTTTTTGAGAGTTTTGACTTCAGACTGCTAGCATTTAAAAGTAGGCAAAAGACAAAAGAAAGAGGAAAAAAGGGAGGTTAGATACAGCTGTAGATACAGCTCTTCGGTAATTACACGTGGGTCTTTACATCTGCAAACTCCTATGTGAATAAACCCCTTCCTTCCATATGCAAAGGTGGAAAAAAAATAAGCCTGAAATGTTGCTCTGTTGAATCTGGCAAGAGGCAGGCAGGCAGTCAGACTGGCTGACTGTGTGTGGGTGCATAGTTAATTATTGAAAGGGGTGTAGGAATTCATTAGGATAGATTGATAGGTGACAGTATTTAAAACGGAATGCATAAATTAGGACATTAAGGTTTAGTATAAATAAATAACCCATTCTGCTGTCTTAAAAACAAAACAAAACAGAACCCACTCAGCTTTGCTCCTGACCAAATCATTGGCGGTGATCTGAAATATTGGCTGGGTGGTATGTTTTTGCCTGTTATCATCTTAAGGGATAGGCATATAGAAAAATATGTTTAAGCTCCTTTCCTACCCCCCTACCCAAGCCCCTACCCTCCTAGTATTTTTTTTACACTGGCAAAGTGAATTTGGGCTTTCTTCCTTAGAAGGTTTTGTGCCATTTCCCAAGATATTTCCAAGTAATTATTAAATAATTGCCTGGTTTAACACAGTCCCTATTTCCCCCTCCTGCACCTACCCATGGATTTCAGCTTGCAAATATTAAAGAATATATTTGGTAGGGTAGTAGTTTAGAAGGCATCTCAGAAGTTACACTGTGTCCCGCTAAACAATAAACAGCACTCCCCCAACACACAAAACGTTTAAACATCTGGGGGAAGGGAAGAAATCCTTTAATTTAACTTGTTCAGCTGCCCCACTTACTCCTGACCACCTAGAGCAGTAGCCATGAAGGTTCAGTCCTGTTCCACTACACACAGTCCGCCTGTGTACCCAGACACGGGTGCGGGGAATATGCACACTTCGAGGAGAAAGAGCGAGTACACGGCTGTGCGCACGCGCACACGGCCCCCATGCAAACAAAGAGACTGATATTTCGCAGGAATGAAATAATGTTTAAACATTCTCCAAACTTGCACGCTCCGGGTTTGCAGAGTGTCGATTTTTCACTCTCTTAAGCATTCTCTTTCATTCGGCTATAAGTAAATGCGGGTTGATTATCGCTGACCTACATTGTGTACGAGAGAGGGTGCGTGCCCGAGGGAAGGAGGAGAAGGAGAAGCGAGCGGAGAATTTTAGCGTTTCCCCCTATTAAAAAAAAACAAACAAACAAACAAAAAAAAAAAAAAACCCGAAGATTTTACTTCGATCATGTTAAGTCAAATGAAAGCAGAGTCGCCTGTGGACGGGGGAAAAAAATCAAAGAAGCATACAAATTAAGGGATGGATGAATGTTTGTGTGTGCATTTCTCTTCACAGAGAAAGTTATAGAATGTAGAAAGATGTAGATAAAGGGAGGGGTGGGTCGTTTTACCACCATGCTCAGCCCAAAAGAATATATTTCTTATGAAGATTTTGGTTAAACTTCGTATTAGCAGCAGGAACTTCCACCCCCCCTCCACCCCCCCAAACTCCTGCAAAGAAATAAGTCCCGATGAAAAGCTGCCCATGCCAGGTTATTTGTGGAGAAACTAACTTGAAAGAGATGAAATATTCTTACCGAATAAAGAGAACCTTGTATGCCCTCTCCCCTTCTTTCAATCAGAGCCTGGTGGAGACAATAAAGCAAGTTGACTGTCTATTGCAAGCCTGTCCTCTTTGTGCGTGTTGTACAAATATGATTTAGCACGTTGGCTGATTTGGAAGGGTTTGACTAGAGAACATGTTGGTCAACCCTCTCCCTTCATTCCTCTTCTTTTCTTTTTTTCCCCCATAAACCACTAACATTATTGTTATTATTATTATTAAGTGATGCTCTGTACCCTGAAAATAGATTTCATGGGTGAATGAGTAGGTCTCCTTTTACTTGTTTGCAAGATGAATTGTTGACAAATGCCTGTGGATATGGCTTTGCAGCATCTATATTTGAGCCTGTGTGTGTGTGTGTGTGTGGGCACAGCATACATAAATGCCCCCCCCCCGCCCCTTACTCACTAGTTCCTTGTCAACTCAAAGCCTGACCCAAAAGCGCTGCTCTTCCACAGACCATAGTTTACCAGGCAGCTGGAATGTTTTAGGTTTGCTTACTGAGGAAGCAATCCCCGCCATGTTGTTTTACTTCTAAGCGAAAGCTGCACCGTGAGTGAGTATTACCATATCTGCATTGGAATCCCTGGAAGAGCAGGGGGGGGGGGGAGGAATTGGGACACTACACCTAGGATCCGAGGGAACACAAGACAACCCCGAGTTTCTTATGCACATCATGGGACTCCATTTGCTCTTGACCCATCACAGTCTGCTGGCTGAACATCTCCCTCTCCTTCTCCAGCACCCCACCCTCCTTCCCTCCCTCGACCCTGCTCAGTGTGGGCTTTGCGTGTGGGATGCTGCTTATCAGCTTTTATCTTTATTGGGTCCACATGATTTTGAACTTGCAATCCAGCCTCTCTGAAAGAGCTTCTCGCCTTCTATCTCGGAATCGGAATCGTAGGCTGCTTATGAAGTCATCTTTAGTAGGCTGGCTCCTATCCAATTAAATTTATCTTTGACATTGGAGGGCAATAATATTTCCCAACAGCTTCCTTCTTGTAGCTATTGTCTTCTGGTCCCTTAGTTCCTTAACTGTAAGGCAGCTAGTCTTTCCTCTTCGTACCCGCAAGGTTTGCAATTTGATTTAAATACTTGGATTTTTTTTGGGGGGGGGGGGGGTCTTTTTTCCTTGGGAAGTAATTACTCTGTTGTTGTGCCAAAACTGCAGTATAAAAGAAAAGCAATCAAACACCAGGCTGTGATTCCAAACTCATTTATTTGCAAACTCCTTCCACTGAGACCTTGCGAGACACAACAGTGAGATATGTAGTTCATGAAGGCTTCGGAAAATTGAGATTGTTTGGCCTGATACAAGGCAAGAGAAAATAGCTGCTTAATGCAGGCCGAGCGGTTGCCAGCTCCCAAATTATTGCAGTGATTATTTTTCAACATAATCTTCTGAGTTATCTAAAGCAAAAGGAAGCATGTTAAGAGTATTATCTGCAATTCCCTAGGAAAAAGCCTGCAAGGAGATATGGTAGTTGGTGGGTTTTTTTAATGCTGAAAAGGCAAGCTCCGTTTTCTTTTTTCTTTTCTTTTTCCCCTTCTCTCCTGATTTCTCCTTTTAAAAGCACTCTGACTTGCACTGCATAAAAGCCTGTGATTAATATGCTGGGTGAGGTGACTGGACCACAATCATTTTAATAGAATAACATTTAAGGTGCCTTCTCCAAAACAGACTCCCTACCACATTTACTAATATCAATCAAAGAGAAAAAAAAGTTGTTATCAGATTAGAGTAGGAAGTTAATAAAAATAGATACAAGAGAACATGAATTTTTCTCGCTATCCTGGAGGGACCCATTTACATGTTTGTAGCTCCTACCCAGATTCATCGTCTGCATGCTCTAAGGGTCAGACTCAGTTTTAACATAGACAAACAAGCAGAACTCAAGTCTCGCCATTCTGGTAATTTTAACATTTTTGGGGGGCCCAGCCTGCTGCAGGGAAAATGGGGCCCTGCTTCTTTGAAGGCTGATATTGGTGAGGAAAGAAAGAGAGAGAGAGAGAGAGAGAGAGAGAGAGAGAGAGAGAGAGAGAGAGAGAGAGAGAGAGAGAGAGAGAGAGAAGGAAAGAAAGAAAGAAAGAAAGAAAGAAAGAAAGAAAGAAAGAAAGAAAGAAAGAAAGAAAGAAAGAAAGAAAGAAAAAGAAGAAAAAGTTTCCTCAAAAGCCTTGTCCAAGCTGAACTATCCCACTCCTCTGCCTTTAAAAATAATTTCAAAAGAATAAACGCCAGTATGTGTTTAAGCAGGCTCATCCTTGGGTCAGAAAATGAATTGGCAGGAGGGGATGGAAATGTACTGTTGTATTAACATAACAATTTCATGCAATGCAATATTGAAAGAGCCATAAACAACCAGCTGGCTGTAGATATGCACATTTAATTGCATACATGAAGTCTGGCCTGAGAAATGACTGAATTGTTTCCTCTTTTTATTCCACCATCCATCCATCCATCCTTCCTTCCTTCCTTCCTCCTTCCCTCCCTCCCATTTTATGAGCAGCAATCAAGTCTATTTTGAAATAACTTTTACATCACGCGGTCCTTTAAAAATTAAAAAAGTGTCCTAAAATGCTTTGTAAAACGTTGGGTTGGCTGGAAAAATAAAGCCTCTCAGGGATGAAAGCGGTCACTGGACCTTGCAGTTTATTTGCCACATATATGTGCATTGGGCCTTTTTTCCCTCCTTTCTTTTCTTTTTCTTTTTTTGGTTTTAAGTGGAAACCAAAAGGAATGTGAGACTTCCAGCCTTCATTCTTCTGTTTTATGGTAGCCAGGGAATTGACTTTGGTGGTTCAAATTCAAGGGCTCCACAGCTGTCTTCTCCGTGTTTCTTCGCAGGAAGCCGACAAATCCTATACTTTACACCGGACATTAAAACGGGCAACAGCGCTGGGCTTGTTCAAACTTATATCTACCTATTAAGAGCAGTAAATTATCCACGCACCTAGAGGAGAGAGCCTCAGACATTAAGCCCCACATACTTTTAGCCACAAACCTTTAGATCTCTTCTGTTCACCACCAAAAGAGTTGAATAAAAGGGGGAAGTAATTCTACCCCAAGTACAAAACTTAGGAGGGGGAGAAATGGTGGTGGGGGACTTCTGGTCAAACACATTAGACGGGGAGTAGAGCCTCTTTTTTGGTCAGCCTTCCTTAAAATATCATTGCCAGGGCAGGTTTTGGAGTGTTGGGGAGGGAGGTTGAGGAGGGTGTGAATGGATAAGCCTTGTAAACAAAACCTTTAACAATAGGTATGAATATTACTCTGTAAAAGACAAGGGGAAGATTCCCTGATGCTTTAATAGGCAGCTGGGGAAGACCAAAAGAAAGCTCCTAACTCCTCCTCAAAGTCACAGGGAAAGACAAGGCTTAAGAAATGGAGCTTGGCATCAAATGGCAAAACACAGGATGTCCTTTTCATCCTGGCACAGAGGTGCCCTCGTATTTAATAGAACATGGATGTGTCTGGCAAGTTGCTTGTCCAGAGGAACAGGCTGGTAAAACAGCCCAGCCTTCCCTGGAGTGAGGGCAGCATTGAAGGCAACTTCAATCCTCTGGCTGACTAAATGCAACAGACCCCCTTTGACTTTGCTCCAGCTTATCCTGAAAGATCCCTAATAAACTCTGCGATGGCACGTCAACGGTGCTACCAGACTCCTAATTTTGGATGGCCATCAACCAAAAGGACTCTTCCTCTTACAATATTAACGAAGGCTCTGGCTTGAAAAGGTTCCCAATGGTGCCACCTGGGCTTTAGATGACATGCCTCAATGCCAGGTGTGCCATCCTGGGAAGGATACAGCCACCCACTAACTGCCATTGCCACCACCCCTCTCACATTAACCAGGTTTTGCTCTTTTGTGAGATTTGGTCCATCCAGCTGACCTCTCCCTTTTGTTGTAAAGTATCTTGCTTATTCACTGCAGTTCCATTTGGCTCTGGGCTGAAATCCTTCCCAGAAAATAGTCCTGCAAACCAGACTTACCTTGCCAACTAGCCCTTATCGGTGGCTTTGAAAGACAAGCAAGGTCATCCTAATCAAAATACCCCAGTGAAAAAAAATAAACCAAAAGGGCAAATCAGCCCGTCTTTTATTTTTCTCGCTTCCTTATTAGAACTGCATTTTTAAAAGATTCGTGCCAGCCTATCTTCCACAGAGGAAAAAAAAATTCTCTTGCAAAGAGTGCACCAAAGACATTTTTAATGTAATGTTTTGCAAACTGGCTACAAACAATTCTGGAATTTCTTCCTGTGAATTTAGTTTCCTACAATACCTTATCGACAAGATACCACTACTAAAGTAATTTTACTCTCCTGATACTAAGTGAATTTTCTTATGGGGTTTTTAAACTGTCCAGAAGTGGAGCCAGTGATGGCAATAAAGCCAGGAGGATTTTATCTAAACAAAGTAAAATTGTGGGTGATTCCCTCCTCCCAACCCATTTCACTGCACAACTGTGGAACAGACTGAAAGAACAGAATGGAGCAAACAGCATCAGCAAGAAGTAAATTAAAAAAAGACAAACATAAAACTTGGGAGGGGAGGAGAAAGGGAGGAAATAACAAAGAGACAAGAGAATATTAGACAACTCTTCTCTTTCTGTTAAACAAATGTAGCCTGCAATAACAATACATACATACATACATACATACATAATTTTAGTTTAAGCAGAAAATCAAGTCCACGTTCATTTAAAAAAAGAAACCCATCTCTGTTGGATGCTTTTATGAATATATGAGTCACCTCATCCAACTGCCCATATGTTTTTTTATATATTTTTATCACAGTTTCCTGAATTAATATTGGGATAACTGTTGATTGAAAGTCACTGGAAATGTCAATAAAGGCACACGCTCTCCAAATATATCTTCTTTCAGCTATAAATCAGTGATGCGATACAAAATGAGAAGAAAAATATCCAAACCCCAAAGCCTGGATACAAGGACAAATGACTTCAATAAAACTCCTTAATTTCTGTCACACATCCCTCCCCGCAACTTAGCTGACCAAATAAATTCACAAGACAGGGTGAACATGTATTGATTGACAATAAACACTTGCATTAAATATTCACTCTACTTCTCTTACCTGATAAATATTTAACCAAGCATTTAAAAAATAATACAGGCTTCTGATCCTTTATCAGTCCTTATCTTAAATCATTGGTTCTTCATTTTAAGCTGGCCTCTTTCATATCTAATCTTTCATCTAGGCCTCACTAGATTCCAGTGTTGGATTTCCCTCTCTGGCAAAAGTTTTAAAGTTTCGACCACCACTCCAACTCTTTCCCCTGTGGCTGCCAAAGGATATTTCCTCATGATTTCTGCCTACCTGAGATGCTGCTAGAGCAACCAGGTGACTCATCAATGGAGAAGGCCAGGGGCTAATTGCTCCCTCCTTTCTCTCTGTCCCCAACCCTCCTGGGCAAGAGTCCCAGCGAATGTGGATGCTAGTCTCAGCTCCCAAATGGAGATCTTGAGAAATATTTGAAAAACTTACTGAAGAATCTCTACCCTCCTCTCTGAGCTTCTAGTAATTCAATCTCCATTAAAAGGGGGAAGGAAAAGGGGTAGAGAGATAATCCAGCACTTAAAATATAACTAGCATGGGAAAGGAGCGGACATGCGAGGGGAAGATTACAGTTAAAGCCTCGAGTAGACCCTCCCACCCCCACCCCTCACTCCCACGCCGCTACCCCACATCGGAATCCCCCCCCCCCCACCCGAACCACTGGAAGCCAAAGGCAAACGGGAGAGGAAGAGGAAGAGAGAACTTCCTACAAAGCCATCCCTGGGCGTCTGCTCTGAACGCTGACAAGGGGTGTGTTGTGCCTGGCAGAAAATGAACACCAATTCCGCGATTGATTTTCCTAACGTTTCTGCGGTGTTTGAACACCAATCGTTTGGACCTCTGAGATCTTACCTAAGTGAACCACTCCTACGCTTCCAAGTGCTTCCAAACTGATATATGGCAATATCTACTTTGGATCACGTGTCCCGGAGAGCGCGACTAAGACGGATAGCGCGTCATCTCGCCTTCCCAAATTTTTCCCCCTCTGCACCTCGGATCCCCAACCTCTATCTATAGGAGCGAGAAAAGGAGAAAGATGTTTAACTCGGTCAACCTCGGCAACTTCTGCTCCCAGTCGCGCAAGGAGCGGAGCGGCGACTTCGGGGAGCGAGCAGGTTGCGCTTCTAACCTCTACCTCCCCAGCTGCACCTATTACGTCCCCGAATTTTCCACCGTCTCCTCCTTCCTGCCCCAGGCCCCGTCTCGGCAGATCTCCTACCCTTACTCCGCCAACCTCTCCCAAGTGCAGCCCGTGCGCGAGGTCTCCTACGGGCTGGACCCCTCGAATAAATGGCACCCTAGGAGCGGCTACGCCTCGTGTTACTCCGCCGAGGAGCTGATGCACCGGGACTGCCTCCCGCCGTCCACCATGACCGAGATGCTGATGAAAAACGAGAGCGCCTACAGTCACCACCACCCGCCCAGCGGCAACCCCCCGCCGCCCACGGGCTTCTACTCCGGAGTGAACAAAAACAGCGTCCTGCCGCAGGGCTTCGACCGCTTCTTCGAGAACGCCTATTGCACGGCCGACAACCCGCTCGAGAGCTGCCCGCAGAAGCCGCCCAGCAAGCTGGAGAGCGACCCCGCAGTCGCCGCAGTCGCCGCCGCCGAGCCCACCGCCTTGTCCTCCCGCGGCGAGCAGGGCGTCGACCCGGAAGACGAGGAGGAAAGCACCAACCCGGCTTCTTCAGCCTCGTCTTCCTCGGCCAACAAGGACGCCGCCGGCAAAGCCAGCAGCGCCAGTAGGTAGCGAGCGAGCGCCGCGGCCGTAAATGGGCAAAGGTGAAGGGAAACTCGCCCGCTGGTTTGCGTCGGCCAGGGGTTTTGTTTTGTTTTGTTTTGTTTTGTTTTGTTTTTTTTATGTGGAGTTTTATAAGCAGTCAAAGGGATTTTATGATAAGCTGCAAAGCTGGGGCTTGCAACGGGAGGGAGGTTTACGATGGGGGGAACGGCTCTGGGAGAGAAAGGGAGACGGGAGGCGAAGACCCAGCCCCCCCCCACTCCACCCCACCCCCAGTCGGGGAAATTTGAAAAGCCCACCGGGGTGACAAATATGAACTTTGATCATGAACTTACGGGATCGGTTTTAACGGGATTTTGGATGCCTGGCTGTCTGGAGGGGTAGAACCAAGAGTTTTCCTTTCCTCCCGAAAGACGCAGGCGGCGTAGGCGCTGGGCGAATTGCTGTGATTATGATTATTTTTTAAAAAAATAAATAAATACACGTGTGCTCTGTACATGTGTATAAAAACAGGGAAGAGCTACACCTCCACGTCACGAGCATAAGTTAAGGCCTGCTTTGCTTGCAAGATGTCATTGGTCTTTCTCCAAGCCCTGGACAAATCCCCCCCCCCGTTTTTTTCCATTTGTTTATGCACTTTTACTTGGCTCCTAAAAATACTTTGTTGACATCTGAAATCACACACACACACACACACACACACACACGCTGGCGCGCCCCCTCACGCCCCCCCCAAAAAAACAGAGACAGGGCATCATAGAGACTGTACACGAGGGCCATTCCCTCCCCCCACAAGCCATACATTTATGGTTCTTCTTTGAAGAAACGCGGATCGAAGCAATTGATCAGACACGTGTCCTTATGCCATCGATTTTCATTCATAACAACTGAACGGGATGGTAAAATATTGTGAGCGCCCAGGTTTTTATTTGCCACTCGAGTGCCTGAGGGGAAAAGTGTTTCCTTTCTCCCCTGTTCTTGGGGATGGGGGGCGGTGCTATTCGGTTTAAGATCTGGGGCTTTGATTTTTCTTTGTACGTGAAAAACGTGTGTGTGTGTGTGTAGGGCTTCTGCGGTGAGTGGCACTCCAGTTTAATCAGAAGCATAAGCAGAGAGCCTGCCTTGTCTGCTTCTGCTCCACTCGGAGTGGTAACTGAACAGGGCGAGAGTAGAAAAGAAAAAAAACAAACAAACAAACGGGGTGGAGGCAAAAAAGTCTGTTTTCCAACAAGTATTGCAGACGCCTGAACTCTTTCTTGGCTCTTATTCCGAGGGCCAAGCCCAGGGTGGCACATTGTCCTAGGTTTAAAAACTGAGCGGGAAAGATTGCCCACATGGTTGTAATAGGTTGCAGACGTTTTGTGTTGTTTTTGCGTGTGTTTGTGTATGAATGGTGGAAGGACTCGTGTGCAAGGGAGCTCTCGTTTGGGGAGGAGGGCGGTGTGTATGTGTGTGTGGGGGGGGGGAAGGTTAGAATTTTGCAGGATTTGTAGCTGTTTTTCCTGCCTTCTGGTGGTATTTTCTTTCTCGCTTTCTTTCCCCCTTAAGGTGCCCCCCGTACGAGGAAGAAGCGATGTCCCTATTCGAAATTCCAGATCAGAGAGCTGGAAAGGGAATTTTTCTTCAACGTCTACATCAACAAAGAGAAAAGGCTGCAGCTGTCTCGGATGTTGAATCTCACCGATCGACAGGTTAAAATTTGGTTTCAAAACAGACGGATGAAAGAAAAAAAACTCAGCAGAGACCGCCTGCAGTATTTCTCGGGAAATCCCTTATTGTGAACTTTCTTTTATTTTATTACCCTTTTGTAAACAAAAATTAAAAATTAAAAAAACAACAACAACCACACACACCCCTCTGCTCGTTGAAGTATTCTGTGTATGAAGAAGATACCATGTTGCAAATAGGGTTTGACTTGACAAAGGAGCCTGGAAACAACCCATGAGTTTTAATTTTTCTCCCCCTTCCTTAGGTTTGTATTTGGGGGGACTGTTTGGGACACGGTTTAAAAAAGAAACTCTTGTATAGTCCTTCTACCTTCCCTAAACCTTGAAGCAGACTGAATATTTCTATGAACTTCTAATGAATGTTTTCCTTCTGAAGAATGGGAATCCGATTCGTTGTTGTTGTTATTGTGATTATTATTATTATTGTTCTCCTTTCTCATCACCATCCTTCAAATTTCAAACCTTCTCCATCCTTTGGAAGAACCTACTGAGCTCTGTGTCTGAAAATGCTTTGCGGTGGCCCTGATTTCTGATATGCAGGTTGTTGATGTGTGATTTCTAAAACATTCCCCATGGCAAAGATTTCAGGGTTCAGCTGGGAGGAAACCTCCATGCGAGAGTCTTCGTGGGTAGGTGTGTGGGGGGGTAGGTGAGCAAGCGTGGTGAGTGTGTAGGTAAGCGTGCTTGTGTGTAGATGGTTAAGTGACATGACCACCACCCAGTCCCGCCATGCATACATACACACACACACAAACTGACTCCTCTTCATCGGAGCGTCCATTGCTGAACACGCCTTGCTGCTTGAAAACTGATTTAAATCTCCTTTCCGAAAATTGGCATCACTATAATAGTGTAAGTTCCATTGATTCCCTCATAGACCTGTGATATATACCGAATACATACTGAGTTTTCTCCCCCATCCCGTTTCTGCATCTGTGGTCAAGGGCGGGGAGGTGGACCGGGAGGAAGTGGAATGGACTACAATAAATTTGCAATAACTGTCTCTTAAATAGTGTGTAAATGCATTTCCCTCCCTCCCCTGGACATGAGAGACCAGCAAACAGCAACGAGGACAAGAAGAGCTCCAGGAACCAGCAACCGCAGTTATAAATAAATCTTGGTGTATGTAAAGAACTGAATCCAGGGCAACTCTGTGAAATTCTATGGCAAATAAAGAGATTTCAAGCTGTTCTATATTATGACTTTATTTGACCATTTTATTAGTATTTCCCTCTTAAAAGACCAACTGCAGTCAGTGTTGGTGTGGACTTTCCTGCAGGACTTTTCAATCCATGTGCGGCATGAGAGCGCCTGGATATCCTTGTGACAGAGAAAGATTTGTGTAAAATAAATCCCCATTTATGTGTGTGCGCGTTTGCATATATACAAATGCGGACTATAGAGCATAACAAACATTTCTGCATGGTATATACTCACATTAATATGAACCTTCTGTGTTTAACTAGACGTTCAACGTTTTTTTCATCACTGCCTTTACATTTATTGACATTTCTGGGCCCAGTAATGGCGGGGAGGCGGCTATGTTTAGCTCCAGATGTCTTTGTTTCTATTCTCTAGCAATGTTTTTTTTTCTTGATTTCCCCCCCCCTTTTTTTTTTCCTTCCCACCCCTGCAAACGATGATATATTGCAATAAGCCAAAATGGTGGTTAATGAGCAATATTGCAATATTTCCGCCCCCAATGTCATTACAGGCAAGGATGCTTAAGGAGCTCATTTCTGTCTGCCCTGACAAAGAAGTCAAAATTCTCCTAAGGATCAAGGATAAAGTCCCTCGCCCCCTCCTTTTCCCCCCTCTTCCCCTTGTGCGAGGCGCAAATACAAAGTCAAGTACTTAATTCCTTCTCTTAAGCAAAACAAGTTCAACCCCAGGACGTAGGACAGAAGTGCAATTTTATGTTTGCATGTCAATAAGCCTCCCGCTCGCCTTTGCTCAGAGAGCCTCAATTTGCTAACGGTAGGAGATAAATAAGAAGAAAAAAAGTGCCTAACTAGTTTTATGCATGTTTTAATTATGAAGATGTGAGGGGTTTCTTTTATCACAACCAGGGGAAGGAGAGGGGGAGAAAGGAAAGAAGGAGTCTGATATTTCTACACGTGTAGACTTACCTGTGGCACAGTCCTTATATAATTTCCCTTCAGTGCTTGAAAGTATGCAGTCTTTGAATAAAGGGACAACTGAGCTCAAAATAGGTTTTCTCATATAGTGGCTGATAACTTTTAATACAGGTTATATTCAATTAAAATACTTCAAGGGGACCTTTGGGGTTTTATCAAACTATGGGGAAACCCACAAGTTTATATGCCCAAGTTTAAAACAGGCGAAAGTTTTTAGCTTGCTTGTTAGATCCATTTCCAATTTCGTGATGAAGAAAGGATGGATTATCTGAACCAAAATGTTTTCTATTAGATGAGGTAAGGATTGCCTATATTTTTATCTCTATTTTCATCTATCTATCTATCTTCCTGCCTGTCTATCATCTATTCTGCATGCAAAAGTACTGGGTGGGAATTATTCTACCTTCCACGCTCTCTCTCTTCTGTTGGCCTTCTTTCCAGCCAATGCTTGAGCCCCAAACGCCAAAGTAACAAACTTCCTCAAAGATTCAGAAACTCTGTGCATATGTCTAATATAAAGATGTCTTAGGGTTGATTATTTCATAAGCTAGCCAAACCATATTGAAAGAAGTCCAGGATATAAAACTGAGGAGGAAGGTAGGAGGCAGGGAGAGAGAGAGAAGAAAGATCTTCAAATCTTACAGGGTGCTTCTCCACGGTGGCCTTCCCGATCCCAATCTCAGCATCCAAATAGAAAGAAAGAGGAAGAAAGAAAGAAAAAGAAAGAAAGAAAGAAAGAAAGAAAGAAAGAAAGAAAGAAAGAAAGAAAAAGAAAGAAAGAAAGAAAGAAAGAGAAAGAAAGAAAAAGAAAGAAAAAAGAGAAAAAAAGAAAAAGAAAGAAAAAGAAAGAAAGAAAAAGAAAGAAAGAAAGAAAGAAAGAAAGAAAGAAAGAAAGAAAGAAAGAAAGAAAGAAAGAAAAAGAGCCTGCAACTGAGGAAACAAAATGGCGTGCCACTTCAAGGTGCCCTTCTTCCTTTTCCAAAGCGGGCAGGCGGCAAAACCTTTCCAAGGTTAAGGAAAACTTCAGCCAAGGTGCAATAAGGCGCTTCTCCCCCAATCCCAAAGTCCATTCGAGGTACCTTCACAGGCGGCAGTTTTGTCTGGACAAAGGAGGCGACTAGTCTAGACATCGTAATAAAGCCTCCAGCCCTAAACAGCTTACTTTTCCTTAATGACCATCGTCTGGCCATAGAAAAAGACTTCCGCAGTAAATAGTAAACAAATAAGGGTTTTGCTGAGCCTTTCTCCAGCTTCCCCCCCCCCTCCTTCCCGCCACCCTTGCCTGGCTCGCACACACACGCTCCCCTTCCGACCTCTCCCCTTCCTCCCCTGGCTCCCCCACTCTCCCTCCCTCCTCTCCCATCTTTTTGCCAGGGCTGCGACACAATGAAACTGGAGGCCTAGTTCAAAGTTTTTCTCCAGCTAAAATGGAATGCCAGTTGTAAAATCCAAGTTTATAGACCATGTGGGACTTTACAAGGGTATTAAGAAGCCGTGAGAGGTAGGACTAACCCGTTAATGCGCTTTCCCGGGGAGGGGAAAGAAGGAAGGATGCCTTCCTGCCTTCCTTCCTTCCTTCCTTCCTTCCTTTTCTTTCTTTCTTATTTGGATGCTGAGATTGGGATCGGGAAGGCCACCGTGGAGAGGCACCCTGTAAGATTTGAGACCAGAGAAGGGGCTCCGTTTTAACCTTTCTCTAAAACCGAGGCATCTAGCTGGGGAAATAAAAAAAAAAAAAACCCCGAAGAAATATCCTAGTAGTGCATGAAGATTCTACTAGTTGCATGGGGGGCTGGGAGGGGGAGAAGGGGGGAAAAAACGGGAGGAGGGGTGCAAGAAGGGGGGTGAGTGAATATATGATGTCTTTGAACTTCAAGGGAGTCAAGTCCATCACCTTTAACCCTTTTGTAATAAACCGGATCAGAAAGGCCCGAGTTTTCTCCCCACCTCCCAATGTTTCCGCCGACTGAGTACAAGTAGGTGGACTGGAGTGGGGTGTGGGTGTGTGGGTGTGCCTGTGCGCGTGTGCGTGTCTGGGAGTGCCACCCAAATTTCGAACCCTACCGTGGCGTTTATGATCCTTCATATTTAACTCAGCTGCTCGGTCGTTTCATGCATCTAGAGAAAAGGTGGACATGAACGCAGAGACACCCAGACACCCGTTGCCACATGCGAGGTTTATGATTGTGATAAAACCTTTTCATATCTTAACGCATGGAAAGTTTTTATAACTTTGTTTGGCATAAAAGTTTTACAGCTCGAGGCAAACCCCTCCCGACGACCCCTCTTCTTTTCCCGGCCGTCTCTTCCTCTTCCGCCCCCTTCCACCGCCTCCAATTCCAACCAGCTCTGAGTCTTTGCAGAAGGCGAAGACTCCCCCCCCCTCCCCTGGCTTGGAGAGATCGGAGAAGAAAGGCTTCCCCGTCGGCCGAGGATTGCAGGGAAAAGCCACTTTAATGGCCCTCAGGCTAATTGCGGGGGAAACTCTCCGTCTGGCTGCCAACACACACACACACGCGCGCGCGCAAACACACACGTACACACACACACACACACACACCGAGCGACCCAACCTGTTTCCTGCTCCTGCTAGGAATCCCTCCTGAACTTACTGGACGCTGTTTCGGAGGCGGTCTTGGCAGGGAGACTAAGTGAGAAAACTGAGGGGAGGTGGAAACCAGCTTGGGGCCGGCTACTGGGAGGACCCACAGCTGCCTTTTAGGTCGGCTGGAGGGCAAGAAATGTCTCCTCCCGACGTTCTTATCGTAACTGTAATTTGCTAAAAGCAAGCTTCGCCTTCAACACTGCTGGAGGGGCCGAAACGGATTCGTCCCCGGTGGGTGCGAGAAAATGCCGGTGGGCTTCGGCGAGTGTATCTATTTCCTCCTGGGCTGAGGGAGGCTAAAAGCGGGGCAGGAGAGCCAGAGCTCTGGACAACGTGCAAAGCACACTCGCATCAGATCCGCAAGATACGCCGTCCGAGTTTGACTGCCCGCTGAGTTTCTGTTTAGACTCGGGAACCTTGGCCAAGCTGGACCCACGGAAGCCCGAAAAGCCGCGACAGTGGCTTTGAGAAGTGGACTTGAAGCTCGCTCTTCTTCCCTCGGCTACGGACTTTGAATGAGGGAAGGAAGGAAGGATTGGGGTGGGGGGGCTGCTTTAGTTCACTTCTTTTCACGCGAACTTTCGCGCGAGGCACCTTTAAAGGGGCCTGAAAGAAAGCGAGCTTTTCTTTGTATGTAAATAAACCCACCATCTCCTCTTATCCCATTCTGCTAAAGGAATCCGAGACGGGTGTTTTAGAGCAATCCCTTTCTCAACAATTAAATGTGCCATTAATTCTCCTTCTTGCCTTATTTATTTATTTATTTTTTGAACATCTGACTGGCACTAAACTTTTTGACAGAAGAGACAGATTCATTGAATGAAAGATAGACATCGAGATGGATAATAAATGGAGATAGACGGATAGATGGTAGGTAGGTAAGTAGTGATAGATTAGATAGATAGATAGATAGATAGATAGATAGATAGATAGATAGATAGATAGATAGATAGATAGATAGAGATTCCTGTGCTGTTAATGAGGGACATTGATCTGAACTAAGGAAAACTGCTCGCCTTTTCATTTTCCAGCTTTAGATAACATTTCTGAATAAATCTGAACTTTCTCTGAATCTGAAAAGAAGCCAGACATAGTTTTAGCCTTCTTATTAGAAGCGAGCTAACCCAGTCCTCCCTCAAGATGGCGACTCATTAAGGCCCTTTTTATGTGCTTTTAATAAAGATGGGTCATATATGGCTGGTCAACATATGTTGGACTTAAGCACTGTTTCTGTGCTTGTGATAACTCACAAATCATACCATGAAATCATAAGAATGCAGCTTTGAGCCCAAGAAGGTCTTGGAATCTTTGTTACAGGAAATAAAATACGGATCACTGTTGCATAGAAGAAGCTGCTCAGAATATCCCTATGGTTTGTTCTGTTTAGCGTTTTATGTTTTTGGGGTGTGTATGGGAGCAGTCAATGTTATTTGTAGCGTAGGAAAAAGGGGAGAAAGAAGGAAGGAAGGAAGGAAGGAAGGAAGGAAGGAAGGAAGGAAGGAAGGAAGGAAGGAAGGAAGGAAGGAAGGAAGGAAGGGGTCAATGCATTGGTCTTTTCTTGAGCTATTACTCTTCAATATTTTTAATGTAACTTTTAAGACTTGGTCCAAATGATCTTTGCAATAGCTGTCAATTAAATTTTCCATGAAGAACCAACAATGCAAAATCTAGAAAGAACAGAAGGCAACTAGGTCCAACACTGTACTTACACAATATCCAACTTGCCACCTCAATGCTAAGGTCCACTTGGTTGAAGGAAATCCACCAGCTCTACCGTTGATCTTTACAATATAGTGAGACAGAATGAAAAATAGAAATAAGTAGCTAACTCTGGTTTTATGTGAACAATTGTCTCTCCCAATAGGGGAAAGTATCATTCCTTTGAGAACAATGGGAAAGGGTAGAAAATAGGAAAAGGGAAGAGAGTATATATCTATATGTTGAAATAAAGCTATTTTTACATAGTCTTTCAAAGTATATTTAACAATCAAGAGTAACTGAAAAAGAGCCGCCCCTTCTGTAATTCACAGAGCCACCCCTTCTGTAATCTTTGGGCTCTGCCTTTAAAAATAAACAAATCTTATATATTTTATCACTTTTAATTGTGTGTGTCAATTCCTTTTCTAAAAACTAATATCATGTCTAGGCTTCTTTCTTTCGTTCTATTTCTTTTCTAGTACACTCATTTTACACAATAGGATGAAAAATAAAAATAAGTAGCTAATTCTGGTTTTATGTAAACATTAGAAAAGATCTTAAATTTACAGAAATACCAGAAATACCATTTTAAGTGGAAACGGGGAAAATATCTTCTTATATATATTTTCACCTATTAGATAATTTAATTTCTTTTTTTAGCATTACTCCTTAATGTCTTAAAATGCTGATGCTAATGACATTAGCATGCTAGTTAGGCAAAGTGCTTTCGATTTTTATGTTATGAAAGCGTTTTAAAAGGTTTATTTTCTGTCCCCAGATTAAAGTCACGCTTAACTTCTAACATGAAAATGGAATTATATTGCAAATGAGATATGTATGCTTTCATTTTTCATCCTAAGACGATGCGATGCGCTGCATTGTTCTCCCGCTGGCTTCAGTTGAGCTACTTAATTGAAAAAAATGAATATTTTGTGTGTGTACAGAGCTGCATACATGTAAATATTTATCTATTTTAAACATAAAGCAGTGTGCGGATAAATGTAATATGATCAGGAATGTGAATACTGTAGAAGGAAGCTATGCATGTCAACTTTAATTTCTGATCTTAAGCACAAAGGGCAAATACCTGCGTGTGCATGTGTATGTTCTATGTTGGGGGTAGTAATAACTAGAGCATAGTTTTGCAATACCACCTCAAGGCATATAATATAATTCCATAATTCTTCGACTTAAGTTACGCCAAAAGAAGGGAAACAGTATAAGACGGATTGTAAAGTTTGATAGATTTCTTGAGGTGATAGTTTACACTTTCTAAGCCAACATCTAAAGGGTTGGGTTTTATTTTTGCATCATTGTTAGTGTACTCTCATGTACTTTGTCATAAATCAGAATATTTATTTCCTTCGCAACATGGGGTATAATAGCAGCAGAAATACAAATTTAAGGTAATCATTAAAATGTTCCTACCAATTTTTTCCGAGAAGTGAAAATGAATGCTTATCATAAAAAAAATGGCTAAGGGAGGGGAGGGGGAGCTGTTTAAACATATGGTGGGCATGAGAGGCATTTTGCTGTTTAACTCTTGATTAGATAATGGGGGGGGGGGGAAGAGAACAAGTACAACAGGAAAAGTTTGAGGTAGGTGCTTTTGTGTGTGAGTTACAAAACAGCGAGCTGCACACGTGTATATGATTTTTAAGGGAAATGTGAAGCTTTAGATAGGGTTGTGCAGTGTTCCTGCATATCTCCCTCCCTCCCTCCCTGTGTGTGTGTGTGTGTGTGTGTGTGTGTGTGGTTGTGTGGTTGCAGCCCACTCCTTCCTTGTCCTGTATTTCTGGGGCTGAAGTCTGTTCTAAGGGAAGCGAAGGGGACCTAGTTTCAAGATCTCTTTTTTTGGAGGGGTGTGTCAACTCAACGTCTGCCTTTGGCATTCAGAGAAAGAGCAATCAGACAGTGAAGACAATGGGAGACCGTCTGCAGATTGCTCCATATACTCAGGAAGGCAGAAAAGTGGCAGGGCGCACTTTATCCTGTTTCTTTGACTTTTTAAAAATTAATCACTTCCCGACTTTTACTTCAGTCAAATAATTCCAAATAACTACCAGGCCCAAGATAAATGCATTAAAGGAATCCAAAGGCACTCACACACACAAGCCAGCATCAATTCTACTTTGGTGTAAGCTGCCTGACCCCGGCAACCTCAATCTTTCTTTTGTGGTTTTATTTTATTACTATTTTTTTAAACCTAATATGCGCTACACAATTTGTTTCTAAAGAAATGTAAAAAAGCCAGATCGAGATGTTAAGATCTCCCCACTTCCTGCATGTAGAGATTTCCCTCCATTTAAGTTTTAATAGCATTTGTTGGTATTTATTTTCCGCAATTAGAGTAAAGCATTTTCCCAATGGGGGTTCTACTTAAGCCGATGAATTTTATTTCTTTTTTCCATTAATGATCCATGTTTATCATACTTCTAATTATTTTTTACTTTAAGTATTATTTGCATATACATGCACTTGCTTGCTCTGGTTTACAGCAAGACCTCCATTTAAGGTATATGTTTATACGCACATACACAAATATAGTCTGAACTGAAGCTATATTTTGATCTTTTAAATGAATCTGATGTTTTCGCTATTCCATTAGCCATTATAACAATCTGCTTGTGGAAAGCTTCAATTATCAACCCAATTCACACTGAAAAATTTTCCATGTGTTTGTACAGATAGAAACAAATACACTTCTTTTTTTTAAAAAAAAAAAAATGAAGCAATCATAATGACAAATAGGAAATCAATATTTAATTTCTGCCGGCTTTACACATTCAAAACCCTTCTATTCTGTCTCCAGTTATATTCAATCTGATAAAAAGTCCTCAATGCTGTATAAATGAATCTCTGAAAAAGATCTGGGGGGGGGGGAGAGATAGTATTATTTGACAGGCTTTTATCTCAGTGCAATTTGGGCTTCCTTTTTCCTATTTCCCATGAGGGAGAAAATGGAATTCAACACAGACAAGAATCCAGAGTGGAAAACATAGACATGGAAGACTTTGAAATGTATTGTCACTTCATTTTCATCTGGCCAGTTTTTCTCCCCAAAAATGCATCCATGAAGTGATCTCTTGAGCTTTGGAGCCAAAAATGATTGAGTTAACTATATAAACTGCAAAACTAAAGAGTGGTGGTGGGGAGAACTGGGAGAGAATGGGAGAAAGCTATATAGTGCCAAACTGTATTGGTCTTTAATTTCTTCACCTATAAATGAGGAAGCATTGTTCCCATGCTAATTTTTTATTCTTTGGCTTATAAATATTATGTGGAATTTTTGCAGGAATGTCATAAAACAGAATTATTTCTATCAAACTGTTTTGTTTTGTTTTTTTAAAAAGACCTATGCAGAAAACACAAACAGAGGCTGTAAAGTCAGGAATCACTTTCCAAAGGAAGCAAAGCAATGTTTAAAGTGCAGGAGAGCTCTTAGCATGTTGTATTTTGAATGGTGTGGCAGAATGGGGGGGGGCATTTGTGTGTGAAGGGGGACTTGAGACAAATAGAATTATGTGGTTTAAGACTTCCTTGGCCTAAGATATTAAAACTTCTCACCCTTGAAGATCGGAGGGAGGAGGAGAGGGGTGGGGGGAGTGAAGGTGGGGCCCCCAGCTTTGCAAGTCCTTTCAAAGCAACAGCCAAATTGAATTGTAAAACCAGGTCATTGAAAACTTTTTTTTTTCAAGCTTGGCTGGCTTTAGACAGCAATTCAGCCTTTTAATTTTTTTATTTTTTTAAAAAAATCTAGATATATATTGAACCCAAACTGACTAAATTCCACCTTTCCACATCTCTCAATCTTTTTGAGTAAAATTTCCCCCCACTCTTTATTTATTTGTTTTTTTTTTAAAAAAAAGACAGCCAATCCACCCCTTGAAAATGACTCTGAACCCTCTAATCCTTTCAAATCCTTTGCAATGATCTTGAGGTTCCTTCCATTGAGTGATTCTGTTCTTGTGGTCATTATGATAAGTGTGATCATTATTTATCTCTTGATCAAAATCCTGAGTTAGATGGTAAGCGTTTCTCAGCTATACTCATTCATGCCCACTCACACATAAAATACAGAGAAAACATCTCAAGCTGACAATCATCAACAGGATTGTCAGTTTGGGATTGTAACATGTTAGTCACTTTAATGTACGCTAAAGAACAATTTGACTTAATTGCAACCCAATTTAGAAAATGTCCAATAAAGAGAGCAGCCACAAGAAAAAACATCTCGTTCAACATAACTTAATCTATGAGATAACATTTATTATTCTGAGATCATTAAGTTCAGAGAAAGAGAAGCGGCAAGGAGAAAGCAAGCATAAAAAGTAAAGCAAATGAATCTAGAATTAACTAAAGGAAACAATCTTTTTTTTAAAAAAAAAAAATCTTAGTGTGAAAACAATAAAAATAAAGAAAGATCAACTAAAATTGTGCATAAAATTGTAGTTAAACACTCTTTCTGTGAAATAAAAAATACACCCTCATACACCTCACCATTTGGTACTTTATTTGATTGTGATAATTTCCTGAAAGAAGTAGGTGCCAAATCCATTCAATCTTATAGAAAAGAATGCTGTTTTAGTTTTGTTAATGTACCTTAACAGTTTATTTACAAACTGTTATTTGTAACTGCATTTGTTGTGCTTATGTTTGAATTTCTGAAGAAGTGTAAATAGGGTTGATGCTCACTTTAAAATAATGGCACAGTTATTTTGGTCAAAATTTAAGGAGGAATTTCCCTCCCCCTCCCCCTCCCCCAAATGCTAGAAGGTAAGACCTTTAAAGGTGAAATTCGTACAATAAAGGCAAGGAAAAAAATTTTTTGGAATAAACACTAAAACAGCACAAATGACTATTTTCAAATGGAAATCTCTTGCATGATTTAACCCAAATGCTTCATATTTCTTTGACTCCAGTTGATGATAACGGTGACAATGATTTTCTAAATACTTTTTGGGAAGTAAACTCACTGTCCCATGGCGGCTAAGGTTGAGTCCACAAAGTATTGAAGAAATTAGAAGACAGCTGAAAGAAAACTTTTCTGTGCATGTCGAGTTTAATTATGATGAAGAATTCAAAGGATCCAAAAGTTCATTTAGTATTCGATTATTGGCTTATTTGTTTTTCTTCCAATTTTTGTATCTATTTAAAAGATGATAGATAGATAGATAGATAGATAGATAGATAGATAGATAGATAGATACTTTGCTGACCTTTTGATTTGAATTTGAATTTGCTTCTATTTACGGGTTCACTTCCTTTATTTTCCCCCACTTCGTTGCAGACACGCGTTCGTTCGTTCATTGGTAAACAAACTCGAGGAAAAAGCGTGTCGCTCTCCTTTGTTCAATGTGAAGGTCCTGGGTTCCTTACCTTCCAGAAGCGGATAGATGTCGCTGTTGCTCCACGCAGGTTTTCTTCTCTCGCAACAACTTGACCCCGGTGACGTCACTGGCGTCTGAATCATCAAGGCCATTTTCAATCCTCATTGGCCTAGTTATCACGTGGTTGGGACCGATGCGTGGATAATTATGGTGCTGATATTTTTTATTTTTTTTTTGCCTAAAAAAAAGATGTCAGCCCCTGGCTGTAGTATTCCTCTTTAAAACCCTTCTCTGAAAATGTCATGTCCCAACAATGTGACTCCTAACTCGTTTTTGATGGACTCGTTGGCTGGTACCTGCCGGGGAGAGAATTATTCCTCTAATCAAGGAATGTATATGCAGTCTGCGAACGACTTCAGCTGTGGAATGATGAGGAATTGTGGGATTATCCCGGCTCTTTCCAAAAGAGACGAGGTGAACCACGCCAGCGGGCTGTCCCTCAACACCTATCCGCCTTACCTGTCTCAGCTAGATGCCTGGTGTGACCCTAAAAATACTTACCGAATCGAGCAACCTGTTGCAAGGCAACTGCCTTCCTGCTCCTACCCGACCAGTGTCAAGGAAGAAAATGCTTGTTGCATGTACAACGCCGAGAAAAGGGCGAAAAGCGCCCCCGAGGCCACCCTCTACCCCGGGCAGATGCCTGAAGCTTGCCTCGCTGACCAGGAGGTGCCCCTGCCTAGCTACTACCGCGCCACCCCGGGCTATTCCTCCCTGGAGAAGGCGCCTAGCGGCGGCAGCCCCAACACCTACGAGGCCGGTTTTGAACCCAGGGCGGGTCTCAGCCAACCGAGCGAGCGTCGGGAGCAGCCCCCGGGCCCGCCGCCGCCGCCGCCGCCGCCGCCCGAGCGGTCACCTCCATCTCCGCCACCCGCTTTTCTCGCCCAGCCAGGAGCCCCGGGGGGCTTCCCCGAAAGCGCCAAGCCGGACCCCAAGCTGCAGAACAGCCCGGCTGGCGACGTCAAGACCGAGAAGAATCTCCCCGTGGCCAAACTCAGCCCGTCGGGAACGGAGCAGAGCGGGCAGAAGTGTGCCCAGAGCAGCAGTGACAATTCGGATCACGAGGCGAAAGGTAAGGGGCGGTGGTGGTGATCCTGCTACTGGCTTCCCAGGAGAGGGAACCCTAAGGGAATGGGCAGCGGTTCTGGTGGGAGTTATTCGGAAGTGGTTGTTAATTGTCGTTGTGGTGGCCGTGGTTGTTGTTGTTGTTGTCGTTGTTGTTGTTACTGTTGGGCTTATGGTTTGAGAAGCAGAGCCCCCAGGCTCTGGGGCTGCAGACAAACTCCACCAACTTTTCTCTTTGGGACCTGTTTGCTGTCCTCTCTCGGAAGCGCCCGGCCACCAAGAAACGATGACAGCAAGAACCATCAACAGTAACAACAACCCCCCCACCCCCCCTCCCGTAAAACCCCTTTGAAAGAAGGCGCGGCAGTGTGGCTCAGTCATCTTTGGCCAGACGTGGACGCCTCTGCCTGCCTGGCGTGCTGTGGTTTTCGTGGGGGGACATCAGCTGGGCTGACGGGGAGTAAGGGCAGGCGACGCGGTCAGGTTACGTTGGCGAAGTTGGTTTTGGTGTCTCAGGCAGAGGATCCCCAAAGGGGCTGTGGCGCTGAACGAGCGAGCCCCTTCGGAGGGGCGAGGGAGTGCTTGGTCAAGGAGCGGTTGCAATTTCTTCAAACGTGCTCTCTGGATGAGCTTTCGCCCCCTTCTCTCCTCTCCTTCCCCTACCCCCACCCCTGAAAAGCAGGCATTAAAGTTCTTTGGGATGTTGTGGTGGTGGCGGCGGCGGCGGCGGCGGCGTGGCGGTGGTGATTGTCTTGGGGAGAATTTGACTGGCGAGTTCTGGACTGCGGGCTGGGGGCGAAGGTGGCCGGAGGGGAGGGAAAGTGAGGTGGGCTGGGAACGGTTTGCCAAACACTTCAAACTGGACTTGGTTGTTGAGCTCCATGATCAAAGTTGCATGATCCCTGAATCACCCAGGTTGCTGCTTCAAGAAGTTGTTTTTGCGCAGAAAAACATCCTCCTCCTCTTCCTCCTCCTCCTCCATTTGCGAAGGTGTAAAACTTCTGCTTGAAGTTAAGGTGTTCTGGGCAGGAGCAGCTCCCGGAGGAATGAAGAAGTGACTTTCACAGAAGATGTTGACATTTACCTTACAGGTGAAGCCTAAAAAGAATCCAGTGTGAATAGAAGGGTTGGAAAGAGCTTTAATATGTATTATTATTATTTATTAAATTTATATGTCACCTTTACTCCCAAATGAAGGAAGGGAAGAGAAGGAATGAAGAGAGTGGAAGCATTAAACGTGGGGTTTGTTTTTTTCAAAACAGGATTAATTTTAAGCAAAGAGTTCCTCCACCTTCCCCCCCCCCCAAAAAAAAAAAAAACTATTGGGAATAGATACAGATAAAAAGGAAGGTGTTTCTTACTTTGGCGTGAAGGACTCCATAACCTCACAAAGCCCAGCCTGGAATTGAAAGAGGGAAACGTAGAAAGCAAATAGAAACAATTTGGCTTATATGGAGTCCTGTACATTTTCTCAGCATATATACTTATGCTAGTATGCATGCTTTCACCAAGTCCTTTTTCACACATAAGTTGCTTGAATTCCACCAAAGAATACAATCAGTTTGTCCTCTCTCTTTCTCATTTGATCTCATGTATATGTCTGTCTGTGTATGTAAATGCATGCATTGGGTATACACGTGTACACATATATATGCAGTCCATATGTGTGTATCTACATCTAACAATGTCTCCACCCACATTGTTATCTATTCATTTATATAGAACTAAAGTACGATTTTAAAATGGCCTAAAAAGGATTTTCCAATCCTCTTCCGCGCAACCAAAGATAGCTTATTTTATCTACTAATAAAATAAGAAAATATGCAGCATCAAGGTGATGAAAATCTCTACAAAACGATTCACCCCAAATGCTTTCTTGCTTACACTTTCTCCAGTGGCCTTAATTCACAAAAGTGAAATGAAGAAAAATAATAAAATGCGAGGTTGACTTTTGGGAGAAAGGGACAAGGGAGAAAGAGACAGGGGAAGGGGGGGGAGGAAAAAACCCCAACCACTTCAGGATCTCTTTTAATCTCAACAGTAAGTTCTAATGAAGAATTTGAAATGTCCCACCTAGGTTTTTCCAAAGTTTTATTTAATTTTCTTCCTTGCAAAAGAAGAGAGCTATTTGCTGGAAATCCAACGCTTTATATATGATGCCAGCAGGGGGATGAATTTTGATGGGGATGATGAGGATGATAATTATTATTGTTATTATCTTTCCACCTTCTCTCTGTCTTATATGGCGTCTTCCTCTCTGTTTCTATTACTGTACATCCAGCACGCCCTTATGCAAGGTGTGGAAAGGGAGTTTAATGTTTTTTTTGGGCGAAAGGCAAACCCTTAGAAGGAACTAACAGGGTTCAATGGCAGAGGGCTAAACATGTGAAAGGCATTTCCATGCAGCCGAATTAGTTGATCGGTTTTGGAATAGCTTGCTGATCCTTCCTAAATTTGGAGCAAGAATTCGGACTCCTGGGACTCCTGTAGACAAGACAAGGCTTCAGGCTTTGCCCTCCTATTTGAAGTAGGAGAGCTAAGAGCACCTCTGCCACCAGTCATAAAAGATCCAAATTCAAATCTGAAGAGGTGTTTGTGAATTTGGAGGCTGAAGTGAACAGTTGGAGTTGGGCACCTCTGTGGGGGGGGGGGATATTTAGAAAAAGTCGGGGTGTTGTATATGTGTGTGTGTCTATGTATTACAGGCAGATAGGAAGATGGGTCGTTTTTAAGGTACAAATAAATCTTGGTCGGTTTGTTTTTGTTTTTTAAAAAAGTAATATCGAAAGTTTACCTTCCCCCATAATAAAACTACACAGCTTTCACATCAAAGGAAAATGGAGTCTGGACTATTGGGAACTGGGAGAGAGAGAGGGAGAGAGAACCAACACAGACAGGCAAAATATTTCTCTCTACCCACTCTCTAAATCTCCCACCCCATCTTGTTTGGCTTTTGATGAGTTTTTAATATGAAAGGATAGTTTCAGAGCAGTGTCTGAGCCGAGAGCTTTTGTGGCGTGCAGGCAACAACTAATTAGGACAATCATTAAACCTCTGAAATTATTATTATTTCAATATATCTTTCCAAACCTGGATGGAATTGTGTAACTGTAGGAGTCTCCTGATAGATCTGATGCTTTTAACATTTCGGTTTGTCCCTCAGGAAAGTCCTATTCAAGCCTGAATGTGTCATAGGCGAAGGGTGTGTGCGTGTTTGGGGGATAAAAATATCCAGCAAGAGCTGGCATTATTGTGTAGCTTATGTCCAGGTGAATATTGTTTAAAATAGGAGTGCAGCCCCAGCTTTTTGCGACCCCTTAGCTCCTGTGATTTGTCTGAATGCTTAATCAGACTGTGTTTTTTTAAATCGCTAAATGTTAAGTAAAAAAAGGAGTTGGAGGTAGAACGCCCATTATTTTTTAGCAGTGGACAGAGAGGTTTCCCATTAGCAAAAAAAAGCTGCAGGGGGAAAAAAAAAAGTAGTCTTAACTCTAGGACGCTCGCTTTGCTATTCCAATAGATACTTATTTAATAATATTATTTTTAACAGAGGATATAAAGGCAGAAAACACGACAGGAAATTGGCTGACAGCAAAGAGCGGAAGAAAGAAAAGATGCCCTTACACTAAACATCAGACGTTGGAACTGGAGAAGGAATTCTTATTCAATATGTACTTGACCCGCGAGCGCCGCCTGGAGATTAGCAAGAGTATTAATCTAACAGACAGACAAGTCAAAATCTGGTTTCAGAACCGCAGGATGAAACTCAAGAAAATGAACAGAGAGAATCGAATTCGCGAACTGACTTCCAATTTTAATTTCACTTGAAAGTGTTCAGAGGAGGAAGGGATGAGCTATATGGGGAGAATCATTGCAAATCTTGTGCAGTAATTTTTTTAATTATTATCATTATTATTCCCACCCACTCACCCCCTGGATAGAACTGCAAAGTGGAGCATTAGGAGGGAGGACGGGGAGGGAAAAAGAAAGAGACCTCAGGCTAAGAGTTAAATTCTATAATTTGGGTATTTACAGATTATAGAGCTGAAATGCATTCATCAGTATGAGCATGTGAATATATATTTATAGATATATAGATATATAGATATATATATAGTGCCACAGTGTTTCTATATGTAAAATAAAGAACCAGCTGGTTGCTTACTAGCTTTTCAAACACCTTCTGAGGTGTTTTTAAGTTATTCAGAAACAGCACAAAGGGTGTATTGGGGGCTTGGAAGACTGAAGGATCGATCTACATCTATGTCTTTTTTTTTTTTTTAAATGTTTAGGACCCTAGCTGTGTTTGAAAGTTTGATTTTCACACCTTAGTGTAGCCTGACTATTGTACAATAATAAAAGATGTAATGACGCCAATTAATTTCATAAGTGGGAATGTGTGGAAACAGCAGAGAGAGAAATGCTTACTCAATGTAGTTTATGCAGTCTCCTTCCAGTGAGGCGGTGCTGTCACCCATTATATTTAAGAAAAAGCAAAATAATAAGGCAGCACCGCTATCTTATCTCTGGGGGGAGGGGTGGAAAATGCCTGTGCTTTTTTTGGGTGTGTGGCTTGTTATTTAAATATATCCTGTATGTGGAATCTGTGCATGTATCTTTCTATATGGAGCCAAATAAATTTCTTAGAACCCTGGACAACTGGGTATTTTTCAAAGTGATTTCCGCGCCCCTCCCTGCCAAAAAAAGCACGTCTCCCCCCCCCCCCCCACACACACACCTAGAGTATTTTCCCCCCCTAGTACTCATCCTTTTAAGGCTTTCAGGAGAGTATCCTTGCGGGTTTAATATAAGTGAGAGACCATAACGTTGATTTAAATATTATCCAGGTGACCACAATAAGTCAAGGTCATAAAACAGTAATGTCAGGACAGTCTTGGTAAGCGCTGGAGGTGGATTTTATGATCTGCAAATATAATGTGCCGCAGCAGTAAAAGATGCATTTAAAGGTGACTGTGGAGGAGGGAAGCAAGTCAGAAGCAGAGTAGCTTTCTTGGGATGCACACTCCTCATAGCTAGGGGTCCTTTTTCTGTCTGTTTTTCTTTCCACCTTTTTTTTTCCCCTCCTTTCTTTTTTTCTTTCTTTTTGAAAGGAAAGGCAGGCTCCTTTTATCTCCTCCTCTGGAAGAGTCGTTTTCTATTCTTAAGAAGAAGAACAAGAAGAACAAGAAGAAGAGAAAGAAAAGAAGGAATACACTTTTTTTTTTTAAAAAAAAGCCACCTCTTGCTCTCAGCCCAGCACAGAGAACGGGAATGTCAAGGTGGTGGTGGTGGAAGGCGTGCAGAAGGTAAGGCAGACGGTTTCTTGGCTGAGATACATGGCTGAGATGCAAGTGGGTTTCTCTCCCTGTGTGTGTGTGTGCGCGCGTGTGTGCTTGGGTTTCTCTCCCTCCCTCCCTCCCTCCCTCCCTCTGCGTCTACTCAAGGTAAAGGCAGCGTGGATGTGAACTCCACTTTGAGGTGATCTAGGCTTGATCCAGATGGGGCGTCTGGTTTGGTGTCTTAGGACTTGGGGGGGGGTTGGGATCAAGGGGGCTTCCCTGTGCCTGTGTGACAGCTCATTTTCGACCAGAATATGCATGGCTGAAGAACGGTGATGCAGAGATTTCCATGTTGAACCCCTTGGCCACCAATACCCCCCACCCTACCACACCCCTTCCTCTTCCTCCTCTTCCACCTCCTCTTTTTCTTCTTCCTCTTCTTCACCCTCCTTTTCCCCTTCTTCTTCTTCTTCTTCTTCTTCTTCTTCTTCTTCTTCTTCTTCTTCTTCTTCTTCTTCTTCTTCTTCTTCTTCTTCTCCTCCTCCTCCTCCTCCTCCTCCTTCGCTTTTTAAACTTACTTCTGATGAAGTTGAGCTTTCTTTAGAAGGGACACCCAAGAGTCTGAGGGTTTTGTGTTTTTGTGTTTTTTTTGTTTTGGTTGGTCGTTAGAGGACTTTAGCAATCCTCAAACACGTAGTAGTAGTTGTAATTGGGTATTCTCTGAACGTGCCCTTTCGGTTTCAGAGTTTTGGCTGACACGAGCTCTGAAGAAGGGGAAGGCAAAGACATTTGGTGGCATTTTGAAATGTTGTGGGATCACAGACAGACACTCAAGCACGCCCACGCAGAGAAGTTCCTTTGTGGATATTTCTTCCCCACCTCTTTTCCCTCCCTCCTTCTTTAACTGCGATGGCAATATGCAACGCAAAATGAATAATGTCAGACCGGAGCCAGTTTGCCAATGAAGGATGGTGGGTTGTGCTGTAATTCAGTATATACTAACAGCTCAACCGCAGACACACAGACAACTAGAGAGAGAGAGAGAGAGTTGATTGCAGATTTTATTAAAGAGGAAGGAGGAGAGGGGGAATCTTAATGAAGTGATTAAAGATGTTGCCTTTAATTCGAAGTATGTTTTCTGAGGAGTTTGGTTATTCCTTTGCTTAGCTTCTAACGTGGGATAAGAAAGGTAGCTGAAGCATAGGCTACGAGGAGACCACAGATGCTTTCTTTCTTTTTCTCTTTCTTTCGTCCTTTCTGTCTTTTTTTTCTTCTCTCTCTTTCTCTCCTCCATCCCTTTTCATCTTTCTTTCTTTCTGGCAGAAATGACTGTGGATCTTTCGCCCTTTTATGCAGCTGTTCCGTGGTTTAGGTAGTTTCATGTTGTTGGGGTTGGCTTTTAACTCGGCAACAAGAAACTGCCTTAATTACGTCAGTTAGTCTTCATCAAGGGCAACATTCCTCCCCAACCCCCGCTTTTTATTTTGACCCCCTTTCCTTTCCCTTTGCTACTCACACGCAGCCAGACGAAAGAGCCCGAGAGCCTTGAAAGGCAGGGAGCAGGCAAAGCGAACAAATGGTCGTAGACAGATTTCTCTCTCTCTCCCACCCCTCCCCCGGAAAAAAAAATTAGCAAGAGGAAGGAGAGAGAGGAAGACAGGAGGGCAGGGAGGCAGGTTCGCCAAACCTCATAACCCTCTCCAGCTCACCACACCATTCACATACCTTCCCAACAATTCCCCCAGCACTTGTGGTCTCTTCGTCTGGACTTCAGATGAATCTTGGCTGTTTGCTGTTTGTTTCTGGCCGACGGGGCTCTCCAGACGGACAAACATGGAGGGGGTCCCTCTCTTGAAAAATGCTCGGGTGATGAAGGCTTCTAAGTTTGAGATCGGAATGAGGGTCTGAATTTGTAGCCCAGAGGTTTTTCGGGGGTTCAGGACCACCTTTGCTTCCCTTCTTGCGGTTCTTTCTTTCTTTCTTCTTTTCTTCTTCTTTTTTGCTTTCTGGTTTATGAAACGAGCTGAGTTTTGTGAGAAGTGAAGGGGGGGGGGAGGGATGTGATGTATAAAAGACCTCAGTTGATATGAACGCAGGTGCTCGGGTAAATGGCCGGGAAGACTGAAATTACAGCCTTTTTTTTTGTTTTTTTTTACTCCCAATGGCAATCTACTGCTGGTATAACCTGCCCAGGATTCTGAGATTCCCCTTCGATAAATTATAGCCTTATTATGTTCCTTGGCTTGAAGGTGGTTTGAAGAACAAAGCGGAAAACGGTACTCTAGGTTTACAGACCCTCCTCGGGGTTCAGCCACGGTGCCTCTTTAAAATGAAGGGGGGGGGAAGGAGCTAACCCACGAGCTCAAGATTTGCTACAGTTTTCTGAACGCAGTCTGGATTACACTCCGCTTCTGCCCACCCTTCTACCCCTGCCTCCATTCCCACGGGACTTGAGAGCTAGGAAAGCTAAGTTAGCCCTTTAACGAAGACCATCCTTCTGCCTGGTGTTGTTGGGATGAACACGTTGTTTTGCGAGAGGTGTTCGTTGTTGCTTTAGTGGATCGGAGGACGGTTGAGATTGAAGTCGGGCTGTGTGTGTGCGTGAGCGCGGATATTTTCAGAAAAGAAAGAAAAGGAAAGAAAAAAAAAAAGAAAAGAAAAAAGAAATCCAAGATCCCAGTGGAAAGAGAGAGATTTTTTCCGCTACTGAGAAAATTGCTGCTTAAATTAGCTTTATCCTTCCAGATGGAGTTCAGGTTGATATTGGGGGGGGGGGAGGGATTCATGGAGATTTATACCACCACCACCACCACTACCACCCAAAAAAGAAGAAGAAGAAAAGTGCCAAAGAGACAAGCTAGCATTGGAGGAAGAATTCACCCAGTGTTCTATAAACCTGAATCCATGAATCAGGGCAGGAAACGAGTTAGCGAGAAAAGAGCAAGGGACAAGGGCTGGAGCCTGAGGGCGAGAAAGGATGCATATAACTACTTCTGGTAGACAAGAAATACATTTCCCCAGCTTAAGTGCATAAGGTGGGTTGGGAACCCTGTTCCCAGTCAAGCTCTAGGACCCTTCCTTTCTAAACACAAAATTTTAACAGAAATAAAGTCTCCCACCCCACCCCAGGGGGGATGTACTTCTGTTATTTCACTAGAGGGGGGTTATTTTGCTACAGCTGAAATTCTCACCCCTGTTTTTACGGTGGTTCCCCCCACCTTCTGCAGGCCCTTCCGGGCCCTCCAGCTCCCAAGCAAACTTTTAGCAATCGATTTGGGGAGACCTGAGTCCCTGAGACTGAAGGGTGGGGTGCACGGATTCCCTTCCTAGAAGGAGTGGGGGCAACCTGGTCTTGACAAAATGCCACAAAACGGGTGGGGCTGGAGGCAAGGGTGTGTGTGTGGGGGTGCGACTGTAAGTTGTCAGCCCAATGGCTACTCTACTAACATCCTTTTCTCTCATTTCTGGTATGAAATCCAAAGCCCCGATTTGGGGTGCTGCTGCTAGCGAATGTGCTGGGAGCTCCCTTCTTGGAAATCTCTCTTGCCCCCCTCCATGTTAAATAATAACACCCACGCTCGCCCTCCTATTTTTAAAACATTTTAATAAACGAACGTAAAGTTGGAAAGGCAAAAAGTGCGCCCATTGTGCTTGCTTAGTGTAAAGTCACGGTTCTGCAGATAAATGGCTCGGTCAAAGACTTTAATTATTCTTCAATTAATTATTCGCCATGGTCCTGAGATAATTGAATGATTTCATTATGTGCTATAGATAGAAACGTGTTTCCGTCTTCCTGTAAATGTGCCCTCTATAAGTAACATAAAGAATGGGATAATGGTACTAAGTACCCTTCAGTCATGTGTAGCGTAACTGTTTATATTTGTGTGTGTGTATATATATTCATGTATATGTGTACGTGTGTGTGTGTATACTTATATATGCATCTATGTATGTGTATATCTGTGTATATACATATATGAGTGTATCTCTATGTGTTTCCCACATTTCCTCTCATATAGGGGCGAGATCTAAAGTAATGTATGTTTAATCGACCCAAGTCAAAAAATGTAATAAAAATTAAACCCTCCCCTACTGTGTGTTCCCTTTTAAATGGTTCTATTAGAGCTGGGTGTGAGTGATGAATGTAGAGACTTAAACATTATTGCAGCCTGCTTTTTAATCTTCAATGTCAGAAGAGATGTAATTAGAAAGATTTCTTGCTGTTTTGTGCATTTCTCTCTCTCAGCAAAATATTGTTTTTCCTTGCTTGCGAGATATGTTTCATTCTGGGAGGGGGTTGCTGTTGTTATACCTATAAAATATTTGCAACCTCCTCGTGCATTTCCAATGTTGTTCCGTTTTTCTCTTATGTGTATATGTGTGTGTTTTTCTCTCTGTGTGTTGCTGTAATTCTGCATTTCACAGCAGGTGTGACTTCAAAAAGTTTCTCTTTTGTTGTTTAGAGTTTGGTGTGCAAACCTATATGCAAACTTTCGTCCAGTTTTATCTAGGTCTCTCTTTTTAAAAACATTTATGGAAGATGCTGGTAGGGAAAAGGGGTGGACATGTCTAAGGAGCTATGCAGTCAAACACACTGCTGTATGTACAATATAATGTATACAATATAATGTATAAGTATTTCTGTAAGTTAATATAATCTATTTAAGTTGATACAATACATGTGCATACCTATTTAAATACAGTGATTGCTCAGTGGATGCTCCCAAATAAAGTTCTTTGCATGTATGCCTTTTTATTCTTATACACTACACTGTAAGTGTTGTTAAGCCTGTGTTGTATTG
Source organism: Hydrophis major (assembly GCA_033807585.1). Classification (NCBI taxonomy): domain Eukaryota; kingdom Metazoa; phylum Chordata; class Lepidosauria; order Squamata; family Elapidae; genus Hydrophis; species Hydrophis major. The sequence continues at coordinate 214,677,934 of CM066329.1, forward strand.
CATTGATACACAGTCTTTCTCTGAATCATGTGAGTACCTTGTGCATTCTATTCTGTGTATAAAATAAACATGTATCACGTAGATGGCCATAGAGGCAGAAGTATTTACAGCAAAAGAGCATGAGGAAGAATAATTTGTACAAAGACCACGCATAACCTGGGGAAGGCAATAATCCCAAAATAAGCTGTTTTCATTTGACGGAGGAGGGTTTTTTGGTTTCTACAGCGCATGCAACTGCAAATATGTATTGCTGGTGGAAGGTTTCTGCTTCTTTCATTGCTATGTGTGCCTGCGCACATTGTATGCTTGCTTTGGGGTGCGTGCCCATCAATAAAAATTCATTTTAACAGCGGAGCTGCGAACGAAAGAGTCATATCTATATCTACATCTATATCATCTCTGTGCGGGCACACCCACACTCGTTGCTTGTTGCCATTCGCCTTCACCTTTGAGCCATGCTGCAGTTCCTGGAAAGTTCAAAGGAACATTCTGAACCATTTCCCGGAAAAAGGGAAGGTAGGCGTAGGCAGCAGTGGTTGGCTGGCTGGCAGGCAGCCTTGTTGAGTTTGTCAAGGGAAAGTTCTCCTGACTCAGCTCTCTAATAGAGGCTGCTAAGGGCAGCAGGTACCATTAACTGAGGACAAGGCCTAGCCCTGGGTTTGGGGTGGGCGGTGGCTGGCGCTGAAGAGTAAGGCTACTAGCATGCCGTCTCTGCCTTTGGCTGAAACTTGCCCTTGTTTATAAATTCTCTCTCTCTTTCTCTCCCCTCCCCCCCCCTTTATGTGAACTAACACCTAGCTGGCTGCAAAGGTCCTTGGCAGTAGTAAGGCTGAAGCAGACCACAAGGAAACTGGCTTCTTTGTGGGTCAGGAGCATCATTCTGACCAGCCGTGATAGAAAGAAAGAGAATGCTGGAGTGAGGAGGGTAGACTTTTTTTTTTTTTTAACAAGAAAAAAACAGAGAAATAAGTGGGGATAGTCTCCCCTAATTTTTATTTATTTTTACAGACACTCCATTTGGCGAGGTCTGGTGTGCGCTTTTATTTTATTTATTTATGTATTTATGTATTTTTATTTTTTAAATGTGGCTCCTGTTCCCTCCTGTCTCCAATGCATTCTGTTTTGAAATCTATCCATTGTAGGTATTTGTATGACCATTTTCTTTCTTTCTTTCTTTTTTTTAAAAAGAGAGAGATTTGAGATTATGGCGCAAAGGACCAACCGTTTTTTTATGTCTCATTTAAAACACTGTTGCTCTTTGATGGCTCTCAACTTCATCTTGCATTCGGGAATTTCCTACTGCTGCTGCTGCTGCCATCCTCTTCCTCTCCTGCTCCTCTGTTTCTTCTTCTTTTTCACCCTCCTCCTCCTCCTCTTCTAACCTGAAATATTCAAGAAAAACACCCACAACACAGTGAAATGGATTAGTCCTGAGGTTTAATTGCACTTCGGAATTTATTGTTCTTCTATCCCCGCCACCAAAGCACTAAAAAACCTGGCATCTCAAGTCATAACATTTGACAAAATCCTTCACAACAAGGAAGAGCCTTTTTAAGGGCAGGGAAAGAGGAAGGGATTAAACAAGTACAGACTCCTGGAGACTTTACATTTAAATTAAATTAAATTAAATGGATACGTTTTAAAGCCTTCTGCTTTCTTTCCACCTCCCTACCTTTTATCCTTGGGTTAAACAGAAAAAAACTGCCCCACAGGAAGTAAAGTTCAATACCCTCATTATTTCCTCTAAATAAATCGCTTGTGCAGAATGATCTCTGAGTCACGCAGTTTAGTAAGAAACCGAGATATCTTTGCCCAGCTGAAATGACGTCCTTGCCGTTTTTTCAATAGCACCTTCATCCTCATCCTCACCACTGCTACTACGACTATCGCTGCTCCCATTGTCCCTCTTAGAGCAGCGAATAGAGTTCCATTGCTCTGGGCATCCCAAAAGGAAAAAAGCAAAAGCAAAAACAATATATATAAATATATATACACCCATTGGGATGGCATCGGGGAGGCCACTTCTTTTCCTCCGCCGCGTTGATATCCATAAAAGCCAGTGGAGATGGGAAGTGGGAGGGAAGGCCGGTAATTCAGCCCTGACCCACCGAAAGAAGAACCATAAAGAATAGCCCACCACAAGTCAGGCCACAAGCCTCCAGCCTCCTCCTCGCCGCCTGGTTTTCGTGGACGTCCGCCCATTGGATTTCCACACCGTCCCCTTTTTCTTCAACTCGGTTGCTTTCGGCTGCGGAGAGATGGAGGACTAGGGGAGAAAGGCGTCCCCAGGCGGGGAAAATATTCATCGGTTTGGGGACCGAGCAGCTCCCTCTTCTTCTTATCAACCCCGCGATGCTTTCGGTTTACAACCGCGGGGCCTTGCAGGGGAGGAGAAAGCAGCTTCAGCGGTCCCTCGGAAGAGTGAGGGGGCGGGAGTGTGAAGGAGTGGATTTTGTTTTTGTTTTTGTTTTAATCCGAACTTGACGGTGTTTATTGAGATAATGGAGCAACCGGGACCGAAGGAATGCGCCCCAGGGGTGGCGGCGGGTCAGAGCGGAGAGGGGCGAGTGGATCTCTTGAGTCCCTGGAAGCCATGGGTGTCTTTAACTCCAGAGCTTGCTTGCTCCGGTTCCGCCTTCTCCTCCCACGGTTTCCAAGCCTGAATCCAGCGGCTGCTCAGGAATTCTGGGAGCCAGCCCCCCCCCCCTCCGTGGGTTGAGGGTGAAGTCGTGGTTGCTCCCACGGACCTCCCTCCCCCGAGACCTGGAGTGGGCAACTAGACCAGGTTGGGAACTGTTAAGAGCCCTTCGCTCGACCTTCAGCGCTTTTCTTGGAAGAGTAGAGTTAGGACGAAGGTGCTGGCAGAGGCGGCGGCGGCTGAGAGGGGCTACCCGGGTTTTAGACTTGAGTCTGCCTCTCAAATTAGGGGAAACTTTTATTTTCCAGGAGCCCAAAGAAAGGAACGGGGAGCGCAGAATTCGGAATGCCCTAGTTTGATATCCAGATCAGATCGATGCGGAACTGCCTATGACTCTGTGTGTGGGGGCTTAAAGGAAGGAAGCAAGAAGAACTGTGCAACCGTGCGTGTGAGTGTGCACTGATGTACGAGTGTGCGCTAGGGGGATATAGGTAGCTGGCTACTCACCAAACGTCAGTTTTTTTCTACCTAAACAAAACTGGCAGAAATCGCTTAGAAAATAATAATTCATCAGTGTCATATTTAAATTGAGGATCGATAAAATCTCCAGAGGGGTTCGTGCTACTCTTTTTTTCCTCATGCACGTCACAAATGACAATCGTGTTTTTTTTAAAAAAAACAACAACAACACGCAGCTTTTTAAAAACGACTCTTCCTTTCTCCCCTTTCCCTCGCTTTTAAAGACGTGTGTGTGTGTGTGTGTGGATAGATAGATAGATAGATATAGAGATATATAGACAGAGAGATAGAGAGATATATATATAGATATATATAATGTATATACACACATATTATGTTATATTATATATATATATAAAATATATATAAATTTATATTCACATAGAAAATATATTATTATATATAATAATATATTATATTATATAGAAAACATAGAAAATAACCTGGACATGCCACGTTCTTTTAAGAAAACATAGAAAATAACCTGGACATGCCACGTTCTTTTAAGGGTTTTCTACTGTACCTCTCATTGAAGGGCAGGATTTTGCCTTCTGAGGTGGGTAGATCTTTGCCCTGCTACCTGGATAACTTGATGCAGAATCTGGGCAGAGTGCATAGAAATGTAGGCAATGCAGCCCGTTTGACTTCTGCAACTGGAAATTCTTGTCCCCAAAGAAGAGCATTCAAAAATATGAACACTCCCCCACTCCTCCCAGCCCACTCTGGCAAGGTTAACTGAAAATTTGTCCCTTTCCAGAATGGTGCCCATTTCAAAGATGGAGGCACCTTTCCTGGTTAGGAAAGAGGAGTTTGGAGAAAGATGATAGATAGATAGATAGATAGATAGATAGATAGATAGATAGATAGATAGATAGATAGAGATAGATAGATAGATAGATAGATAGATAGATAGATAGATAGATAGATAGATAGATAGAATATAGACAGACAGACAGACAGATAATAGATAATAGATAGATAATAGATAAGGTAGATAGATGATATAGGTAATAGATAAGGTGGATGGATGGATGGATGGATGGATGGATGGATGGATAGATAGATAGATAGATAGATAGATAGATAGATAGATAGATAGATAGATAGATAGATAGATGATAAGTAAGTAAGTAAATAGGCAGGTTGATAGAATATTTTAGATGCAAAGGCATGTCTTTCATTTTATTTTCTCTGTAGACAATGTCGTTCTGTCTCTTTCAATATCTTATGTTCCCTGGCATAGCATGACTTCCAGAGGGCACTTGCACCAAGATCTTTGCACCCTGAGCTCTCAAGGATCATTACCCCTGGACTACCTGCAGCCCTGAGGGGAATTGCTGTTGTTTTTGTTGTGTTTCAGGATAAGAGGGTCCCTTGTAAATAAAAGTGCCAACTTTCATTTTTCAGCTGCTGTCTCTGCTTTCATTCCATAAATGCTTCTTTCAAGGATATTTCAATGACCTTGCTGGCTTCTCTTTTTCTATGGTTGCCCTGGCCATTTTACCTTCTTTTCTACTCATAATCTGTTATTCTTGACTTGGATTCATGCCTTAGTCCCTCTTTTTATCCTTAATGTTATTCTTGTGGTTTACTCTCTGTATAGGATTTACAGGTATGCATATGCATACATACATAATGTGTGTGTGTACGCGTGTGTTATATATTTTAATATATAACATATATATTAAAAAAGCAAAAGAAATCAATTTCTTCACCCTTTCAATTTGTCAGATTCTTTGCCAAGAAAATTGTATTTCTTCACTGCAACTAAGCAAGGATTTAATATGTTTTATATCTTCCTTTGCATCCCTCCACCCATCCACCCACATGCTCCTATATTTCTATCCACACAAGACCTAGAGGTAAGATTATCAAAGCATCCTAGGTACTAACTCCCCCCACCGCCCCCCCACCCCCCAAGATTCAGAGGGGAAAGATGAAGTCCTTAGGGAACTGTGATTGACAGACAAACTGAACTCAAGGCAGGCCAAAGGACACCGTGGGGTTCCTACAGGACAATTTCTCCTCCAGAAAGTGCAAGGTTGAAAACTGGAAGGAGGACTCTGGACAGAAGGGGTTGGTTAGTACAGGATTTGCAGCAAGACCTGTTCCAAATCTTGAGTGCATACAGACACCCACCCACACAGAGACACACACACGCAAGCACCCAAGGACACACATCCAAACCTTAACAGTATTTCTGTAGGGAATGAAATATAGTTTTACTATTCCAGCCAGGGCAGGCTGAGGCACACAGATGAAGAACTTCTTGAGTTCATATTCATTCAGGAATCTTCAATAAGTTCAATCAAACAACTTTTCCGGAGTCTTTTTCAAGGGAGAAGAAAGGGGGGTGGGAGGGACAATAACCAGTGAATAAGCACTGAGAGGTCTTCAGGAAATGGCTCTGCCTGCTACTTGCCTGCCTGCCCAAATGTACCTTCAGATATATTCTCCCCCCCTCCCCCCTCCCCCCGCAAGCAGCCTAAAAATAAATACACTGCCTGCTCCTGTATCAAGAGGAAAACTGAGTCCTCAGCCTTGAGTGTGTCCCTAGTGGTTACTCCATCTCCCTGGGGCACACGTCCCCCCCTCCTTTGCTGTCCTTTGAATGTCCCTTTTCTCCCCCCACCTTACTCCAGCCCCATAACCTCCACTTCTCTTGAGCCTTGCAGCCCCCTTCCCTCCATTGGGTTGCAACTGTACCTCACTTCCAAGCCGCCTCTGCTGTTATTGTATTGGAAATCTTGGTTCTTCTTGGACAAAAACCGCAAAAAGGAACACACGAGGTTATAGTAGCTGCCGCTGCCTCTCGTTGTGTTCTCTTGTCGTATTCTTGAACAGAGGGTGTGGGGTGAGGACACACACACACACACAGACACATCTTTTTTGCAGATCTCTTTTCCAGAGTCAGGGACCAAAGCCACCCTTCCAGACCACTAAGGGTAATAAACTATACCGATCACCTTACTCTACCAAGCCAAGGTTATATATATTTTTTTTATCACACGCACGCGCCTGCGTTCATCCACCCACCCACCCATACGTGTTTTCAGGGAAGTTCTGCAAATCGATTTAATCGAGGGAAAGTTTCAGATATTTTTAATGCGCGCACCCACCCGCAGACACACATTAATCTAGGAAAACCGAATAAATTGTTTTAAACAAACGTACCCCTGGCTTTCAGTTGTTTTTCAGTTGCAAAAGCAAACTCCCTCACTCCTCATCATTGAAACTTACTCGAACAGTTTTATTTAGTGAAGGACACATTCATGAACAATCAAATGATCCTCGTAAAAATTTTATTGAAGGACATAAAAAACATCTACGACTACTTGCCGAATAATGTAGTCTTTTGGGAAGATGAATGCCATTTTTTTGGGGGGGGGAGGAGTTGTTCCTATTTTCCAGCCTCTGGGTTTGTTTGTTTTTTAACAGAGTCTTCTTCTTCTTCCTCCCAGAAAGTGTGTGCGTGTGTTTTTTGTGCGTTTGTATGTATATGTGTGCGATTGTGTGTGTGTGTGTGTTCACCCAGTCTCTCCCTCCATACATACACACATATGTAGAAAAGGATGGTTTTATCTGGCAAAACAAAAACCCCAAACGAGTGTGTATATGCATATATGTGGGAATACACACACACACACACACACATATATATATATATACACATGCACATACACACACACACACATATATATATACATACATATATACACATACATATATATATATATACACACATATACATATATATACATACATGAATGTAATTAAAATTCAGGAGCGGTGCCGGAGAGGCTGAGAGCTAAGGAGGATCACTGCGTGAGGACCTGCCATCACCTCCCCTTTTAAAGATCTTCCATGTAATGTATCCATTATCGAATACAAGCCGCAGAAGCAGAGCGAGTAGACAGAGACAAATTGCGTCAAGAAATAGTTCCTTGTGCTACCTTGTGCACCAGCTACCTAACACCCCTCATTAGCAGCAGGGCTATGGAAAAGCCAGGTCGCCCAGGAAGCCAGCCAGCCAGCCAACGAGCGAATCGCCTTTCAGCTTACGAGACGTAAGATCCGACCGCTGCTGCTAATAACGGCATTATTTCCAGAGTTTGATGAAAACCCAAGTCGCCTCGGCATTATTTAAAAAAAAAGAAAGAAAGAAAAAAATAGAAAGAGGGCGAAAGGGAGAGAAAAAAAAAAAAAAAAGACCTGCGGATTGATCTACACTGTATTTTGGGTAAATATAATCACGTGGGACCTCGGAGCCAATGGCACGCTAGGAAAGGCTGAAAAAATAATTACCTGCCCTGATTGTTCTATGAGAAGATAAAAAGTACACATACAGTTCATACAATAATCTTATGAATGTAAAAGAGGGGGGAACAATGTCGGCTTCGGGTCCCATAAGCAACTATTATGTAGATTCTCTGATTAGCCACGAGAGCGACGACTTGCTGGCGTCCCGCTTCCCAGCTACTGGCTCTCATCCTGCAGCAGCCCGACCGTCAGGATTGGTACCGGAGTGTGCAGATTTTCCGTCCTGCAGCTTTGCCCCCAAACCGGCCGTGTTTACCACCTCGTGGGCTCCCGTGCACTCCCAGTCGTCCGTGGTTTACCACCCGTACACCCACCAGCCACACATTGGAACTGACACTCGGTATATGCGCACTTGGCTGGAGCCTATCTCCGGCGCGGTCTCGTTCCCAGGTTTTCCAGCCAGCAGCCGGCACTACGGGCTTAAACCCGACGCCTTCCACGGCCGCAGGGACTGCGGACCGGGGGATGGACGTAGTTATCCGGATTATATGTACGGATCCCCGGGAGATCTCAGGGACAGAACCCCGCAGACTATACCCTCTCCGGAATCTGAGGCCATCGCTTCCAACAAACACAAAGAAGAAAAGACCGAATTGGACCCCAGTAAGTCGAAGTCATTCTTCTTTACAACCGGGAAGGCATTACCGCCTCCTGGCACAGTGCTCAATAAAAAGAAATTACCTTTGCTGTTTAGAATTCTTGGCGTCCTTCCCTTGGATCTCCAGCTACAAGGGCTGACAAACCTGGGGGAAAGCTGGTTTATTTGATTTGGGAAAGGAGGGCGGCAGGGGGTGAAGTGGGGGGGGGGAGAAAAAAAAGGAATTTTTTTTTAATGAGCATTATTATTGTTACGGGATCTGGATGGTTCCGTCCTCCTCTCTCGTTTGCTTTCCTTCGCATCTTGGCTACTTTGTTTGTTCCTCAACCAGCCCCTAATCTGTTTTGCCCCTTCTTCCTTGCATTTAAGTCCTTCTGACTTTTGGAGGAAGGAGTATGGCAAAAGCCATCCAGGGGTAGGTGGGAGGAGAAAGAATATTGGGGTGTTGATGTGTACTGAAAAGCAGGGGGGATTGGTGAGAAAGCCTCTTAGAGGGAAACAAACAAACAAACCCAAACTCCAGACAATAATTCCCCCAGATTTTTGCTTCCACCCAGAAAGAGGATCGAAAAGTTAGGGATGGCTCTGAGAGGGGAGACAGCAAAGAAAGGAAGGTTGATCAGAAATCAAATAACTGTTGGAGTTTAGCAAACGGGGAGGGAAGTCCAACCATTTGAAAGAACAGTTAATAATACACATCATCTCCCTCCCTTTCCATTTTTTTTAAAAAAGAAAAATAATTCTACAGTGTAACTTCTTAGTAAAGGGAGTTTAAAAAAAAGAAAAGAAAAGAAATAACCTTGAACACTGTTAAAACAACTGAAAGGGTCCCCAAGGGATTTATGCTTTTGCTTTGTTTTGCTTTGCTTTTTTTTTTTTTTTAAGTAATCCTTCTTCTGCACAGTGAAATGTTCATTTCCTAGTGGACATCTGCCCTTTAAACGTGGGAGATTTTTTTCCCCCCTCTTGTGTGCAGTCGGTGGGAGGTGAGATACAGAAAGCAAAATAGGTGGAATTAAGATGACTCTAGTGCCAAGAAATAATGCCCACTTGTTTATTGATTCCCGCAAAAGAGATGTGTGTGCATTTTTGTGCCCAGCTAGAGATAAACAGAGCTGTTCTCTTCCCCTCCTCTTCTGCTCAATAGACAGATTCCCATGCCAGGTGTGTAGAAATCCTTTCAGGCCTGATATGCTGGTCAAATACTGGCTCATCCTGATAATTTTAATTGTATAGGCAGATATACAAATTGGTGGGGGCAGGGGGAGAAAGAGAGAAAGGGAGACCGAGAAAGAGACACAGATCATGGATTAGAGACTACTATCAACAGCATATTCATTACTTCCAAATTTCACCCAAGAAACAATTAATCTGAAGGTTGAATGAAATCCTTCTGGGAAAGTTGTAAAGAGGGTCTCCAAGGGATGGATTTCAGTGCTCAGAAATATATATATATATATATATATATATATATATATATATATATATATATATATATATATATATATATATATATATATATTTATATTTATATATTTGGCCACCACTAGGCTTCTTCTGGGGCACTAGCTGAATATGTATATATATTCTCATTCCTTTTAAAATTGCTGGCAGCTCCATCAGTGGGAAGTTATAGGGAGAGAGCTGGAGAGCCAGGGTTGTAAACAGAGTTTATGGGCCTATGAAATGGTGGGAATTTAGACTTTTCATGATTGTGTTCTTGAGTTATCCTTAATTGAGGCATATTATTATTTTTATTGTTATTACAACCTCTTGGCCCTAGTTTTATTTGAGAATTGCAGCTTGTGGAAGAGAATGATTGCCAAATGAAATAAAATGATAGAAAGAGGGTGCAGAACAGAACTACTTAAACGCACTACTGTTTAGTGCCTCCCTGCTTGCACAACTGATGAACACACAGTGCATGCTCAGTTCCTCTAAAAGAATAGATGTGCCCTTAGAAATCCTGAAGGTCATTTCAGGCTTGAGCAGTCCACGCTCACTTGCCTAAAGAGACTTTAGAAAGGAGATTTTAGATAAGTACTAAAATTATAAGGACGGGATAGGAATTTTGGGCAATCTCTCTTTGAAGGCACTGCCATCAATAAATGCGAATCTGGGTAAGGGCTAAAATGAATAAACAGAGGTGGGTAGGTAAATAAACAATTCATAATAAATTAAATGTCCCAATCTTTATTTTGCAGATAATCCTGTTGCAAATTGGATTCATGCACGTTCCACGAGAAAGAAACGGTGTCCTTATACAAAGTATCAAACGCTGGAACTAGAAAAAGAGTTTTTATTCAATATGTACCTAACTCGGGACCGACGTTATGAAGTGGCCAGGGTTCTTAATCTCACTGAGCGCCAAGTCAAAATCTGGTTTCAGAACAGGCGGATGAAAATGAAGAAAATGAATAAAGAGAAAACCGATAATAATAATAAAGAGCAGCAGTGAAAGTGGACACATCCTTCCAGTGGTGGAGAAATCAAGGCGCTGTTTTTTCCTAAGAAAGAAATTGTTCCTGACTTTCCCCCCCCACTTAATGTGCTGATGAATGTTTAGAATTAATTAAACACAGCAAACCTTTCTTGGAACAAAAATGTGAGAGACAGAGACAGAGACAGAGACAGAGGGAAAGAGAAACATAAAAAGTGCTTTTCTTTACAAAATGCAAAAACACACACACACACACACACACACACACACATATCCCTAACAATTGCAATTAAAAATAAACTTTTTCTTTTCTTTTCAGAAAAACAACCAAGTACTTGAATTTTTGAGTTAGTATTTTATAAATTATCCAGTGTTTTTTTTTTAATTATTATTTTATGATGTTGTGGTTGCATATTTTGTACAATGGAAAGAATAAAAGTGGGTGGGAGGTGAAAAGAAAGAGAAAGGGGGGAAATGGTGGGGGGGAGGGGAGTGATTGCTCAAAACAATGTTTCTGTCCTCGTGTGTGTCGAACTGGTGTAATTATTTGTGTCTTCTCTTATTGTCACAGAACCGTTCTGTAACACTGTTATGTTTTGCTATAGTAGAACAGCTTTCTGTAAATATATACCTAACATCACCCAAACAAAGGAGGAAAAAAAATTCGTCGGTAATGAAGGTGTCTTTTTTTTTTTTAAAAAAAAATGTAAACTCCTATGGAGGAATAATACCCTTTCCCCGAATAAGTTGTAAAGGAAGGAAAGAGCAGGGAGACATTGTTTTGGGATTCTTACGGATACAAATTCTGGAAAAAGATGTCCATCCATTTAATGACCGCTGGTTTCCTTCCAGAAAATAGAAGACCAGAATATCTTCTCTCGGGAATCATTTTTTCCCCCTTCTTTTCTTTCTCGGTCTCTTAGTTCATGAATCTTTCTCCTTGTCTCTCAATATACCAATATCTGCTTCATGTCATGCTCCTTAAAAAGAGAGAGAGAGAAGATTCGGGTAAAAGGCGGCAGGGTGCTCTGCATTTTAATTTGGGGTAATTAATTGTACTAATTTATGACCCTGGGCAATCAAAGAATGTGTACGAGATTAAATACGGGCTCCGGTCCGGTTTTGCTCCTGGATCTTTACGTTTGTGATCGCTCGGAGACTATTGGAACGCTTTGGGATTATTAGTGAAGTGCCAAAAATTTGTTAGTGCCTCGCTTGGGGGCCCAAGCAATTACGAATTAGGTTCATAATGTACCACCACCACAGGGGAGGGGGGGTGAAAGAGGAGGGGGTGGCGGCGTGTTCCTAATGGTAGTGTTAGGACTGAATAGCGAGAGAGCACCATCTAAATAATAATAAAAAGCTTAACATGTTATAAAGCCTAAGGGAGTGGAATTCGGATCGAAGGTTCTCCGCCTTCCCCCACCCCCACCCCCGTCGCCCCCTTGGCCCCTTTTAAAACCGCTTTCTTGGCCAGGGAGAAAGGGAATCTGGGAGTGTTAAAACTCCGAGGGTCTCTGTTTAGGAACGAGTTAAATGACACGGGGCCCGGCGGGAAAGGTGGCAGCGCGAGGAGGGGGCTCTGGGATGGTGGAAGGCCGGGGGTTTCTAATGTTTCAATAGCTCATTTAAAAATCTTTCCTACAAAGGCAGATCTTCCTGTTGCCAGGACAGTTGAAATGAAAGTCAAAGGAGGGGGGGGTGGACGGGACGCCTGTGAGGTGCTTCACCACAACTTGTTTATAAAAATCGTTGCTTTTCTCGAAAGGAGGAAGCCAAATAACTTCTAATTTTTCTAATGGTAAACAGATCTCGGCTTGCTAGATCCAAGCCCCCATAGAAACGGACAACAATAAATATGGTTGGGTTTTGTTTTGTATTGTTTTGTTTTTAATCTGGAACCCTTAGTGCTTTTGTCTGCCTTTCCGTTTATGAAAATAAGTTTGCAGGCTTGTGTGTATTTATCTAGGTTGCATAAGACCGGGGAGGTGGGACTTGGGAGCAGGAAAAAAAAAATGCTTATCCGTTCTAAGAAAAATGTAACAGCTAACCTTTAGCTTTGTGCCGTGTTTTTCAAGAGGGTCCGAGCACCCAGCAATGGGGAAGGGGAGGAAAGATTGAAAAGGGCAATAAATATATGTGTATAAACCCATCCACCCCGTTTTCCTTTCGTCTGCTATAATAGGAATGCTGGCGGAGGCAATTTAGTAGCTACAACCCTACATTCAATGTGAATTTGAAAAGATAAAACAAAACAAAACATATCCATCTTTAAAATCCTTCCTTTCCTTCCTCCTGTCTTCCTTTCCTTTCCTTTCCTTTCTTTTCCTTTCCTCTCCTTTCCTTTCCTCCTCTCCTCTCCTCTCCTTTCCTTTCCTCTCCTTTCCTTTCCTTTCCTTTCCTTTCCTTTCCTTTCCTTTCCATTCCATTCCATTCCATTCCATTCCTCTCCTCTCCTCTCCTCTCCTCTCCTCTCCTCTCCTCTCCTCTCCTCTCCTTTCCTTTCCTTTCCTTTTCATTCCTTTTCACTCCTCTCCTCTCCTCTCCTCTCCTTTCCATTCCTCTCCTCTCCTTTTCTTTCCTTTCCATTCCTCTCCTCTCCTCTCCTCTCTGATAGACTAGAGCCCAGCCTGTGTCTTTTTTATTAAGTTTGAGCCTTCCCCATGCTTAAAGCTCCTTCCAGTTCCACCAGACCTCATTTTCAAGATAACTAAAGATGCAGCCTCTTTCACCTTTCTCTCTCCCCCAACCCCTCCTCTCCACTACCCAATAGACTTCAGCAGAGCTGAGCTCCCATTGGAGGTAATGGAGAAGAAAAGAATGTAAGTTATGCTTCCTTTGTTTCCATAAGACTGTTGTTCTCTCTTTCTCCTCCTCCCTCCCTCCTCCCTCCTCCCCTCTTTCTTTCCCCGTTTCTTTCTAGCTTGCTTTGTTTTATGGAGGACTATAGTGTCAGGTTCTGTACAGGTCTTCCACATAAAACTCAGGGCATCCCCTTTCATAGATATAATTTAATGGCAGGCATGTATGGATGGATCTCTCTTTCTTTCTCTCTGTGTGTACATTTTCCCAGAAGTAACTGGGAATAACTTACTCAAATATTCACATCAGGGCTGTATCTTCAAGCATCACCAACAGGTATTGGCCTGCTTCTCCCTCAGCCAGATTCGTTTTGCTTTCTTTTGTTTCTAAATTAAAAATCCCAATAATAACCCTCGGTTTCTTGGTGATGTTGCTTGTGTGGGTGCTATATGGGGGTGAGGGTAGCGCATTGGAGAGGGAAGGAGGAGAAAAGGGAGGGAGGAAGGAAGGAAGGAAGGAAGAGGAAGGAAGGAGTGGGCCTCTCATCTCGCCCTTAAAAACAAAAACAAAACCCCAAACAGAATCCTTTTGTAGTCAGTACAAAAAAAGATAGCAGCTTTGAAAGAAGCCCAGAGGTACATTTCCGCAGCCCCAAAATGCCAGCTTTTACAACTTTGATTGTCTCCGTGCTGAATAGAATTGAACAAAAACAGGACCACGGAACCGGCTAGACGTCTGGCCTTAATCGTTTTATGGTTTTAATAAGGTGGGGTGCTCTTCCCTTTGAAACCGGATTATTGGAATGTTTTGTCTACCGGCAACGAACAACAGACGCTCATTTCGCCCCCCCTTCTGTTCTCCCCTTCCCCCCACCCCACCCGCTCCCTCTCCTAAGCGCTTGGCACAGGAGGAAGCCCTGGCGGTGTTGTTGTTGTTGTTGTCGTCGTTGTTGTTTTAAAGGTTGTGAACCTTTTCAAGGTTGCGAGGTTGACAGGAGAGGTGGGAGGCAAGCGGCTGCCTTTCGCCCGGGCAATGGTGTAAGGGTGTGATTGTGCGTCCGCGTGCAAGCGAGTGCCCGAGGGTTATTGTTCTGGGAACCGGGGTTTGAGCTGGGGCAGGGCGGAAAAAAACTGAGCGAAGGGGGCGCCTCCGATCATTAAAACCTCATTTTTGTCCAAGCCTTCGGAATCTCTTGTGGATTGAGTAACGCCAGATGTTCCCGTTCTTTTCCACCCAAAACATTTTTGTTTGCTTGTTTGTTTTTGTTTAGGAAAAGAAATGCTTTTTGTTTCCTTTGGGACCCTAATAGTATGCATGGAGTAGTGGGGGTGGGGGGAAGAGGCGGGCGAGGAAGGGATGGGTGGAGTAAAAAAAAAAAAGGAAAAAAGAAGGTGGTGCTGGGAGATCTCTCTCTCTCTCTCTCTCTCTCTCTCTCTCTCTCTCTCTCTTTCACCGTCCGAAAGGGGCTCTCTTCTTCCCACCCCGTTCCGCAGGGTGCGTGCCTTGGGGAAAAACGGACGCGAGATGGCGCTGTTGCTCAATCTTAGAGGCCCCCGAGTCGCTTTATTGACCAAAAAAAGTGGGGGGGGGCGAGGGGGGCGAGGAGCGGCTCCTTACCTCCGGGCCTGTTAGGGCGATTTCAGGAAGAAAAAAAAAAAAAGCCCAAGCTCCAGAACCGGGGCTGAAGCGGCCGCCTGTCAAGCGATGACTTGCAAAAAACAACGTCAAAGTTAGGTTGGAGCACATAAGCCCCGGGTTGGATGGCGGACCGCTGAGTGGTGTAGGTTAGAAAAGGAGGGTTCGCGTGGCAGCAGGGAAACCCCCCCACACACACACACACTCCCAGACCCCTACCCTGAAGGCCTTCGTGGGGAAAAAACAAAACAAAACCCCTTCTTCTGTAATTCCTTACACGCCTTTTGCACAAAAGATACTTCGTGTCTTTACCTTTATTTATACGCAGAGAAAAAGGAGGCGAGCAGTTAACGTGTTATAGCCGGAACCGAAGCATCGCAGAATCCAGTTACTTAGAATAGACAGCATATGGCTTTCATCAGCATTTATGCACATTTGAACCACCCAGCAGAAATAAACGTGGCGTCCTCGATGAGCGTTAAAACAAAACAAAAATAAAAAAATAAAAACAAAACGATGCTGCCTTTACAATAAAGTAATGCATAGTGATGAATTTTATTAGAAGTTTTCCCTACTTTTCTGCCTTTTTGATGCGTTCTCTCTCCTGTAGCTCTGCTTCCTAGAATGGCAAGCAGGTTGTGCTGTACCTCCTTTCTCCTTTTCTTTGTGTATGAAGATAAATCCTTTAAAAAAAAAACAACCAAATAAAAATCTTTATGACTGAGTGACATGTATATAATGACCAACGTTCTATCATCACAGAACTTTCTAATAATAGTACACAAGAACATATATTATACACAGAGGAACACAAATACATATATACCAGAAAACTCAATATAATTATCACTCAATTATTACTCATAATTATTATTACTTATATTATTACTCAGTAATAAGACAATGGTGCCAAAAATTTAAACTTCAAAAATGTATTGCTTTGCACTTCTGGTAAATGATTCTGTTGATGACTCTGAGGTTTAACCTGCCAGTTAAGACAAGTTGAAAGCCTCAAAATTGTTATGCTATTTCAGAGCTGCTGAATTTGCCTTCAGGATTCTCTGATTTAAGATCTGGTAGGTTTTTCTTGCCTCCAGTGTAGAAATAAATGTAGAGGTTTTTCATCATTACAATAGTATTGGATATTATGAGCTGATTAAATAAAAACAGGAAGAAGAAAAATAAAACTAAGATTTGGTGTTTTGTGGGAGGGAAAAGTTAGGGGATCCACTTCACCCCAATTTCTTGCACCATCTGTTGTATTTGAAGAATGGTTGGCTCTTGGTTAAATCTTGTGTGTGTGGGTGTGGGTGTGTGTGTGGAGAAAAAAAATATAAGCAAGGAGCACCTTGTGTGATAGTTGTTCCTCTGATTTCAAAGGATTTAGGAACCAAATTTTTTTGTTCACCAAAATAAAAGAAAATGTGAGGGGTGAATATTCTTAGAGATGTATACAGTGATTTCTCTTTCAAATCCAACTCAATCTTTATTGCAGTCATAGGCCAACCTAACTTTGCTTTTCTGCACACAGCCTAGCACTTTCGATTTTCTCTCCCCTCCCTTCAGAAATTTATTTAGTTGCCATTTTCTGGGGGAAGAGAAGGAAAAAAGAGAAACACTGTAAAGATTTTGAGGGTGGAGGGTAGAAGAAAAAATTGGTCTGGTGGGTTTATGAAAGGGCCCAGAGGATGGTTAATTTATTCCAGTGGCTTTGACATTTTTTTTAATCCTTTTTTTTTTTTTTTGCTTTTAAAAAGCACAGGAAATATTAATCTGCAAACTTTAGAAAGAGAGAAGGTTGCTGATTTTTATGCTTCTGTTTAATGGCCTGAACTCTTTAATGCAGCCATTAAAAAAAACCCTGAACACTTTCACCCAATGGTCTTCAGCCAATGGTCACTGTGGTGTGGAAAAAAGTATGGAGGGGCGGTGGAAATGTGGTGTGGGAGAGGGTTGCAAGAGTACACTTCGGAAACATATCACATGCATAAGACATGTGAACCATTTCCCCAACATTGGACAACAGATGGGATAAGTCGTGGCCTCTGTTACCCAAGTTCCTTCCTTGTCCCAGAAGTACCCTTTCACAAATGTGTGTGTGTGTGTGTGTTTACACACACACACATATATATCTCCTTTCCCCCTTTTACATCTCTTTCCCTAACTCAGACCTGGCCTTCCTCATGGACCCCAAATTCTGAGTC
Source organism: Hydrophis major (assembly GCA_033807585.1). NCBI lineage: Eukaryota > Metazoa > Chordata > Lepidosauria > Squamata > Elapidae > Hydrophis > Hydrophis major. The sequence goes on from CM066329.1 coordinate 214,695,090, forward strand.
TTACCCCCTAATATATGTGTATAAACTAACTATATCCTTGCCATCTTTGTTTTGGGGACCAGAACTTGTATGTGACAAAAGAGGGGGGGGGACAAACAAACCAACAACACCTCCATTCACTTGGTGGTGGTTATTCCTCTGAAATGGGAATTGTGGCCCGTCTCTTGAATTCTGACAGGCCCTCTTTATGTAGGGACAATTCCATCTTTTGAAAGGGGGAGGGGGGCAGGAAGAAGGTTGCTTTAAACCAGTCCTATGGCCTGCTGAGGTTGTCCTGGGAATTCTCTTCTGCTAACCACTCTCCCCAGCAAAAAACCATCCGGATTGGAGTTTTCTACCAATTACCTGTTGAAGTAACCTAAATTGACCTCGCCGCGCATGTATTTGCTCAGATCAGTGAAGAGGCTCGTAGCATTGGGAGTGGAGGGGTGGAGGGGAGAGAGGGAGAGAGCCAGCCAGCGAGCGAGCGAGAACCTAAAGGGTATTACTGCGCACCTTTCATAACCCTGTTCCATTCAACTCGATATGAGGGTGCCTGATTCCCCCCTCTTTCCTTCCTCCGAAGGGCTGCTCCCTTCACCTCCCCGTCACCTCGCCGCGAACCCCGCGATTTCCCCTTGTCAGTTTCTTCCTAGCCTGCCTCGGAGGGCTGGATTGATGAACCCAGATCGCGTGTGAGAGAGCTTCACCACCGGGAGTTTGAGGAATTTGCCTGTGGTGTTAAGGGGAAGGGAACAAGTAAGAGAAACTGCGAGAGAGCTCTACCTATCGACGGATATAAGAGAAGTCAAGAGCGTTAGCCATAAGCAGCCATACCCACTCAGGCACTATGAAACGTCTTTGAGAGAGAGAGAGAGAGAGAGAGTGAGCGCGCATTAAAAAAAAAAAAAAAAAAACATCAGCAGCCACTAACCAGGACTTTGCGGAGTCCAAGGAGAGGGGAGGACGAGAGTCCTTAGCACTGATCTCATAGAATTACTTTTTTTTTTAAAAAAAAAAGAAAGGTTGACTTCCTTCTTTCCTTTCATGCGAGAGCTACCATGAGCTCCTACTTTGTAAATCCTCTTTTCTCCAAGTACAAAGGCGGCGAGTCCCTGGAACCAACTTACTACGACTGCAGATTTCCACAAAGTGTGAGCAGAAGCCATGCGCTCGTCTACGGTCCGGGCACCACGGCTCCCAGCTTTCAACACCCTTCACACCACGTCCAGGAATTCTTCCACCACGGAACCTCCAGTATCTCTAACTCTGGATACCAGCAAAATCCCTGCGCTCTGGCGTGCCACGGAGAGGCGTCTAAATTCTATAGCTACGAAGCCCTACCAAGACAGTCGCTTTATGGTGCTCAGCAAGAGACGGCCGTGGTTCAATATCCTGACTGTAAATCCTCCTCCAACAGTAACTCTAGCGAGGGACAAGGGCATTTAAATCAAAATTCTTCTCCCAGTCTCATGTTCCCATGGATGAGACCGCACGGTTAGGATCTATTTTTTCCCCCCTCTCCTTCCTTCTTAACGTGTTTTTTTTTTTTCCTTCCCTATTTAAGCAGAGGAAGAAAGGAAGAAAGGAGGGAGGGGGGAGTGTAATCTGTATTTTGAAGCGATAGGGAAAGGCAGATAGAGAAACACAGAGGGGTCGGTTATAATCCTGTTGTTTTTTTTCCTTCCCGTTTGGGCAATGGCGGGGACGGCGTGTGGGTGAGGGAGGATGGCTGTTGTTTTCTCATTTAAAAAGTAGAAGGGCTGCAGTTGTCTTTGAAAAGTCAAGAAGGTGATTTCTGGGTTTAAATCACAATAAAGTAAAACTTTCTTTTTATGGCTTGCCAGGAGGAGAGCAGTAAGAAACAGCTCCCACGAGGTTATTAGCATGTTCATAATACGCTGCTTTTTCTAAAATGTCATATTGCTTTGCTTAACCGCTTGGCGCCTTGGGCTAAAAGGTGAGCTTTACAAAAGAGAGAGAAAGAGAGAGAGAGAGGTGGCTATTGAGAAGAGGTGGCTATTTTGAGTGGGGGTTGCAATTAAAAGTTAAAACCTTTGAAGGGCAACGTGGTTCAATTTAAAATTTCATTTATGGAGGATTTTTTAAAAAAAAGATTAATCTCTACTAATTATAATTCCTCTACATATTGTTAGGTGTAAAAACTACACCCAGATGCTCCACAGAATACTGGAATGGGGCAAGTCTCGCCTTTTCTAGAGTGTTATTTAGAAGGCCCTTTAATTTAAAACACGTGATTGTTTTCAAGAGGGAAATGAAAGGACAGTTTCAGTCAAAACGTTCCTGCTTTTTTAAACCCACTTGTTTTGTTAAGGTTACTAGAATGGGGCCCAGAAAGGCTTAGGATCAAACCTATAGGGTGGAATACCAAAGTTATTGCTGTGATTGAGGGTTTTGACTTCGAAGCAAAGCTCTAGTGGGGCACTTAGAAGAACGGGGTAAATACATCCTAGCATGTGTGGCATTTGATACCATAGATCTATGGAGAGCCAATACGGATAGAGCCGAGTATTTGGACTGTAATCTATAGTCCTTGGATTGCATTTTCAACGCCTCGGTTGCCACAGCCATGCATATGGATGTATCAGGAAGACACTCCCACAGACGAGCAAGAAGCAGGAAAACAAAACAAAAAAAGGAAGCGGGAGCGAAACGCCTATCCTGAGGGTTTCCACCAGCCAAGATGGAGAAAGGAAGAGGATGCATTGTGTGCTAGAAAGTCAGAAAACTCCTGGTTTGCCACGCTGAGGATGGAGGGGAGTAGAAGAAACAAGCTTGCCCTAGTCGGAGGAGCCTGGCTAGGAAGTTGGCTTTAATTTGAAGCCAGGGTTGGCTGTGTGCAGGTAGGAAGGGGAGCAGGGGCAGGAGGAGTCTGCAGAGAAGAGAAGGGGTGAGGGAAGGAAGGAAGGAAGGAAGGAAGGAAGGAGCTTCTTACAGGAGAGAAAAAAACAAAGGAAAATTAAAAAGGAACAGAAGGAAGAGTCTAACACATATTTGTTCATTATTATTATTATTATTATTATTATTATTATTATTATTATTATTATTATTACTATTATTATTATTATTATTATTATTATTATTATTATTATTATTATTATTATTATTATTATTATTATTATTGGTGTCACGCAGCTCCCGGGAGGCGAAGTGGCAGGCAGACTTACAGCCGATATCAAACCTTGGAGCTAGAGAAGGAATTCCTCTTCAACCCCTATTTGACACGGAAGCGGCGCATTGAGGTCTCTCACGCGCTGGGACTGACAGAGAGACAAGTGAAGATCTGGTTCCAGAACCGGAGGATGAAGTGGAAGAAAGAAAATAACAAAGATAAGCTACCGGGAGCCAGGGATGAGGAGAAGACAGAGGAGGAAACCAATGAGGAAGAGGAAAAAGAAGAGGAGGAAAAAGAAGAAAGCAAGGACTGACGAGACTCCTTGAAGTCCTCATTTTATGGCGGATGATAAATCGAGGATGGTTTACGACGGGTCGTTTGCTTTTATAGAGTATAGAACGGAGAGACTCACACACAACAGTAACTACCTGTCAAAGAGTTGTAGCCCCCTTTCTTTTATTGTCATAGTACTTCCCCTGCTCTCCCCTCCCCAACAGCAGCGGATATTTCTACATTTTATTATTCACTCTCATTTTTTTGTTTCTCCCAATAAAGTAAAGATAGCACTGGATTGACTGCAACCCCATTGAAACCTAGAGTTAACTCTGAGGACCATTCACCTTGCCCCCATCCCCATCCCACCTCAATGGCACCAGCATCTGTCCCGATCTTTGCCATTTTCCCTGTTCTAAGAACAAAACACGGGCATCCTCTACGCCTCTTTGGAATGTCTCTTGCAGCTGCCCTCCCCAGTTCTAATGTCCTCAGGGGGGCCATGGGTGGGGTGGTGGGGCAGAGAGCGGGATAATCACCTAGGTTTATCTTAATTTTTAAAGGGAAGCAAGAACAGGAGCAAGCCTAACCTCCTCATCTCCTCCTCCAAGCTAAGGTACCTTTATGATTTCGCTTTTAGCTGTCAGCCACCACCACCTAAAGGACAGTGGTTATTTCTTATTCTGATGTTGTCTAGTTGCCCTTTTAGGAAAGGTGGAGGCTTGGCAGATTCCTGAAGACAGACATTTCATGCTTACTGAGTTTCTATGAACTTAAGAGAAAACTTACCTAACCAGCCCTCCTGATTATGGAGGCTGGGGAGTTCTACTCTGATCCAGGAATAACTATACTTAGGATACCCATAAAAGAGAGCAGGCTTAGACTAAGGTTTCTGGGGCGATGGGGTTATTTGCTTAGATCACTTGTGTGAGCATTCTTCATGTACTACCTAATGGGAAACCTGCAATAATTGTCTATTAGCAACAAGATATGGGGGCTTATACGTAGCGTAATAAAGAACTGCAAAAACCACAGCATCATAATCAGTTTGAGAAGAGTTGTGTATTGCCCTAATGCAAGCTACTAAGTAGCAGAAAATAATAATATTAATAATAATAATTAATAAGATCAGAAACATTGTAATGTATCTTATCACTACCTATAGAAGGAATCATGCTTTGAAAGTATTTGTAATGCAGTTCGGGTTTTGTTGTGGTATGTTGCTGCTTACATTTTGGTTTGTTCTTTTTTTTTGTTTGTTTGTTTGTTTGTTTTTTTTTTTTTTGGAAAAAACAATTCCCAACAACTGAAACTGCCTAGTTAAGGACGCACAGTATTGTATTCTTTTATTGTGCTTATAATGTAGTTAGGACTTAATTGCACTGAATGTATAGTTATCTATTTGTCTTGACTTATCTGTTAATGCAAGATGCTCGAAGTACACCCACACAAAAATGTCATCTGTTTTATGTCAACCATAGTCTTCTACGTGTTCAAAACTCTGAATGTAGCAATTTCGGCTAGAAATGCAATTCTGGCTGACCGTGGATTTGTATTGTATACGTGAGATATTACTTAAATAAACAATAAAATTTAAGGGGGAAGAAATAGATTGAGCTTTTTAATAGCTGGACAATTCTTTAGATCCACCCACCTCTATATACTCACCTGCTAAAACTTACTGGTGGGCAAGTGGTACCTTCAAATTACGAATGGCCTAAAACCAAGATCCAGCTTTTGGGCTGAAAGAAAACTGGTATGAGGTTCCAATATCTGCATCCCGGATTAAGATGAAACTATGAAATGTGGGAACAGACATTCTATCTGCTATATGGACCACAACTGAGTCAGCCCAAAGGAGTTTTGGGGAACCTATGTGTGTAACCCTTAATATTCTGACCAGTGTTACATTGATGGAATTAAGTATCACAGGAGAAGTTTTCTTAGATTGCATTCTGCTAGAGAAGTTACAATGGAATTTATCTTCCAAGGGGAAAAAAATTGAATTAAGATTGCACTCCAGGTTAACACAAACAAATCCTGAATCCACACTTGGATCCAGGGGTTGCCTCCTCCTCCTCCTCCTCCTCCTCCACTTTCAAAGGACTGAGGGACAAAGCCCCCTACCCAAACCTAAATTTAGCTCTGGGCCTGCCCCCAGAGCCCCTCACTCCCAATTACTTTTTTTTTTTTTTTTTTACAATAAACGCTCCATTTCTTTGTTATATAAATGTATGGTCTTCATTAGGATCTTCTTACCCATTCCTTTCAAATCAATTCTTTCAGTAAAGGTTTTTCCTTGGAAATCTCATTATTGCGCAGGGTCCTTGCATAGTGTTCTGCTTTGGGTAATCTTTATTTTTATTTGCATTCTTATTCATAAGCAAAGACGAAAGAAAAAGAAAGCAGGCAGAAGGAACTGGCCTTTCTGCTCTCTTTATCAAGAAAATAAAACAAGTAGAATAAGATTTTAGCAGAAGAGCTACAAAGTAGTCTGTGGTGTAATGTATTTATTTATAAGGCAGTTGCATATAATACACATGTGCACGTATACACAGACACACAGACACACACTTTACACACTGTACTAAGCATATATGAGTTATCTCTGTGTGCGAACTGTTTCTCCATGACATGCGTGCATATGTATACTTCAGTTCTCTCACTCTCTCTCTCCCCAGCACCCCACACACAGTCCCACATATGTATGTATTTCCTCTGGGCAATTCTCTCCTTCTATTGTCCCTTCCCCCACATATTGATGTGTGTGTGCGTGTGTGTTTGTGTGTATTTGTGTGTGTGTAGGCACACACGTGAAAGAAAGGTATTAGGCTTCTGTAGGATTTTCCTACATCTCTTCTGCTGAGAAATGGGACTCTTATCCTAACTCAATATTTGGTATGAAAGAGGACAGGCTGTTTACACCGATACTCCAGATAAGCCAGGAAGAGAAGATTCCTAAGATGCATCTTGGCTTAGTGTGCAGGAGCTGGAAAAGATACAGGCCGGGTTGAGAGAAATCCTTTATCTTCCAACTTTAAATGTGTAGAATACTTCAATGTATTGAGGGAGGGTGTGTGCAGGGGTCTGCTCCTACGTGCCTGAGCAACTTTGGATGCAGCGGAAAGTAGGGGCGGAAGGAAAAAGGCCCTTATGTTCATCAGCATAAATTACTGTAAATCCATAGATGTGGTGCTTTAGGATTGTATTGGGTTTGTGATCAGCCCAGAGGTGGGCTTGCCTCTGTGCTTGGAGGCCAAGGGATCCAATGTTACTGCATTCCAATATTCACTGGTACCCCCCAAAATAGGTGCTTAGATATTTCCAGGAACTTGGGGAAAAGTAATAGAAGCGGAGTTCGGGTTGCCTACAGAGGCAAAGACAACTCCCAAATGCACCAGGAACACCACCTCCTTCTTGACTAATGCACTCTCTCATGAACCTGGCCCGGGCTGATTTCTTTTTCCATACTTTGAGGATTGGATCTCTTAAGATCCCCGTCCCATTCCTTGCGCATCCCACAGGCAGACTTTAATCCCAGCAGGCAATAATTCGAATCCACAACCTAGAGTTCTTGCCCCGCTAGAGCACAGGCCCGCCCTATCATGGAAGGGCATATCCTTGAGTGGACACCCGAGCGTCCACCCACCCACCCCATCTGCCTGGTCTTTGCAAGGGGGGTCTGTCAAAAGCTTTGCCTCGGTTTAGCAGACTTTAGCAGGCTACAGAGTAAGGTAAGCCTTTTTATTATGCCTCAAAACTAGGAGACGACTGGCCTTTGCTAAACTTGGGGGTCTGTCTGCCTAGGTGTGTGCGTGAGGCGGTGGGGTGGGGGAGAGAGAGAGAGAAAGAGAGAGAGAGAGAGAAGGAGAGGGAGCAATTTTGCTTGTATGTGTGCATGTACGCATTCAGAATGTATTCATCTCACCTGGCTATATCGCCTCCTTCCCTCTTCTCCCCTGAAGGAATGAACCAAATACAAGCCAACACCTTTCAAAGCCTCTGATCCTTTTCACGAACTGACACCTAAACTCCCAAATATTTTTTGCTCTCTTTTCTTTTCTTCCACCTTCTTCCCCAAAGTTTAAGGTAGTCATTGGAATGTACAATCTTTATACATGCATACATGTATATGTATATATGTGTACCCTGCAAGGAGAGGAAAGTTTAATTTAATTTCAAAGACAGGATCTGAAAAAGCGAGGGCAGAAAAAAAGAAAAGCAGGAAGAGGCGAAGAGCTGGATCTGCACTTTATTCATCCTATTTAAGCCTACATTCTTGAGTGGCTTGATTTGAAGGAATCTTGCAAAAGAGACTTTATCTATCATAGGGATAGAAGCTAAATTATCGAAATTGCAAGGAAAAGCTGTTACATTGGGAGGGACAGAAATGTTTACAGCTTATAAATATCGTTAGACAATATGCGTTTATTTGTAAGGGGGAGGGTTTCAGATAATCGCTTCCACCATTTGAAGAGGAAAGGAAAAAAAGAGGGGAGATGGCCATTTTTATTGTGGGAAGTAATTTAAAAGAAGATAAGCTTTTCAGAAAGTAGCTGTTTTGGAAACGGCCATTACTTCAGTGTTTCTGAAATGAGACTCACCCACCCGCCTGGAGTAAAAGAAATACCACCCTATTCTACACTTTTCTTTTTATTAGCCAATCAAAATTTCTTCCAGTCTCCATTTGTGATTTGTGAAAAATACAATTTCTCGAAAAACTGCACTGAAGCATCTTGCTCATTTTCTCTTAATTTGTTATTCTCATCACACCCGCCTGTTAAGATAGTAAATGCTATCTATCCTTAGGAGGGAGAACAGGAAGGGAGGGGGTTCCGACGAGGTTCAGTTCTGTACTTGGAGATGTACAGAAATGATACCACGCCCACCTTAAGACAAAAACTTTGAAGCCTCAGGTCTTTGGGCCTAGCCTGGAAAAAGGCTTCAAGGGAGAAGTCGGGAGGAATTGAACGCTTCTCTTTCTCACCCAGAACTTACTTCCTCCTTTGCTTCCTTATTTGATTAGGCGCCATTTATTTATTTTTTTGCCTCCCGCAAAAGCGAAGTGCAATTTATTTATTTATTTATTTATTTATTTATTTATTTGTCCCAGCGCCCTCAGATGCGAAGATATTTTTCTCACCCCTTCCTAAAGGAGAATGGACGCGCCACCTTGTCTGGGAAGGGCTGACTCTTCGAAGTGGTGGCATTATAGGATACCGGAGGGAGCCGGGCAGGTTCGGTTCTTGCTCTGGGAAGCTGCTTTTTGGGCCGCCTTCCTCTGTTACAAAACGGAGCGTCTATTGTCTTTCTAAGCCTCCATTGTGGCCCTTCCTTCCTCATCGTAACTTTTAACTACCTGTTATAAAATTTATTGTTGGTTTGTAAAGTGGTGGAGGGAAAAAAAAAAGTAATTTCCCTATCATCCGGTTGGACCTATAATGGGAATTTCAGACAGATTCATATTCACACGGAATCTGAGAAATACAGCCTTCTTCTTCCCCACACCCCACCTCACCCCAAAGGAAGGATTTGGAGGTCCAGGCGAGAATATAGAGAACACAGAGGAGAGTTTATCCTAAGATCCACTGAGAGGCAGGTAAAAGCCAGGAAATATTCGAACGCACACTTGACTTTCTCTTTCGCTGCCCCCTTTAATACAATTTCTACCCCACCTCTTTTCTGGGGCTTCTCCTCCTCCTGCAATGTTCGTGTTTCCAACAAGACCCTTTTAAAAATTAAAACAAAAAACAAAACAAAAACCTAGCCTTCAATCAACATTGGTACAGCTGCAAGTTGGGAATTAAAGAGCCGAAATACCATCCCTCCTTTGCAATGTCTAGGTACCTGGGGGAAAAAAAGGGGGATGTTTGTCCTGTCTCACAGCAGGCCGGTACCCTCAGAAAGGAACCTTCCTTCACATGCCAACCCCAGGATTCTTCCTGGCTTTTGCAAAGGTCTGGAAATGATCTCCTAGAATCAAACCCGTGGCTCCACAGCAATACCCTGCCATTTCCACATAGTTATATTAATGCTGGGGGAAGGCCTGTCAGAGAGTGAAATCTTAGACAAAAAAAGAAAAAGGAAACAAAAAGGCACCTAAGACACCATGACTAAACAGAGAAATTCTGTTCCTTCTTAGCAGGCAGGTATTTTTTTGTTTGTTTGTTTGTTTGCAAAGCCTTTTTGGAGCGGACCCGTACTGGGCATTTGGAAGCCTGAGGTAGACCTTGGTAGCTGGTTTGGGACTTGCGTTGAATTGCTTTGTTCTCCATATTCCTATGAAGGAGGGAGAATTATTTGCACCCCTTAAAAATCCATTAGGACCCCAAAGGATGAGACCCAAATCCGGTGGGATGCCAAGTTCGATATTGAATGGAGATATTGTTTCATTGTTGGTGATAGCGGGAACTTGGAACAATGAAAATGTGGAAATGTAATACAGAGAGAGAGAGAGAGAGAGAGAGAGATAGGGAGGTGTATGTATATTTATGTTGTATGTATGTATAGAAATATAGAAAGCTCAGGACTACATATATACAGTATATATATAATGTGTATGTGTATATATGTGTGTGTGTATATATATGTATACACACACACACACACACACATATATTAGTATATTATATAATATACATATATATATAACACACACATACATGGAGATAGATAGATAGATAGATAGATAGATAGATAGATAGATAGATAGATAGATAGATAGATAGATGATAAATAATATTGCACCAGAGTTTTCACCCATAGCATTATTTCTTTAATGTAGTAAGGAATGCAGATATGAGCCTTTGTGTGTGTGTATGTATATTCCGTATTATGTAAAATGTTTTTGGGAGGAAGAAAAATCCGCTACAACTTTAATTCAGTCCAGGGGAAGGATTGCGGCACACAACCAAAGCCCTGAGAAAGGGGTTGTGAGGGTGTCCAGAGGTGTGCTTAGCTTACTTCCCATTCTCCTTTTGGATCTCCCCATCGCTTTGTCCACCAGTTCATTTGCTTGATTAAAGAGGCAAGTTGGAAAATGAGTTGGGAGCAGAGCCAGACGGCTTTTGCTGCCACTGAAATAAACAAATGGGAGCTAGGTTGGAAATAATAAGCGAATTAGCAGCTATAATAGGAAGAATGATAGGGCTGCATGATGGACGCCAACATCTATTCCCCTCAGTCCTGCCCCGCTCTGCATATTAGTTGGATTTCAAACATGAATAAATTGGATTTTTAAAAACTAGAGGAAGGAAGGAAGGAAGGAAGGAAAGTTCTTTCTCAGGCTTCGTTCGAATTTATTCGTATTAATATCTCGTAGTGAGGGAAGATCTGGGTGAGAGAAAAAAACGATTCAAGCCAAATGCATGTGAGTGCGTGTGTGTGTGTGTGTGTGTGTGTCTAGATAGGCATGAACCTCGACACACACATGTAGATACATAGAAAGGAGACTTCTATTAACATGGCGACAGAGAAGAGCATTTGCACTCGTCGCACACAAAAAAAATGCAACGCATTCTTGGTTGTTTGCAGAAAATTTACAGCTGAGCAATAAAAGTTTACGACTGAATCACAAGTTGGATTGGCCACAGGAAGTCATGTGGACTCCATCCATGAACGTGAACTTTTTATTGTGGTTTCTCTTATGACTCTTTCGCAGTAGTCCTTCCTTTAACAATCCAAGCAGTGCCAGTGAAACGGGGGTACGATGGTATCTGTATTTTTTTTTCCCTTTATTATTAAGCGCTCTCTCTTTTTTTTTTTCGTGGGGTGGATGGAAAGATTGGGAGGAAATCTCATGTTGTCTCTGTTCTCTTCTGGTGTTTTGTTGTGGCTTTTTTCTTCTCTCTTTTTCTTTTCCTTAGGGCTGAAATTGTTGATTATTCTGGGCATTTTAAGAATAAGTTTACTGCAGCGGCTGGCTGGCTGGCTGCCTTCTTCTCCTCCTCCTCCTCCTCCTCCCACTCCCCACCCCTAGGGGCAAAACGCAACACATTTCCTCTGGAGGATGAAATAACGAGGGGGAATAGAGAGTTGTAAATACCTTTTTTTTAAGGGGGGGGGAGGAGGAGAAAGTTGCTAGTCCCGCCGCCGTTATCTTCTGTTATCCCCATGCCATGTTCAAAAAGAAAAGGATTATTTTTACGCGTGGGTTTGCTTTCTTGATTTTTCTATTATTATTATTTTTTCTTCGTTTTGGTTGTTGCCTCCTCCTCCTCCCCCCCTTTTTTTCTTTCTTTCTTTCCTTTTTTTAAAAAAAATACATAATATGTACATATTTCTGCGGAGCTGAATTCAGCCTCAGCGAGACAGGAAAAGAGGCAGACCAGAAAAGAGAGAGAGAGAGGGGGAAAGAGAGAGAGGATGAGAGAGAAAAGAAAGGGAGAATCTGGTAAGTGTTCCCTTATTGGCTAAAATGTGTAACTAATGATCCATGGAGATGGGTGGTAAAGATAACGACGCCTCGTTTTCGCGAAATGGACGAAAAGAAGGGGTGTTGCCTGGTTATGACAGAATATGATCAGGCAGGGTCGGCGGCGTAAATGTGGTTAATTCGGGGGCGGGGGGAGGGAGAGAAGGCTGAGGGTAGTGATGTCACTGCGGTCTGGTTTGCTGGAGACAAGAGGAAGCCGCTTGCAGTCGGCCTCCTTTGCGCGCTGGGTTCAGTGTTTACTTGGGGAGGCGGGGGGGGGGGGCGAGGATGGAAGGAAGGAAGGAAGGAAGGAAGAGCAACGAGCAGGGGCGACTGGGCGGGAGGCGGAGGCGAGGAAAGGTCTGCCACAGTGCAGCCCATTGGTTAAAGTCAAGGAGAAGCCCTGATAGAGCATAAGCTCGGGAACGGGCACCGAAGCCAATGAATAGTTAAAAAAAAGTGTTGCTTCCCTCCCCCCCCCCCCCCCCCAAAAAAAAAAAACCTGCCGGGGCGAGGGAGGCAGGCTAACCCAGGAGCGACTGAAGGCGATGGATGCTTTTAGGCACATGCGCAGTGCAGCTCCTTATCTTGGTGTAAACCGTAACACCCCACACCCCACCCCCGGCGTGGCGTACAACGAGAAGGCAAACAGGAATGCCATTTTAAATTAACAGTTACGGCTGGCTTCTATTTGTTTGGCACAGGGTGGTTCTCCTTCGGCTTGCTGTTGACTTCTCCTCCTCCTCCTCCTCCTCCTCTTCCTTACTCCCCCCACCCCACCCGGTTCACCTTACCGACATCTGGCTTATGGTGGCTTTGCTCGGAGCGTTTTGTTTGAAAGGAGAACGCGGGTTTATTTTTAGATGTTGGTTGGCCCTCCCACCTTTTTAAAGAGTGCGCCTGTCTTCCTGGGCCCGCCTCACTTCACCTGCCTACCTTCGACTGCCCCCTTATCCCCTCACCCATTCACCCACCCCCGCGTCGCCCTCTTTGTGCGAAAAATGCTGCTCGGTGTAACAAGGTTACAATGTTATTTCCATGGGCTTTAATAATCGCCTGCTATTATGGTTTGTTTACATGCTTAGGAAACGTCCCTGTATATTTATAATAAGCCTGCTCTGTTTTGATTATTCCTAATATTGTCCGAGTTTGTCATGTTCGGATTGTTTGCAAATTCCCCTCAGGAATCTTGGACTTGGCCCCTTGGCTTTCTGATTAAGAAGTGGCACTTTAGCAAAGAATTGTCAGGTGTTTGATTTTTTTTTTTCCTTACACTTTTCCAATATATTTCTCTGTCAAAAACCATGCACTGTCTTGAACTAAAGCTGTTGAAAATATTATCACCCCTATTTTTCCTTTGCTTGGCTGGCTAGGGTCCCCTACACCCCTTTAATGCTGCTACCCTTCCTTTCAGATTCTTCACACACACACACACACAGAGAGAGAGAGAGACTCCATTTTAATATATTTTATATGTTATGGGTTTTTTAAAAAATATTTGTTAGACTCAGATGTATCTTCTGTGCTTTTTAATTGACTGTACCCCATCCTTATGCTGATCTGTGACAGTAATAAACATTTGATTTGACATGTGATATGGTCCAAACTGGCTATTATCTATCTGTCTGTCTGTCTGTCTATTTATCTATCTATCATATATAACAGATCCATGCGGAAACAGCGACGACCTAAGATAGAAAAGGGCAGGGGAGGGGAAACAATGACTAAGGTTCCCTTTCTAGCGTTTTATTTCCAATAGCTCCCCCTTGTCTATGAATACAATAGGTGGAAATGCAGGCCTTGGGGACTGGCACCCTTCTGTTCGTCTGGTGTGTGTGTGTGTGGGGGGATCTTTAGGGCCTCCAGTATGACTCCTTAATGAAATATTCAGTTTCTTCTGCAACCCGGGTTTACAAAGGCCTGTCTGTCGCCCCCACCCCGGTCGAAGCTGCCTGCGAGCAGCCTGCGCGAGGCTTTGCGGGGGGGGATGTTCCCCCCAGGAGACAAGGGGCTCCGACTGGATCGCGCCGCACCCGGCACCAGAAGCCGACCAAGGTGGCAAACGCCAAGTGCCTCTTTCTCCCCACCCCCAACCCGTGGGTTGGCACGAAGAACTAATCGGATCCAAGGCGTCCGGTTTTGCCAGCCATCTTATCCTGTAGAGAAAAGAACAATCGAAGCCAGCGGATCGCCACCACTGCCACGACCACCGCCGCCGTATCCGCTTCTAGGTCCCAAGGAGGAAAAGCCAGCAACGGTGAGTCGAGGGGCCTCTTGGCGGCGGCGGCAGAGGAGGAGGAGGGGGAGGAGGAATGTCCGTCTGTGAGGGAGAGGTGGTGGCCCTGAGCCCTGGCTCCCCAGTGCTCCAGAAACCTCGGTTTTCCTGGCTGGGGCGTGGCGTGGCGTGAGGCTGCCAGGGAATCCCCTTTGGCTCGGCAGGGCGGGCTTCCTTCTCTCTTGCCAAAGCTTGGGCCGGGGTGTGTGTGTGCGCCTTGGTCGTTTGGGGAGCGCGCTTCGTTTGGGGGTGTTGGAAAAAAAAATACATACACGAAAATAAATAAATCCGGGGACTTTCCTTGCCAGGGTTAACGTCTCCCTCTCCAGGCGCGTGGATAAAATCTGGGGTTGGTGGTCCGCGGCGTTGTATAACCCAAGCCCTTTTGAAAGGACCAAAGTACAAGGCGTAAAGGGCCGTTGAGTTGTCTACCCTGGCGCTTCCCTTCTCTTCCTGTTTCCCCGGAACCCTGTTTTCTCACGTGGAGGTCCGCTGGTTGGGAGCCATGCCCCCCCCCTTTCATATTTCTTCGTTCCGCCCTTGTCATTTCTTGTGTGTTTTCTCTGTTACAGGCTGTGCAAGTACAAAACACATTTTTATCTATCGGTTGGGGTTTTTTTTAGATTGACCTATTGCCGTTGTTCGTAAAATTAGGAGATGATTTAAAAAAAAAAAAAAGTGGATTTATTTCTCCGGCATTTTACAGATGTTAAGGGAAGGACATGAATGGTTTCTTTTATCCATATCATTGAGACAGACAAGGGGTGGGGTGAAAGGAATCTCAACCCTTGTTGACATGTAAGGTTAGTGAAGAGGATGAATAGATTTCTGGCAATGCCAGAAATTGGATATTACCAAATTGGATATTCCCTACAACAGTAGGGAAGTTGATTCCTGGCCTAGATTTCAATGGCTTTTAATCACCATAAACATGTGAAAATGGAAAGCCATGGATTTGTAAGGTAATAATAAGGTTAATCTACTAATCCATGCTGGACTAGAGTGGTAGTTTACTGTGGTTTAAAATCCTCAGTGTGAAGCCTCTGTTCTAAAATGGATTGGTTCCAGCTAATAACAATAACAACTCATTAAAATAATGCAAATGATTTCCACAATTAAAAACTTCACCTCTTTTGTAACAATTGCAAAAGCAAAAAAGGGGGGGATATAACTGCTGCTGCAGCTATAGCCAATAACTGAAACAATAATTTTCAAATTATGCTGTGTAGCTATTTTGCAGCTCAGAAACAGAGAAAAAGAATGGATCTGACTTGGGAGCTTGGAATGCTGGCTGAGAAAAAGAGAGAGAGAGAGAGGATAAATGGCAAAGTTTTGTAAAATAACAGTTGCAATAACAAGAGTCATAATCTACTTTGAAATGGGTGTCATATACCGATTTACATTGAGAGAGAGAGAGAGAGAGAGAGAGAGAGAGAGAGAGAGAGAGAGAGAGCCTAGAGCTCTGCACATGAGCAGTTTAGGGTTTAGGACTCAGATAATGTCAGGGCCTCTAAAATAACAACAATCAAAGGAAAGATGTGCAGGCTGAAAAGCAGGCTTGGTCATATCCAAAAACATTTCCCCCTAAAGTGTATTAAAGGAAGAGCCAGTTGAAAAAGGCAAAAAAGAAGAAGCTTTTGCTTTTATTTGTGTGTGCCACACAACAACCGGGGTGTTAGTGTGGGTGCCTTTGGCAGTGTGTATCCTTGTCTATGGCTGGGACTTGCATTTTTTCTTTTTTTTTCTTTTTCTTTTAATCTATGTTGGAATTGGTTCTGTGTATTTTGGGCTCTGGGAATATAAATATTGTTTTCCTTCTGCGATACAGTATTATTTATTAACCTCCATGAATTTCAATGCAAATTTATTTCGGAAAGCGATTTTCTCTCTTTTTTTCTTTTTAAACTTAATGAGGGTTGAAATGTTTGCTCAATTTCTCAAGATGAGCCCAGAGGTTTTAGAGGAAACAAATTAAGAAAACCAAGCAAAACATCATCCTAAAGGTGCTTTAAGTAAACCATAACAATAGAGGCCAAAACGAAAGAAAAGAAAAGATTAATCGGAGAAGGAAATATGGAATGCTAATGTATATCTGTATGTGTGTATGTATATGTAGAAGGAATATATGGTTCTAATAATTGTTCAATGTATATGCATGTATGGTCATGTGTCTGTGTGATATATGCTACAAATTACATATAGAGGGGAGACAAAATGCTTCCCTGTGTATAGGAGAGACCAGAGCTTGCATATGTTTAGCCATTTTAACAGCACTTCCGTCCTTCAGTGTCTTACTTGGAACAGTCTTGCAGAGTTAAATTACACTTTCGATCTGATGAGAATTTCACAGGTTTTTTTCTCCATTATTTGGTTGACTGGGAATGGAGCTGTTCGCTACTGATGCTGAGAAACATCTTTTCGGTGTGGAAGCTTATGTGCTCAGATAATTCCTTTTATTCCTTTTCTTTCTCTGATGTTTTGGTTCTGATTCTGTCCCAGAGAGGGGAAATCTGGCGGTTCAATAGACAGAAAGAAATTAACATATACCAAATAGAGAAGCCACTGGGCAAGTTGCTGACTTTCTCTCTAGTCTTTCTTTCTTTCTTTCTTTCTTTCTTTCTTTCTTTCTTTCTTTCTTTCTTTCTTTCTTTCTTTTCTTTT
This sequence comes from Hydrophis major, assembly GCA_033807585.1. Taxonomy (NCBI): domain Eukaryota; kingdom Metazoa; phylum Chordata; class Lepidosauria; order Squamata; family Elapidae; genus Hydrophis; species Hydrophis major. The sequence goes on from CM066329.1 coordinate 214,711,827, forward strand.
CTTTTCTTTCCTTTCCTTTCTTTCCTTTCTTTCTCTTTCTTTTTTCCTTCCTTCCTTTTTTTCTTCCTTCCTTCCTTTAAGATATAGGGATTGTGATTACATTACCTTAGCATATAAGGAAGGAACCCACTACTCCACAACAATGGGGTGCAATTTACTTCATAGTAGGTCTACTGGATTCCTTCTGTTGATCTCCATGATATTTCAGCGCTCCTTGTCTCTTGGCTCCATTGCTCACCTTTCCACAGGCATAATTTTCTGGGTAGGTTATATAGTAGGCCGTCCATTCCTTTGGTCAATGTTTCTGCTTTTAATATATGCAAATCTAATATGACAAACCTGAGGCCTTCCCCAAATGTAGGAAGTAGGTTTCCCTGGTTTTCACGGGATCAGTTCAAAGGTTGTTTCTCGACTTTCCATTTAAAAAACAATTCAGTTTTAACCACTGGATTTCCCTACCAGGTCAGTGTAGAGCATACCGGGTTTTTTTTGGCATTATTTCAATATTGTCCTTGATTTAAATAATCCAGGTTGTGTGTAAATAAATAATCAAGGAGGTTGTGTGTGAGAGATAGCTTGAGTGTGCAGAAATCTTCACTCTGATAAATTGATACTTTTTTTATGCTGAGTGTTATTTAATCCTGGTAGTAACTTCTGCTTCCCCCCTCTTCTTTTTTTTTAAATTTTTGTTTACTTGTTTTGTATACTGCCACCAAGTGCCTGAAAGCTGACAAGCCAACATTTTCCAATCCAGACTCTCTTTCTCTCTCTCTCTTGATCCGTCTCCCCCACTCTCGCCCCCCCTCCAATCCCCGTTCTTCCTAAAGATAGGCTGAGATGGGGGAGGGTGAAACCCCAAATAATCTTATTTCATAAATGAAATGGATTGAACGGCTTGAGGGAAGGAAGAAGAACCGGCCGGCCATTTCATAAAAGCCTTTCAAGGCTTTTATTGCTGAACGTTCAGCAGCCTCCTAAGTAAGGTCTTGGATGAATAGTTGCAGCTCAGGAAAAATGTTGAATTGCCAAAGCTATTGGAAGTCGGCTGTTTGAGATGGCGGGTCTTTTCCCTGCAAGTTCCTCGGCTGGCTGCTGTTGAAATTTTCGCCCAGGCGCCGCACACACTCTCTCCTCTCGCTCTTGAGAACGCGGCGTTTTAAATCACTGCCGGATCGGGCCGTTCATAAAGATAGATAAGGCGCGTCAGCTGCGAGACACCCTTTTTTCCCTCTCTCTTCATCCTAGCCCCATCACTTTCCTGGCAGAAAAGAAAGAAAGAAAGAAAGAAAGAAAGAAAGAAAGAAAGAAAGAAAGAAAGAAAGAAAGAAAGAAAGAAAGAAAGAAAGAAAGAAAGAAAGAAAGAAAGAAAGAAAGACATTAAGCAGTCCTAAAGTACCAGACTTCCGTTGAAAGGCAACGTAAAACCATTACTGTAGTTTTCTAAATAGTTTAATTCTATTTAAATGACTATCCTTTTTAAAACCACACATTGTATTAACTAATACTGTGGTTTGGATGCTTTGCCCTTCCTTCCTCTTTCTTCCCTTTTTCTTTCTTTCTTCCCTTTTTCTTTCTTTTCTCTCTCTTTCTGTTTTCCTCCTTTCCTCCCTCCTTTCCTTCCTTCCTTTCTTCTCTCTTCCCCTTCCTTCCCTTTTCCCGCCTCTTTTCCTTTTTTGTAGCATCTGGAGATTAATTTCCCCTCACCCCTTCCGCCATGTGCAAACAATAAAATAAAATAAGAGCTCATAGATAATGGCAAACATTTCTCATTGCTGAATTATTATTCCTGAATGTATTAAACTCCTATTCTTCTTTGTTTAATATGTTCACAGGCATAAGTAGTTGCTTACAACCATATTTTATATGACTTTATAATATCATGCTTTATAATTTTAAGACAGTAACTATTGTCCATGACAGCACAGTGTGACATCATGGCCCCTGCTCCTTTAAATGTCAAAATGAAAGAGGGAAGCATTGGAGGGAACATTTCCATGCAATAAAATGTAATCAAAGTCAGCCATAAAGTTTCCTAACCTGAACATCCTTTGGTGAAATGTGCAATGTTATTGGACTGCCGTGAACGTTATGTGGAAGAACCCAACTAAATAATTCAACTTTTTAAAAAAAGTCTCATTTTTCTTTCCTCCCCTCTATCAGCACACATATTTCATATTATTTCAAAATGACATTAAATTATTATAAAAAATATTGTCAGAATCCTGCTTCAAGTAAACAAAGAGAAATCTCTAGTTTGCGTTGCTTCTAGAAGACATGCCTTTAATTAATTATGGTTTAATTCAAGAGAGCTAAGGATGGCTGGGCGGGGTAGGTAAATGTTGGAGATAGTGGTGTTGTTACTTGATATGGTTCAAGGGGAACTGCCTTTGTGAACCTGAAAGGTTTCAAATCTTGGGAAGCAAGAAGATCTGGTGGGAAAAAAAGAAAAGAAAAGAAAAAACAGATCAGTGGATAAAACCATGCCATCAATGGGTTTAAGCATTGGGGGAGGTGTAGGAAATCTGCAGAAATAGTTAAGAAAATCAGAAAAGAACTTGAAATCTGGTAAAGAAAGGGAAATGCGTTTATTTCCAAGCTGTTTAAAAACAATGTATTCTGTCTCTCCCACTTTCCCTCATGTCCAGTGAAGGTTGTTTGGATCATTGCAGGGTTTTGCTTATCTCCAGATTTCCCATCCTCATAATGCAAGCAATATTTAGATTTTGTCTCTCCCACACTTTGCCTCCCTTCCACACACTCCTACTCGCAACCTCTGGGAATAGCTTCCTTTTAAAACTACTATATACTAGTATTCAACTAATACTGGGTAATTGTGCATGTGTGAACATGTCCCGTACCATAGTGGGAAGAGCTACAGATCCAATTGTCTAAGAACAGAAGTTAGAGCATGTCTTTTCATTAGTTTTGTAGGACCACAAAATCATAAACAAAGCAGGACTTGATTTAAATATTAGTTATATTCTGCTTTTATTTTAAGCTGCACACTTTGTTGTTTTTCCTCAGATGAAAACAATTGAATTGTGAAATGCAGAAATGGGATTTCTGTGGCAAACGGAGTGAAAAGTCAATGGTCTGGGGAGAATGAGCAAGAAAAATAAAATAAGGCAGAAAGAGAAAGGAAAGTTCTGATTTGCAATTCTTGCTGATCTTGATATATTTACCAACCAGAATCATTTTGATGGCATTCAACTCCATTGTTCCAGATTGTTTTTTCCGTGACATTGGAAGAAACATTTCAGCCTTATAATGGCACAAATCAGAATGGGATCAAGCTAAATAAAAGTAATACATCTGTCTATGTATTTTAAATAATCAAGATATGATTACTGTTATGTAATGGAGACTTTGAAACAAAGCAAGTGTCTTTCTTGGGCATAATTGTTTTGTGGTATTTATGTGCCATGTATTTTGAGTTAGTTTTCAAACATTATTATGGTTTGTGACACAGTCAGTCAGATGTTTATGCTGGATTTGACATTTTTAATCCACCTAACCCTAGTCCTTCCCAAGCACCTTAGAAAGATGTTGTTTGCTGGCTTATTATTTATATTCTTATTATGGTTGGTTACTCAGTCCGCTGGTTTAGCCTGAATTTGGCATTTTTAATCCACCTATTGAGCCATTATTATTATTATTGTAGTTGTTTGTTGCTATTATGTTATTTACGGGAAAAGTCAAGATTTAATTAAGAAGCTTATTTTGTAGGAACAGTGAAACTTCAGTGCAATCTCTCTAAATAAATAATTACAAATAGCAAGAAGCCTTGCCTGTAATAAATGTCAACTCCAAAATGGCTGAGATAACATATCTAAGGTGAGATCAGCTCAAATGAAAAAACACAGCTCATGCTGCCATGAGTATTTCTCACAGAGCACCTTAAAACCCATGTTGCTTCCATATAAACGATGACCTCATGCTATATGCTTATGTGATATTCTGATTATCTATCGATTTCCTGTTTCCAAGAGATGCATACATAATATCTTCCTTTAGAGCTTGGGGTTTGTTTGTTTTTTCCCTGGTTTTTTTTTTCCCCACGTGGCTACATGTGACTTATGAAATGACTTATGAAACAAAATATGCTTGGATGTAGACAGGGTTTTACAACACCGGCAAAATCATATGGATATGTAGTCCTGGATCTGGTTGCCGTACTATCTCATCCACCTATAAAAGGAATACAATGGGTACATTACTAGACACACTGATCTCTATAAATAGGCAAGAGTGAAGAGTCGTATGCTGTGCTGTGCCTCATCAGTGTGCGCATGGTGTGTGTTTAGGGGAGGAGTGAAGGATTCGAATCCATCTATCAAGGGATAATAACATGGGTTTTCCACACAAGTGTTCAATCTAATCCTACTATGAACCAACACATTTGACTTAAGGCAACGATTAATATATACATATTTAATTCGAACCAGGAAAAAAACTGCATTTTGGAATAATCCATTTTCTATATCCAGATCACAGCGTAGGTGAGAATTTGTAGGTCTTCCCTCCCCTGCCCCGTCTGCCCTTGCATGAACAGCTGATCCATGCAGTCATTAACATCCCACAAAATTCATCCCTCCCTCTCCCCTCCATCGTGCTCCACAAACAGTCAAGTAAACAAACGTCTCTGGTTTTCCATTCAAGATCACATCACAAAACCAGAGCCTGGCAAGAGAAAAAGAAAGAAAAAGAAAAGCTCAAAGGTGTACACTTGTTTCCTTTCAGACATTATTTCCGGTTAGAAAACATGCGTGGAGGGTGCATAATGAGGAGAGAATCATAATGAGGCATATTTCTCTCCTTTAGCATCAAGATAGAGATAAAATCTGGGAGGGAGGGGCGAAGGGGAAAAGGGAAAAATAGCTTATGAGTCAGAGATGTTATTACAGCTTTCTTTGGGCACTTTAGCTGCAGGGGGTGGGAAGGAGAGAGACCCAACTGCTATTCAAGAACTATTTCAGGACTTGTGCATATTTTCACTGCTGTGTAGCAGTTTTAATAAAACATCTGTTCTTGCTTCTGCTGATGAAATGATACAATTGGTTGCAGATTCATTTGTATAGAAAGAGACCTACACATTTTGCTATATATGTTTGCAGGAAAGGTGGAAAAGGAAGGGCTACCCCACCCCCTTTAATTTAAATGCATTCTATACACAAAGACACATGAGACTAGACACCCATGTCAAATTTCAGGCCAGTAAGTTCTGTAATTTGCACTAAAATGTGTGGCTGAGAAAAACGTGAGTTTTTGGAATATTGAACTTTGTGTGCACGCTGCGTGTGCTCTGTATTGTGTCCATGTGTCCATTTTAGCATTTCCTAAGCCACCCAACCAAATGTTAAGGAAAGGGTTTTGTGACAAAGTTCTTTGTGTCAGCTGTTTTCTCATCCAAGAACACAACCAAACTTTGAGGTTTTCTTTTCTGTTTAGAAAAGTAATAAACCCAAATCCCTTTATCTTTTCCCAGGTCTTTCAAAAACAAAACAAAACAGCTCTTTAGGACCTATATATCCCACTATACACGCCCTCCCTTCCTCCAACCATAAACCTTTTTACATCACATAATCTCAGCTCTTTCAACAAGATTAGGAATATTACAACACTTTTAAAAAGAAGGTTTTTTTTTTTTTTTTAGTAGCGCTTGCTTAACAGGAAAAAAAATTAAGGGAGGATAGAGAGTTATGGAGGCTTTGTGACTTTTAATTGATTCCTGATTTATACTGGAGCATTTTCTTTTAAAGGACCACCATTCTAATTCTAAATAAAAATATAAATTCACTCACTGAAGAGTCTTCACAGGAGAACTCTTAAAGAAGAATTAGGGAGTTACTTCTGTCAATTCAGGGGCCTGTTCACCTAGGACACTGATTTGGTTTACACTCCATCTCGGAACTTTTCAAATAATCTGAATTGAAATTGATTTCACCAAATTCCTTCAGATTATGGGTTTACCCATCCTCGTCCATGCGTGCCCATATACTGTGCTTTGCAATGAATACCTTCTAATAGGTGGGTGGATGGATCTAGGAAAAGGGTCGTCTTGGCCCTTCTTCCTTCCCTCCCCCCACATCCACTTTTTAAAATAATACATCCTAGTCTATAATATAAAATTGGGGGGGGGGAGCTATTGCAAGGTGGGAAAAGGGAGGGAATGTACTGGGCATCTGTGAGTCTTCTAGCCCATTAAACCAATCTCTTCCTATTTTTTTTTTAATTGAAAAAGCTCTCCACAGCTTTATACAAGAAGTGTACTATTATTTAAACAAAAAAAATGCTAACCCTCCAGAAACGCCTAATGCTGGACATGATGATGAATACTTCCTCCTCCTCCTCCTCCTCCTCCTCCTCCTCCTCCTCCTCCTCCTCCTCCTCCTCCTCCTCCTCCTCCTCCTCCTCCTCCTCCTCCTCCTCCTCCTCCTCTCTTCTTCTTCTTCTTCTTCTTCTTCTTCTTCTTCTTCTTCTTCTTCTTCTTCTTCTTCTTCTTCTTCTTCTTCTTCTTCTTCTTCTTCTTCTTCTTCTTCTTCTTCTTCTTCTTCTGTTGTGGTCCGGTTTATGGCTTTACTACTGCCTCTGATTACTTTGCTTTGTTGCACAGAGGAAAAAGATCATAAATGCTTTTGGCATCAGTTGGCATCCGGGTTTCTGTTGTAGCCCAGGGGTGATCACAGGAGGAAGGGTTTGCTTCTTTCTCAGCCCACCAAGGAGAGTTACTTCATCCCAACAAGGGATGTTCAAAGTACTGGCTTCCCGGGGGCAGGTAAGCAAATATATATTCAATCGGAGGTGGGTCTGGTTTCCGTTCATGGACCCTTCCATATATCACTATTATTATTATTATTATTATTATTATTATTATTATTATTATTATTATTATTATTATTATTATTATTATATCATCGTCATCATCATCCCTTTAATGCAGCTAAACAAAAGCCACCGGAAATCAGGCTCAGGTTTCCTAACTTGAATTTTTAAAGAACAAACCAATGGCAGGATGAAGGAGCCTCAGCTTTGTTTACACATCAGCAGGAATATTCTACATTTAAGGGGCAATTTATGGCCCTGGATTGAAATTAAAATGAGATTAGCTGTCTTCATTTCAATTAGTGTGTTGGGGCAAATCCACCAGAGGAGGAGAATACAGCCCACTCTCTAATCTAACTAAATATTTCAAGGGGAAGTTTTCTAATCAGCTACAGATATCTGAGGCCATAAATTCTGTCCCCTCCCCCTTTTATTTTTGCAAATGTAAACATACCCACACTGCTCCCTAGAGAAAGGGAAGGTAAAGAAAGACTGGAGGGGGGGCTTTTGATACAAACGTAAACAGGACCCTAACAATGACAAATTCTTCCTCTTCCTTCTTTTTTTTCATGAAGCAAAGCAATACTGGTTTAAATTATGTTAAATAGAAATATTAATAAAGCCAGCTCTGAATTTTGAGGCCAGAAGGAATTAAAGAAGGAGCTTGCAAAGTTCTTCACATTCCAAAGTCTAGGAATACTCTCCAGGAAGACACAGTCTCTATCCAACTGTCACTTCTTTCCCTGCCTGTCTTTTCAAGATTGTTTTTTGTTTTTTTTTTGGAAAATACTAGCATTTAATTGCACATTTATTGACTGACAGTGAATTAGTGGAGGGAAAGAGAATTTATGGTTTAATATTTTATGCATACTTCAGATTTATGACTATAATTTCTGTGCTGTTTGGTTGTTTGAGGTATTAAGCAAGATATTTATTTAAAAGAACAAATATCCTGATTTCTGTTTTCTATGGTTCCTTTCCTTTCCTTTCCTTTTTAAGGCAACGCCTTCCCTGCACTATGATTTTCTTTCCTTTTTTCCCTCCTTATTCTTTTTTGCCCCTCCTTCAGTCATCTCCCACCTTCCCCCCCCCGTACTACTTACTCTCCCCCCCCCCTTCTCCTTCCAAACCATCTTTATATTTAGAATTTCGAGACTTACTTTCAATGCATACTTAGTTTCAACTGGGGAATCAACACAAGCAAAGCCATTTTTCCGTGTCTTGACATCCAGTTTTCTATTGGCTCACGGAGGGTCAGCTGACTTTGTCATTTTGTCTGTCCTGGAGTGGAGCCGTCCCTATAACAATCTAGTTCAGACTACAAACTGGAGACAGAAATAAATATTAAAGAAATCATACAAGCCAGGTACAAGGGGGGAAGATATGAATTCCTATTTCACAAACCCGTCGCTCTCTTGCCACCTCACCAGTGGTCAAGAGGTCCTGCCCAGCGTGCAGCTCAATTCCACTGCCTATGACCCTGTAAGGCATTTTTCAACTTATGGAGCAGCGGTCGCTCAAAACAGGATCTATTCATCTCCTTTTTATTCACCGCAAGATAATGTTGTGTTTAGCTCCAGTCGGGGACCATATGATTACGGATCGAATGCCTTTTATCAAGAAAAGGATATGCTCTCTAGCTGCAGGCAAAATTCTATGGGACACAATACACAAACTTCTATTGCACAGGATTTTGCAAGTGACCAAAACAGGAGCACGTCCCAGGAACAGAAAGCTAGCATTCAAATATACCCGTGGATGCAGCGCATGAACTCCCACAGTGGTAAGTTTTACAGCTTGCAGAGATAAATTAAATAAACTGAACCATCTTTATGGCCGTCTCCCCAGCTCAGCTACTTTTTATGGCCCCATAAAAACAATCATATAGCTTCCTCACAGTTGCCGCTACAGGCCTTTTATTTGTTAAGTTGTTGCAAGCAAATATGGCTTGTTATGCTCTTTCTAATTAAAAGACTTTGGGAGTGTAAAATATCCATAATAAAGTGCAATCAGCTCTGATTCCATCCCCATGCCCCCATCCCACCCCACAGTGGAGATTTGGGGGGAAATAAGTGTAGAAAATAGAACCGGGGCATTTTTTTTTAAAATTGAAGTTTCCCTGATAGGTGAGAATTGGCATTTTTTTGGGGGGGGGAAGGGGGAGATGCAAAATGTCTTGTCCCATGTAATAGATTGAGAGATGGGGTTTTATGAAGTAGCTTGACTTCAGAACGTATGGAAGGAGCGTCTATTCCTCGTAATTAAAGCAGCATTGGAGTAAGATCTAATTAGATTTTTTTTTTTTTGGCTTTTTAAGATTGCCGAAATAATTAAAACAAAACATTCGGAATCTTTGCAAATAAGAGCGGAGCATGCTTTCAACGAGAAGCTTCCCTTCTTCTTCTTCTGTCTCCCTCCATGTGTGCTGAAAATTTTAATGAATAGCCAGCTTTCAGGAGCAGAATTACATTGGAATGGGTGGGGATACGATGAAGACGGGGGTCCTCGGAAGGTGGGGTTGTTAAGACGACTCCCTTTCAGGGTTATGGGGGGGGGGTTGTTTTCAATGTTACTTGTGTTTTATTTATTTTCTGTGGAGTTAGAGACTTGTTGTTGGCCGTAGCCGTAGCTAATCGTTCTTAGTTTGTTTGGTTTCCGAATCCCTAGGAGTTGGTTACGGAGCAGATCGGAGGCGGGGGCGTCAGATCTACTCGCGCTATCAGACGCTGGAACTGGAGAAGGAGTTTCATTTTAACCGCTACTTGACGCGGCGGCGGCGGATTGAGATCGCCAACGCGCTGTGCCTCACGGAACGCCAGATCAAGATCTGGTTCCAAAACCGCAGGATGAAATGGAAAAAAGAGAGCAACCTGACTTCCACTCTACCCGGGGGAGGAGGTGTCGCCGGGGAAGCCGCCGAGAGCTTGGGGGCGAAGCAAGAGAAAAGAGAAGAAGAAGAAGAAGAAGAAGAAGAGACGCAGGCGGAAAAACCGAAGGAATGAACAGGGACGGCTACGTCTAGAAGGCAATTTTCTTTCCCTCCCCTCCGGTCTCACCCACGAGCACACCACAGAGCCCACCCGGGCTTTCTCCCGCCTTCCTTTCCCTTCTCATTTACTGCAGGCACCAACGCTACATTGGGTTAAATTAAAAGGGGTGGGGGGTGGAGATAAACCCCCTTCCTCCATCTTCTGTTTCCAGCGCTCAGGTTCCAGACCCGTGACTCCCAAATCATCTTGACTTTTTCCTCCTTTTGAGAGGTTCCTGTTCCCCTCTAGTTCCTGGCCTCTTCCTTGCCCAGTGACCCGGGTTTTCCTAAAGTGCGCGCACACTCACACACACAAACACACACACTCTCTCTCTCACACACACACACATATAACACACATACAGAGGGGGAGAGAGAGAGAGCCAGGCACGGGTGAGAGAAACTTCCCCCCTCCTCCGCCATTCCTTCTTCGCCCTCCCTAGACAGAATCTCGCTTGCCAAAGGAAGAAGGGTTCTGCGTTAGGAGCTGCCTTCGGATAGTGCTGAGTTCGACCACGCAGGTCCAAAAGAACGAACGGCAGTTTCACCTTCCTAACAAATAAAGAAAAGAGAGAGAGAAGGAGCGGCTGTTGGTGGCGATGTGGATTCGGGGAAAAGAAGCTGGGTTAAAAAGAAAAAGAAAAAAGAAAACGTAACACAGTTCTTCACCGACCCACCTAGGCCCCATGAAAAGAACTTCCCTCCATATATCCATCTCGAAGTCCGCCTAAATATAGCGCTTTCTTTCCAGAGTAAACTCATTGTATTGAAAACACTACCTGAAGTCATGATGCATACGACAAACTGTGACGGTTCCTGTGTGAATATTTTTAGCTGTATTTGTGATCTCTGTATTTATATTTATGTTTAGCACTGTAATGGTCAAACGGTAAAGTGAATGGCATTGTATAGCGAGTAGGAAAAAAACAAACCTTGTGTTAGGCTTCCTAGCATCATGTATAAAAAAAAAAAAAAGTCATGTCCAAAGGACTATGGTTGAGTATTTAATAAAAACTGGATATTATTTTTAAAAATTCCTGGAATATATATATTTTCGACGGTCCATGGGGGACAATTCCCTGCCGAAGCGTTTTGCAAATCGACTCACCGCGTTCTTTCCTTTCCTTAGCATGATCGAACCCCGTTTAATTTCCCCAGCAAGGCAGCTGATAGGCGGAAATAAATTATTTCCTATTAAGTAGGCTGAGGATGACTTTAACACCTCTCTCTCTCTCTCTCTCTCTCTCTCTCCCCTCTTGCATAACCACCGATATGTTCGGGCACAGATATAGGTAGGCATAAGAAATTTCATTCCAGGTTGACAAATTCCTAGGCCCCACAATTCCAACTTTAAAAAAAAAACAGCCTGTTTTCTCAAGGCCAGTTTAAGACAAAAGCACCGATTTCCTCGCCAAAGGGAAAGGCCAACGACCAAAGGAATCTCCCCGCATCCTTGTCCAAATTTATTTTGCGGTTAAGAACAGGTGGGCAGGAATTATCGAGGAAGGGGAGGGGAAGAAAAGTTCAGAAAGTGTGTAATAGACAAAGTCTCTGATAACTGCCATGGAGCTAGCTTTGTGGCGGAGGGCTCCACAGTGGCTCGGGTTTAGGTCGGAAGCATTCTTGTCCCAAATACAAATGTCTGGATGTGAAGTTCTGGCCTCTGGGTGTCTGGATAGCTGAGCTACTCTTTCACGTGTTCTATTCAATCACCAGGCCCCAGTTTAATAATAATAAAAAAAAAAAAAAAGACCACAACTACTCTTGACACTCCACCATTAAATTGATTTCGCCCACCTCCATTTGTCTGAACCCATGGGAGACTGGAGTCATCCTTTTGTCAAATCATCCCAAGGAGCCTCAAAAAAGTCCCCGAGTTGAGATTTGCTCGTTTTTTGTTTTTTTTGTTAAAAGCCAAGTCTTGCACATGTCCTGGGAAGGCGAGGAATAGACTCAACCTCATTTCAGAAACTTGAGCCAAAACTTTCCAGGGTTTTCTTTACCGATTGTTCCTTAATACAAACAAACAATTAAGTAAGCTACCTTATTAAGGAGTGAAAGATGACCCCCCATAAAATAAAGATAAAATGGGTGCTTTCCCCCCATCCTAAAGAAGGGTGGGAAGAACGTAGAAGCCACTTCAGGCGGAGGGTAAATGAGTTCCTTGTAACTCTACCCTGAGCAAACCAAGATGTCTAATAAAGGAGAAAAGGTACCCCAACTTTTTCTCTGGGTAGCCAGGAAAAGCGGACTTTATTTTTCAAGAGAACTCCTCGGAGCTATCCGGTGAGTTAGCAAGCATGGCAGTTTAGGAGGAGGGAAAGGAAAGGATGGCACATTCCTTCACCTATAGGGCACAGGCACAGATACACAGTAGACAATTCTCCCACGGCCGGTTTCCCTGCAGGCATCGGAAGAACATCGGCAAAACAAAGCGAACCCCACACAGGAGGATTTATGGCGAGGCCACACGTTTCTTGCCACCTCAAAGGAAGCTTTACGCAGACCCGCACAAAGTCCTCCCCACTCGGAAAGATACCCTTGACTGAAATCTTCAGAGGCGGATTTAAAAAAAAAAAAAAGGAGGGGAGACGAATTTAGCGCAATAGGGTTTACAGTTCCAAGGGCTGTTGTTTGACCCCTGGCCAGAAGAAGGAAGAGCCCTGTTCTTAGGACTTTGGAAAGAGGCATCCGTGTCCACGAGGCGGATAGCTGGATGCCCGGATCTGTACCTGGGATTTGGGGGAAAATGCCCCCAGGAAGATGCTGAGTTCCTTGCCTGCCACTTAGATCTGGGGATTAGGGATTCTTGGATACTTCCAGAATCCTGGAGAACGCGGAACCAGCCTGCCCTGTGAGCTCAGGTGCCTGGCACTGAGGCAAAGAAGGCCTGGCAAGGCGAGCAACCCCAATCCTTCACACCGGCACATTCTCTTCGCTGGTACACACAGCCTGGGCAATATAGCCAGAAACCCACCACCACCAGCACCAGCACCAGAGAGCCTGGTGGTGGCACACCGAAGGAAACAGGCTGAGGAGAATCGCATGGTCTTATTTTACAAAGCCAACCCTACTCATCAGTCTGAATCAAAGGCAACCTTTCCCCAGGCATCGCCGGGGTGGAAAACTCGCGCTTGCCTTCCCGACCCCTTCGAAGACTTTATAGAGGATTTGTTTCCGTGTGGTTTCACACCCTTCAAAGCCTCGAAGGTTCGAACAGGGGTAGAATTCCAATCAGACGTCATATCCCGAACTTAGCACCAGGTGACGCTCTAGACTCATTGTCTCGGTGTTTTGAGTGTGGGGCCTTCCCCCCCCCCTTTCCCAGGGCTTCGTTATGCCAACATATCACATACGTTGCACGGGCTTCCATCAATAACCTCCTGGGGTCATCAAGCCAAATTTATGACTGGCCAACACAGTCACGTGGCTCTCTTTAAACATCCCATATTTGGGCAGCGCACATAGAATAAAGAAAAGAAGAATCCCCACCTATAAATTCTGCACTTTGGAGAACAAAAAACCCTGAACTTCAAAAGGGCCACAAATCAAGTCTAATCAAAGGGGTGTAAGAGAGAGAGAGAGAGAGAGGGAGAGAGAGAGAGAAGCTGGGTGGGTGGGTGGGGGGGAATATAATTCCTGACATGAGTTCCTACGTAGCCAATTCCTTCTATAAGCAAAATCAAAATGTTCCTGCGTATTCCATGCAAAGTTATGGGAATTATGGATCATTGCCTGAGGTTCAGCCCTCCAGGTGCTGCTACACTGGGCTCGATCTGAGCATTACATTCCCTTCATCTGGGGCTTCCAACTCTCTGAACGGTGTGGACGTGTCTTCAACCCCCAGATCTAACCCCGACCGGCCTTCCTGTACTGTCATGGGATCTTCAGGGCACACTTTAGGCAGAGACGACCAGGCTTCTCTAAACCCAGGAATTTACAGTCAGAAGGCTGGTGGCACCAACGACCCCACGCCGTTGGAAGATAGATCTAAAACCAGTGGGGAAATCAAGAGTGAACCGGTGCAAGCAGCCCAGTCCAGCGGCCAGCCTGTTCAGCAGTCGCCGCAGCAGCCACCACAAATCTATCCGTGGATGACCAAACTACACATGAGCCACGGTAAACTTTCGCTTCTCGATTTTGTTTCACAGGGTTTGCCTTGGTTTTTATAGGCCATACGGGGCAAATAACAAGGGGGAAAAAAAAAACCGGGGTCGTAAATTTTACGACTAAGGCATCAATTGCTCGTAAAACTGTCCACTAAAAGGCTTAGAGGCTATATACGCCCAAATTTATGACGGCATAATTGGATCATAGAAACAAAACGGGGATAAAGGCAATATTCTGGGGGGGGGGGGGGGAAGTAGGGAGGAAGAAAGAGTTTAAGGGGAAGAAATAACTTGAATTCGAGCGCACTCTTCCTGGGGAAGAAAATGAGCGTATGGTTAATTAACATGTTCCCCCACCTTCCAAGAACCTTCTGCACGTCCCATAACCTACAACTTTCCCTTCTTTCGAAGGAAAGACAGCCCTGGATTTAATTCCCACACTTTAGCGCCACTTTCTCGGGTTTTAAATGGTGAGCCCCCCTGCCTGACTTGCTTGAACCGGAATCCAGAGCTTTGATAAAAGTAGGGACAATCGGAACCCTCGATTTAACTAGTAAATATACTAAAAGGGTTTTTTTTTGGGGGGGGGGGGGGTGAGAGCGAGAGCGAGAGAGCGAGGCAACCAAACCTCCTTCCCACCTCGGCACCCCGTCCCCTTCCTCTTGCTTTCTTTTGGCACATTTGGTTTCTCCCTTCCTGGGCATTTTCTGCCCCTGCTTATTTAACGTGACTCCTTTTTTTTCCCCCCTCGTCCTTATGCGATGTCTGTTCTCTTCCAGAAGCAGATGGCAAACGTTCTAGGACCAGCTACACTCGCTATCAGACTCTGGAGCTAGAAAAAGAATTCCACTTTAACCGCTATCTCACCCGTCGGAGGCGCATAGAGATCGCCAACAACCTGTGTTTGAATGAGAGGCAGATCAAAATCTGGTTTCAAAATCGGAGGATGAAATGGAAGAAAGACTCCAAACTGAAAAGCAAGGAGTCTGTCTAGGTAGAAAGGCCGGGGTGGGGTGGGGAAGGGGAAAAATCAAGCACGTCTGGATGAGGGCCGTTGTTGTACCTTGGAGAAAAACTCCCCCCCCCCCACTTTTGGAGGTGGGAAGGCAGAAAGGAAGGGCGGAGGGAGGGTAGCAGCCTGGGACAGACTACCACGTACCCTTGCAAATCTGGCAGACAAAGGCCTCCTCTGATTTGTATGCAAACAGACCGGGTCTTTAAGCTTCCAAGAAGAATTCAGGGTTAAGCTTTCTGGAGTTGCCACTGGGCCCCGTGCTCTCTAACCTGGATCCCGCTGATCTGGGGAGGAAATGCCTTGCTCCTTCTCGAAGTTCGCCCTCCAGCCTAGGGACGCCTTTTCCCTAGTGCTAACCTCTAAGCAAGGACACCCTTTAGGAAAAAATAAAAAATAAAAAATAAAAATAAAAGGGAAGCTCAAGTTATGCATAAGAGGGGTGAGTGCGACCTTCGCTACTTTTTCTTTCTTTTCTTTCTTTTTCTTTTTCAATTTCCCGAAAGTCCTAGGCCTCGGCTTTCTATCCACTTACAAGATTTGGAAAGCTGAGGTCTCTTGAAATGCTTAACTAATAATACTTTGCGTCCAAGTCGGATTTTGCGCCTGAAGCGACCACACGATATGAGAGCACTTCTTCTTCGCGACTCCAGTCCTACCGCCGGGCCGTGGGCCGCCGCCTCCCGAGTAAACTTGCCTCCTAGGATCGGGCAAGCGCGAGCTTTAGTGGTCTCGAGACGATATTTGACGTCTCGCGCGCGTGGAATGAAAATTTGCCCCCCCCCTCCGCCCCCCCCCCGTGAAGTCGTTTCCTAGATGCTCTCAACCGGGGTGGGGAAAGGAAAAAAAAAAAAAAAAACTTGGGAAATATGTTTGCTCCAAGGATGTTGTTCCGTGCTGGGGATGTTTTTCTGTAATTATCCTATTTCTTCCCCGTTTACTTATTTTTGTATTATTGGACTATGAAAGAAAGTGAAACGGACTAGAGCAACACTGTTTCCGCATCTCTCCTGGGAGATACTCGTGCAAAATAGTAAAGCACTGTGGGGGAATGGAATCGGAGAAAAAGTGTGTGAATTCATTTGGCTTAAATATTCCCGTGTATTTATTTGTTGTGTAATTAATGTAGTATGTACATATATATATATATATACAATCCTCATCCAAATTACTTTGTTTACATATAGTCCATTTAGTCTCTTCCCTCTTCCTTCTCCCTGCTGTTGTAATACCTATAGTATATTTATTGATTGTAATATCATATGTGAAAGCCCGTGGAATGAATGAATGGAATGAATGAATATATGAATATTCATAGATACATATATTTACCAAAATAAACTGTAAAGAATACTTCAGCTACGTTTGGAGTGGGTGGAGATGAAGGAAATCATGAAACATTTTTTTTCTTGAGCACTGCCCAACACCAAGACTAATATTTTCTTAGTTCCCTCATTTGATTTTTTTTTTAAATATTATTTTTGTTATGGCAGTAAAGGACATCAAATTTGAGACAAGGTGCGTTCATTTTAGCACACCAAATTATTTTCTGTGAAAGGGCTGAGTTTCAATTGCTTTCATTGAAATCTAGGATAATTCAGGGCACTCCACTTTTCAATTAATTGGGTCCCTGAGTTTTAGATTGAAAGGCCTGATCAGATCAGTGGAACTTTAGATCTCTGTCCTAAGAACAAAAATGGAAATGCAATAGAAATCAGTTTAAGAGCCAATTAATATTGCTTCAAATGAGCTCTTATCTACTTCCAGCTCCTACTATTACTACTAGTATTATTTTTTATTATTATTACAGAATAATTTGGGGTAAAATAAATTGCAGATGATCAATTCCCTCCCTTCCCTGCCTGAAGGAAAAGTATTTGCTCTTTTCTTGGATAGCCTGAGAAGTTTTAACTTTTCCTATTTACACAACATAGTTAGTGTCTTCAAAACTTGTCTGCATCATTTCTCAGCGTTTTCTTTCCATTGCACCTTATAACAATAGTCCAAACAAGATCACATTTCTAAAGAATTTGATCATAATACTGTTTCCCTCCTCTCCAACTCAACTGGAAGAAAAGTTCCTTCTTTCCCCCTGCTCCACCGTTAACTTCCCATGGTGTTCCAGTGAAACCAATGCAGAAAGAAACTGGGCTATTGGTGACAATATCTGAACTTTCTGAGTGTGTGTGATTATTAAAACAAGTCGAAATAAGAATGACAGGTGTTTTTTTACTTTACTCTCAAGGAACATGGATTAAAGGGGAAAGAACAAAGGGGACATTTCTATGTGCTAGGTTTAAGCTAAAAGATATCCAGAATATGCAACATGAAACTTGCATATACCTATGTTGTCATGCATCTATATTTTGGGTTTGTTTATTTGGTTTGCCTATTGGTGGTATTACTGGACCCAGTTAGATGGAAGTTTGATTTGACTAGCACCGATGCAGGCCTCTGGAAGTGTGGGAGGCAGAACTCTGTGCATAGATGTTTCATGTGTATCTATGTAGATCCATATATGTGTTTTATTGAATTGCATGTATCAATATGAGTCTGGGGAATGCAATTGTCAAATCCTCTCTCAAACACACACAAGCCCACCCAAACTAGTGCTCATGCCTGGCATATCTTTGGGGCTGTTTACAGTAGAAATGCATGCTTTGGAATTCGTGGGAATGATCTCAGTAGCACAGTAATAAACCTTTGTTCTGTTTTCCTCTACACCATCTCAAACAAGGGAGCAATTTCCTGAACCCTGAAGCAAAAAGTTACTTTTCAGGATGGTGGGAGCTTTGGAAGATATTCCTAAAACCCATAGCTTTCTGTCTCTGACCTCCAAATATCTGTTCTGTTCCTCTAAGTTCGTTGGTATTTTTAGCACTGTCTTTTTATTATTGACAAGATAAAATAATAAGGCAATGGCAATTGTTTTATTTCCAATTTTCTGTCTACCTGAAAACCATTTTTCCCCTTCCTCCTTTCTGGCATTTACACTATTGGTAGCTTGATTTCATTTGGGTTTTCTGCCACCAACAGCCAAATTTTGCAAACACAGATCAAAAGTGTTTGGTTTCTCCCCCCCACCCCCCATTTCTTTCATTTATGATGCCTTGTAAAGGATATGAAATTTCCAAACAGGAGCCGTTTTTGTTTTGTTTTGTTTTTAAAAAAAATGCCTACAAGGGAGGGGGAGGGGGAGGGGAAGGAGAGAGTGTAGATGTTTGAAAAAACATAAACTCTGCTATGTAATCCGAAGGGGTGTTTATTAAGGCATTGGAGAAATGTAGACATGTTTGGATAACTGTTCTCTAACCTTAAGCCAAGGTTTGCTGTTCTACATCTGTCTCATTTATTCTGGTTTGTCTTGAATTCCCTCCCTTCAACTCCACAAGCCAAGGCACCTCCTTTTCGTTTGGTCGGAAATGTGCCAAGGAATAACTGAACTTGACAAGTTAGGGTTAACAAAATCCGATGTACTTTTGTTTTATCGCAAGGAGAATGGGGGAGAGGGAGAATTTGCAAGCCCACAGCACCAGCTCCAACTTTTCCATTACGAACCAGCCAGGAGATACGCTGCCTTATGATTAATTATTCGTTTATCCAGCGAACAACGTGGGTCTATTTTGGCCACTTTCCTGTCTTTTTAAAAAGTAATTTTTCAGGACTGATTAATATTTGGTGGTCGGGCTTGTCGTTGACTTTTGCTGTGCAAGACCTCCTCTTCCCCCCACCCACCCACCGCTCAATTTCTGCCCGCTTTTCACTCAGCCCCTTTTCCTAAAGAATTCTTGAAAAGCCGAGAAGGAAATGAAACATCGCTTACCTTTCATAGTCATCCATGTCAACACAGTGGGAACTTTTAAAAAGCCTCCAAACAAGAAAGGGAAAGGTTGCGGGGAGGGGAAGAGAAATGACAGGCACTAAGTTTCAAATCTGTCCCTGTGTGCCGGTGAGCTTTTGGGGGGGGGGTTTGGGAGTGGGAAGAGGCGAGAATAACAAGGACAATAATAATCCGGGGTTCTTTTTTTGCAGCCAAAGCTTTTACTTTCCCTGAGAACATTAGCAGAAATACCAATGGCTTCTGACTGAATTTAGCAGTTTAAAACTTTTGAAGGTTATTTATGTGGATTGCCCAAAGCGAAAGTCCTGAATGGCTCTCGCGGAGCACGTGATGTCATTAAACTAAGTTTTATGGTTTGGGGGAGCTGACATACCCACAATATATTTACATCATATATAATCTTAACTGTCTGCCATCGCAGCTGCTAGAGCTGTTTAACGCTGGGACAGAGGGACCAAGGCAGTTAGTGCGATTACGACGTCTCGGGCTGCGGTTTGGGAAGGTACATCTTCCCAAATGGATCCCTGGCGAGATGCGTAAGTGCGTTTTCTCTTTCCCCCATTCCTTGCGCCTCTGCTTCCCCTCCCAAATCCTCCCTGCTTCTCACATGGGGGCTTCGAGCTGTGGTGACGGTGGTACGGGAGGAGCTGTTTCTCGGGAACGGAAAGATCTGCAGCCGCACCTTTTCTCCGGAGTTGCTGGAGAAGCTGGGAGCGCTGGTTTTGCCTCTCGTTCTCTTTCCCCGGCCGAGAAGGTTTTGACGGGGTGTCCTACTATGGGGATCAAGACTTTTGGTCTCTGTCCTACCTACCACCACCACCCCCAGCTTCCCCCTCCCGCTCCATTTACTTCCTTGGGTCTAAGTGGAAATTAAGTTAAGGTCCTAAAGCTTGTTCCAGGGATTTAGTAGAGGTTATTCCTCTCTCCTTCTTTTTCAGTTGCTTCCTTTGCCACTTGGTTGTTGAGGATGGAGGGAAATGGGAGTCAGGAAGGTTTCTTCCAAAGAGAAAGTCAGTTAAGAAGTTTTGAGTCCTGATTTGGATGATGGAGGAAGAGGGAGAGGGAGAGGGAGAAGAAGGAAGAAAGAGGAAGAAGAAAGAAAAAAGAAGAAAAGGAAGGAAGAAAGAAGAAGAAGAGAGAAAGAAGGAAAGTAAGAAGGGATAGCGCAGGAACCTTGCAGTTGGGTTTATGCAGGGCAGTTCTGTTCTTCCCAGAGAGGTTGTCAAGTGGAAACACACCTTAGAATGGCTGGAGGTAGGCCAAAAAGACCACATCTTTGTGTGATCAGGAAAGGAGGGGACTAAAAAAAAAGAACCCATTTCCCTGGAGGTTGTGTGCCAGAGCTTTGCAACAGTCCCTTTGTTTGTGTTGCTTAAGTCAGCTTGCTTCTCTTTTGCCTCAAACTCATGTCCTTGCCTCTTGCTTTGCCTGAGCAAGTTAAGCCGGGCAGAGCTTTCCCATGGATGTCATGGCTGAAGGCCACTCCCTGACCACCCTGGTTCCCAAGAACTTTCATGGGTGGTGAACCAGCTATGAAAGAAGACCTGGCCTTTGCACACTTCAAACAAGAGACCTGCTTTGCACCTGAAGTGGACTCTGGCAAACAATTTGCCAGCCTAGCAACAAGGCTTTCTCCAGGAACCATATGTGCTATGCAATAAGGTTATTCCCTTTTTCTTTTCCTATTGTCTTATGCACTAATACCTAGAAAGCAGGCTAATGAACCAGAAATTCTAGTCATAAATCAGGTTCAGGGCAAACCTAGGAAGGCCTAATTTGCTCCTAGGCAAATTTTAAGACAACGCCTTACTTCTCTCTTTAGGATTTCCCTCCATGCTGTTCCAATCCTCCTCCTGTTATGAACCAGCGCCTTTCCCAGAATTTCCCATAAATTTAGCTGTTCAAGCCTGGGGACACATCTATAGGTATAATGGTTGTATATGGACCCTATACATAGACAAATCTTAACAGCTGTTGAAATGACAATCACGGATAATTAACTTAAACTTGATAAAGAGAATGGGAGTAGATCCAGGGAGTCCTATCATCTTAGCTAGAAATTAAAAGACAATCAGCTCATGTTGATCTCACCTTGTTTTTCTTCTATCTGGATTGAAAATTCAGAAAAGAAAGTAGCACAGGACCTTCTCATCCAAAAGCCTTATTTCCTAAGCCCTACCCAGTTAGCTAGCACAGGATTAGCATTTTAAGGGCATGCATGAAGGCCCAGACCTAGGGCTTTATAACTTTGTTTTGTTTTTCCTACATTGCATTGGCTTCGTGTCAATGAATGGAAACAACTATCTCAACAATAGTGCAGAAGCTATCCTTTGTTTCCTAAGGGTAAGCAACGGTGAAATTGTCCAGTGAAAGTGGAGGCAATGGATTGCATTGGGGCGTCCATGGGGCACAAGAAAAGTGCTATCTTACCATGAGAGGAGGTGAATAAATTTGATTGGAGCTTGCCAAAATAGGAGAGAACCAATATCTGTAGGAGATGGGATGCTCACAATGGTCTGCAGTGGAAATATTGAAAATCACCACCTCCCACTCCTCCATTGCTTTCCCACAAGTCCTCCAATAACCACATCTCTTCTACACACAGGAGCATATGGGAGATAATCAACAAAGGATATTATTCCTCTCCCCCTTCTTCTTTTTCTACTTTTGTGCGGAAAACAACACAAGCTGCTGTTGTGTCTCTGATGGAAGGGAACAGCCCCTAGTGGATATTATCTCCTTCCTTGTGACTCTCTCTTGCCATAGGACATTATCAAAATCAAATGACACTTAAATAGGTTTCCAACAGGCTAAGGCAGAAGCTTGTGCTCAGAAGAACATTTAGATCTGCTAGGCCTATGTGTAGCCTTCTGCATGAAGATTGGGACATGGAGCTTTAAGGGAATAGATCCTATTTTCTAGAAGTGTGCCAAATGGTCCTTTTCTGACTTAAGCCTCTCGGGGTCCTTCCTTAAAGGACCAGATTCTATGACAGAAGTGGTTCCATTCTTGGTGGTTCTTCAAACCAGACTTTTTACCCTTATCTAGTTCTCCATTGATGCATGGACACGTATCGCCCTTTTGCTGGACAAATGGGATTTTGTAGTCTAATACAACTGGAGGCACCAAAAATTAGCCCTGCACAACTATTTATCCATTCTGCTCCTCACTTTCAGGTTTGGCTGTTTGCTTCCTGTCTAAATAGCTTCCTTGGAAAGAATAAGAGGAAATTAATGTAATTGTCCCTAGAAGCCCATACATTGCTTAATTCCAATATCTTCCTGCCATTGCCAGTATTCTTAAACTTGAATGCCTTTGCATAGCTTGAGGTGTATACCTAGTCCCAGGTCTTCTATTACAAGTATTCCCTTAGAAAGAATATGGAAAAAGGCCCCCCTCCCTATTAGGGATTTCTGGCTCACTGTATTACAGCAGAAGATTGCAAATTTCAGCAGGCTTCTATACTTGTGGAAATTACTAAGATGGAGTTCTGAGAAAACATATTGGATTGGGTTGCCCAAATGTTGAAAAGCCACTCTTTACATTCAAAAGGTTATGGTCTGGGTTAATAGTAAATTAATAGTAATGTGTTCAAGTGGTGCCTTGCTCCAGAGGAAGTACTGGCAGTGATAGCAAGCAGCATCTCCTTCCTTCCCCACTCCCACCAGTTTATTTCTCTGCCTAGCCCCCTCCTCATCTTCCTCCTCCTCTCTTTCCCTCCCCTCTCTCACATGCACTCACACATATACAAAAGATTTGGCCCTGACACCAACTCAAGTCTACCCGAAGACTTTCTCCTTTCTTTACATGCACACAGCTCTCCCCAAAGGAAACTGGCTTTCTCAAACTGGCTTTGAGTTGCATGTGATTAGAACCAGACATGGAAAGACACATGTCCCTGGAGGGCACCTAAGTTTCAGCCCTGAAGAGGCTTATACCTGTTTGGGGATAGAAACCTGGGAACCCGAATGCAAATATGTAGTTGGTTGCATGTAAAGATTTTCTAAGGTGGCCAAAGGTTTTATGATGATCCCATATCTTTGACAAAGTTGAAGACTGAGGACATTCAATGTCTACACAAGAAAAAAGAGGAAGATAACAACAGCCATAAAGAAAGATGTCATGAAAGAATCTCCCAAGAAAACAACAGACAACAATACTCCCCCCCTATATTTTTATATCCTATGTGTGTCTTCATCTTTATCACTATAGACATGCATTGAACAACATGCACAGCATTTACATTATGCATAATTCAATTGCATTCAGACAACATTCAATCAGGGTAATAATGGGGGCATTGGCTTCCACTGCCTTGGTTTATTGAGGGCTGCAACTAAAATTTCATAAGCCCTTGCCCCAGCTAACAAAAAAACTCACCTACAGAGATTTGTTTTCAAGCATCATTGCAGTACTAGTTCAGCTAAACTAATCCGGATTTCTGAACACAAACTGAATTTACTTTAAAGGAGCCTCCATAGCTTCAAAGAGGGGGAAAAAAATAAATAAAGCTACTCTCAAGAATCTGGGATGGTACCTCTCATCCTTTCCAGTACTTTGGTCTTATTGGTCACTCAACATAAGCTACATTCCCCACAATCCTTTTGGAAGCTGCCTTGTGGAGCTGTGCAAGTTTAAACCTTTAGGTAAGGAAAGAGGAGGAAGTCCTAAAGGTACTTTCTCAAAAGGCAACTGGACTTTGTTTTTCCTTCAAGATGTTTCACTCTTCATTCAAGAAGCTTCTTCAGTTCAGAACTGGGTGAAGAGGGAAACATCTTCAAAGAAGAACCAAGCCCAGTTTGTCTTTTGAGAAAGCACCTTCCGGACAACCGTAGCTTGGATGACTGAGAATCTCCATAGAGAAAGGGGAGGAAGATCATCAGATACTCATGGCCTTCCAAGCCTTCCAAAAGTAACATCCCCACTAGCAGCAGAATCACAGGCTCCTTTAAAAAAAAAAAAAATCAACGTTTTAGTCTATACACAGTTATAACATCTATTCTCAGGGGAACTCCTTGATAAGAGCAGAAATGAACAAAGAACCGACCCAGTCTTTCAAACCCATGGAGTGAAAAGCCCACAGGGCTTCTCCTGCCTCTTTTGCACTGGATCAGAGAAGATCTGGCATTGTCACCCTGGAGCACCAAAAGAGATGGCAGCTGAACTCATCTCAGAGGGACTGAATTGGAATCTCTTCTATTGCATGTGAAGCCACTATCTGCTTCTCTTAAAACTAAATACAAAATAACTTTAGTATACTGAACACTAAGATCCATCCCTGTGGGGGGGAAAATCATCCTACTCTTGGGTAGCCTCCATATGGATTTTTCCAAAAGCAGCACATATCTGGATAAGTCCATTTCCACTTGATAGAAAGATTGGGTTGGATAGAAGAGTAGATGGAGAGGAGGAATCGTGGCTATGACTTGGCATGACTCAGAGGTTTTACCCTTGTTTATCTGCTGGTGGCTTTGGAAATGCATCCACCTGGGGCACTTCCTTGAGAAGAAACACTGAATGCAAGAAACCAAAGATGGTACAGTCCAGTTTGGGTTCTCATTTGATTCTTGGGTCAGGCTGGGGAATCCTCAAAAGTTTATTTTTAGACTTTTTGTAGCATGAACCTGTGTGACTTGTACTTCAGGTCCCTGGACAGCCCTGTAATAATAGACTTTTCAGTACCAGTGGATGTTCAGCAGGGCCCTGACTCACTGGAAACACAGTGATAAGAGCAGCAGGATGGGATTTGATTAAGGCAATGTTCAAAGCAGGCATTTTATGGTTTGTTGACATCTAGCTGTTATTTCCCCCAGTCTTCCTGAGAATTTGGGGAATTCCATTCCAAAGCCAGAGCGTGCTGGCAAACTCTGGTTTAGGATATGGTAGACAGTAGGAAGATAGGTAGATAATTCCCTTTGGTATTTACAACCAGAAGTTTTCCACTGGGATTCCAATTCATCTCACTTTCTGCTTCAGTACACTACAGGTCTTTGCCAAAGCAGAGTGAGGAAAAAAAAAGGCAAGAAAGGATGGAAGCCACTCTCAAATATTTTATCCTCTTAGGCAGTATTTTTCAATCTTAGCAACTCAGAAGCATGTGGACTTCAACTCCCAGAATTCCCCAGTCAGTATGCGGAGTTGAAGAATTCTAGGAGTTGAAGTCCACATATTTTAAAGTTGCCAAAGGTGAGAAACACTAAAGTGTTAGGAGTCCAAGAAGTGCTGAGTCATCTGCTCCCACCCTTTCTTTTCGAGAGGTTGTTTTCTCTCTTGAGGGCGCCCCTTTATTTCCCTAGTTATATCCTGCCTTTATTTTTTTATAAATAACTCAAGGCACTGGGTGTATTGTACCTAATGCCTCTCCCTCCTCCTATTTTTCCCCCACAAGGACCCTCTGAGGTAAGTTGGGTTGAGAGTTATTGGTCCAAAGTTACCCAGTCAGCTTTCATGAACCAGAACTCACTCTCCTGGTTTTTAGCTTGGTGCTTTAACCACTAGACAAAACTGGCTCCCTTTCTAATCTTTCTGCTTTCTGAAATATAGAAAGGGAGGCAGGAGATTTGTGTTTCTTGATGAATGACGGAATAACAGAGCTAGAAGGGATCTTGGAGGTCATCTAGTCCAACCCCCTGCTCAAGCAGGAGACCCTATATACAATTTTTGACAAGTGGCTGTCCAGTCTCTTCTTAAAAACCTCCAGTGATTCCAAGATGATGAGGAGCTTGGCTGGAATAGGATCACAGGGCCCATTCTCATTCCTTGAGGAGAGAAATCAGGAAGAAGGCATCAGGAAAGAATGTCAAAGCCAACCAGAGGAAAATGAATTGAGATCAAAATAAGTGGAGTTGCCACAAACATGCCCTTTTTGTCCTGCCCTCTTTCTCCTTTTTCCTTTCAGTGCCATCAGTCCCTCTCATAATTCTTCAGACTTCATTAATCCCTTATTTAGCTCAATGTGTTATTTTGCTTGAATGTGGTACATCTGGGGGAACTTGCTTTTGTTTTTTTTAAAAAGAACCTCTTTTAAAAAAAAACAACAACCCATAAATATAATTTCTGCCACAGGTAGGGAGAATAGATCAGAAGGAGCTCTTATTTGAAAATATTCATCATTCATGGATATTCACCTTAAGATGATTATTGTTTTTAGTGATTTAAATAAAGATTGGACTACATAAAAATGATCTTACTTTTTAAAACAATCACTTCACCTTAGTATCACATGCATTATAAAAAGAGAAATGTGGCTGACAGAATAGCAGTTTCCCATATTGCCAAGCTTCAAATGCTTTCTTTAAAAAAAACTGAGGCAGGAATCAATTTATTTGTCTGCCTATTATGAGCATCAACTGATATCTCTGTTGCTCTTTTTTTTTTTTAAAGGAAGAAATCTGGAACATGAAACTAAACTTTTGTTTATATTACTACAGCATAAGCAAACCCTCCCCCCATATCCTGTTAACTTCAGCCTTGTAATGTCTTAAGTAGTGGGATAGATTGCAGGCATTTTGCAAGCTTACTTGTAGAACTGCATCCTCCCGCAGCAAGTTGTTGTGTGGCATCCTTGCTAAACTGTAAGGTGATCTCATTGAATAGAATTACTCTGCAGAAAAAAGGCAGGGAAAAGAGAGCAAACAGAAAGTCAACTGCATGTCCCTTTCAGCCTGCTCTATTTGATGTGCTTTGCCAGAAAGTAAGAGAAGGAAATTAGGCAAGCAAGGAAGGTGCTTGGGAAATAAATTGTTGCTGTCCCTTTGGAGAGAGAAGCAAAATTCTCTTACATCTACACGGAGTTGTGCTTTTATTCTGTAGACCCAGAAGGACAAGAAAGCAAAAAGGGAGAAGTTACTTTTCAGGACAGTTGAATTTCCAATAGGCCCATGTTTTATAAGCAGGTGGGAGCCAAGCCTGTATGGGTTTGGGGGATATCGGGCGTTGTAAGAATTGTGATTCTTCTTGCCAGCAGATCTTGTGCAAATATTTGGGTGGAACAAAGTTGTTTGGTTATTTTCGATTTCTGATAGGGCCTGAATAAGTGCATCCAAAAAAATCCTCACACCCCTTGGGAAGTGTATTTTTAACCATTATGATAATTTTCAGGCTCCCTTTGAACATTTAGACTTCTCCAAAGGGATGCTAGGGTTTGTAAGAATCTCTCTCCAACTCTCCTGCCATGCTTTAAAAATTAGTCTTATGGTGTAGAAATGTTAGCCCTGTGCAGAATTTATTGGCTCCAGTTCTGATTTTCTCAAAATTGGTATATTTCGACCTCTCTCTCCCTCCCTCCCCATGTGTGTGTGTTTGCCCCCCCCTGTTTGTTTACTAGAGGAAGATATTATATTTTGCCTCTCCTTATTTTCAAAAGAGAGAAAGCAAAAAAGAAAGCATCTATACCAATGTCAGGAATGGACTGATTTGTTGCTTGTATTGATTTATAATTTGGTTCAGAAAGAGCTCCGCTATCAAATGGCGTTTCTATTAGGTTAAGAATTGAATTCCTAGTTATCAATTATTGGGGGGGGGGGATTTGCCTGGGCTTGCCATTTTTACCTTTCCTGCCAGTTGTACCTATACATCCCAATTCAAGCCAGTTCCCTGTTGTGATGGAAAACCTGTTTTGTGGCTGTTATTGTTGATTACTTCAATTTCAGGGTGTGAATTCCTTTCTTTGCAAATATAATCCATAACCCAATAGCCTCATTCAATAAGCAAAGGACAATAGTCATATTTTAGGGAAAAAAGGGAAGAAAAGAAAGCAGGCTGACAGAGAAGCTCTTAAAACTTATCTGTCCACCCAATCATATGCCTATCTAATATCCGGGCCTGATTTTTTTGAAGCCTAGAAAATGGAAAAGAGTAATTTCAGGAGGCAAAAACTAACAACCAATATCCATCCAGCTCATTACACCCTTATTCTGCAGAATCTGTCATGCTTAGCCATCCTTTTATATCTGCAATCCCTTGCACAACACCATGTGCTAGTTTCTGCCTCTCTGTCTACTTGTGTATTATACCAAACATGAAAATATACAAGGCAGTACACTCCTATCTGCCATGTTCTCTGCCATGTTTGGAAGAGTTCAGGTTTCTTCTTAGCAGAAAAAAAAAATCACATATGGCAGGAGAAAAGATGGGAGAAAAATACATACATACACTGCTTCCCTTCCTCTTCTATTCTGGCCAAGGCACGATTATAGTTGGTTTGAGTGTATAAGATAAAAAAAAGTCGAGGTAACATGAATTGCTCTTTATACACAATTGTAAAGAGATTTGTAAAGTCTGTTAAGCAGCATGCCTGTGGGGAAAGGGAAAGGGGAAAGGAAAGGGACATTATCAGCAATGCCTCTTCTTTTTTAAGGCAGAAACTTTCTCTCAGCATTGTGTGGCCCCCACCCCATACCTCTTTGCCCCCTCCCTGCTCCACCAGGTGGCTTATAACAATGCATCCACTCTCCCTTTCTTTGGAATCTAATGAGAGGCTACAGTAGGCTTTTATTACGGAGCCTCTCAGTCAGGGGAAGGAGGGGGGGGAAGCGCGCGCGGGGGGGGGGAATGTCGTAAACGCGGGCAGGTGTCCGGTTTGATCTATCTAATCACAGGAAGCGGCTTGGGGAGGGCGGGGGGTTGCCTGGCTGACTTCGGGCTGTAAATACCACCGGTCTGTCGGCCCTTTGCTTTCTCTTCCTTCTCAGAGGTGCCTGTGAAAAGATAAAACAAGCACACACACACACAGGGATGTGGTGTAGTGGGGAGGCTCAAGGGAACGACGGCGATTTTGTTTGTGTGTGTATACGGGTGCTTGTGTATTCGTGTTGTGGGGGGAACTCCGCGTGGAGGATTGGTGCTAGTTGGTGCAGGTCCCAAGGAAGGGCCTCATCACCCCCGTTTTAGAGGGGCTGCTTGCCGCCGTTTCGGGAGCCCAGATCAGCGTTGGGCGCTCCGTCCCAAAAGGGGGAACCCTTCAAAGATCCGCTGGGAAGCAATGAGGCCGGGCGGGCGGCTGCGGGAGCGAGGCTCCTTCCAAGAGAGGAGGCCTCGTTTGCAGGCCTGCCAAACGAGGCGAGCAGGGCCTCCTCCTCCTGCCTCCCGTTTCTCCGCCGGGAGTTTGAAGTACAGCATTCCTGCGGGGACTGCAAGGAACTGAAAGCGAGAGGGGTCCTCGGGAACGGAGTCCACCTTCCTCATGGAGCCTAACGTTTTGGAAACACGCTTGAAATCCCATTCGGATCGCTGTCCTCCTCGAGAGAGGAGTCGCCCCTTTGTGTGAGAAACACAAACGCCCACGCACACTCGAGGAAGCAAATCAGCTTTGGGCGTAAAGAGCGTCAGTCGCCTGTAAACGCCGAGCTATTAACAGCTGAAATTACAATGGTCGAAAGGAGGACATGGGGAAAGGGCCATTCTCTTTCAGTGAATACTGGCTGCCACCTACTTACCTAATATTCTCCCCCCCCCCCGTGTGTGTCCCTCTCCCTCTTTCTCCATCTTCACATCTGTCTATCTATCTATCATTTATCCATCCAACACAGTTTCACAGAGGCAAGTTATTCTATCTCTTTCTGGAATGGACCATATTTGTACTGCTTGAGCTCCTAACTTCTGTTGGCTTCTAATCACAGGACAGAAGGAAACTCAATAGGTGTTTCCAGAAAGGGGGGGGGGAAAGGGGGGGAGCGGTATTGTTCCTCCTCTCCCTGAGGAGACCTACCGTGGTCAAGAGATGGAAGTATATTTTTTGCAGTACCTGGTAGTTGCATTGGTGTGGTTTTGTGATGTGCTGACTTTTGAAACGAATCCATGCTGTTGCTGTGGACAAATTGGGACTAGGAAGGCTATGCATGGAGTTACATACATAAGCAGAGAAATTGAGACTGAATAATCCCACCTCTGAAACTGGATTTCACATGCCATAGAATGAAGGATAAAGATTAACAGAATGAAGGATAGAGATGAAAGTGACAGAAGGATTGGTCCCCGTTATTGACTCTAAAAGAGGAGCTCTTGATAGATTCATTATCTCTATTTTCCCAAAGTTTTCCATCTCCATCTTTAAGGGATATGATCCCACCAGACGAATTTCCCTTCTATCCCTCAATAAAGGATCATCTTTCTCTCCTCCCCCCTTATCTTTAAAACTCCAACTTGATGCCTCAGAGGAGCACTTCTGTATATCATCCCTGAAATGTTTCTTATCCAGCATCACAGGTCCTTTGGCTTCTGTAGGCTTGACTAATGGCAGCTGCAATTGACAAAACCTACAGAATTATAACTGCTAAGCTCAGATGGGAGATAATATAGACCCTCCCACATTTATTTAACAACCCCCCCCCCCCACACCTCCACCAGGTCAGCTCAACTTTCTGTTAAGTTCCGCCTGCTGCACTGTACTTACTGTTTACAGCTTTCCCTGAATCACAGGCACTAATAAATGTTTTATTAAAAGGTTTTGATGGATTCACCATTGGGATTAACTAAGATAATAGTTTATTACACTGTAAAAAATTAAACTGAGCATCCTGGTGGGGCAAAAAAAAATAAACGTTACAAATAACAAAGCTCCTGATTAAGCATAATGCACTATTGTTCTCAGACTCTAGATATAAGTCACTGGATTTTTTTTATTGGATTCACATTCCCATGGTAAGGCAATTAGGAGAATTTTGCTAGGCAGGTCTGTCTGTCTGTATCTATCATATATCTATCAGCTAGCTAGCTAACATCTATATTTGTCTACAGTATCTATTTATCTATCTATCTATCAGCTAGTTAGCTAGCTTACATCTATATTTGTCTACAGTATCTATCTATCTATCTATCTATCTATCTATCTATCTATCTATCTATCTATCTATCTATCATTATCTCTTATCAATCTCTCTCTTCCATCCATCCCCATTTATTTATTTCTCTTCTTTGCTGATTTTTTTAAAAAAATGGGGGAAGAGGAAAGGAGCCAACTGACCACAAGTTCAAATTAAGTAGGGAGAATGCAAGATGAGCATCCTGTATAGAACAGAAGGTTAAATAGTGCTAAAAGGATCGGAGTGATCTTTTTATAAATGGAACCACACTCTTTCTTGCAAAATATCCTTTAAATATTGGTCTGTAAGGTAAGGGATGATTCCCCTACCCAGAACAGCAGCCTGATTCTTCTCAAGTTTTCACATTTATACATTTCCCCCAAAATCTGAGGTGGGATAGGGGAAAGCTTACATATGCCTGCATCACAATCTCTCAGCATTTTGTTGATGCTATTATTTGCTGTTGATGCAAATAAGGTCTATTCACAAAACCTGTAGAAGTATGATTACAGCGGTATATTACCTGTATATCTTTCAAATCTCTGGCTCTTTGTTATGTGTGTATATTTGCAGAGGGAAAAGAAGAAACACAAGCAGCAAGAGTGCTTGTGTGTGTGTGTTGCTGTACCTATAATGGCATCCTATATGTATTTTTCATTGGTATATATGCTAATGCATTACATCATAGAAAGTAATATATGTCACATTGCTGTGTATTGCTTTGAAAGCATAAATGAACTTTTCTGATAAAAGAAACATTCATTTAAAGAATCCAAATGATCTGTTTGTTTTTTATTTCATTTCCAGTATAGTATTCCAAACCCACAGTAGCAGAGGGGAAGGCGGAAGACTGGTTATGCATCTATTTAAACATTTGTTCTTTCCTTTGGGGAAAGGCATAGCATAGTTTATTTCTTAACTTATCCCTGTATGGCATAGCTCACCATAGCTAGCTCATCTTAAACTACACTGAATATTTTTGGTGGCTGTTTAGTCCCTTTCATTTCAGCATATCTTTGATCTGAAAGCATTTAGCCTATAATTCGCTTTCCTGGGAGTATTCTCTGTTAACTCTGAAGATCTTATTTCTAAATAGAAAAAGAAACAATAGTTCTATAAGCTTACTCTATGCTCCATAGATGTATCTGATGGGATGTAAGCCTATATATGAGCCCTCCTGAATATTACACTATATTTTAAATCCAGATATTCGATCTGGTGCCCATTGCTGTTTTGGATTAAAACTCCCAGATTCCACAGGCAATGTTACCAACATTCAAGGTTTTATGGGAGAAGCTATTCAGGCCATCTAAAAAAATTCCAGTTAGTCTATTTTCAGCTGAAATAATCAAGGAAGCAAACTATCACCACTTTGCTTATTCTAGATATTTCTGCTCTTAGGAAGACAATGTTTATTTTAGAAGTTCAATTCTTCTGGGAGAGTCAGAAGTAGAGCAGAGTAATTAACAGGAGAACAGAGACCATTGCAAAAGGGACTGCTTGTTCCAGACACAGGAAAACCCAACCTGAGAAACCTGAGAGCAAATACATGCTCTGAAATTACCAGCAACAATCCAGAACCAGGAGATTATCCTTTGGGAGTGCCAATCTGTGGCTAGAGGATTGCAACATCCAGTGACATTTTGAGCAAACTATTTTGCATTAAATGCCTTGGAAAGGTCTTTCATATCAGTTGCCAATGCCATTGCCTAAAGTAGAGCAAGTGTATCCCTACAAACAAATATTATTGTAGTTGCAAGGTGAGGCAGAACAAGGTGTACATGGAGATGTGTCTCCACGTATATGAAAGGGGCCCTATATTGGGGTTTCTTTTTCCAAACAAAATCACCAGTGCTACTTAGTTTGGTTAACGAAAGATCTGCAAGAAGACAGCCAGCTTCAGAATACACTAGAGACCCCTCATTTTAACCCTGAGCTACAAATATACTTCTTGATTGGGACCCTATATTCTATTTCCCAGCAGTCCCTACCCCTGATGGAAACAAGCTATTTCTCCTTTCTCCTCTTATTGTAATCACACCCAACCATTTGCACCATTATTAGTTCATTGACTGCTAGCACCAGAGTGGTTTCCTTTAAGGAGGCAAACTTTTGGATTTACCAGCAAGAAGAGATAGGGCCAACCTTTAGACTATTAAACCAGCTTCTTCATCTTTCTCCCCTCCAAAAGACAAAAGATGTTCTGAGTCATGATGAGCTAATTTATTCAGCAAGCTTTCCACTGTGGTCTTGGCAGCAAAAGCAATCTAAAATAGATCTCTGTTTTTAAAGGAAAGCTTGTTTATTTCAGATATTTATTAGACAACCCCAAAGTTTGTTTGTTCTCTCTCTCTCTCTCTGCATCTTTCCCAGAAGCCCTTTGTTGTTATAGCCTCTCTGAAAATTCTGCCACAGGGCGATAAGATAGGCATCAGAGGTATTTATGGGGAGAATGGGGGAAACCCCTATGCTTTTCCCCAGCAAGGATTTGAAGTCTTTATCACAGCACTTAAAAAAAAAAAAAAAGAACAAAATAACAAGTTTTCATTCTCCAATTATTACTAATCCAAACACTAGCAATCACCAATGATGGATCGACAGAGTTGGAAAAGAAAGCAAATATATTTTCACCTTTCCAAGGGCCAAATATTTCCAAGTCAAGTCACAGAAAATTCTCAGCCAAAGGGGCATTGGTTTAATAATAGGCATGTATGTATGTAGGTATGTATATATGTATGTATATATATATATGTGTGTGTGTGTGTGTGTGTGTATACACACACACACATATACATACACACACACACACACACACACAGTGGGGAAATTGAATGTATTAAGGATCCATCCTTACCAGGGAACAAATGCCATTGACTCAAATAGGATTTCCTTCCTAGCACAGCTCTGCAAAGTAAACAAGCTTCTTCTGCGCTACCTCCTGCCCTTTTCTCCCAAAAACGTCTCCATTACGATATCATTTGGGATGGCTCCCCACCTTTATCTTTAAAATATGAGAGAGAAATTAAAGAAGGAAGAATAGTAACACTCCTATCAATTTTGTACATTTCTACTCAGAAGTAAGTCGGAGCACGTTGGCAGGAAAGCTCATCCTTATCCTTAATTGCATTAAGTCTATGGTTAGCTATTAGCTTTAAAAGAATTAAGGACAAATTGAAGCAAACATCCTCCCTACTTGGGCGACATAAATGTGCTTTGAAGAGTGCATGAACGGGGGCAACTGAATTAGTTCCCTTTCAAGCCATAAATAAATATATAAATGAAAGCCTGAAATATAGATTTGAATGTGGCTGATGAGCGAAAGAGAAAGAGAGAAGGAAAGAGGAAGACTGTTGTGATAGTTGTTTTGAAGGGGGTGGGATGGGGGGTGGGATGAGTTGGTTGGAGGGTTAGAAAAGGGAAAAGAAAAATCAACAATTTCTCCAGCATAAAAATAAAACATCATATTAGTTTGCCTTTGGGCTTCATTTTTTCCTTTCTACATTATAACTAGTTATTGAACTCGCTAGAAGATCTAAAGGCCATTTGCGAGGAGACAAATTTCAATGGAGGTTCCCCATCAATAACTCCTTGGCAGTGACCTATTGGATCAAGTCAAACAGGGGAGGTGAAATTCAGGTCACGCTGTCTAAGCAATATTAAAATGCGCCCACTTTTTAAAAAGCCACTTTCAACGAGATTTGAAGAAAATTGAATTCCTGGGAGAGGGAGGGAGAGAGGGAGGGGTGAATGCAGTGGGGATGGGGGTACTGGTAGAAGAGGAGAAAATGAGAAAATGGTTTGCATAAATATGCGTCCCTCTTTCCTTTCCTTTCTTTCTTTTTCTTTCTTTCCTTCCTTCCTTCTTCCTTCCTTTCTGAAGAATTTTATATTTTAATAATAGAGGTAATAAATACTTAAACAAATGAGACTGAAATAGGGGTAAAAAGATGGGGGTTATGTGAGTTTTACCTTTAGTGACATGCTCTGGTTATTCAAATCGTTTCAGTCCAACTCATTTTTTTTGTGACAAGAGATTTGGGGGGGGGGGGAATCAATTAAATATTTGCATATTTCTTTGCATAAATTAGATCTACCTCTTGACATTGTGGGGAGCAAGGTGGGGAGGGAGGAAGAAGGGCCAATACGGAAATATTTTTTTTCATACCTACAAGTTTGTGGGTTTTTAAAAAAAATGAAAACAGGATTATTTATTTTTATATTCAAATAATGGGCCATAAAGAACTCTGCTCTGTAAAACTGATCCTCCTCTCTCCATTTCCCAATTTTTTTTTCTCACCATACCTACCCATATGTATGTAGTACATGCAAATGTATCTTCCCATCTAGTCAGTGAACAATCTTTTGATTAAAAAAAAAAAAGAATCCAACTCGCTAATCAGAGATATGAAATGTTTTGTTCTCGTAGGAACAAAGTAATTTCTGCTGCATAGAAAAATGTGTAATCTGGAAGTTGAATTATATTCTTGGATCTTTTCTAGCTGTCTGCAAATAACAGCTTTGAGATGCATTTACAAACCAACCAACCTGTGTCTGTGTGACTGTGTATATGACTGCCTTATTGCACATATATTTGACTGCCTTATTCGGCTAGGGTTATACTTAACATGAAGGAATATATGGCTTGCATGATAAAGCTTTGTGTGATGGGGGATTATTCATTTAAGATTTATTGGAATCACTAAGCAGGGAAATAACAAACCCTCTGTGGCTCAATACTACCTTTGGGGATGGGATGGGGTGGGCTCTTATATTTATTTATTTATTTGCCCGAGGAGGGTGGATCCAAGATGCACAGATTGTAAATGGCTAGAGGTGTGGGTTACCAAGCGGTCAGTATGGTAATAGCTTGCACAATGAATCCGCAGGGACAATGGACACTTATTTTTCTTCCATACTGTCAAAGGGACGCTTTGTACTCAGAAATAGTCCTGGAAATGGGAAGCAATGTTTTTCCAACCCGATTCCCTGCTTTGGATAGGAATTAAAAATCAGGAATTATTTCCCTGAGAAGTTCTATTTCTTTTTCATGATTGCTGATCTCAAAGAGTAATTATTACAGAAATAATGTGTCACCCACATTGGATTTTTTTTTTTTTTGCCGGTTAGGAGAAAGTGAGGCTAAGGAGAGAAGGATGCTAAATAGAAACAAAAGAGGTTTGTACTCCGCTATGGTTTGGTTTTCTTTTTGTCCCACAGGGTTTTGGAGCCTTGTTTGATGGGGACAATAAGAGGAAAAGTTCCCAAACCCTGAAGGAATCAAGCTAAGCAAAGAGACTGAGGGGTTTTTTTTTGGGGGGGGGGGAGGAGAGTAATAACTCAGGAGAAAAATATTTCTTAAAAAGAATGTATGTAAGTTAAAATATGAAGAGGAAATTAACACAAATAAAACTGCCAAGTCATAATTGGATTGCAAAATAAATGAATTTGAAATAAATAATAATAATCAAATGGTTGGCTCAGTTAGGAAGTAAACTCACTCACACACTAGGCAGTAAATTCGGATTGGCTTTGGACTTCCAAACATTCCTGCAAGAATTGGATGATATCCTGCCACTGAAATTTTCTACATAGTTAAAACGTTAATCTAAGTTCCAAAATTGCTAGCATGGTCTTGCAGTGCCTGCCGAACAGGTTCATTCAAAAGTTCTTCCTTGCCCCAGAACAGCCCTGAGGTTCTTGAGGTGCTTCTTCAAACTTCTTCCCTTCCTTTCATTGTCATCAGGGGGATTCTGTTAAAGTTTATAAAAAGGAGATAAGGCAAGAAATTTCCTTGAACTGATCTCCTTGAATGCAGTGGGATAAAATGCACTAGGAAGGTAAATGCCTGTGATAAGATCCCTGAGATAGGCAAAGCTCAGAAGAAACATCTGTAAATGCTGCTTGCTGCAGCTGGTGGTAATACCAGAGCTAGAGATAACAATACTATCACCACCAGTAGCAAGAGTACTAGGGTACTCTTTCTCAGAAAAAAAGAGATAACAAAGAGATTTTTAAAAAACCCTCTGGCATTAATAACAGTTGCAAAATCGGAAACCTTTGTCATTTTTCCCCAGTTGATATGTTTACCTTCTAAGCAATGGTTTAAGGCGAAACAGCCCACCCCACTTACCAGTTTCGTCTTCTTTTTCTTGTCACACAGCAACAGATACATTAGACTGAATTGTTCCTATCCGAGCATGTGTCAGAAAACCTTTCCTATGAAAGGAACCTTATCTGAATCAATGGGATTTGGTACACTGCTGAGTTAATCTCACAATATTTCTCTTTTGCCTTTTACACCATGTTGGACTACATCACTCATACTTTGCTGCCAGCCATCAACTGATCTGGAGGATTCCAAGCTGAGGAAGGCATGTTTGTAATAAGGTGATTCAAGACTAATACATTTTCAAGAATAGAATAGAATGATACTATATATAATAATAAATAACTTTCTCCTCAGGAATATAAGACCAGCCTTAACCTTCTTTTCTTCTTCCAGAGTTAATCAGTAAATAAGCAGTCAAATGAAGGATTAGATACCATAGATGAGTAGAATATCATTCCAGAATGTAGTTTCCTGTTTAAGACTGCATATGAGAAGCATTCGGTAAAGGATCAGAGGTGGGAGGGCTTTACTAAGTACTTATTGGGTGTACTCTTTTTAAAAGTCCAAATGCAATAAATATAAGCTGTAGTCCAATTAGAAATTGCTTTCTTAGGCCTAATTACCAAAGTGAATGGATTCCATCTTGCTAAAATCTACCAAAACTGTGCTTAGCTAGAAAGAGTGTAATTTATGAAAAAGCTTTTTTGGAACAGAAAAGAAAAGAAAAGAAAAGAAAAGAAAAGAAAAGAAAAGAAAAGAAAAGAAAAGAAAAGAAAAGAAAAGAAAAGAAAGAAAGAAAGAAAGAAAGAAAGAAAGAAAGAAAGAAAGAAAGAAAGAAAGAAAGAAAGAAAGAAAGAAAGAAAGAAAAGAAACTTTATTGGGAAAGAGGAATATATTTCTCAGGTTTTCCTAGTCCCATAAAGGACAAACTCATCAGTCGTTTATATATACCCTGTAGAATCGAATTTGTGTGAGCACCTCTATTGCAAATTCGTCTCTAGGGGGATATATGGATGATGCAAAAAGCTTGCTAATGTTCTGTTTTCTCTGATTTCCTGTTACTTGCTAATGTAATTAAAAATCTCAAATGTTTGGGGGTGGGTGATACATGTGTATTTTTTTATGTGCATAATTTTGATAGATCTAATGGACTCTCATAACTAGATAATGAATAATAGTTAAAATAAAAAGGAAGTTAAATAGTTCTCTGATAATAAAAGCCAGGATTATTACTTTTTTCTTGGAAAGAATAAACAGTCAGCATTGCAAACACAGGCTTGTATAAGCCCTTGTCAGAGAGAGAACATGCATAAGAAGAAAAGGGAGGGAGAGAGGGAGGGAGGGAGGGAGGGAGAGAGAGAGAGAGAGAGAGAGAGCTAACCATTTCAAGTGACTGATTTATGGTGTTTTACAGCCCCATAAAAACTGCTACAACCAGCCCAGAGCCTCCGACACCGCTGGCACATTTAGTCTAATAAATAAAACATAAACAGTTAACTTTATGTGTCACTTTTATTGTTATCAAGTAAAATATTGCAATGCCCTGCAAGCTATGATTTTCAACTATAATTGTTATCAAGCAATACAAGGGATTAATCCAACTCTTGGTGCCCCCTTCTCCTTCATGTAGGCTATAGATAAAGCCCTTAACTGCAATAAATGAACACTGTAAAATGTTTGCTTCAGATCAACTCCTTTAGCCTACCCAGGCTGTTTATATTGGCATCTGGGCATATATTCTGTCCACTCCTATTTCCATAAGGAAACCATATGTTCTGAATTAAAGCCCTATACTTTTTTTTATAAAATTACTTGGGGGTTGAGGTGCCTGTGTCATGCCTGCCTCTTGTGTGGGGATGGGACATTATTACCACCCTTCAGTCTTACATTCAGTCCAGATGAGTGTAGGGTGTGCATGTTTCCCACTCCCCCAATTTTATATGTATGTATGTATGTATGTATGTATGTATGTATGTATGTATGTATGTTTTCTTAAGTTTTCGAGGGTACTTACATGTATGGTATTCAGCTGATAATATATATATATATAAATAAATAAACCATGACCTTTGACTGAAGTCCGGATCAAAATGAAGAGAGCTATCTGTGTGTTTCTCCTTACTGTCACCTTCCCATGCCTCCTCCTTACCCTCGGAAGGGCAATGGACCTGCCCAATGGCTGCCTAGAAGAACTTCCTCCGCTTTTAGTTTCCAGCGCTTCCTGCAACTCCTCAGATTGCCCTTAAGCAAAGGTTAATGGGCATTCCTGGAACACTCCGAAGGACGCAAAGGTGATTTGCATATGCCCCTGCTCCTCTCCCAAACCCCCTCCCCCCCGCCCTCCCAGGTAAACTGACTTCTTTCTCTCCCTCCCCCCCTCGCCCACAGATCATTGGCATGCAAATCTTGAACTTCTTCCTACTTTTCAGTCCGAGCGTCTTGAAGGGAGCTTGCGGTCTATGGGGAGGAGCGGAGAGGGCGCTTTTGCAGACAATTATACTAGCTGGATTCTGGGGAAGAGGGGAGGGAGGAGGAGGCAACACCCCCCCCCCCGTCCCGTTTTTCTTTAAGGTGAAAGAAGCAAAGCAATTTTGAGCGCGCTTTCCTCTCTCTGCACTGCAAAGAGATCTCGGGTGTTTTCTCCTAAGCGAGATTCACTCCATTCTTGGTTGTGTGCAAGAAAGGGCTTGCTTGGGTACCTGAAAGGCGGTGGGTGGGTTAGGGTGGGGGCGGGGAAAACCTAATGGGAAGAAGCTTTTTCTACATGCCCATCTCTCTGCCAAAAATGATGGAGTTTATTTCGACCATCTTCCTGACTTGACGCGATCCTTTAAAAAAAAAAAAACGGAAGGAAATGCAATGAGAAGAGCCATTTCTAGTTGCCTACATTATTTAACCCCCCCCCCCCCAATTCCCTTCTGCTCGGAATTGAGGGAGGGAAGAGAGAGAGAGAGAGACCACCGACCAAACAAGAAGATCAAACCCACACGCTCGTGTACACACACACCCACACACTCGCGCGAGCACACAAATTGCATACACTTTGAATAAGCTTTTGGTTCCTTATCCGGGGACTAGCGCGGCTGGCGTGATTGGCGCAACGAGTCACATGGTGAAAGTAACTTTACGGGGTCGCCAGCTAGTAGGAGGGTTTTATGGAGCAGAAAAACGACAAAGCGAGAAAAATTATTTTCCACTCCAGAAATTAATGATCATGAGCTCGTATTTGATGGACTCTAACTACATCGATCCGAAATTTCCTCCATGCGAAGAATATTCGCAAAATAATTACATCCCAGACCACAGTCCGGAATATTACAGTCGGACTAGGGAGTCCAGTTTCCAGCATCATCACCAGGAATTGTACCCTCCACCTCCACCACCACCTCCTCCTCCTCCTCCACAGCGACCCAGCTACCCCGAGCGCCAGTACAGCTGTGCCAGCCTCCAAGGTCCCGGCAACCCCTCCGCGCATCCACGGGGCCATGGACAGACGCCCGGAGGAGGCCACCATCTCCCCGAGAAAGCGCAGCAGCTCTGTGACCAAACGGCTCTCTCCAGCGCGGCTACCTCTCCTTCCCCAGCCCCTCCAGCTTGCAACCAGCAAAACCCCGAGCATCCCAGCAGCACGGCCTCTAAGCAACCCATAGTCTACCCATGGATGAAAAAAATCCACGTCAGTACTGGTAGGCAACTTTTCCTCCTCTGCGCCTTTTCTCTCGGATGTGTGTGTGTGTTTGCGCCCCCCCCCTTTCCCACCAAGCTCTCAGGCTCCCTCTCCCTCCCTCTCTCCCCTTTTCCCCCGTCTCCTCCTTTGCCTTCGACGAGAGTCTTTGGGTTAGCACAATTGAGCTGGATTTACGACTCCGAGCGGGTAATTACACCCACCATAAATTTTATAGCCGAGCTAGTCTGGGCAGCCCCAGCCATGTGGTTCGTTCTGTTATGTATGTGTGAAACTCCAAAGGCTTGGAGAGGGGTGCATAAATAATTCAGGCTCTTCCCAAGCCAAGGAAACCCCCTTCTTCTTCTTCTTAGGAGCAAAAAGTATTGGGTTCTTTATAACCCAGTAGGCGGGTGGCTTTCTCTCTCCCCCCCCTTTTCCCTTTTTTCTCCCTCTTTCGATCTCGCTCTCCCTCTCCTCCTCCTCTCTCTTTCGGCGCCCTGAGCCACCGGAGATCTCACCGGCTCTTTTCTCTGTCTCCCACCCTTCCCCCCTCTCTCCCGCTTCCTTGCATCCATGCGAATCTTTGGTTTGGTTTGGCTTGTTTGTTTGTTTTCTCCAGTGAACCCTAATTACAATGGAGGCGAGCCTAAGCGGTCCCGGACTGCCTACACCCGTCAGCAGGTCTTGGAATTAGAAAAAGAGTTCCACTATAACAGATACCTGACGAGGCGGAGGCGCATTGAGATTGCCCATTCCTTATGTCTCTCGGAGAGACAGATCAAGATCTGGTTTCAGAACCGGCGGATGAAATGGAAAAAAGACCACCGACTGCCCAATACCAAAGTGAGATCCACGGCTCCGGCAAATTCCTCGGCCGGCTCCTTGCCCGCTTCTTCTTCTTCCAACGCTGGCGAAGATCATTCGCAGAGCTCAGCTCAGGAGCCACGAGCAGAGGATATTACAAGGTTATAAACAAACCAGCCAACAACATCAACAACAAAAAACGCCCCATGCAAATTGACTCTTGATTATTTATAGAATCTAATATATATCTATATATTTTGGGGTTTTTTTCCTCGTAGTTTTCTGTGTGTGTGTGTGTATATATATATTTAGGAGAGAGAGAGAGAGAGAGAGAGAAACACATACATACACATACACAAAAGAATGAGGTCTATTGGAGATCTCAAGCTTTAGGTGCATGTATTATTAGCATAAGAGGCCAGGTGGCATACTTGTTGGGGGGGGTTTTTTAATCACCATTTTCAAGGTTTTATTTATTTTTTAAAAAAGGAAAGAGAATGGAAGGATGAGCTGTGTATGCGGATGTGTCTGCATGGGGATGTATGTATGTATATAAGTGTGTGCGTGTTGGGTTGTGGAAGTAAATGTTCTGTTTTAGATGAAAAATCGGGGCATATGCTAATAATTATACAGGCAAGGAAAGAATGTAATTATTTTGCTCTCTGAGTTTACACATGGAGAACAAAAAAAAAAGAGGACCATTGAAGGCTTCCCTCCCCCTCTTCCTTTTCTTGTATAAATGCGAAGAAAGATTTTTTTCTTTTTTTTCTTTTTTTACAAAAAGTGGGGATGCACACAGGAGCTAGTAGAAACTAATAAATGTCTGGTTAGTTCAATGTGAGCAGCAAGAGATAAGGAGAGCAAGCTAGACAGTGAATTGAGGGGGGGGGAATCAGTGGGTAGGGTTTTTGGTTTTTTTGGCTTTTCGTGGTGGTTCTTGTGTTTTTGGACTAATTTTACATGATCATTGTAAACCTGCAATAAAGGAGTTTAAGTGTATATGTGAAAGTCCCCTTGTTCAATAAAACAAAACAAAACAAAACAAAACAGTGAGTGTGACACAGACTGACTCTGGAATGTTTGGTGAGTTGTTTTGCTTTTTTGCCTGCTACTAAAAAATAAAATAAAATGCTGGGAGAATAGGCAGGGGCAGAATTACCTGAGTAAAAAAGACCCTTTTTAAATCTAAGTTTGAAGAACTTTCCATAATTAGGTATGGGGTATTTTTTTCTTTTCCTTTTTGAAAGTCTTCTAGGGCCATGGAAGCTAATTATCAATCTGCCATTGATTTTAGGAATTGTGGCTTGCACTCTTTTCTACTCTGTGACATCACAAGATGGGCACTGTCTTTGAACTCACACTTTATCAGGCAATCTTTGCCCTGGAGGTATACACACGTGTGTTTGATCAGAAATAGATTCAGCTGATTCAGGACGTGTTTGTGCATTACTTTTTTTTTAAATGTGTCTTTTAAATTTTTATAGGTACATGAGCGTCTTTCCCTTGGTTTAATCATGTTATCAGTCAATTGCTTTCTTTTGCTCTCTGTAAACAACTTTAGCTCAAATTTACCCCTTGTTATTGTAGTTTAAGTAAGTTTCTAGCATATATTGGAGATGCTAGAGAGAAAGAGTAATCCTGTAGAGAATCTGGAGATGTTTACTTTCTGAGGGGAAACAGAAAGGGTGACTGGGAAAAAATGTAGCACAGATGTGTTTGCACAAGGAACAGTTCTACTGTGATTGTAGATAGATAAGATAGATGCTTTAGCAAGTGCCTTTTTAAGTGCACTGATTATCCTATTGATCAACAGGCCCTGAAAATGGAAAAATAACTAGGTGATCAAATTATGCTTTTCAACTCTTCTTTTGGATAGCAGTGCCTGGGATTTTTTACTTGCATTGGGTAAATCTTTTAACAGCCTGAAAGCAAAACTTAGTTAGATTGCAAGAGTAGAAGAATCAATGTATTTGTATATATGACTGTTACATTTAAATTGTGTGCAAAATTGTGGGCTATCATACAACAATATATATATATATATATTTCAGGAGTTTGAAAGATTTGGGAAATATTTTTTTTGAGGGCATGTTATTATAGCCTGATGATGAAGAAAATCAGTTTAGCATCCAAGGCCTATGGAACACCCAGGA
Source organism: Hydrophis major (assembly GCA_033807585.1). NCBI lineage: Eukaryota > Metazoa > Chordata > Lepidosauria > Squamata > Elapidae > Hydrophis > Hydrophis major. Next base: position 214,755,173 of record CM066329.1, read on the forward strand.
AATGACTGACAGGCATCTTCAGATTATTCAACCATTCCATTCAGGTTAATATAGAACTTTTGTGGTTTTCAAATGGTGCATAATTAAACCTAGTAGTAATCATCCAGATTAATTTACAAACCACTTCATAAAGAAACTTGAGGTCCAGCTGAAGAGGATGACAGTTCAGCCTGTTACTTGTTCAATCCATCTGATGTATATTGAAGAGATGATTGACAGAGCAGCCAGGCGAAAATCTATGGCATTATTTTTACTTATTCCCAGCAAAAAATACAGATTTACGTGTTGAGTGTATGGGAATTGTAAATTAAAAGGTTTCCTTATCACACTATCAGGCCTCTTTGTCCAGCTTATTTTATAGATTATAAGAGAGGGAAATAGATAAGCATTCAGACTGCAGTCCTGGGCAGACTAACTTTTGAGGAAATGCCATTGAACACAGATTTACTGTGCATGCATAAGACCTCAGCTACATATTTAATGCTTCAACTGTGTATGTTTATCAGCTGCCCAGTTTTTTTTAAAAAAAGAATTCAAATATGCTATTGTTGGCCTATTGGTGTAAGAAGACAAACACACTCATTTTTCTCAAAGGCTTTACAAAGGTAAATACACACTTTTCATACCTAGGCCCTCTGTGAAATAAAGGGTAAAAATAAAGGGGTACAAAAAAAATCCAAAGTTCTCAATAGATTTTCATGGTAAAAATGAAAGGTCACAATTTTGCAAAACAAAAACACAAACAAACCTCTGATACCCCCCCCCCCAATTGATATCTCATATTTAAACCATTAAGTGTTCTGACTATATGGATGTGTCTGTATTGCACTAGATGGTTTGTTTTAACCAGTCCTCCTTTCTCTCACATACACACCACATTTCGATACCTTGTCAAGAAGAACAGTTTCTAAATGTGGAGGGGCTTTGTATTGGGCGCATTCTCTGGGCCTGCCTATGAAGCCAGGGAGGGGGGGAAAGGGGTGTGTGTGTGTGTCATCGATCACATTTGCAACTCTATAGTCTGCGTATTCCATTTTTTAAAACCTTTCAACAAACCTCTTATTTAAATATGCGGCTGCATAATATTTATAATCCTCTATCCCTTCCCACATATCCTCTCCTACATTATGTTATTTTCCTCCTGAAGTTCCCTTTCCATCCTCTGCAATCTGCCCTTCTGCAATGGCTTTTAATATTTATTGTTAAATCATCTAATTTAGCCTTTAGACTTGGCCATGACATAATTTCCCCCCCTCCCAACATAGATTATGATTATAAAGGCGAGAGGAGGTATGGAGTGAGAGGTGGAGAAAAGAAAGTTAGAGATACAAACCCCCCACCTCCCTCTTCCCTTTTTCTCTCCTCTTTCTCAGCTTCCATGTCGAGAGCCTGAAAGGTACTTCATTGAAGTTCGAGGGGGGAAAGGGGGGAAAAAGTGGGTTCATTCAGAGGACAACTTTTCTAGGCCAGCAGTTTTATTCTTAACGGCTCAGGCTGACCTCTGAGCCCCCGCTGACCCGAGCGAAGTCTCTCAACGTGTTCCCTCTCAACCCGCCTTAGACAAACTTAAAGGCATCGCCCCTGTTTCGGCTTTGTAAAGAAATTTTCCCTCGTAATAGAGCCGGGTGGGTGGGGAGGGGGAGGCAAGCGGGGATATTTGGGCTTCGGGCAGATTCAATGCGCTTTATCGCTCGGTGCTGTCACCAAAATAGCTCCAGAGAAAAGCAGGCAGGGTGAAGTCTCAGCCAAGCCTTGCCTACTTCGTTTCCCCTCCTTCCAGTAACTTGAAAGGTTTCCTATAGCGGGCTAGTCCAGGCGAGAACAACGTTTCCCATCGTCAAGTAAGTTCGCTTGCCTATTTTTATTTTTTATTTTTAGGCGGGGGGGGGGACGGGGGACGGACACTTCACCAGATAAGCAGCTTCATCTTTCATACGTAAGTTTTTCTCAGAAAAGAAAAGAAAAAAAAAAGGGGTGGGGGGGGGGGTGGGGAGAAATATAGTTTAATGCCAAGAGGCAAAGCGGAAAAATCGGTTACGTTGGTTAAGGTGCGCCAAGACGCTTTGGGGTTTCTGCTGCGTGCAAGAGGCAAGTTCCTCCTTGGGACGAAGGCAACCAGAAACAGGGGAGCCAGTCTTCTGGTCCAGGCTGGGAATCGAAGCCTGGCAAGAGGGAGACCTTCCTGAACAAATCCGGATTGGAAGCTTCTGTCCATTGGCTGCCAATTGAGGGAACCCTTGCAGGCCAGCGGTTCGCTTGATGGCTGTACTTTTGGGCCTCCAGCTCCGTTGTGTTGGCGAGGTTTTCTTCCCACTGTGGTGGCAGGATCTGTCTCTGAAGCTTCCGTTGGCTCACCTGGGCCCTCGGGACCACAGCACCCAAGACTCTCCTTCCTGTCTCCTGGTAGGTAGCTCGGGTTGTTCAGTACCTTTCCCCTCTATTTACTTTATTATTATTTTCCCCAGGGATGGGGGGCGGGGGTGTGCAGTTAAAAAGCAGGAGCCCTGTAGAAACATTTCTGGAGGAACTTCTGGTTTGACAGCCTCCCTCGGGTGCCCAGGCTACCGGCAAAACTTTTTCAAGCCATTTCCCTTCATTTCCTTGATAAAATCTCCATAGGACACAAAGGGGCTTGAGGGGGAAGCCAAATGGGGACCTCCATCCTGGGAAATCGGGCCCTGGGAGACACCCCCCCTTCTTTCCTTGGAGATGATGGAGAGGGCCGAAAGAAACTTCCTGCCCAGAAAGAGCTGTCCCAGACCCCTTGGGATCTCCAAATGCCACCCCCTTCTGATGCTGTTTAGGAAAATACCTCTCAAAAGAAAAGGCTGAGAAACTGAAGAGAGTTTGTCTGGTTGGACAGGACTTGTGTTTTTAAGAGAGAGAGAAAAGGAAGACAATACCACCCACCCCTTTAAAAAAAATCATCCCTGACATAGTTTACCTTCTTAAGCAAAAAGTTTGATAACTCCCTTCTACAGCCCCAGCTCAGGACTCTTGCTTTGCTACTTATCTCTCCCTTCCCCCTCCTATTTCTTTCTTCTTGTACAGGTTTTTTTTTTGGGGGGGGGGGAAATGTTCAAGTATGCCAGTTTAATTGTAATTAAAAGACAAACATTCCACCAGGGTTAAATGAATGAGTTACAGGTTTCCAACCATAACTGCCAGCAGCTTCAACATGTAACTTATATTTATTGTGGTCTCGTATATCATTATCTAGAGATACGGTTTTATGTACTTCCTAATCTGTCGCCTTGATTTATTTTGATGGGCAAGGTACCAAACCAAACATTTTGGGACTTTACTGAAAGAGTAGTATTTCCTAGCAAACAGCCAATAAATAGTTTTTATGTTGATGGCACTGATTTCTGGCAAAATTGTTGCCTTCATTGTTTCATGTCTTCTTTTTCTTAGTATGCATGTACGTGTGTGCTTGTGTGTAGGTGTGTATATATATATATATAGGCATTCGTGTACAGTAGCACTTCAGTTGACACAAATTACTTTTTGGGATGGAAAACTACCTTCAGCTTCTGTTCTATAAAGAAAGAATCAGGGCAATATTAGCAGATCAAATGCAGCTGTAACCAAAAGAGAGTAATATTTCCTTCATAAGCTCCTGCATTTGCTTTTACATGCATTCATACATAGCTAGATACATACCTATTTCTGTAACGTATGGAACTGTAAATACACCCAGATTTTTTATTTATTTATTGCTAATATTATTATTTACAATGACTGGATAAGTTTTCAGTTTCCTCTTATTTATTTGCTACAGGAGGGGTATTAAGATACCTAAAGTAAAAATAAAAGGAGAAATGGAGCAGTTGCTATTTGACAGTCAAATCCTTACAGGCACAATAATAACCGTTCTCTTTTTTTTAAAATGAACCGGGGGATAAAGAGACTTATGATTTAACTCCCTGTTAGGGAGAGAAGACTACTAGGCTGCAATTGGGTATTATAGACCTAATTCTCAGCACTTTTACTTAAGTAAAAAATTGGGGCACACCTTGCAATGCAAGATTGATCCCGGGTGGATCAGAGGGAACAACAAAACTCTTCTTTTTGAAAGGTTGAGCCAGTGCACCGACATACTTTCGAAGTCATCTAACCCAAATCAAAGGCACCTTCAATTCTCAAGCCAACAATATACTCCAGGCTAACAGGGAAGTGATGTTTGGCGATAAAACATATTGTTTTGCTTCCATTCCAAGCACGCCTCACTCACTCTGGGATAGACAACTTCTGAACATAGAAATGCAATAGGCCATTAGCTCCTGCTAAATATCACCATGAATTTAGCTCCTCCCTTTTGATGTTCTTCCAAACCAGTGGCCCTCTCTGAGTTCTCTATAGTAAATCATAACCCCCCCACATGTGACTCATAATTTTCTGAAACTATCACAGAATCATTTTATTGGGTGACCCCTCAAGTCCCAGGATTACCAGAAAAAAGGAATCATTTATTTCTCACTGCACTCTGGACACTTGTTCATAAATGTTATAAGCCTATAAATTATGAACAGCATGAGATTTTTCTTTTCTTGCTTCTGCCACAGGGAGCCATAAGACAACCTGGAGGAGGGAAAGGGTGAGAAGCCCCTTAATGCGAGTGCATCTTTTTTCTAGTTTCACATTTCCTACAACCTGTAGAATTACTTCTTCAGCCTCAACCCTTCCAAATATATGTTGTACAACACCTTTATGACTTTTAGCCCAAAGATGGGTTTCTTGAGAATTGTAAGACCTAAATAAAGCCCACCATGGCTGCAGGTCACCAGGATGGATAAGGATATCCTGAAGCTTTCCCAGATGGGTGGGTTTACTCTTAAGGCCCAGTCATCTGGATTTCTGCAAGTCTCTCCCACCATCCCATAGAGTCACTAACCAGGGTCTTCTAGAGTTAATGAGCTATATGGAGAATACCAAACAATACCCTGGCAGTAGCAGCAATACAGTAGTAATAAGGGTCATCGTCACAAAGATCATCTTAGTCTTGACTTCATGGTCTGATGGGAGAATACTGAGGAGCGCTATTACTCTGCCTGGCTGGGTTGGGTTGATAATCCCACTTCTGCCTTGAATGTTGGTCTTGGTCCTTCATGGATTCTATAGCTGACTTTCTGCCTCTTCTGAGAATTTTATTTTTTCTTGACCTGACGGTGGCTAAAGGAAGGAAGGCTAAAGTGGAGCTTATTGTTTGTCCTGGAGCTGCCTGCCACACTCTTAGCCAACACCTCTCCCTTTCTAGGAAGGGAAGCCAACACCCCTTGATCTGGCTTAGAAGGCTTCAGAGATGCTTAATTGGTGTGGGTGAGTCAGTTCCTGCTTCCTGTTTGATGGCAAATTCTGATTTTGAATTGTAGCTTTGGGGTATGTGGGGGAGGGGAGAAGGGGATGATGCTAGAGCTCCTTGCATGAGGGAGTTTGGCAGGCGAGGCACAATGCCTTTTGCCCTGTGGCAGAGAGCTCCCAAAGGCATCCTGGTTGGTAGGAGTCCTACCAAAGGCTCCAGGCTGGCTGCAGTTGCTTACAAGCTGTCAAAATTCTTGACCCAACCAAGATCAGCCATAAGATGATCACTGATTTTGGAGGGTAGATTAAGAAGAGGGATAAAGAGCGATGGATAAAATGCTGGATCCAAGACCTCATGAGCCATAGCAGCCAAAGATGAAAAATATGGGATTCCCCCTCCGCTGGTCACTAACAGCCAAATATCTCAATTACAGGCAAAGTGCAGTTCACATTTTATTATTATTGTTGTTGTTGTTGTTGTTATATTTCTTTTCCCTGTCTGTTCTTAAGCTAGCAGGCTTTCCCCACTATCTCATAAGCTGGTGCTGATCACCTCTATCTCTTGCCATCTGAGCAAAGGTTCACTAACTCCAATAGTCCTTCCCTTGACCCACGAGCTCTCAATGGCTCAGATTCATTTACCCATCTATGCAGGTGAAGCCTAGAAGGGGGGGACCTTCTCTGCACCCACCCCTCCACTCTGCCTAACATTAAAACAGCTTCCCAGAAAATCCACAGCATGCTTAGGCAGCAAAAAGCAGAAGCAGAAAGGTCCTTCCGATTTGTGGAATAGGAAGACAAACCCTGCATTGAACACACTCCTGTGCGGGTCTGTATTGTATATTGTTAGTTTGTGTGTGAAAAGGGAGAGGGCTCCTGATCTTCTCTTAAAGAAAGGGACCTTGATTCCTTCTATCAAGGCTTCCTTCTGGGCCTTGCAAAATAAAATAAAATAAAAGTCTTGTAGGGCTGTTGCTCTGAGTATCTCACCAAACCAGGCCTTGGCCCATAAGGGCATCCTTACAAACCATGGTTCTTTCACCACCCTCTGCTATAAAACCCATAAAAAGACTTGTCATGTTGCAAGTGCCCCCCTCCACAGTGTCATAAATGCCATCAAGGGGGCTGGGTCTTTTTTTCTAGAACCTTCACTTCATTTTTTCATAACCCTAATACACAGAGAGGGGGGGGGGAGGGAGAGAGAGAGAATCTTGGTTCTGTCTGCAATATTTAAAGGAGCCCCATGAAAACCTGTTCACTTACTCCATTCCCAGCTGGGTCACAACCCCAAATTTGGAGTGCAAAACAAAGGAATGGGGGAGGGTTGCTTTGAAAACTGGTTGTTGGCATCCTCTTGGAGTGACTGTTCTTTGGAACAGCAGGTTAATGTGATTGTTGGGCAAAAGTTCACAAGTCTAGAAGGAGAACTTTGCTACTCGGGGAGGGATGAAAAATAATCCTCCTTCTGGTCTGGAATATTAGCTAAAATTGCTAAAGCGTTTATTTGTAAATGGTTAGGCAGTGAGGAAGGGTGACATTTTCACACCCCCTTTTTGCAGTCCAGGTACCCATGAAATCTTCCTCCATCTCAAGGTGGCACTTCTAAGAGTCCCTTCTGAATCTTTTAGTAGAAAATCAGTTTTCCTGGGACCAACTACTTTTTGGTGCTCCAAGATGCAGATTTCAGACAAGAAACTTTCCTCCCATGTAAATTAGAGCCAGGCTTTTGAAGCACATATTGCTCCAAGCAAGTCAGAGTTGATTTGGCTGGCACCAAGGAGAATGATTTAGCAGGAAAATGTGGCCATTTGAGCCTCTTAGGAGAAGGCCCCCTACTTTTGCTGTTAATTTGGTTTGGATTTTCTCTTTTAGATGCACAGTATCTGGAAGAGCGTGGTTTACAGCCCCTTGTAGCATTCAAAACTGAGGTGCATCCTTTTTATTCTCCCTTTGACTTCTATAGCTGTGGATTACATCATACATAGATGTTAAAAGGATGCCATCAACTTAAAGCTGCAAAATGTGTTCATTCCTAGTTTGGTGTAAGAATGATTCCCCTCTTCTCGTTTTCTCTCCAGCTTTCTCTGCAGAGAAATCTGGCCTTGGGACCCACCTTTTTTTAGATAAGGAGAAATTTGTTATTGTTTGGTTATTTGAGACTTGACATTCTAAAGAAGATTAATCTGATTATCCCAGATGTCTGGTTTTTAGACAGGGTTAGATTTGGCTTTGTTCACACCCTCCGACTAGGGACTCTTGCCATAAAGGAGGATTTGGCACAGCATAGCCACAGTTGGAACGCTTCTATATAGCACAGAACACATAAGAGAAATGAATGACCTTGGTATGAAATATGTGCATTAATTGAAAATAAACAACTGCACGCCTCCTTAACAAAAGACTCCTATTGTGATAAGTCTAGATCAGCTCCTCCCAACTGAAACCTCCATGCAAAGACACCCCACCGACCACTGCATCAGGAGGCATCACACTTAAACCATAAGTGCTGAAAAGCTCCCCTCCACACTGTCAGCACCCACTTACGCCCTTTAATTCTGCAGAGGGGTAGTCATTGTCTAGGTCCCACCCCACCCCTCCACCCAGTCTTTGCACTTACAAGAGGAACAAGTCACCCCCGTTTCTTGATGGGTTGAGGGCAGATGCTGTTCCTGGGGGTAAGGAAGAAGCTGAAGGCAGAGGGGGTATGTTAGGCTCTGAGGCTGAAGGAAGAGGATCCGCAGGTTCCTGGCTGCTAGAGTTGGTCTCCAGAAGTAGAAGTGGTCAGTCAGTGGCATGAAAGGGAGGAGTGGAGAACAAGAGCTGACCGGGCTCCCTTTCCAGCACAGGAGGAGGTCATTCTGTAAATCGGGAGCAATAAGGCGGCTTCCATTCTATAGTTTTGTTCTACAGAGTTCTGATTAAAGACCCAGGAATTCAGTCAGAAATTAAACACCAGGCGGCCTTGAGCTGACTGGGTTGTATTCCTGAGATTTAAAGCAGGGTTACCAGGTTTGTTTTGTTTCTAAAGGGTAAAAAAAAAGAAAATTTAAAAAAAATGTGATCTGTTAAACCAATGTGATCTAATAAAGCCTAAATGCACCACACACACTCTTTCCACCCATCCCTCCCTGCCTGACACATATTTGATCTGGTGACCAGATAACAGCAAAGGTTGACAAAACAATACTGAGTTTAGGGGCTAAACTCTCAACTATGCCTGGTTACATGCTTCACCATTAGGTTTATCTAGTAAGGTTCAAGTTACTCGTAGATTGCCTGGTTTGAAACATCCGTTAGGCACGCCGGGTTTTTCGAATTGGGTGAAATGGTTTTCACTCCGCTTTTGCCCTCCACTGAATAAGCATGAGTTTGAATTATCCGCCCCTCCCCTGCACAAAGAGAAAGATGAATGCGAAGCGGGCGATCAGGCCCAGAAGGACCTCGTACAAGGTCATTCTAAATGGGGGAAAAGCCACCTTACGAGTCTCTGGTTTAAGATGGCGGCTGGATTGGTTTCTTGTCCCCAGCCTCACCCCAAACACGCCCCAAGATCTACTGCAGGGCCCAGGGAAAGAGATTGGTTATTCTCCCAGGGCGGAAAGGACAGCGGTGTAGAAATCCTTCTCTTTTCTTTTTAAATCTTCGAGTTGAGCTCGGGGCTTCGTTTCTAAATTGGGTCGGGCGGGTGGGGGAGGAAGAATGAATAAATGAAAAAAAAAAATCTCGCTCGGGGAATCGACCCCCGGGCAGCTCTCCAAAAGACGGATCGTGTCCAAAAGCTCTGGGGGTCTTGGGCGAGGGGTGCGCGCGCGGGTCTGTGTATCTCGGCACCCTCGGAAGAAATTCAGCCTTTCCAACATACAGCGAGTATATAAAAGGGCTCGGGGACGTTGTCCGCCACCAGCTTCTCGAAGGCATCCGAGGCCGCCAGTCCCTCTCTTTTATTGGATCCCGAGCGCTTTCAACTCAAAAATCCCCCGGCTGCCTCCCGGATCCCAAGGGGGTTAGGGGCAGAGACAGAGTGGAACTGCCGCGGCCTCAGCTTCTCCAGCTTTTGGAAAGCCCCGATTTCATCCGGGGGAATTTCCTGCCGTGGAAACCGAGGAAGATCGGCGGGACTGAGCTGAACAGCAAGCGCTTCGGGCTTGGGCCGCTGAACTCGCTCGGCGGATCGGCGGCCCCAGATTTTCGGAGGCTTCTGTTAGGTTACGCGCTTGACCCGCCGGTTCAAAGAGACCGAAAAAGAAAGTAAAATCTTCCGCGCCTCCATGGTGGAGGACTATAGCAGGAGCTTGCTAGGATTGGCAACCACCTTAAAATGCTTCCTGGGATATATCCTCCTATTGGGGTGCGTGTATGTGTCCGTCTGTTCCTGATCTTTAACAAGAAAGTTAGAAATGAAAACGATCTCTCCAATATTTTTTCGTGTGTGTGTGTTTGCGGATTGTATATCTCGATCACACTTACTGTTTCTCGATTTCGGTTCAGAAACGAGCCCCATTAAACTAGGGAAGAGACTCAATTGCCCCAAAACTCCTCTAATTCCTTTTGGTATAAAGTATTAAACACCAGTATTTAAATACACTTAGGGTGTTGCAGTTATTGTTAAAATGCTTCAATGATTGCCTCTGCAAGTTACAGGAGATGGAGTTAGAGGTTAATGATAATATAATTTGTCTGCTTACATCCACGAATTTTTGTTAAATTAGATAGGTCTTTAGTTCCTTAATATTGTATGGTGTTACATTATTTATATTATATAAATACAGCATTTCTGGGTGGACAGTATATCTCTGTGCAGTTGGGTGTGCTCACAAATACCTTCCCCCTCCCCCCTCCAAAGGGTTGGTTCATAGAATTGTGCTGCAGTGATAACCCATGTGCACCCTTATTGATGATGTCTCCATAGGATAGAAGTATCCATTTGTAAAAGATTACTTATATAGGTGTGTGATTGAATGTGCAATAGAGTTCAGGTGCAGCTGATGTCTAGTGGGTGATAAAGGCCCAAACCCGTGAGTATTGTTGTCAGCATTCTGGGGATATGCTGGCAGAAAGATCTGCCTTAGCTTCATCACTCCAGCCCATCTGGGATGTGCCCATTTATTATACCAGCTGTGCCTGTCAGAAATGGTGGGCAACCTGTCATTCCTCAGATATTTTCTGACCATAGCTCCCATTATTTTAACCACTGGATTTGTTGGTTGGTCTGATCAGGAATTAGAATCCAACTTCATCAGTTAATTATGAATGGGGAATACTTGGCCTTCTAGAATTGTTACTCCACTACAAACCCTATAAACCTTGGCCATTGGGAATGGCATCTATGGAAGACCAGCATCTATGTGCTACCCACCTGTGATCATGATACTATCTAGTGGCAGAGAGCCAATTCAGTATAATGGTTCAGGTGCAGGACTTAAAAACCAAGAGACTATGAGTAGTAGTTTTGCCTTAAGCATGAAAATCAGTTTAGGGCCAGTCTCCGTAACTCAGCCCATCTCATAGGTTGGTGTGTGAAAAAGAAAAAGGCAGAAGCATTGCATGTATATCTTCTTGACTTGTACAAAATAAAGATGGGATATAAGTCTGATATATAAACCCAATAAATTAAAAAAAACTCTACCATACCATATCCCACTTTGCAACATTAACACCCAAGGATGTTCCTTTCCTCTCTGATTCTAAATAAACCTGATCTCATAGGGTTGACTTCTCTGCAGAAACTTTTACCATCACTTAGAGCCCTTTGGAAGTAGAAAAGCCAGATTAGCTACATTTTAGTTCAGTAATGAATGTATTTATTTTAATGAATGACAGCTGAATGGAGAAGAGAAAAAGTTCTGCCTGAGGTGGGGGAGCTGTGATACCCCTTTCTAGCATATTGGGGTTGGGGGGGGGATATTGTTGCCTGGTGTGATCTTTTGCAAAGAGACGAGATGCATGAGAGGCTCTGCTGCCCTTTTCTTTGATATATGGATCTATTGGTGCCATTTCTCTCCACACCCTCTATAATGAAAATCTGACAGTGTCAAATAAGGACTTTTCATTGGAATCCAATGGGCTTCCTTCCCATGGGCTCTATCTTTCTCATAGGTGACCCTTAAGTCCAGGTGACTGAAATGGGCAGGTTTCTAAGAAGCCTTTTATACTGTCAAAGAGTCTTGGGAGGATTGGTAGGAAAACTCATCCCTAGCTAGGAGGTTCTATATAGAAAGTGTCTCCTGGAATCACCCAATGGTCTGGCTTAGCTTCCTGGCAGATATGGGGAACACTTCTTCCAGATATTTTTTAAAATTATTTTTAGAGACAATTTCCACAAAAGGAGCCAAGCTTTGTAGGAACCTGGTCATGGAGGTTGTGAAAAGTCATTCTTCTCTCCCCATCCTGGCCTTTATGGAGTACAGTGTAGGGCTGTGATCTTATGGCTAGGGCAACTATCCTTCTCGATGATTGATCAAGTTTCTATCACTCTCTTTGTGTGTATAGATTTCAGAGACAGGTTGGCTGTTTTTCTTGGTTTTAGGTTTTTTTAAAAAATTCTTTTAAATCAGTTAGTCACTGAGGTTTCTTCTTGGCTTCTCTTGATTTAAGGAGTGGGGCAGAACTTGAAAGAGTGGGAGTGCATTTCTTATCCACCCAGGGCAGAGAGAGAGAGAAGGATACCCCTATCCCACTCCTTTCTTTGCCTTCTTAAACAAATTCCATTCTCCTCTCTGGGTTTAGCTGCATTCCTGAAGCTTATTAAAGGACCAGCTTGTCTATGTTCCTCCTAGATTATACAAAAGCCATTCTCGATTCTCTGATTTTGATCTCGCTTGTAAGCCTTGTGCTTCCTTCTGGCTTGCAGCATGCACAGATGGGGAAAACAATGGCTGCTGCTAACTTTGTGATATCTTTGTAACCAAATCAGGTCTGTTTGGAGATACTTAATGTTCTTCCCACGGCCCAATTCTGCTAATTCACACAGGGTTCATTTGGGTGGCTGGTAAATCTCCCTTTAATACCATTTCCTCTTTGGTCTCTTTTTGATTTGGAGTTTACTTTCCTCTTTTAAGATGGCAATTTGCTGCTGAAAGCTGGTGTCAGTTCTCCCTAAGGTTCTGCCAAATCTTTTTACCAACACCAGCCAACTTTGCTCGGAAAGGACAGCTTTACTGAAAATTAGTGCTCTGCGGACCTTTAGGTGAACTTCTGACTCCTAGTCATTATTTTAGCTAATAGCTATAAAGAGAAAGAACTGTTCGCATTCTTTGCCACGCTCTTACCTAAAAACCCACATCCCTCTGACCAACTTGAAAGGGGGTAACTGTCACTGATGGCAGATTTGCATATTCGAAGACTGAGGCATAAAATTAAGGAGTGGTCTTCAGACGAAAAGGAAGCTTGTGTTTCTACTGAATTGTTCCTCTGCTTAAATGGTTTTTCAGGAATAAACAGTCCTGATGGAAGTAAATTCCCTAGAAAGAGAATTAAATACCAAAGTAACTCCTGCTGAATTTAACAAGACTGACCTCCAAAGCACTCCTCCTTTCTCATCTTCTTCAGCACCCCAGCTTTGCTTCAAAAACAGAGGTGAACTTGCCTTGCTGAAGAGGTGGGGTGGGAGGAGAAACAGCCTTGGACTCTATCTACACAGCATGCACCATGTAAATAAATCATGTGGAGATGTGGCATTTTAAAGTCATAAAGGGAATTCAGACCAAATTTAGCCACACAGCATTGAAATCCCAACTAGGTATAAATTACTGCACCATCTTTCATATCTCTCTCTCTCTATCTATCTATCTATCTATCTATCTATCTATCTATCTACCTACCTACCTACCTACCTACCTACCTACCTACCTACCTATATTGCCTTCAGGATTCTGTCAGTAAAATAACCATGGTTGCTAGTAGTCTCATATGATTTAGAAGTGATTTTAGTGCTTCAAATAGATTCCCTAACTTCCACTCCCTCCCATTGCTTGGGTTCTAAAGATACAGGGGAATAAATCCAGAATAGGAGCAGGTAAATCATTTTTTAAAAAACAACAATCCTTTTCAGGGGAAGAGACGGATGTGCTTAACTGAAATGAATGAGATTTAAGGACTCTTTGGTAAAACCAGAAGGATTGCAGCATCTTAAATCTGGCACTAAGCAGAGCCCCTGTAAATACCTGGACACTTACTTCCAGGTGAACCTGAATGATAATGTATGGCTTCACAGTCGAGGCCGGGGCATTTGATGCTTAACACTCATTCAGAGAATTGGTCCACTTCCATAACCAATTTTAAACAGCTTGAAAGTGATTTAATGATCAATGTTTCCCAAGAACCTTAGATACTGTTGTGGAGTGGCTGCCATAAATTCTTTGTTGGAGATAATTAGCTGCTGCAAAGAGCATCAATTCCAAGGTCCCTTAAGTTTGAGGTATTGGGCTAGAAAGCAGTTTAAATCTGCAATGTAAATATACTTGACCCCATTCAAATTAATCCTCCCTCCCATTGATCCTAAGAGCTCGCCCAATGATATGTTCAGCTTCAGACAACTAATATATCCCCCACCCCACACATGCCAGCTGTTTTTTTATCTCCCTCCTAAATGTTGTCCAAGTGCCACACATGGGGCACAGTCCTTTGTGTACCTACTTGAAAGTAAAGCTCAATAGGCTTACTTCTGAGGAGTGAGACTGTTAAAATGAAATCTGGTTTTAATCTTGGCCATCAATTGATCTTTACCCAGAAATAGCCATTTTGTTTACAATTTGCAAATGGGTAAGAGGATGGAGCAGTGGTTAAATCAAGGCTACCCATGCTGAATAACACAGCATCTCATTGAATCTGGACCAAAGAAAACTGGCTTAATTCCAGGCATCTTAAATTTTCTTTGCTCTCCCCTCTACAAGTTTGAAATCATCAGTTTTAAATAAACACTTTACATGTAATTTCTCACTCCCTCCTGTGAGCTTTTGCATCAGTTAGAGGCCAGTAAATGCAGCCAGAATGAAACAGACAAACAAACAAACATATAGAACCAACTGCTTCATAGGTTGCACTGATCTATTGGACTAAGACTGTCAATCGATTTCTATGAAGGGGTCACACGAAGGGCAAATTACCTCTAATAGGGAGTTGGAGATTCATCTCAGGACAAGGAAAGTCACATGGGATAGTCGAAAGACAATTGCTTCACTAGTTTTGCACAAGAGCCATTCTAGATTACAATATCATTTGCATACTTCTTACCAAAAAAGTCCAAAGCAATGCCAGATGTAAATTCAATTTGTGGAGTTTAATCTGGAGCATTTTATCATCTCCCATAATACATTCTTCTTAATTTATGAACCAGAAAGCCAATTCAGAGTCTTTTGCTTATATCAAACTGACTTTCATTGTCTAGAAGGGACTTCACACAGATCTTCCTTTTTATCTTTTCATAAATAGATTAATGAAGTGCAGGGGTCCAGCTGCTTGCTTGGTCTTTACCCTTATTTTAAAAAATAGGAATCTCATAAAAGTTGTGGCTGAGTGTGGAATTGATCCCAGATCTTTATCCCTTTTCCTAAATAATTTCCCAGTGATTGTAGTCAGAAGATGCTATTTGTAATTCCATTGTTTTAAAAACCAAATATTTTGGAAAATGCAGTGGTGCAGACCAAATTTTGCAGGAATAATAATAGCAAACTTTTGTACAGAAAAAAAACCAAAGTGAAAAAAAAATGTATATATTGGAATCCATGGATCTCTGGTATGATGATGAATGGAAAGATTTGTTTTGGGAAGCAAGGGTAGGATATACTTTTATTGTCCTGTTGTTTCTTGTTGAATAATAGAAAAGAAAAGAAAAAAGAAAAAAAAAAGGGGGGGGGGAGTTTTAATTCCTGAAATCACTTTTCTCCTTCCTTTTTTGAATTGAATTCACAATTAAACATGATTTTAGTTGAATTCATAATTAACCATAAACTGAACAAAATTGTTTTCTATGGTCAATTTTATTTTCTTACTTCCAGATCACAACCAGATGATAGCATTCCATACTTACTATGGGTTTGTCACACATTATTACTGTCAGATCTGTAGTCTAAGTTATTAAGTTTAAGTTACCCCATCCCAGCAATGATCATATTTATAAAACTGTTAAATGTTTACTATTTCAGCTGTCAACAAGTATGATTTAACAAAGAGGCTTTTTATAAGCTGAAACAACTAAATATAAGCTAAAACAATAAACTAAAAAGTAAAAGCAGCAATGGCTAATGTGAAAGAAACTAAAACTGAAATCCAGATCAATAATGTTATTTAATTACCAGGTTTTCAAAGTGATGTGCACATTTTAGAATTCTTCATTAGTCATACTCCACTCCCCCCTCAAAAAAAATCAGCTTAAAAGTGTTGAATGAAAATAAAGGGGACAATAATTCATGAGCAAATTTCTGATGTGGTTTTTCCTAATGCACTAACACCAGAAACGGTGGAGGGGGCTGCAACATTTTTTTTTTAAAGGGACACAGAAATTACATTTTAAAAATATGTGACTTGAGATACATTGGATGTATATGTTAAGAGTACTCAAATTATTTACAGATGGCCTAGTGATGATTATGTACTTCAAGTCATTATTGACTTAGCCATCACATAGATATGTTTTTGCCATGACAATCTGTCCTTAAACTAGTCCTTCAGCTCTTCCAATGGTGCATTCATGTTACTATAACTTAATCTACCCATTTTGCTACTGGTCCTCTTCTTTTTTTTTCTGCCACATTTCCCAACATTAGATCTTTCTCCAGAAAGACAAGTCTTATCATAATGTATCCAAAGTAGGATAATTTGAGCCTGATCACTTAGTGAGAACTCTAGGCTGATTTGTTCAATTGGTCTATTTCTTGGCTGTCCTTGGTACATTCTTAGGAGTCTATGCTTAGTGATGGCACTGACCTATTTAAATGCAATAAAATAAATCATTAAATGAGTTGTTGGTAACTATAGGATTAGGCTTGTGGGCAGAACAAGATGGAGGGTTCCCAAACACAGCTGGATCGCTTACTACATTTCATGGTAAGTTGGGAGAACGGGTAGTTGGGAGACATCCAAAAGTCCAAACTTGATAAAATTGATTATAATGAGCCATTTCCCATAGTAGGGCTAAGTCCTGAAAAGATGAGAGCTCAAAATCAAAAAAGGATAATTGTCAAGGAATATCCAAAGGAGCATGTTTCCTGCTGCTGGGTTTCAGATAAATGTGTGATGAGAAAAGGCAGCCTCCAGACAAGATCCTGAGCCTGACCTTTTCTATTTACATTCTCTTGGGCCCAACCCCCCTTGGATAGTTCCAGTCGTTTGAGATTATGGCTCTAACTACTCACCCATGGAAGCAGCTCCTTCTCCAAAGGCTTTTTAAGACCAGGAGAGAAAGAGGAGCTGACAGACTGGCTTCACCTGAGGGCAAGTTCCAGACTGATGAATTCTCTCATCTGGATGGGCTGGGTTTTTTGTTTTTGTTTCTCCAGCACCTTTTGGTTTGCTTGTGCAAAAGGGAGAGGATGTGGAGGACTTCATGCTGCCTACGGCACCTCAGTGGACTTTTATGATTTTATTGCATTGAAATTGGTGGTATAAAAAAAAAAAAACGGGGGAAAAAAAACTACTCTCCCTTTGGAAACCCCTCTCCTTTTCATAAATGCAAATGTTGGGATCCTGGCAAGGAGGATATTCCTAACTGGGAATCTCCTCTTGAAATATCCAGTTCTACCTCATTTCCTCAAATGCAAAATTACAAGATTCTTTGTTATTCCTGCTGCAACAGTGATACAACTTCCCCACCCGACCCCCCATTTGTTTCAGAGCCTCATTTCAAACCCTGCAAAATGTCATATTCTTCAAACACAGAGAAGGGGGAGGGGGAGAAAAAAGCATTGAGTTTGCATGTGTCTGTATTTGACAATCTTGGATGACTTGAAATGAATCTCTCTCTCTCTCTGTGCGTGTGTGTGCGTGAGAGAGAGAGAGAGACTTCCTTAAATGGCGCCTTTGCTTGCCATTCATTTGCGTTGAACGTTTTCTCAATCGGCATTTGATTACTAAAGTCTGCAGCATTGTGGTAGGACAAAGGTTGGGGCTGAAGACCAGCCAGAGAACAAAGTTCCGGTCTTGATCCTTCGCGGGGAGGGCATGTTTGCAAAAAATAAAAAAATAATCTTTACTTTAACCTTCAGCAAGACGCCGCGCTCTCCTCCCTCTGTCCCGCCCTACCCAAGCCACCCCATCTGCCTTGGCCTTTCTACAGCTAAGGTTCTAGCCAGCTTCTCTGGGAGTTTATTCTGCAGGTCGCAATCATAGTTCTCTCCTCCTCCCATTCCCAAGTCTGTGGCTTTGTCTTTCTGAATTCGTTAAGTGAGGGCACTCAGAGGTCACTGGCTAGAGGAGCAGCTCCTCTCTCCTCCCAGTTTTGCCTATTCTTTGCTTTCGCTGGCCCCCTCTCCCCACAATTCAGTTTTCAGCAGTGGGAATGCCCAGAGTCCAGACCCTTCACTGTGGCTTAAGCCTGCAGCCAGGTTGTACACATTTCCATAGCAGCCTGGAAGGTTCTCTTGGCAGGATTCCTCTGAATAACCCCAATCCTGTAACAGGTTGCACAATGAACATCTGGGTTCTTGGAGGGATCTGCAGAAGGCATGATTTTCATGCCATTCTCTGTGGCTGAGTTTATGCAAGTGAAACGAAGAACTCATTATTTAATGTTCAGTATGACTTCCCCACCTAGCCTCAAGGAGTCCTGCCTTAGTTTTGGGACATTGCTAAAAGTATTGGCTCTGAGAGCCTAAGCCATTCTGTCAGAGCTGGAGGGAATGGCTACCACTAAATCTACTTCATGCACGTCTCCCTTGCTCTTCCATGTTGTAGAAGGATCCCAAGCCCAGATGCCTGAAATGGAACCTTTGTAATTTGAAAAGCGTCTGTCTGTCTATTTTATCAAATTTATATGGCTGCCCATCTTTCATAAAGCAACTCTGTATGGTGTACAACAGTCCAATAAACCAGTAGAAATATGAAACAATCATTATCTAAAATACATAATAATTAAAAAGCTTTAAAAACAAAATTGACAGAAACTAGTAGGCAGAGGAATATTAACAGTAAGGGAGCCACCTCACTAGTTCAGAGTGTTAGAAAAAACAGGTGGCCAGTTGTGATTTATTTCCTCTTGCTGCAATCTTTTTTTATATATAAGTTTATTTATTTAACAGTGTAAAACATAAAAATTCAATATCTATATATCTGAGTGCAATTGACTTTGAGATATAGTAATGATAATAGTAATGTTCTTAATATCAATAATAATCTAATAATAATATTAATTATCTATTTTAGTAAATCTTCATTGTAATTAATCCTTCTCTTATACTTTTAGGTTTCTAACTTCTGTTTCTGCTATTTAGCCATTGATAAAACAAATCCCATGTTAAAAAATATTCAGTTTCTTCCTTCTTAATTTTAAGTGTTAATCTATCCATTTCTGCATATTCTAATATTTTTTATTCCAGTTTCATCTGTAGGGATCTCTTCATTTTTCCATTGTTGTGCAAACACAATTCTGGCTGCTGTTAACACATGTAAAATTAAATATGTATTCCCTTTATTATATTTTTCTGGTAAAATACCCCCCAAAATATTTCTGGCTTTAGAACTATTATATGTTGCTTTACTATTTTTTTCTAGCCATGTATGTATTTTTGTCCAATATTTTTTTTCCTTTGGACATGTCCATCACATAGGAATCTGGTATCTGATTACACTTCCAACGCTTAGCAGACATCTTCTCTAATCTTGCTGGTGGAAAATGCCATTTATAAAACATTTAATATAAATTTTCTTTCTGTACAGTTGACATTGTTACTTTATAATTCCTATCCCATAGTTTGCTCCAACCTTGAACATTTTAGATGTGTCGTTGGACTTCTCCCTGATTCCATGGGTAACCTAGGTGGAACTGTAGGAGCTGAAATTCAATATATCCGGAGGACACCAGAATAGAGAAACATACCGTAGGATACTATTGCCTATCAAAAAAGAGATTCACTAAACTGTGTCCTTTGCCTGGAAATCATGTAGGCACTATTTGTAGATCAATATGTGGCAGTGGGAGTGCCTTTGAAAATTGAACTAATATAAAATTTCTATACTTACCGTACTTGATCTGCAAAAAAAAAAATCTCTTTTTTTTTCTTCTCTTCAATTATGTCTCATACTTGGTGACTATCTGGACAAATTCCTGCAGTTTTGTAAGCAAGGTTTTTCAGAAGTGGTTTGCCTTTGTCTCCATCTCTAGGGCTGAGAAAAGTGACTGGTCCATGTCACCCAGCTGACTTTATACTTAAGGCAAGGTTTCCCAGTTTCTAACCTGATGCCATAACCACCACACCAAACTGGCTCTCTGAATGACCACTAGATGGCAGCAGATAATCTGTGTGTTGGTATGTTTTTATTGCCCTCCAGAGGTTGTCTGGATTTTTGTAACTCAGATATAGTTGGACTGCTGCTTTATTTTTTCTCTTTACATATTTTTTATATTGAATATTAAATAAATCATTAATTAATGTTAGTTCACACAAGCAGGTTACATTTTAATTAATTCATCAGCTGGCTTTTTCAGGTGTCCACAACGAGTGTGTAAAATGTGTGACATTTTGAAAGTGATAGTGCTATTCAAACATTCACAAGATCCCTTTGGATGGTAATTTCAAACTAACACATGAAAACCTTTCTCTTTAGCAACTTACTTCTTGATGCATTTCTATAGTTTGCTTCTGGGCTTGTAGATTCCCATCTGCTGCCACACTTTCCACCTCTCTGCTCTTTCGTTGTCACATCAAAAATTGTACACAGAAATTTGCCCAACTTGCAGTTGCACTGAGGATAACGTACATTTTTTTTTTTTAAGTCAACTTTGGAAGAGAGCTGTCTACAGAAAATGTGCATGTTTGTTTTGTCTCTCATTTAGCAAAGAGTAAAATCTTGTGCTTTCCATGCAATAAATGGACTTGTATATCACAGACATGACAGATGGGGAACACTGTGAGGCAAGGTCAACTTGGGGAGAGTCCAAAAAGTCAAGACAATAAACATAAACATGCAAAGTCCTGTCTATTTTATATGTGGTTTCAGTCATGTGGTGGCATTTTTGGACCCCACCTTTGGATGCTGACAGAGGCTGTCAGACATTTATTTTGGTGACTTAAGGTCAGCTTGACTCCTGGCACTGCCTAGACTAGTCCTTGCAGTTCTCTTGGCAAGGTTTTCTGAAGTGGTTTGCCCTTACCTGCTACCTAGGGTTGAG
The DNA here is from genome assembly GCA_033807585.1 of Hydrophis major. Taxonomy (NCBI): domain Eukaryota; kingdom Metazoa; phylum Chordata; class Lepidosauria; order Squamata; family Elapidae; genus Hydrophis; species Hydrophis major. The sequence continues at coordinate 214,775,796 of CM066329.1, forward strand.
AATTAGTGACTGGCACAAGGTCATCCAGTTGGCTTTCTGCCCAAGCAGTATTGGAATTTTGCTGTTTTCTAGCTTGGTGCCATAATTACTACATCAAATTGGCTCCTGCTGTGAGACATACTCTGAGGTAAATAAATCTATGTTATAAGTGTGAATGTAACAAACATACTTTTAACTTCTTGGCTTCTTAAGAATAGCATTTTTAATGTGGCATAAATATAGAGGGGATCACCACATTATTAAAACATAGTCTTCATCACTACTTTCCTCTCCTTTGTAGATACTACTAGGTGGGAGAGAGTGACTAGCCCAAAATTATGCAGTGAGTTTTAGTAGCTGAGTGTGAATCTTTCTTTTCCTAGCTGTGATCAAAAATTTCAGCACTGTACCATATTGCCACTTCCACATGACTGTGAATTTGTAATAAAAATGAATATAGTATTCAAGGTTGTCACAAATAATATAATTAATATAACAATATAATATAATATAATAATAAATAATAACACAGTTGCCAAAATGTCTCATTGGAACACTTGTAAACATTATCACGTTCCTGTAATGAAAAATAGAGTTGAACATAGGGAACATAGAGTTGAAAAAGTAGTAAAAAATGAGCAGGTTAAATACAGTGAGATTTCCAAATACAAACTGACAAAAGTCATCACTCTTAACACACCAAGTTTAACTGTGTTTCAGAAGAAAAAAATGTGGACAATTGATGTGACAATAGCAGGAGATATTAGAATAGAAGACCAAGAATTAGAGAAGATCACAAACTGTCAAGTTCTGAAAATCAAAATTGAAAGCCCATGGCATGAGGTGGTTATGGTAGTCCCAGTGGTTATTGGCATACTGGGTGCCATTCAAAAAAAAAAAAAATCTGCACATCAACAAATTTTCCACCTGTCAATTACAAAAGACCACACTGCTTGGATCCACACATACATTGCTCTGATATATTATGTCATCTTAGGTTCTTGGGAAGAACTTGATATGAAGGCCAATACCAGCTAAAAAATTGGCAGGTATGAATTCACATTGTTGTAAATAAATCATAATGCATCACCACAAAAAAGTCTACATAGTGTATTAATACCTGGCAACAGCAGAATAGAAGAGAAAACACTGGAGAAAATCACAAAATATAAACACCTGCAAATAGAATGACTGGAACATCTTTAAAAAAAGCAATAGTACCAATTTCAATAGGTCCTTGGTTGTGGTTTCAAAACATCTGGAACACCACTTGAAGACCATTAACACTAACAAAATCACCCTAGTCAATTGCAAAAGGCAGCTTTACTTAGAATAGCTTACATCCTGTGATAATAACTTGAATGTCATTCAATAACATCAGCCTATCTCAAATCCTCCGGAAGGATTCAATAGGTAGGCAAACTGTATGAGCAACCATTATGTAGCACTTGAACACCATCAACATTGACAAAATCACCAGTAGCCAATTGCAAAAGGCAGCTTTGCTTGGAACAGCCTAGTGTGCTGCTATGTACAGGGGTTTTCAAACTTGACAGCTTTAAGGCTCGTGGACTTCAACCCCCAGAATTCCTCCTCCAGTTATGTTAGCTTGGGAATTCTGGGAGTTGAAGTCCACAAGTCTTAAATTTACCAAGTTGGAAGAACCTTGTGCTGCAGTATGTCTCAAATTCCTTCCAAACTCCCAGCACATTCTCTATGGGATCACTCAGAAATAGCTACAGAAGCTGCAGTTTGTACACAGTTCAGCCACTCCTCAATTATTAGGATGTTGCATGGGAATGAATTTTAGCTCATGTACACAGGTTGCCTAATGGCGTTGGGATCAAATACATGTAGTCCTCAAGTTATGACCACAATTGAGCCCAACATTTATGCTGCTAAGTGAAACATTTGTTAAATGAAATTTGCTCCATTTTACGACTTTTCTTGCCACAGTTGTTAAGTGAATCATCGCATTTGTTAAGTTAGTCACACAGTTGTTAAATGAATCTGGCTTCCCCATTGACTATGCTTGTCAGAAAGTCGCAAAAAGTGATCACATAACTCCGGGGCACAGCAACCGTCACAAATACGAACCAGTTGTCCAAGCATCTGAATTTTGATCACATGACCATGGGGATGCTGCAAAAGTCGTCACTGTGAAAAACGTTTATAAGTCACTTTTTTGGTGTAACTTTCAATGGTCACTAAATGAATTTTTGTAAGTCGAAGACTACCTTTTTTACTTTAACAGTTTGTATGCAAGGGTGGGGGAATTTCTTGGGGGGGGGTCAGATTCAAACATAAAGCAGCGTATAGCTGCCTGGCAAATAAGATGGCTTATTCTTCAGGAGCTGCTCTGTAATTGCATCTGTATTCTTCAGAGGTGAGGATCCCAAGGAGTGGCTGTAGCATGCAGATGAGATAGTTCACGTATCACATGTGTTTATCAGAGCTGTGGTGGCGCAATGGTTAGAATACAGTATACAGGTTACTTCTGCTGACTGCTGGCTGCCTGCAGTTTTCAAATTGAATCTCATCAGGCTTGAGGTTGACTCAGCCTTTCCTCCTTCTGAGGTCAGTAAAATGAGGACTCAGATTATTGGGGGCAATATGATGATTCTGTAAACTGCTTAGAGAGGGCTGTAAAGCACTGTGAAGCGGTATATAAATCTAACTGCTCTTGCTTTTGCTATCATGCCAGAAGTTTGTTTGTTTGTTTGCTCACCACTTGTTGAAGATTGGCTGATGTGTTGGTGGTTGCTTTTGGAAATTGTTATCTATGTGCTTCTAACATTCATTGTGTTTATTTTCACTGCGTATCCATTTCTAGCAATTTCGAATGGCTTTGGTGGCAGCAAATGCAATAGTGGCGCATTATATTAACAAGGAGAAGTTTGACAACGATGAAATAAAAAACACTTTATTTAATTTTTACCTGGAGTAAATTTGTTTGACCCCTAAGAGGGAAATGCTTTCATTACCTATTAATAAAGAGTATACATCAGTAAAATACCAATCAAACATTGATTGATTTAGAAAATTGATGTCATTCAGTTCAGATGTCCAGAGCAAATAGTCAGATTGGTTTATCTGAGTCAGGTTTCTAAATTGATTTACGAGGGAAGAAAACCCAATTTCTGTATGTGTACGAAAGTGTGAATCCTCAAAATCAGTTGGGAAATTTCTGATACCGTTTTCAGACAAACACTGTGATTTAGTTCAGAATGTTTTGGAGATTTGGGTGGAATTCCCTCAAATCTAAACTCTGAAGTGAACACCTGCATATTCTGTCCCACCATTGCAATTTTTAAGGAGTTATAGGTTTCCATAAATTGTATGCATATTCACTTAAAAGTATATTCACAAACTTGAAAAAATGGTGGGTAAGGGACTTTCATGATTGCTCATTCTGTAGTCCTTGATGGCCCCTCCCTCCCTTTCCTTATGTATAAAGGAGACATGGAAAACCAGCCTGCCAAACTGAAAATGCCTTCAAATGGAGGACTGACAGTCTGTCAAACAGAGAACTGTTTGCATCCTTTTGTTTACATAAGTATGAAGCCCATGTATTAACTTGTACAAGGAGCCGGTGTCAGTGGAGCAGGATACTTCAAAAGAGCATGACCTTTGCGAAGACAGCAGCCAGAGAGTTAGCATTAAATTAAAGATCCTAAGATAGAGAGAGGTACCAGGACAGGCACCCTGTTGTAATTGGAATGATCTCTATTGTCTAGATTCTTTTAAAAGGACAATTAGCCTGTCCCATATGGCAGGCAAACAATGGCTGGAGATGCCAGAAATAACTTATAGCTCAGAATTTGATGCATTCCTTTTTTTAAAAAAAAAAAAAAATTATGTGACAGACTGGAGAAAAGTTCTAATTTTGGCATAACATTTGCATAGCTGGCTTCTTTGTGCTTCTGTGAGTCTAGGGCAGAGTCAAGGGTGTGGCATGTGGAATACAGTCATGAGTTGCAGTGTGGTCAAGGGTGTGGCATGTGGAATAGTCATGAGTTACAGTGCGGTTCAGGTGAGGGCCAACCAAGCTGTTCCAATTCAGATGAATAGTAATTCCCAACAAGGAAGCTTGTGCAGAACTGATAAGGTGTTCTGTTTTCTACTCTTTGTTTCAGAGAGTATAACAGTTACAACACTGATTTGTACTGTTTGTAAGCTTGTTATATAGGAAAGCATTCACTGTCCAAGATATGTGAGTGCTCATCAAATAGTCAGCACAATGATCTGTTTTCAGTTTTTAACCTTCTTCTCTCATTTTTAGTTTTCCGGGTGAACCACCATCTACCAGCTAGCACAGGGCTGTGAGTACACACACCCAATTTGCACAAACAAAAGCATTGCCACGTATGATCTGATAGTGCACCCATATCCACTTTTCCCTCAAACTGGATGGTTTGGAAGAGAAAACACTAGTCCCAGTGCCTCTTTCTTCTCCTTGCTAAATTGTTCAGAGAGGAATTCTGAATGAAAATGCAAGGAACCTGGTTGGACAGTATCTGGTCTAGGGAAGGCTGATCTCGGAAATGAGAGCATGCAATTGTTTGAGCTTTTCTGTTAAAACAGGAAAAACAGGCGAAAGAGCAGACATTGGGCCTGGTTTTCTCAATGTTCACTGAAACAGTAGTTTTTGATCAAACCTGGAATTTGGAGAACTTTAGGCAGCTCTTCTTCCTGTATGTTTAAGGCCATCTTTCTCCAATTTAGTATCCTCTAGTCTAGAATCTTGATACTTTAGGAATACAACTTCCAAACCCCCATCGCCATTTTTCTTTCAAGATAAAAATTAAAGGAATTTTGGTTCTTCTAGTGATCTGGATTGTACTAGGTCACAAAAGCCTGTTTTAGGTATACGATCCATGAAAACAAACTCATTGTCACTCACTGGACAAGCTGACTTGTCCAAGTTAGAACAACTTTAACCAGATTTCTCCCCCACCCTACTGCATAGCATTTGTTGGATACAACTCTGATCATCCATTCTTACCAAACCGGTGGAGGAAATTTGTTTGGATATGTCTGTATTTGTATATAGTACAGAGACAAGCTATGTAGTATCATCCAAATGTTTGGACTAGAAATCTATTTTGCATCTTCTAGTCAACATGGATGATGGCCAGGCACTCTGGAATTTCCATAATCCAAAATATTTGAAGCACTTAAGACACCCTACTCCGAAAGTATTGAAGTGGTGTTAAATGTAGTTTTGAGAGCATGTATACTGTATTTCTGAGGCAGGGGGCTAGAAACAACAACAAAAAGGATATATGGAAAAATGTTGAGTAGTTTCATAAAGTACCCAAACTTTATTATAAAAAAAACATTCAACCGTCTAATTACAGAGCTGAACATGCCATTCAGATGTACTGTATAGGTGCTTATACATTTGAGTGCATAAGTGCAACACTTAGGACTGTATTAGGACCAGAATTTCTGTTGCTAAGCAAAGCAGCTGTTAAGTGAGTCATGCCCAAAGTCACAACCTTTTCTCTCCTGTGGTTGTTAAGTGATTCATTGCAGTCACTATATGAATTCAGCTTCCACCATTGATTTCGCTTGTTGGAAGCCAGCTGGAAGTTTGCAAATGGCAATCACATAACCCTGCATCTGTCATCAATATATGCCCATTGCCAAGCTCTCAAACTTTGATCATGTATCTGTGGGGAAGATGGGATGAACCACTGGTCTTTGCACTTATGGGATGGGATGAAGCACCGGTCTTCGCACTTATGACCATAAGTGCGAAGACCGGTGCTTCATCACTTTTTTTCAATGCTGTTGTAACTTCAATTGGTCACTAAATGAATGGCTGAGGACGACCTGTGTCTTTCTTTTCCTAACACAATATTGTATAGATTGCAATCAAACACAACCTTTCCCAATAATATTGAATGAGATGAAACTTCACTTTTCTGAAAGTATGTAGGATTGTGCTGCGAGTTATGAACTAGGAAGCCTCATGGAATGCTCTACCTCCTTTGGGGGCTTTCTAGAAAACCCTTTATTACTCTGATTCAAACACCCTAATTCAGGGGTCTCCAACCTTGGCAACTTTAAGACTTGTGGACTTCAACTCCCAGAATTCTGGGAGTTGAAGTCCACAAGTCTTAAAGTTGCCAAGGATGGAGACCCTTGCCCTAATTTGTATCCAGTGGTACCTCAAGGCAGGACACTGAGGCAGAAGTTCAGACTCTGCTCATTAGAAAAAGAAAGCTTCTCATATATATTAGAACTGGTTTACTACATGTTGAAACAACAATAGTAACTGTAATGCACTCTCCAACATTGCACTTGTAAAAAATAAGCACAGGACAGTAATAACAGAATATCAATTTAATATGAAAATAAATATGATATATCACAAAACTAGGCAGCCAGGTTCTAAAGAAATAGAGAAGAATACCAAGCAGGTATTTACAATTTAAAAAGTGCCTCCAGTTTTTGTCACCACACTATAAAAAAGCTGTTGAGACTCTAGACTAAGGAGCAGCTCCAGGCCACAGTGTATATACTGTCCAGAATTAAGATTTTATAGTGCTATAAGATGAAAGCAATAATGAGATATAGAAATGTGGGTGAAAGAGGGAAGATTCAGAGGAACCTAGACTGCAGAATCTTAAACTCAGATCAGCAAAACAAGCAAGAACATAAGAGAGGAGACCTGCCAGTAGACTGTGGCAATAATCTGAGATGTGATATAAGTGTTGCCTGAATAGGGACTTGGACTTATCGTGTGTCAAGTGGCAAGTACACCACAGTTATACAGATGAAAATGTGTGGCTTTTTCTGTAGTGGCAGTGAATGACTGCAAGGGCAATTTCTTAACCACCCACAGTCCTGAATTTCTGGCAACAGGGGAAAGGGTTCTTTAAGTTCGGTTATTACATTTCCCAAACCACAGTACTGAATATACAGCTTGTGAATAAGATGAGCAAGCAGCTTTATACAACTTTGTTATTTGAATTACTGGGAATGCGTTTGTGAAGAGCTTTCACACTTACAAGTCTGAACCACTAGATAACTATGAAATATGCCTTATTATGTTTCACTGCTTATTTGGGATAATAATATCCATTTTCTCTTCTGCAAATGATTATCATAACCCAAACGATGATAACTTATATTAATGGAGTACTAAAACTAAGCCCCCTAATCATTTTAACAAGTCTTTGTAATTCTTTTGTCCTTTTTTTGGCTGAAGCACAGAATCTGCTTCTGGATATTATCTTCTGACAGAGCTACAAATGTTTGAGTCTGTTTTCCATAGCCGCAATTTGGGGTCTAGTACTCTGAAAATAGCATCAGAGTTTAATGTGCTATATGAATTGTTCACATAAACAGAATGGACCACTGAATTCCCATAACAGAATGGACCACATCAATTCACCTGATTATTAAGCTGGGATAACTTTTTTCACTAGTTTATAGTTATTATTCACCAGTCAAGAAATGGGATAGTACTATAGTACAGAGGTTGAACATTTAGTGTGGAAAGTTTAGCTTCAATTTTCAGAGTTAAGTAAGGCAAGGAAATTTAAAACATTGTAAGCATTCTCCCAGTCAGAACTGATTATATTAAAATAAAATTTGATGATGACATCACTGGATAAGGGTATTCCTACATTGGATCAACACTTGCATCAAAAATCATTTATCTTGCTTTTGTCTTGAACGATATGAAAGAGCCTAGGTCTGTGGATCAAATGACTGTTGTTTTTTATTGTGTTGTGCCGGTGGTATCTGTTATATTTTCATGTTTGAAAGATTAAACTTCTTTGATCTTAGAGGATTCATACAATTTGGTGTAAGTAACCGGGAATCTCTTTTTGAACTCTTCAGGAAACACTTATGATGATGTGGTGATGATGTTATTCGGATACAATCCGATCTGGTGTCATATTTGGTTTGAAGATAAAAAACAGGTTGGGTTATATTGGTGGATAAAATGTGGAACAAGGGAAATAGAACTCTTACCAGTTCTTTTAGATTTTCAGAGGATCTTTTGATGTCATCGCCTTTTTTCTGAATCAACTGTCCAGCTTGGATGTTATTACAATTTCATTCCTTTCTAGAGAACTCATCTCACAAGTGGTGCTTAGGGATTAGAACTCTACTTGGCCTAATAGATTAATGGATGTCACAAAGTTATCTCCTATGGTTTTTAATACCTACATGGAACCACTAGATTAATCATCCTGTAGATTTACTTTCACGTACTAAAGATTTCCAGGCCTAACTTCTACCTCTGTGGGCTTATGAAGGGAAGCTGTAGGACTTTTGAACTGGTGGATCTGAAGCAGGATGGGATTAGGCAATGGAAAGCATGCTGAAATATAATCTGTAAAAAAATAGGTACCCATGATCAGGGAATTCAACCACTTTGGATGAACCAGTTGCACTTTGCTTAAAATACCATGTCCTCTACATATGACCACAATTGAGCCCAAAATTTCTGTTACTAATTGAGATGTTAGGTGAGTTTCCCCCCATTTTATGACCTGTCTTGCTGCAGCTGTTAAGTGAATCACTGCGGTTGTTAAGTTAATAACATGGTTGTAAAATGAATCTGGTTTCCCCATTGACTTTGCTCATCAAAAGGTCTCAAATGGTGATCACATGACCCCAGGACACGGCAACCATCATAAATATGAGCTAGTTGCCAAGCACTTGAATTTTGATCACATGATCATGGGGAATGCTACAATAGTCATTAAGTGTGAAAAACAATCATAAGTTACTGTTCTGTACCTTCATTAGCATTCTTGAAACCCCCCGCTTTCATTGGCCAAAGCGCGGGGCGATCTGATTGGTTTAGCGAGCCGTGCTGATTGGCCCGCTAAGAATCTCCCGCGATTGGTGGATACGAATCGCGGGAGATTCAAAGTGGTGCCATTGGCCACGGCCGCCGCGGCTTGAGAATAAAAAGCCGCTGTTTTCTCCCTTGGATCCAGATCGGTTCCGGGAACCAATAAAGAGCTGAAACCTAGTCACCGCCTCCTGGTCTCTTTGCCGACGGACACGACAGTTACCTTTTTTTCAGTGCCATTTCACTAAATGAAACGGTTGTCAGCCAAGGACTATTTGTTTGCAGTCAGAGAGTCCTCCTCAGCTTTGTCCAAAATGGGATATTCAAGTAGCATTACTGACCAGGTGTGCTTCCTTAGTTGCGTGTGCTGTTACTCCCAACTGCAATCTTATCACACGTTAGTTCTTTTGTAGCTTAGCATCCGTGTGGAGCTAACCCATTTAGTTCATGTATGGTTCACTCTATTGCATGAACCTCAAATATTGGTCATTTCAATAATCAGATCAAACTGTTAACATCAAACCTCAATGCTTTACTTTTCTGTAATAATATAAACTAGCCATTTCTATGATGACAAATCAATCTAATCAGTAAAGCTCAAAATCAAAGTTCCATTTTTTCTCCACCTCAAGTACATTATTCCACTGCATCAGAGGGAGTCTGAAGTGAACACTTTTCCTTCTTTTCTCATCCCCGCCACTTTTCTTTCCTGTTTTCCTCCCCACTGTGTCTTGCTATTTGCTTGTATATTTTTATAATTTATTCTATAATCTAATAAAACGTTTAGGAAAAAAAAAACCCAGATCAAACTATTGCATATATGAAGCCATAGAAGGTGTTGTGCTGTCAGATAGTTCAAACCAACTGTATTGGTTGCTAACACATTTCCAGCTCAAAATGAAAATGTGATTGAATTTTAAAAGCTTTAAATATTTGGAATCTAGATCAAGGAAGGATTTCCTTCATTCATTCTAACTTTCCAACACCCTGAAGTCAGTATCTCTATGTATGTATGTTTGTACTGTATGTGCCTAGCTGTAGGAGTAACTACATGACCCAGAAGGAAAGATAGAGGGAAACCTGTAGTAACTATTGCTTATAGACTCTGACCTGATTCCTATTAACTCCATTGCTAGACAGTTTGAAGAGGAACCCAGAGACATATTTATTTACCTCAGTTTATCTTGGAAGAAGACAATGGCAAGTCACTTCTTCGCTGTTGTTAATAAATGTATCACCCCAAATATCTTTACAATAGAGTTGGCAGTAACTATCTGCTTTTGGCTAATCTTGATTAAGCTAAGCTAGGTTGGATCTGGATAATATTTCCATAGGATACCACCAGGAAAGGCTAGAGTTATAAATTAGGCCGAGAAGCTGAAAAAAAAAACACCCCAGAAAAAGGCATGGTAAATCATGTGAGAGTTTGCCTTCAAACATGCCATATAAATCTTTTCAATAAATAATTTAATAGAAAAACATGAGCTATTGGGCTGGAGCCAGATGGAGTATTGTATGAATGAAAAAGTACCTCCTGTTCACAGGTGTCACCAAGAACCAGCAAGCACATCTAACTAAAAAGGACCAGGGATCTTCACCGGTTGTCTTTGTAGCCCATTGTATCATTTCTGGAAAGAGCTTTGGTAGCTTTTTGGCAGAGTTCGAAACAACGAGGCAAGAAAAATACAAGAATCCTCACCCTACCCCTTCCAAGCCAAGCAGAAATCTCCCAATCTTGATCTAACTTATTAGTTACCAAGCTGGTGTAGGCACTATGAGATTAAAATATTGATTTCCTATATTTACATGGCTTCCAATCAACAAGGGGACTCTGAATGGCTTACAAAAGAAAAGGGGAAAAAACAATATCTAACAAGAATGTGAAACCACAATATATTACACCAGCTAACAATCATTATGAATGAAGAAATCCTCAGTTTATATGTTAACCTTGCTTTGGTATGTTTAGGCTTAGATACACTACCTCAACTCCTTGTATCTAAAATATGGAAGTGGTTAATATGGGTCTAAGGGAACAACCCCTGAGATAGTAGATTTTGAAACTGATTTATATGCTAGTTCTGCACCTTGTAATTGCTACAATAAGTTGGGGCTGATAGAAACAAAGGTCATATTGAACCATTTATACAATGATCCTAAACATGCTTACTCAGACTTCAGTGTACTTGGGTGTTCTGATGCTTAACTGAAAAAAACTAGTACAGTATTTCTTTGTATTACAATATTTCTAAATTTCTAATATTACAATTTTTCTAAAAATGGTAAATCTATGTCCAGGAGTGATAATTTCTAGAAATATTGTACTAGTTTTTTTAGTCCATTCCAGCTGTCCTGAAATTGGGACTACGTGAAATAACCAGTTGGTAGAAAATAGGAATTCAATTCAGTGATGTAGAGTAAGAACATTAGAAATTACAAACCAACTCTTTGTGATAGTGGAAACCACATACAGTTTTAAAGTGAATCTTCTTTGTCACAAAGAAGTTCCACCTATGTTAACAGATCTGTAAAAAAAAAAAAAAAACATTTAGCAGGACAAAGCTATCTCTGTTATTTATTGATCTCTCCATGGGCTTGTCTGAATATTTATTATATTACCTGATCACTGCAACATTAACTGAAGATGTGCATATAACAGCTTATATATTTGCTATGAATAAGAGGACAGGAAGGCATGGAGGAATGTTGTCCATGGAGTCACAATAGGTCAGACATGACTTCGCAACTAACAACAACAAACATAGGAATCTTCTTATTGGGAGGAGATGTGGTACTTGAATAAATGAAATCATAGGTGAAGTGTGATGACCTGGGAGAAAACCTGAGAGCCAATTTGTTGTAGAGGTTAAGCCACCAGGCTAGAAACTGGGCAGCTGTGGGTTCTAGTTCCACCTTAGGCACAAAGCCAGCTGGGTAACCTTGGCCAGTCATCCTCTTGCAACCCTAGGAATCAGTAATGGCAAATCACTTTTTGAAAAACCTTGCTAAGAAAACTGCAGACAGTTTCCAGGAGTCAACACTGATTCAAAAGAACACATACACACACACACACACACAAAACTGGAACAACAGAGAAAGCAAACTTCCTCTACCACTGATGTCCCCACCTTTCAAATATTTGATGATGTGCACAATTTATCTTCTGTTGCTTCAGGATGGGATTCAAACAAGTAGTTAGAGATTACAAGCAAAAAAGATTTACCTACATCTTAAGGTAAACAGTGAAATCTGCCAGACCAATGCACACTTAGTGTAGAGTTATGCAAAGCATAGAGTCTTATAATATTTATTTTAAAAGATTTGTATGGCTACCCATCTTAAACAACTTTGGGCGACTGGCAACAATGTAAAGTAGAAAATACAAATAGCTTGGATATTGTGCAGACATCCTTGCCATGGAGTTGGTAATGACTGCAGCTGTCTGCTAGGTGTGCGCTCAGTGGCAGGCCCACATATGCTGCCACATAATGTATTAAATGATCCACAGGGATGGTGGAATGCAATCTTGCATTAAGGTTACTTTTTCCTGGAAGTCAGTGTTCTCTAGTAGGCAGGCAGGATTTTTCCTAGGGCAAGTCAGAATCTGAAGTTTTAATCAGGCAAAAAAAGATGGAAGGGAAGGAGAGACTCCAGAGAAGTGAAAGGAGGATGACTCACTTCTGAAATGAGTACAAAGCAATTCTCTCACATCCACAATCAAGGAGCTTCAGCTCAGGAAAAGTACTTTTAACATCCATAGGTGGAAATAAGAAATGCTAAAGTCATCAAAACATTAGGAGCACCTGCTTAAGTCTCACTGGCTCGCAGTGACATTTAACCACTTGATCAAAGTTAAGCACGTGATTAAGAACGCTTTTGGGGGGAGGGAAGTGAATTTAAGCAGGTGCTTAAAGACCACTCTCTTGGTGATAAACTAGAATGGAATATAATTGGCAAAGAGGAGGAGGGAACTGGGAGAGAAGAAAGTGATGGGGAAGCCACTTTCTGACATGAAAGTGTTATATCTCTCCCAGAAGACTTACATTTCTGTTTTTAATTCCAAAGGTGCTGTTCAAAAGGCAATTGGACTTTCAAGAATAGGATGAGAAGTGAAATGTTTTCAAGGGGGGAAAAAAAGCAAGAAAGTTGCCTTTTGAACATCAGCTTTTGGACAACCATGACCTGAATGACTGAGAATCTCCATGGACACTTTCTGTTTTTAAAATACTATGTACAATAGAAAGAAAAAAAAATGGGAATCCAGGTAATGGATGGAGTGCTCATGCCTATTAATCCATTCCTCCCAATGTGTAGTAAATAGAAAACCTGTCCCAACCCATATTAGTTTCCAGTTGTTTTAGTCAATGGTACCTGATAACTGCTAGTGCTATCAGGTTCTGAATCTAGAGGGTTTTCCTAATCCTAGTTTGGATAGACAGATAATCTGATGACTAATACAGGCTATCCTTTACTTGTAACCACAGTAGAGTCCACATTTTCCATTGCTAAACAAGGCAGTTTCTAAGTGAGTAAAAATATGTAGCTTTATCTCCATATATTGACTGTGGCAGCTCCATGAAATGTTGAGACTTTTCTTAGAGATCATTAGTTCCCACTTTTTTTTTTGATAGATTCTAGATTCCAGGAAGAGAAAGGATAGAGTGATTGTGACATTAGCTGTAACATCTGCCTCCCATCAAGTGCTCCCCAGCAATCTCAAGCTAGGGCCTTATGCCAAAGAATTCTGGGACCGTAGAACACTGAATATTCTTACTGAAGATAGTATAAACTTCCTTTTTACCATCTCCAGTAAGAATATTCAGTGTTCTTCTATTTCTAGAAGAAAATAAGTGTGAAAATATGACTCCATAATATTGGTATTCTCAGAAACAGATTATTGGAAAGGTGAATACACAGGATAAAAAGTGAACACTTTTAAATGGTAGTTATAGATAAGAATTCTTCCAGCTGGCATTTCTCATTATACCCTAGCTACCATAGCTGATGATAATGGAAATTTGTTTCAAAACATCTGAAAGGTACTGGATTGGAAGAACAATTGTGAATGGCGGACTATGGTTTCTTAGTATAAGAATATAAACTTCCACTGGGTTAACATAGTCATGTATCAATTTGGTGTCACAGTCAGAAAATTAGCATAAGATTAGAAAGTCCTAGATTAAAATCTTTGCTAATTTTGAAGTTGTTACTGTGTGACCTTGAATAATTTCCCCCTGCTCCCACTTTAACCTACTTTTAGTTTAATTGGAGAGACTATATGCAGCTGTAGAACAAATATATGAAGAATATCCACAGATATTCATCAGAAAAATGTCCTGTATCCCTGCAGAATGGATTAGTTGAAGAGTCCTGCCAAGTACTCTGCTTTCCTATATATTACTATTGGTTGATAACATTAAAACATAGCTTATCTGATTCTGCAAATTACAGCCATCTGTGTACAGTATGTATCTTCTAATGCTTACTTTACACAATGGATTTTCAAGTTCTAAAACCAGAACAGGTTGCTACTAAGAGCACATAGGATTGTGGGATTAAGGCTGGTTGATGCAGAATAGCCCTCTAACAAAGTTGATTTCATTGGGATCTGCAGAATATAATAAGATCAACATGGAATTGACAATGTTTCTGATGTCAACAGTACTTCAGAAACAAGTTTTAAGTTTCCCACAATGCTGTGTCAAAACTTGCTTAATGATTTCCTCCACATCTAAAGCATTTTCGGCTTTTCCACTTTATCTGTAGGCTGCTTGAAAATTAATTTTGTATTTCTTAGGTAGCATTTTTTAAAATTTACTGTAAACATATTAGGAGAAATTCAGCTGATATGCTTTCTATTACAGGCAGCCTTTGACTTATGACCACAATTGAGGCCAGAATTTGCATTGTTAAGTGAGAAATTTGTTAAATGAATTTTGTCCTGTTTTATGACTTTTCTTACAACATTTGTCAGGTGAATTGCTGCAGTTGTTAAATTAGTAACATGGTCATTAAGTGAATCTGGTTTCGCATTGACTTTGTTTGTCAGAAGGTTGTAAAAGGTGATCACATGACCCTGGGACACTGCAACTGTCATAAATGTGAGTTGTTAAGCATCCAAATGTAAATCATGCGACCTGGGGAATGCTACAACGGTCATAGGGTGTGAAAAATAAGTCATGTCACTTTTTTCAGTGCCATTGAAACTCTGAACCATTACTAAATGAACTGTTCTAAGTCAAGGACTACCTATAATCTTCTCTCCATTATTTGGAAACCTCCCTGATTACTCCTGCTTTCTGATTGAAAGAAACTGCCCAGGAAGTATCTTCCTTCTGTTGCAAGTGAATGGAAGTGTTGAAAACCAGGAAGGCTGAAAACTGCTGGTAGAAATGATGGAATAATGAAAAATTGGGCACTACCACCAATCCTGAATAGCAGTGACCATCTCATTATTAAATAAATGTAAGAACCTCATGCTTTGCCCTGAGAACTTATTTTAAGTTCTTCTCTTGTGAAATAACATTAAAAAATATTTTTTTTCCCTATCACCAACTTAAATGGGAAGTGGCAGGCAAAATTTTACTTGTTTGTTTATAAAATCATAGGCCACCCATCTTACCTCAAGGAAACTCTGGACAGTATCTTATATAGCGCTATTTTATATTTCTAATTCAGACAAGGTCAGCATTCAAGTAGGACTTTACCCTTCATCACTACTGGGCATCAGCTCTGTTCTGATATCAACAAATACCAGCATGCTAATCAGTTGCAAAGTTTAGTACTGTAGATCATGCACTTTAGCTGAGCATCTGCTGTACACACATGAGGTCTAATTGACCTGTGAGTATCATGCCGAGCCCATGTGTCAGCCAAACACAGGCACACAGCTGAAGCATAAACAGCCTTCAGGTTGATCCTAGGCAGAGTAAGATATAATCAAAGCCTGTGGTGATATGGAGTAAAATGTAAGTCTCTTTTTTTCTCAGACGATAGCATTCCTGTTGATTTGAAATAATCAGAATCATACCAGTTGCTTGAAATCTTATCGCTCAAGAAGAGAAATGGAACTTTATCAAGGCAGCAGGGCTGTGGATTTCTTTGTGTATGGTCCCAAATCCAGTAGCTAAGATCTTAAAATGCAAAGGATGGGAAGTGTAGAGGTACACACACACAGTTCAGGATGAATGGCTGATTCATTTTCATGCTAATTTCCTTTCACTTTTCTTTAACAGAGTAGGCCTTTAAGAGCTCCACACCTTGGCTAGCTTTTTAAGAGGTAAGCTCTTTCACCATCAGCCCTTAATGAATTTGTTTTGCCATCAATAAATCAGAATTAGTATGAGCAATTTCCCATTGCTTCCCCTCCCCAATCTTTCCCAAGACATTCCCTTGCTCCCTCCAGTGCTGGAGGGACTGATGTATAGTTGTACTAAGTTGGCCAATAAACAGACTGCTCTTAAGCAAGTGCTGCCCTTTATAAAGTTGCCAGCTGTAGGTTCTTTGCAAAGGGGTAGTAGATTATAGATTATCCTGGGTGTGTTAAATGCCCTTGGTTGGCTTTATCCACCCTGGAAAATATTTATTCTCCTTGCAATTCTTTAAAAGCTGCTACCATAGGAAGATAGTATTTTACCCTGGGGTGTGATACAAGAAAGCCTCAGTGCCCTTTGATTAAAAGTAACTTCAGTTGAACAGAATATGGTGATCCTTAGAAATTGGTTCGTGACATTTTCTAGCCTCAGTGGAATGTGATCAATACGGTTATGTATTACCAGTTCTGTAGTTTTTCACACTGGTGTCCACAGTACATTTTCTAAATACCTAGGTCTGTCAAAAAGACAGGGGGATCTGGGTGAGCTTGTCTGGATTATCTATACGTGGCAATTACTATCAGGATTGCTTTTACCTATAGACAACAGGTATATATCGTGACAGTATGGCTTGACATTGAGGCCCATCCCAGATCATTTAAAGAATTAGATATCTACCCAGCACACTTAAATTTAGCATTTTTCCTGTTTAAGCATCAACAAATGCTCTTTAGTGTGTGATTATTTTATTAGCAGAGTTAATAGGAAGGCCCTTCAGTCAAATCTCTGAATCGAGTCAGCTTTCTGAATCAAATCATTGAGCAGAATTGGATGGCTTCAAATTGATTAGATGGGCTTTTGCTTTTGATTGAGTGAAATCAACAATTCATATGGGATTTAATTTTCCAAATCAGCGATTAGAACTGGATGGGATACTTTTTTCCCCAGCCTGTCAATTCTCTCCTCCTCTGCTTTTTCAGTGCCAACGCAGAGGTAACCACTAGATAAGAGTTCATATTTCATAAGGAATTATGGGAATCCAGCATGGAACTGTCCGTCATCCATAAATCTAAGACAAAACAATGTGGAAGCATTAAATCAATGTTCTAGCAATTGTTTTGGTGAAACTGAATACTGTCTCTGTTTATACCGTTCACAGAAATATATCCAAGGTAAGAGAGCACCTTCTGAAAAAGCATTCCATGGTTTACTTCCCTGGATCCTTGGCCTAAATAAAAAAAAGAACTGGGATTATAAAGAGTATTTGTCACTTTGAAGACTGCCCTGGGAACTGAACTTCAGAACTGACCTCCAGTAGAGGAGAAATGGGGATGAAGATGTTGACTATCTTTCATTTGATACCTTCTAATTATTATACTAGGAAATGAAGCAGAAGCTTCCAGATCCAGTATCAGTCCACCATTTTGAAACTCATGTTTATTTCTATGCAGTGGTTAACGTGCTCACTTCCATACATTTGGCTGCCAAAACCCAGAGGATTTTGTGGAAGCTGTGATGTCATCTTCTGCCCAATGGACAGAAACATAGTTGCATTTGAGCAATAAAGTGTTCAATTTCTTTCCCTCTTCTCTCCTGCCTCTTTTCCCCCCCTCCCCCCCTCTATTATTCCATTGTTCCATGGGTTATGTTGTTGTTATGGCAACAGCTAAGATAATAAACTTGGAATAAACTTGGCATCAAATTTATCACCTTGTTGGATTTAAAAATACTGTAGGCTAAACAGCAAGATCTCAGCACCAGTCTGCACGAGCACTTCCACGGGTGGTAGGATTTGGGTGATGGCGGCTATGCAAACAGCTGAGCAACCATCTCCGGCATGGGGTGTCTTTAACTATGCCCTCTTCCCATTAACATCACTGATGTCCATCTACAGGAGGTGTGCTCATTTTTGGATTCTCTTTCTCCTTCCCACTCTCCCTCACACACATGCACACTCACACACAAGCACACCCGGTGCATGTGGGAGGTGATATTCCTTTGGCTCTTTGCTTTAGTTGTGGAAATAACTAAGGTCTGTGCTATGTGCAGAGTATGCAGAAGTCCACCGGCAAGCATTCATTCCTATTGACTTGCCTCAACCTCACCAGCCCACCACAGGAAAAGAATATACCCTGGGCTGAATGGTTTGGGGGGGCTGGCTAGTGAAATTCATTCTCTTGAATGAGACCGATGGCTCTGAAGTGCTTATGTGACAGAATAAGTCTTCAATCTACTGTAGGTGTGAAAAACTCCTTTGCATTTTAAAATATGGTTGCCATTCTCTAATGCAATTTTCTTGCGTGGGCGCTTGATCTTTAGTGGCACCCAGATGAAATCCAGGAAATCCACATTTGCATTATTTTTAAAGACTCTGGAGTATTTTCTAGGACTGGTCCTCCTCCTTTTCAGAGCAGCAGATAGTATTGCTGCTACTCTCATGAGTTATCCATTAGCTGATACCTTTGCTGCATGCACATGGCTATGTAACCACATATACCCTGCCAAAAAATGTTTCACCTTTAAAAAAAAAAAAAAGCAGCAACAAGATCTTTGTCTTTCTTGGGTTCACTTTTTTATTCCTATTTCGACCAACAACAACAACAAAAAAAAGGATTTCATGACAGGATGCTTGAAATTATGCAGCCAGTTTCAATCACAGTATATGGGACTGTGGATCTCTGCACACTAGGTCGTCTTCTCATGATTAATATTTTTTGCTCCACACATCGCAGAGTAGGGCAGCAGCAAATTTACATGGATGTGGGAAATGATCAAGTCCACTGAAAGACATTCTTCACCTGCTCTGACCCAACCAACACTGGAAGTTTTAACTATCCTATTTATGCATCGGATTTTCATTTGCATCACAAACTAAATTAGCAAAGCAATTCAGGGTGGTAAAAGACTGCCTTTGCAGATGCTAAAACCTCATGGATGTTGTACGATAAAGCACTTGTTTTTAATCTCTGGATCATATAACTAGTAAGAAATGTTCTGTTGTCTTGCATACTGGAATGGCTCCAAATTTTCCTGTGGGTTTGTTTTTTTCCATCCCAATTTGGGAAACCTATGCTAAGCAAATTATGGGAACAGTAGACCCCTTGCCATATTCTAAGCTCCTGATTTCCTTATGTGTCCCCCCCCCCCATTTGATTATAGGGAATGGTACAAGGATGTAATAATGGATGGCTTCTGTACCGATAGTGTATTGAATGAATCTAGTTTTTATTTTTGCAATTGGGTAACCTACAAAATTATATAGATAGGGAAGGCCTAAAGTGATCTCTTCCCTTCCTATTTATAACTATCACTGTGCTGAAATATCTATTTAAAATGAAACCTCATGGCTATATCTAGTAAAATCAAAGCATGCTTTCATTCAAAACATGTACAAGGAACACATTAGCCTGATTTCCAGTCAGTATGTATTTATGCGGCAATTGAAATCTAAAGTTCTAAAGCAGGATGGCTATGTTTTACTTTAAAAGCTGCCAGTAATATAGTTGGAAGCAATTCATTAAAGAGACAATAGTACCTAGGAGGTTAAAGAAATTCATGCCCATTCCTAGTTGCAAATTTCCATTGAGATATGACAGTGTGTGCCAAGAAACCATTTAGTTTGCAAATCTTAGAAAGCAGTTTTAGAGTTTCAGCTATAAATAAGCACACCTTAAGAAATGTCTCAGGACCAAGAGATTTATTTCCTACTAAATATCTACATTATTTAAATTTGGCACATACATTTCTGCAACAAAACATTTATTTACTTAGGTGATACTTCTGTCTCTTGGCCCTAAGGGCTCCATACTCTTTAAAGCAGTTCAAACACCTTTCCCCCAATTTATCCTTTGCTATATCATTAATGGTTAGCTTCACCTACCCACTAAACTCCATCGCTGAGCAGGATCTTGTCCTTGGGCCTCCCTGTGTTCCAAATCAATACTCCAGTTCTTAACATCTCTGATCTCCCTTATGGTCTAACAGCAATTAAAAGTTTCCTGAAGAGAGACGTTACAAGGATCTTTAATCACAGTAGAGATAAAGCATTGTTGTTGCTGTTAGAGAGAGAGAGAGACATAAAATGACTGGCTCAGTCAAGAAACTCTGAAAAATTGTCCTTCTAACCACTGTTGCAACAGAGCTGGAGAAGGACTGCCCCAATGATCTTTTTCCCCCCTCCCTGGAGACTAAGTTAAAACTCTATTGGGCAGATCTTGAAAGCAGAGTGTGTAAACGAGGGAGGGAGGGAGGAAGAGTAAAGAAAGTAAGACAGAAAGAGAAAAATAAAGAAGAATTAAAGGCACTCCAGACAATTGCTCATTTTGTAATGAGTTATTACTTCAAAGGTCATTAGAAAAGGATAAGGGTGGCCATAAAACCAGCCTGGCTAGTATACTTTCCCTATTGAGATGATCATTATTAGCTTATTAATCTGCAATAATGTTGAATTATACACAGTAATAAATAGCAAAAAAGGTTGGCTTGGAGTTTTAAATATGTTATGGATCTCCAAGTGAACATTGCAAAGCAGCAAGACTCCCTTGGAATGAGTGGCACACATCTTCCTAAAGCATTTTATATCCTTTCCATTCTGTTTCACCTTTTTCCCTATTCCCACTCCCCCAGGAATGTTCAGTTCTGCCATTCTTGTTACATTTTTCCATTTTCCAAGGAAGAGAATATGCGTGGGCTGGATTGTCCTGATCAACTGCTCAAAAAAAAAAAGAGTAAACAAAATTAGTTACTGGAATATCCTAAGGTTGTAAAATCCTCTTTGTTTTCCTCTGCCCAATGATGCATTTTAGATTTACACAAGAAGATTGTTTGGTCTGGAGAATTAAAATGCTAAGGCATATCTAATCTGCCCTGAGAGATCCAAAGTACACACATAATTGCTAAGTCAGCTTAAAACACCTTGGGGTCCCTCTCCTTCCCTTTCCCTCCCTCCCCCCCTCTTTCCTTAGGATCTCACATCTTTGTTAAGGAAATGTAAGGAGGCCCTGAGAAATTAGCAAGTAGGACTTTCAGAAAGGAGGGTCTTGTTGTTGTTGTTGTAAATCTTATTCTCAGTTTCATTTCCCCACCCCCAGTCAAGGTAGAGTGTGTTTAGCAAACTCCTTTAGAACAAAGTGCACCCCAAATGTATTTTAGTTTATCGTTATTTGAGACCCAGTGCACTGCATTTGAAAGAAAGTTCTCTTTTATTTTGAAAATAACACCGAAGGAGGTGTAGAAGCAAAAATACCAGCAGCAATAGAGGCACAAGGTTTTGGGAGTAAGCGCTATTGAAATCACAAGGACTTCCTTTCAAGTAAAGGTAGGTAGGTATTATGTACTGGGATATTTCCTCCCCCACAAATTATGCTTCCTTTAAAACTGCAATTTTGCTCATCCAAGGTGGCGTAACTTTAGTGCCTAAAACTTAAACTAATCTTGAGGCTGAGAAAGTCCTCCGAAAATGAAGCCCTGCTCTTTTTCGATTCCTTACAAAAACTAAAGGATATATAGATATCAATATAGAAGACATAAAGAGAGAGAGAGAGAGATTTCCCACCTAAAACGATTATTATGATAAAGACCCTACAACCGGATGAGCACAACCAGGTATGCGTTACTCAGACTGATGACTGAAAAGGTATCCTAAGTTACTCCCGACTTCAAATGCATGAATAGATGCCCGGATTCTTGACTGATCTCTCTGCTCCCCATCTTCAGTGAGGAAGGGAGACTCAAACCCCCCCCAACCCTAAAGGGAAAGTGCAACTGAATCTGGGATTAACGTCCTCCCCTTCTGCCGCCGGTTAGCGAAACCTCGCTTTTTGTTGCCAGGACTCGGGCAGCTGAATTGGATCACCACCGCGCTCTACAAAGGCGTCCGGGAGCTCAATATCCGAATGGCAGGGCGCAAGGCCACCTCTGACCGCGGAGAAGCCTTCCTCGTTTTGGGATTTTGGGTTTTTTTTTTGGGGGGGGGGGGGAGGAGGAGGTGTCCACTTTATCTCCTCTTCCTCCCCTTCCCCTGGCCTTCCCTCCTTCAGGTATCCCTACCTAGAAAAAGAAAGGAGAAATACAAACGCCACACCTCCACGCGCGTCTCTGGTTGTGAATCGTTCTATCCAGTTTACTAGGTCAGGTTAAAACAACAACAAACACAACAGCCATCCATGTGTTCTTCCTCGGGCTGTACGGCTTACTTCGTCTCCGTTGACCAACCCCAACACAGCCGTTTCTCCGAAAACTCCGGATGGCTTTGGATCTATCAAAAGAACTCCGGAGAAATCAAATCTATTAAGGAAAGATGGAGCGAAGGAGGAGATTATAAAGAGAAAACGGACCAAGTCAAACGCTTAGCTCTCGCACTCTCTTCTCCCTTGCCCCAAACGTAACTGTTCCCTTTGAAGGAGCTGGCACACCAAGGTTGCTGTGATCAGAGCGCGTGGTTTCCACGGGGAGACAGAGGGCAAATTTCTAGCCGGCTCTTTTTAACTCCCCACTATCGTCGCCCCGGTTCCCCAGTCCCCAATATTTTTCCCAAAGGAGGGGAAACGCCTCTGCCCCGAAACTTCTATTTATCTATTCGTTAGGCCTTTCTATAAGCCGCATCTCGCTTGTGGGAAGTGTGGGCCAAGGAAGACCCATCCCGAAATCCCCAGAACGGTGTTTTAGCTTTGGGAGAGTTGGGACTTCATCAAAACCCTTTCCTACACCTTGGACAATTTCTTCCCCGCCCGCTCTCTCTCTCCAAGGTGGGGGGAGGGGGGGAAGGAAAGGAGGAATTAACCTGGCGAAAGGGCTCCTTTAGCGGTAGAAAGTGCACCAAAGCTGGGGTAGTAGCTTTCCTCTTGTTTTCCTCTCCTTGTTTACAGCTACCGAAGGCAAAAAGAGTGCCATAAATCTTAAGGCAGCCCACAGAGACAAGTGCATTTGTATGCATCGTTAGAACTAGCTAATACCTAAACCCATTAGCGAGCCATGTAGAATTCCAGTTTCCGGTGTCCATTAACTGACAGTTAAATTCTAGAGGAAAGACCAGGACGATTAACATAAGCTATATCCATCATATTGTTTGTCATAATAGATTAGTCAACGATGGATGTGCGTGCATGAAACTTTCTCTTTTCTTTTCTTTTCTTTTCTCTTTTCTTTTCTTCCCAATCCTTTGGTGCCGGGCTAATTTTCCAGCAAGGACCCGCGATATTTCGGACCTCCTCCTCCTCCCACGCACCCAAGCCTCGGCTGCTTCAGAGAGCGAGGGAAGGGCGAGCATCAATTGCGCGCAGCCGGCGGCAGGTCGCTTCCACAAGAGAGGACGTAGGGAAGAAGGATGGAGGCAGCTCCTGAGATGAAACCCGGGAGCCGAGGGTGGGGGGTGGGGAAAGAAGGCAAACGAACCCTCCTGCCAATGAAAGAACTTGTGTGTGGGGCGGCTGGGAGTCAGAGGGAGAACCTGGCTGCCCAGGGGCGGCCGGAGTGCCCGCTTGGCCCCTCCATTCCCTGGGAGGTCGCCGGTCTTACTCCGCTGGCGAGAGTGCAAAAGGGCTGGCGGTCCTTTTCAGATGCGTCGCCCTTTCTGGTTGCCAGGCGGTTCCGTGTTTGATTTGATTTTACTTAAAGGGGAAGGGATAGCGAGGGTATCAAGGGATTCCCACCCACCCCCAAGCCCCAAGATTAACGCTTGCTGTCTGCTTTCCTTTTCCCTTAATGGGTCCTCTTCTCCCATTCCCGTCGCCCTCCCCGCCCCCACCCACCCCCCACCGGCTCTTTCTTGTCCCTGGTCTTTGTTGAATGACGTTGGCTTACGTGTCCCGCGTCTACCTCCCAGGCACCAGCCCTCCCTCTCTCCCAGCCCTAGCCCACCACTCCTAAGCACCACCACTCCAGGAAACCGAGCCCGCTCGCTGGGAGGAAGGCGATTGGCACTCCCCCCCCTTTCCCCTGAGTTGCATCCCTCCCACCTCCTCCTCCTCCTCCTTGTTTGGGCTTGGCAAAGATAAGTGAACTTTTGTAGCTCTGCTTTTCCGTCTTCGCCCGCGAAAGCGTTAAAGGTAAGGGTCTGGAACTCGTAGGCAGCAGCCGGCTTTTGTAGCGGTGATTTATGGCTTCAATCTTGGTTCACCCAGAGTTCACATGGATTTGCTGCTTCTGAGAGCTAAAAGATGGTCTCACTTGACAAGTGTGACTATTCGAAATGCCTCCCTCCCTCCCTCCCTCTCTCTTCTCCCCCATCCCCTCCCTTCTAGTGCAAAATCGTTTAAAATTGAACCTTAAAGCCTCGGGTTTATTTTTTTTAAAAAGGGACAGCCCTCCCATCTTAGGGATCCAACCGATTACATAAAGACATTTTATAGCAGATCCCTTTTAGGGGGTGGGTGCATGTAAGGTTGTGCGAACAAATATACAATAGACATGAGCGACAATGCGTGGTAGGTGCCTCAGAATATATACAATACAATATCATAACACAATACAGAGAGTGACACAGGAATCTTTAGAGCAAACGAAGTGAGGATCGGATCCCAGGCAGCCTCCCCCCCCCCGCTCCTCTTTTCCTCCCCATTTCTTTGTTGCCACTCTGACTTGGGGGGGGGAGCAGAATTGCGAGGCGAGGAGGATGGGAGGGAGGGAGCCATTTGAAGCTGGCCGCCTGTTAAAGCTTGGAGAAATGGGGACGCTTCTTGCTTGGAGGGGAAGAAAGAGAGGGGGGGGGAGAGAGAAGAGCAAAGAGCGACCCTGCATTATTCCTTGCCTTTGTTCCCCCCCCCCCTCGTGTTTCCACCTTTAAGTGTTATTAAAACAAGCTTTCCCCGCACGACGTTTATTAAATATATAAGCGTTTGGGGATTTATTTTATTTTACAAAAAAAGGAAGCTGCAACATCACGAAGCCCAGGTTTGCATAATGTGACCTGCCTGCCAAAAGTTAGCCCTTTAGGGCGTTTGCTGGAATGGAACAATTCGAAATATTGGGAGGGGTGGGGAACAAAAGAAAAAAGAAATGGGTGACAAATTTCGTTAGGTTGATTTAAAATACCCGTATTACTGTCGATGGATAGGAGACTTGGGACGGAGAGCATCGTGCAAAAGGTCTCAGAGGTCACAGGGATTTCTCCCGCGTCTAGTTTATATTTCAGAAAACCCGGGAAGCTGGATTTACTGCCCATCTAGCGATGGTGCAAGGGAGAGATTCAAACTTCGCTATCCAGCCGCCTGTTCCTTTGGCCGACCCAATTCGTTTTTAGGCGAAGTCAGCCCCTTAATACTTGTCTCACCCTAATCCATACAACCCGTTGCCCCGCCCCGCAAGATGCTTTAACTGGATGGCCATTGTTAGGATGCTCGGCCAGGTTGATGCTCCCCCCCCCCGTTCGATTTTGGTGGGCCTGGATTTTAGTGCCAGTCGCGAATCGCTTTGCTTGTTCGGGACGGGCCAGTCGTCCAAAAAGCCCTCGTGCCTGCCATGTCTGTCTTGCTAGCACAGCTAAATTAAACGGGAATGGGGTGAGGCTTTGTCCTGCTCCAAAAGCACTTTAGTTTGCAAGGGGACCCCCCGATTCCCAGGGGATTTTGTGGCCGGAGGCATTTGCAACCGCGATTTCCCGGCCGTGTGCCTTCCCCAAAGAGATGCTCCATAAGTTTGACCCTACTTCCTGACTCACTTTGTGGATCTTGGGTCAGCGCCTTCCTCAACTACAACTGCGCCGGCCGGCCGGAGTTTCGGTTCCCTCGCCCGCAAAACGAACTCTTGGCATAAGCAACCCTTTCCCTCTAAGTCCGGTTCAGAAGCTCCGAGCCTTCCAGAGATAGTGGATCTGGTTTCAGCGCGCTTTGGACCGGGTCTCGCCGGCGAAGTTTTTCCAACTTTGGAAAGAAGGCCAGGCTGGATCGCTCGGGGTTGCTTGGCCTTAAATAAGGAGAAATGGAGGCGGCCCATCTCTCTCCCCCCCCCCAACCCAAACCTTTGGTTAAAGAAAGTGTTTTGCTCTGAAGATTGGTCGCTCTTCCCCGCAAGTTTCAACTGTCCCGTGTGCGGACATGCAGACGGCTTCCAGAAAACCTATTGCGGCTGGGGATGCATAAATCCATATGAAATAACAGGGAACCGCGGAGAGGTTCTGTTAATGCAATTCAAAGCTATCCATCGTCCTCCCAAATGCTTGTCAGGTCGCTGGCAAAACCCTAGAACGAAATGTTAAAAATAAAAGAAGAAGAAGAAGAAAAGGCGGTGGGAGGTGGAGGGAGAAAACAAATCTTCCGTTGAAAGCAAACGACGGATTCTCTGGCCGGTTAGAATTACCTCAGGTGGGGGGTTAGTGCAGGAAGAAACTGCGCAAGTGAGAAGGGATGAATTCCAGGTCGAATAAGTCCGGGGGGAGGTGGGGTGAGTGAGGAAATAAAATAAAAAATAAAAAGGCCGAAAACCGGTTTGGGGTTGCTTGGCTGACAGGGCCCTCGAGACTTGGGAGCCTCCTTTTGAAAATATTTTTATTTAGTCTTAAATTGTCCTGCCCCTTGGAGCATCCTCTTGAAAATATTTTTTTGTTTTCAATTGTCACGTCCCTGGCCGGGATGGGCTGGCCTACAAAAACTCAGCAAAACTGGGAAGCCTTTTGTACCAAACTCTGCTGAAACGGTTTCCTTGGGAGAACTTAAAAGAAAGCAATCTTTTTAAATCAGTGGCCTACCTCTGTTAATCTGCTATAAATCGCCATCCCTAAGCAGATCTGTAAATGTGTCACCAGTTTCTCTCTTCATTTGTCTGTTCTTCTCACTCCCCGCTCCCTCCTTGCCCCTCTTCTTTCTCAAGTTTTCTGTTTTGACTCCAAGGGGTTTCCGGATCATTTCAGAGAAAATTTCATTCAGGCAAGCAAGGGTGAGTCAAAAGGCTGTAGGTAAATGGGCCTAAGTCCGCAAGGTATTCTCTAACAATCTGGTGTAGGACAATCTAGAAAAGAAAAAAACTTTAGAAAGCTTGGAAAATTCATGGAGTAGATAGACTTTGCCTACAGTATAGCTATTGGCTTGAAATGTTGAATAGCACATCCATCTACGGTGGCATTGTCCGTAGCCAAGGCTCATCCCAGAAAAGTCAAAAGTCATTCCCCACAGTCTCTCCTGCTTGGAATCCCCAAAACTACTGTGCATATGTGGAGATAAGATTGCAGGGTCCAGCAAGGCTATTCTCATCTCTCCCCCTGCTTACCCACCCCTGCTTTTTAAAAAGGCTGCATTAGGCAAATGAGCAGTGATTCCTTATCTATGCCTACTCTAAAGTAAGTCTCTTCAGTGGCATTTATTCCTGGGAAAAGTGGACTCAAGATTGCAATTGTCATTACTTGTAATAATTTACATGGAATGGTGGTACAACTAAAGTCTTATACTTAATGTATGAAACCTATAGACATCTATTCTTGCTACCATCATCACCATCATCACCCACATTGCATGAATTGATCTTTTCTGAAATGCTATTGCTCAACTTACAGACTTAACTATCTGTGAGCATTGAACTGATAGAATATCACCTCCCCTACCCGTACACATAATATTCTACCAGTTTGAGTGAATAAACATATTATACAATACATACACACCTGCACACAGACACACAGACATACAAATTGCAGCCATTATCCAATGCAAAAAAAAAAAAAGAGTTGTAGGGCTATCGAAATCAATGCAACTCAAGTTTGCTGTTGCTTTTTTACACTTGTGATGATAAAAACTTGCTGGTTTGTGCCCAACATCCATGAGCCATCTGCTCCCAACAATCAGCTGCCTTATATTCTGAGTTTTTGTACCTCAAATGCAGTGTTAGTAGTTAAACCATCACACCTTTAGTAGAGCCTGTGCAATTTTTAAAAGTTTAAAATGTCACACGCTGCTGGCGAATATGACACAGGAAGAGTAAGTGCCTATGATGCATGGGCTGCATTCAGATCCTTTTGTTGTTTTATGTTTCAGGTTTTTTACATCATTCTGTTCATGTGCGTAAGAAAACTCTCTTTGCAAGGATTAATATGAAAGGATGAACATATACTGCCTGCTCACTGAAAAAGTTTTTTTAATCCTTACAATAGTAGCAAGCAGTTTTTAGAAAACAAAAACGGGCTTAGTCTGATGAAAGTGATGAATCAAATTCCCAGTGACTTAAACATCAGGGTTACAAAGTTTTCCTGGCCAAATTCTTTGTTTAAGTTAGCAGCATAAATAAATGAATATGAGAGAATGAAGTTCTCAGAGCATCTTCAGTGGAGTTTAGGGAATGTCAGTATCAGCCTTCTGTTTATATGGGCTAATAAATGAATATATTAATTATGTTTCAAGTTGCAGAGTAGCTTGGAAAGAGCATCTACCCCAAGTATGCAACATAGTTCAGCTCAGAAAATCCTAAAATCCTGACCAATTCCTTTCTATCAGTACAATCAGGACTTCTTATGTAGCTCAGCCACCGGCCTAATATATATAATATATATTTATTATATATATTAGTTCCTAATGTGTTTTTTGTGAGATTCCTTGTATGACTGTCAACGTTTGTAGAAAGCAATGCTTTTGCTGATAGGCTCAGTTGCCCCTTTGAGAATAGTGTTATATTTTAAATATAAACACCGCCAACATCACCATCTCTTTCCCACTAAATAATTTATATCAGTATTTATCCCCGGATATAGTGGAGGAATTAAAAAAAATATCCCCTGCTTATTTTCAGCCATTTGAAGCCAGCCAGTTTAGTATATATAAATGCTGTATTGACCACAAGGCTTTTTATTCCACAAATGATTTTAATGTTTATGTGAAATAAGCCATTACTTCTAACATAGGCATCAATGGTAGTTATAAAATACTGATTTTTTTTTTTTTACCCCATTGCACTCTCTCACTGTTGAGTTGGCTAGACAGGAGCTCATCTCCTGGCTGTGGGGCACATACAGACTGTCTGCTTTTGAACAGTCCTTCTTTTGACACCTCCACGGGCGGACTTCTCATCCCCAGAAAGCCAAAAAAAAAAAAAGAAAGAAAGTAAAAAAAAGTTCTTTCCTGATCACGAACCCAGGAGATTTGTGCCTCTTAAAGTCTGCTTTGTGCATTACTCTGCCTGAGAGCAGGGACCGCCAATTGCAATTTATAATTTTAAATTTGTACACATAAAAATGTAAATGGTGAATGTAAAAAGCAGGTTTGCAAACATGTCACGAAAGTACACTTTCCTTCAGGATGTTCTTTCCTCCTTCCCCTCAAACACTCTCCCTACCCCCTCAACCCCCAATCATGCAGTTTGTAGCTGTATGGAGCCAAAGTTCAGCAAGACTGAAACAGCTATAAGTTTCTTGCCCCCAGAGGCCACCCATTTGCTGAAATAAAATGCAGATTTTTCCCCTGGTTAGGGAATAATGGAATTGATGGCTGGGTTCCTCTGTGATCATTACAATTTATTCTTCCTTTCCTTTCCTCTCCCCCACCGTGCCCTATCCATACCCATTGCCCCTCCCCTGCAAGGCAAGCAGTTTGCAGAAAGGCCACTGAGAATAACGGAGAGAAATTTTCACCAACTTTCCGAAGCATATATCATGATTTTAAATGCAGAGGTTTATTTTATTTTATTTTATTGTGATTTTTTAAATAGCTTTTTTTGTACAAATCATAGCTTACAATGAAATCTATTGCTTGATTAATCAAAAAAAAATGTTTTTAGGGAGCTCTGCAAGTTTGACTTCATAGGACATATCTTAGAATGGCATTTTGCTGAGCTCTAGGAGGCTTATTTTATGGGACAAGTCTTAGAAGGGCAACAGTGATGACATTCCAGTGACTTTTTTTCCCCCGTTCCATAAATATTTCCAATCTGTCCGCCCCAATCGGTACACAGCTTCTCGCTCTACCCCAGCACAACATTGCTGGCTGGTGGATTTGGGAAAAATGAGCTATCCTGTCACAAGCAATAGGCTTTAGCATTGTATCTATCATCTCCTTCACACTTTAGAGACGTGATCAGCCCTAAATGAGGGAGATACTAAGAAGATGCTGTTATGCCCGTGCGCACAAACACAAACACACACATATGTACACACATAAAGTGTTTTTTGCTGGATAGAAAATAATTATTGATGCAACAGTCTGTGAGTTCTCCATATTAAATTGTTTCTTTAGCTTCAGGTGGCATCTTTCAGCAACTGTTATCTGCACCGTTACCTACAAAGATAAGATGGGCACTGGAATGGATATTCCAAAGGAGTCAAAATTCCAGGACCATATTTTATTATTCTGGTGCTAACCTTTCTCACAGAATTTGAGAACTTCGTAGATTTAAGAACATCACTGAGTCCTTTTGATCCTGGCAGGATTCCTGAATAAATAGGAGCATATCGTCAGTAAAATGTTATCAAATATATACACAGTGCACTCATAAGCACACATATACACAAAACCATATTTAATCAATATAACGTATATTTAATATATTGATATGTGAATCTTGGTACCGATGGGTATCCACAGCTAATTATCCCAAAGGCTCTCCAGAGAAGCTAGATTTTTTTAACCATTTCCAAAAATACATTAGAAGTTTTTTTTGAGAGAGGGAGAAAGGGAACTGTGGGGAAGGAAAGAAGCATTTCTTTTTTAAAAATAGCAACTAATAAGATCTGATCAAATGGGAAGAGATCCCAGAAGACAGGATGTGGAATTGATTATTGTTACTTCTTATGTCAAATAAGTAAGCATTATTCTAACTGCCCCCCCCCAAAAGAATCACTTTTTGAATATAACCTCAAGTCAATGTTCAGAGCCCAATAGCACCGGCATTTTGCTTGCTGGTATTGAAATGCTAAATAATAAAATAAACTCATCGCCATCAGGCAGATTACAGATGTCAACTCTTTAGTGCCTATTCAGCACCACATTTGCAGATCATCATTCTGGGAGACGCATTTGTTTCCACTCAGAAACACTGAAACCCAAACTGGGCTGCCTCTGTTTAAGGTCCCTGTTTCCTTTTAAAGCAGCGGTTGCCTAAGGGAGGCCGGGAAGCGTCCTTCCTACCTACTTAGGGGGAGGGGGGGTTGCCCTTAGCTATTGGAGCATGTGGTTGAGGAGGGGTCTTTTTCTCAGCAGTAAGAACTGGCAGTGTCTCTGGATTCCTTCCACACCCATTGCAAGGTCTCCGTCTCCTTACCCACCCCTTCAATCCACCCCTTCCATCTGACAAGAACGGGACATGCACAAGGCTGTGGAGGAAGATGACCAACAGTCCTCAGAAGACAGCTGGTGCCGAGTTCTCAGCAGGAGGCCCTCCTTTAGCCAGAAGCACCTTCCAGCCTCCTTGATATCCTTGGAGTCAGAAGCACCTACAGGTTCCTCAGAGGGCTCCAAAGGTTCCCAACGTGCATCCCTGAGACCTCTAGGAAACAGTCATGATGAGACCTCCAGGTTAGGGCAGCTGTCATTGGTTACCTCTTCCAGTCCTTGTGACAACGAGGCCACTCCCACCAATGGCAGTAGCAAATTGTGTAGCGGCCATATACCCAAACAGGTCTTCCCTTGGATGAAAGAAACAAGACACAGCACCAAGCAGAAGACCAACCTTCCTTTTTCAGGTACTTTCTTTTCACTGTCGTCTTCTCCACGGGAATTGTGGGAGCTGTCGTCAAATATATCTGGAAGGGACCAAGGTGGGGAAGGTTGACACAGAGTAGACAATAACTTTTTAAGTCACTGTTCCTATGCTGTACTTTAGGCATTTCTTTCACCTTTTTGCACTCACTGAGTTTCAAAAGAACTAAGCAAATCTTAATATACTGTTTCTTGGTGCTACTACCCCATCCAGATCTGGCCACATACTGGGTGTAGCTTCTTAACTTTAGCAGCTAAATTAAGATGTGTGCTTCTAAATGAGTGTGTCTGGGAAATTTCTTGGAAAGTATTTCCGTGTTTTTATTTATTTACTTGCATCTTAAAAATCGCATAATTCTAGATTTACTTGAATCTAGAATTGCTGCCACTTGAGTGGAGTTTTGCTTTATAAGACACACATTTTTATTTTACCGCTTGCCCAATAACACATTGCTTCTTTGTTTTTCACAGGAAAAAAAGTAAAGTAATACTCATATGACTGAATTTTTTTAACAGATCTTATATACAGTATCTAGTAAGCACAGGCAGTCTCTGACTTTTGACTGGTTGCTTAGCAACTATTTGAAATTCCAACAGACCTCCCTCAAAGGATACTTATGACCCAGATTTGAACATCGCCACCCCATCCCCACAGACCACATTTTGGATGCCCAGAACTGTCCCACATTTACTGCTGGTTGCAGTCTTCCACAGTCATGTGACTGCGATTTATTACATTTTTGCTGGAAGCCAACATTTACTTCTAGTATCCAGCAAAACATGCCCATTGTGGACAATGGGTTCGCTCAATGACCATGGTGTTCACTTAATGACAGTGGCATACCATGGCGTTCGCATAATGACTGCCACAAAAAAGGTCATAAAATTGGGTGCTCTCTAGTAATGACCTGTTTAACAACTATCATAACTAAAGACCCTAATTCCAGGCTTAATTACAGTCATAATTTGAGGACTATCTGTATTACATTTTGGAAAATCATTTTGATTAGCTACTCATTAAGAGTGTAGGAACGAATAACATGATCTAAACCAGGGGTCTCCAATCTTGGCAACTTTAAAACTTGTGGACTTCAGCTCCCAGAGCAAGTTGGCTGAGGAATTCTGGGAGTTGAAATCCACAAGCCTTAAAGTTGCCAAGGTTGGAGACCTCTGATCTAGACACACAGCAGGGCAGATCACTGAAAGTATAAATACCGTAGATAGATAGAACATTTCCATTTTCTGTAAATATTTAATATGTTTTGTTTTTTTAAAAAATGATGTTCATAAGAACTCAGAAACTTTCTTTATGGTACTGAAGAGGTTTCAGCTTCTGACTTTTACTAGAAGCTTGCCATTTTAATGAAACACTCATGAATCCTAATACGCACTTTTCTCCAATACTCATAATTGATCCTGCCTCTTTGGTACCAGTTTATAAGTTTGTCCTGGGATTTCTCCTTCTCTTAAAACAAGTTATAGTAATCCCATCCAATCATAGATTATACAGCAGATGTGACATTAGGGATATGCAGTCATTCTGGTTAAGCTGAATGAACATGAACTTATGGGCAATAATTTTGATGATTTTAAAAAGTGTCAGGGCTAGACAAAATGAAAAACAAAATAACCAATGGCCATTGCCTATGATGGGTTTAGGCTACTAGTAGGATCAGAGGCAACAAAACTAAATAAGGTGTAGTTCAGCTAGAGAGCTGTTTTTCAAATCTCACAATGTCTCTGAAATACAATGAAAATGAACAAACAACCATTCTTTGCAGAGTACTGGAACAATATAACTTTGGAGGAGGGAAGTTCCTTCAGTATCACTGGAAATATTTGCAAACACATTATTTGGAATTCTGGTTCAGTTCTTACCAAATACATATACATACATGCAGACCTACATTCTAGACATATTGTATTCTAATAATATCTTGCTGGGCTCAAAACGTTAAGATGGAAAGTACAAATAGTCCTTGATTTACAACCACAGTTGAGTCCAAGATTTCTGTTAAGTGAGATCTTGGCTAAGTGAGTTTTGCCCTATTTTGCGATGTTTCTGCCCACAGTTATTAAGAGAATCACTCCAGTTGTTAAGTTCGTAATGCAACTCTTAATGAATCTGGCTTCCCCATTGAGTTTGTTCATTAGAAGGTCGCAAAAGTTGATCACGTGACCCCAGGACATTGCAGCCATCATAAATATAAATCAATTGCCAAGCATCTGAATTTTGATCACGGATGCTGCAACAGTCATAAGTGTGAAAAATGTTTATAAGTCATTTTTTTTCAGTGCCATTGTAACTTCAAATGGTCACTAAATGAAGTTATAAGTCGAGGACTTATCTGCTTATGATGTCTGGTTTCTACCTCCATCTTAAGTGATGTGGCTGGAATTCAACCATTCCGAGGTTTGTTTTCAAATTATCCAGTGATCTGAATGCAGTCCATCAGAAATTTCTGACTGAGACTTTCCAAACAAACTCCAAGTAGTCCTCCACTTACAATCATTAGTTTAGCATTCTAAGTTGCAACAGCATCTTAGTTACTATGCTCCAGTTTCCACACTTATGACCATTGCAGCATCCTCTGTGGTTTACATGATCAAAATTCAGGTACTTGGCAAACGGTCCTTTATTTGCAATGGTTGCAGCTGTCAGTAGCATCCTGCGGTCATGTGATTGCCATTTGCAACCTTCCCAACTGGCTACTGATGAGCAAAGTCAACAGAAGAAGCCGGATTCACTGAGCAGCTGCATGACTCACTTAACAAACTACAGTGATTTCCTTAACAAAAAGCCCAACTGTGTATTGAAATCAGGTTAGGTAAAGTTTTCCCTTGTCCAGTTGTATCTGTCGCTAGGGGAGCAGTGCTCATCTCCGTTTTTTAGCTGTGGGAACCAGCATTGTCTGAAGACACTTTCTGTGGTCATGTGGCCAAAGCACACAGAAAACTCTTTATCTTCCCACTGAAGTGGTACCTGTTTTTCTCCTCACATCTGCATGTTTTCAAACTGCTAGGTGGGGCAGGAGCTGGAGCAAGGAACAGGAGCTCACACTATCATGCAGCGCTCAGATCTCGAACTGGATTGTCAGCTTTCCAGTGTTTAACTAATGAACCTTCAGTTCATCAGGTACAATTCACTTAATGACCATCTTGCTTAGCAAATTTGGGAAATTCTGATCCCAACTGTGGTTGTAAGTTGAGGTCTACCTGTACTCATAAACAAATACTGTACAGGGACACTTTGTCTACACTATTTATTACTTTTAGCTGGCAGTACTTTGCTGGCCCAGTAAATGTATATCAAGTAATGATCATAACTTGTTTCCTAGCTTTTTAATCCAAGAGTGAACAGCATGTGTTGGTATTTTTCATGCTAAGCCATTCGTTTGACACACACACCACATGAACATGTTGATCATTCAGATATGTGTAGAGTTAATACACACATATGGGTGTGAGCAACATTGGGTAGCTGTTACATGACATGTCCTATTTCTGTGTTGATTTCAGTAGAATGAATATTCTGCAAGGCGATGAATTTGTTCAGAATGCAGAATGGTTAGGGTTCAAGCTGAACTGAATGTTCATTCCATTTATTTAGACAGCAGCTCTCCATCAAGTTTCGCCTCTTCCAAGAGAATTCGCACAGCCTACACCCAAACACAGCTGGTGGAACTGGAAAAGGAGTTTCATTTTAACAGGTACCTCTGCCGGCCCCGCCGATTGGAAATGGCCCAGCTTCTGAGACTCTCTGAGAGGCAAATCAAGATCTGGTTTCAGAACAGACGAATGAAGTACAAGAAAGACAGCAGGGTCAAGGGCACCATCTTGGCATCGCCTAATAACTGCCTTGAAGTGGGCGACTATTATGGGCATGTGGAGGCTGACTACGAGATAGCCCCATTGAATTCATGCAGCAAATCCTTGGAAGAGATTGACGGTTCAGGTCCCCACTGTAACAGCCCTGTGACTTCAATCTCTTTGGACTATGGCCCTTTCTTTGGGCCAGGAGAAAGCCATCCTTTTGGACTTCCAGTTCTGCAAGGGAGCCCAAGAGCAGTGGGAGAAAATTACTTGGGAAATGTGCCCGGGGCTGACTCTTTCTTCAGCTACCCTGATTACTCCTCTGGAAACCTGGAGTACAGCTGTGCTGCTCAAATCCCAAGCCATCCTCAGCTTGGGCCATCCAACTCATATCCCATTTACACAGATTTAACCACACATCCTGTGCCTCAGGGAGATTCTCAGGGACCTGTAAATCTTATGCATCTGTGAGAGCAGCCTGGACGGAAGCAGAGCAGGGGAAATTGCTATAGTCCTATTATCTCATTAAAAGAAATACCTCTAAGTGCAACCAATAGTATTCCTCCCTCCCTTCCTGCCCACCCATTACCTCCTATTTATTTAACTGTATTGAAGTAAAATTTATTGGCCGGGGAAAGGTAGAAGCCACTGTTGGATGTTTTACTCAAGGAAAGACCAGTTTGATTAATAATAATAATAGTAATAATAATAATAATAAAAACACCATCAAGCAACAGCTTTTGCCTATCTTGGGGATAGGACTCAATAGGTGGATAAAAATTCCAACTCCAGTTTAAACATCTGGCTATCTGTGCAATGGACCTTAATACTACTACTACTAATAATCTGGTCTGTTTCTTGCATGAAACACATGTTCTAATATACTTTTATGAAACTCTGGATCTCAGCCATTCAGTAGCCGAAACAGTCATTTGTCCCCAGGTGTGGGAAGGAAATCTCATCTGACTTACTTTCATTTTCCAGGCATTGCTTTCCCTAAAATTAAAGTAATTAAAATTTGGATACTTCCAAGCCTTGTTCTTTTTGCCCAGCCTATTTGAGAAGCTCAGGGCCTTCCTTTTTATTCCATTTATCTACAGGGTAGAACTTTCCTTTGTCGCTACAGTCATCTTGCCCTAATGGCAGGGATCTTTACAAGTTCAATGGGCAAACACAGACAACTAATTGCTTGCCACAACTTGTGTGTAACTGAGGGCAGAGTAAGCAACTGGGGGCCCTTTAGCAAAAAATGGTCCCCAGGAATTAACTTTTTTTCTCCCTTTCTTAAAAGCCTGACAAGATGTGATGGAAGTTCTTTTCTCTCTGAAAAGTTGTTTAGGAGCTTCCAAGTGTTTACCTGGAAACCTCAGTGGAAATGTAGACTTACATGTCTTCTTTTTTCCCCCTTTTCAAGTTTTTAACCTTTTCTTCTGGTCTCTTTCACAAGGAACCAGTCCCAGGCCCCAGAAGATGCTAGGAAATGTCCTTCCTATCCATGAGGAACCAATTCAAGGTTCAGTTGAAATGAAATTTTACCTGCAGACACCCCTGAATTTGGCCATTGCAAAGGAAAATCTGCAGGGGTGGATTGATAGCAGGCTATGCTAGGTCTAAATTCTTTTTATTGAGAACACCTCCAGGTAAAATGAAAAACCCCAACACAGAGGTTAGAATAGCCTCTTAAACCCCACTCTCCTGTTTTGTTATTATCTGCCTCCTATAAACATCTCCAGACAAGACTAATGCTTCTGCAGCAGAGATAGCTGGTTGTATATTTTCCTACCTCTCCTCCCTTTTCTCCCCAAGCCCAGCTGACCTTAAGTGCCTAGGACGTAAGCAGCCAACTCTATTCCAAACCAACTTAACCTTAAAGGCCCATTTTTTGGAAAGAGAGACAGAGAAAGCATTCCATTTCTGTGGAGAACAAGGCCTTCCTAAAGCACCTCGTAAAAATCCGAAAGTACAAGTTTGTATTTTAAAACACCTTAAAAGAAACCCACACAAATATCTCTTGTGAAACAGTGATTGCCGTAAACTCTTTACCTGCTGTCCTGGGATTCTTGGCTGAGCGAATGGCTGCAAGCCGGGGTCATTGTCTCACTATCCGAAGCAGAATTGAAAGAATGCATCAGAAGGAGGAGAACCGACCGGCTGCTGTGAGCCACACTTTCGCTACACGTTACACATCACTGTTGGTTTATTTTTTAATGATCGCTTGGCTTTCTGGCATCTATTTTAATGTAGTGTTTTGATACTGGAAATAAAGAGACTTTGAAAAACCTCACCAGGAGATTTTCTTGGTGAAGGCAGCCTAGCTCTCCTCCATGAATACTGCTCTGTTGTTCTTAGAATCACTTTGCCATCTTGTAGTATACGAAGGGCTGGGCCTCACCCTTCCCTCACCCCCATTAATCATTGAGACAGCACATACTTCAGAAGGCCTCTAGCTCTTTCATCTCCCAGTTACTATGCAGCTCTGAAGCTTAGTTGGCTTGTACGGTTTTCCCCCTCCCCAATCCTTCCACAACTGGCCCCTGCCTTCCATTAAACGGCTTCCATTTCCGGAGATGACAGGGTAAGCTAGACTTTCCAGTCTCCCTTGAAGTGGCTTCTGCCCAGGAGGAGTGTTAGGTGCGAGACTTCAACACAAGGATGGAAAGCCTATGTGTGGTGAAAAGGCCCAGCTTCTACAGCGTGTGGGAAAATGGAGGGCCGTAACATAAGTCCTTGTGTGCATCAAAAAATACCTTTCCCACCCCCGTCTGTTCCAACTCCACTTGATGTAAAAGTAGCAGCTTTTGATTTTGTTTCCTCAAAGAAGAAGTGAAAAGGAGACATTATTCTTAGGGTTCAGTTGTGGAATTGCACTCCTCCTAGTTACAGATGGTCCCCGACTTACAATTGAGCCCAACATTTCTGTTGCTGAGCGAGACAGTTGTTAAGTGAGTTCTACAACCTTTTTTACTAAAGCTCTTAAGCGAATCACTACTGTTGTTAAATGAGTAACACGGTTGTGAAGTGAATTTGTCTTCCTCATTGACTTTCCTTATCAGAAGGTCGCCAAAGGTCACCTGACCCTGGGACACTGCAACCGTCATAAATATGAATCAGTTGCCAAGCAACTGAATTTTGATCACATGACCATGGGGAGGATGCAAAGGTCATGAGTGTGACCAATGGTGGTAAGTCACTTTTTTCAGTGGCACTGTAACTTTGAATGTTGACTAAACAAACTTTGAATGATGACTAAACTGTTGCAAGTTGAGGACTATCTGTATAGGAAGGCCAGGATGCACATGGATATCTGAATAATAGAATAGCAGAGTTGGAAGTAACCTTGGAGGTTTTTTAGTTCAACCCCTGCTCAAGCATTATTCTATACCATTTCAGACAAATGGCTGTCCAATCTCTTCTTATCTCTGGTCTTTCACTTCTAATCATTTCTCCTGATGTCTGTAACCTCTCTGGCTTCCCACATTTCCATAAAATTATAAGAAAATGCTCCCATGGGACTTTCTTCAAATTGAATAGCCAGGGAAGATACACAATTATAGAGCGATGCCTAGTTGGAAAAAAAAATACAGCACTCCCTATTTTCACAATAATATAAAAGTGGCTACCCTTAATTTTACAACACTCTATAAATTAATTAGAGAAAGAGAAGGCTTTTTTTTTCTGCAGAAGAAAGATAACTAGAAAATTCTGAAGAGTATTAAAAGTAAGAAACAATTTCTTTGGAAAATCCAGCTTTAAGCTTCACTCTTTCAAAACAATTATTTCTTATTTGCTAACTATTGGTTTCCTTTAGTTCAATAGCATAAACATTGAAAAATGTGAAATGTTATTATAAAGATAAGGTTAAAGGTCTGGCACCTGCTGTTATCAAGCATCATTGCTGCTGATGCTGAAAATTTCATTTATACCTTAGGAGATATTAAAAAATGAATCAGATGTAAACTGAACAGTTGAATTTTAGTTTTCCATT
Organism: Hydrophis major; assembly: GCA_033807585.1. Classification (NCBI taxonomy): domain Eukaryota; kingdom Metazoa; phylum Chordata; class Lepidosauria; order Squamata; family Elapidae; genus Hydrophis; species Hydrophis major. The sequence goes on from CM066329.1 coordinate 214,815,318, forward strand.
ATGAACATCAGCCAAAGTTTAATACTTCTGAATGGTATCAACTCCAATAGGAAAAATATTCCCCATGAAAACAAAGGAATTCCTCGTCAATTTGGCTGGATCAGTTCCCTCACATAGTTTTTCAAGTATTAACGAAATTTGAAAAGCAAAAATGTTAAGAATAGCTCATTAAAGCAACATTTTTCTACTTTTGAACATTTTTAAATGTTTTCTTTCCTACTTTGTCAATCTAAAAGTACATGCAGACTAAGAATCTTCTCTCCAGACAGCAAAGTAACTGAGTTTGTATCCCACTCATGGCAGATCCACTTAAGAGGTGGATAATGACAAAAGTGATGAATCAGGAATCCAAATGCTATAGGAACCTGTTGTAAAAAACTGGTTATATTAAACCTCCAGAAAATGAAGAAGAAAAACATTAAAATTTATTAGTTTTAAAGCAGAAGTTGTATGTTCAGTAGGGTACAGTAGTTATTCTGGGCACTATAACAGAATCAATGATGTGGTCCCTGAGAATCCTTCTAATTCTGCTTTTATGCGGCCAGGCAGCAATATTAGAAAAAAAAAAGAGTATGTCTAAATTTGGAGTCAGCTCTTACTGATTGGGGTAGGGCAACATGAACACATTGTTTTATGAGACATTCTCTGGGTTTATTTAATTTGCTTTTACTTAGTTTTACTTGTCAGGGTTCCATCGCAAGCAAAAACTCTGAGGCAAGTAGATTCCTCAAAGAATAGCTTTATTGGAAATATCATATTGGCACGTTTCTGGTGAAAACTGACTCTGAAGGGTCCCAAGGTTTTCACCGAATTAAAAGTGAAAGTACCCCCCCCCCCAATTCCAAACATCAGTCCCATGGTCCAATCAAAGCAGCATCCACTGGTCAGATGACCTCACTCCTCCTTCATCCGGCCAGGTGTAGAATGTCCTTCCCAAGAGAAAATATTTTGTTTTGACTACACAGCCCAAACTGTCTCTCCCTATCTCTTAGCTCCAGTGTGATAGCACTCAAGCTCTAAGATGGCCACAGCCTTCCATCATCTTAACCATGGGCTTTCCCAATAACTCTGCTGCTCTCCTGAAAGGCCCACTTTGGCTAAAAGTAGGCTCACCCCTGGTACATAGATACACAGACAAGAAGATGCTTGGCTTCACCAAAGGTTGCCAACAAATCAAATTCCTAGGATTTCCTACCCAGATCTTCCATAAGAATTTGGATTCCTCTTTCTGGTAAAGCAGGCATCTAATAATGATTGAATAATTGGTTGGTTGTTTCTTTTCAGTGTTGTGCTCTGCCTTTCTGAATTCCCCACGACAACGCAATTCTTGCAATGCATGACAAATCATTTGTGAAATTGTGGCCCATGGTTTTAATGCGATGATTTGCCCAAATTGCTAGGGCTTCTCAGTACTAGTTAGAGATGAGAACCAAACGTGAGCAGAGATAGCAAGAATTCTCTTATTCTATTCATTTATTGTTTCTCTGGTCCACTGCACCCTAGGTTCTGTTCCTCCTGAATTATGGATTAATTAAGAAACACTTGGAAGCAGAATTTTAGAATTAGGGCATAAGCAGATAACTGTGGCTTTCCAATTCTTCTATTTATTTGTATTTGCTTACCCTCATTCTACATTACTGTTTTAATGTGTACATTGATTTAAAGAAAAACAAAATAACTTTAAGTGTTTTTATTCCACTTTTCTAGTAGAAAATATTTAAAGTATATTCATGGGTCAGCTCAAATTCTACTGATTTATCAGAGGCCAGTGGAAAGCCCACAGGCTACAGGAATTGGTAAAGGCAGGTTTATAGCCTGTAGAACTAGTGACAAGACAGAGCTCTCAATTATTAACCATTAAAAAGCTCTCCACACTGGGACCCCATTTGGAATTTGAGAACAAGTTGGAGCTGACTAAATGGCTCCACTGTGAGGGAAATAATTATGATAGAACCACTAATAAAAAAACCCCCTATAAACTTGCCCCCCTCCTTTTAAAACCACCTCCAATCTGTCTACTGTAGCTTATCTTTCTTTCTCTTTTTCTGGATAGGTGGACCACCATTCTGTTAAAACCCCAAGCATCAGCTATTCATTGTTTATGTTCTCCAAAAAAAAAAAAAAAAGCCCACGGAGCTGGGAGGCATTCTTGTAAAAATAAGATGATGCATTGCAGCTCAAAGATGTAGGTTCCAATTTATTTATTCCTCGGAGTTAAAGGAAAGCAAAACAAGTAAATAATAGCAGCAGGTGACACCGTACACCGTGCGAAGGAAGGACTTAGAGGTACGGATTATCCAGCAGAAGGGTTGATTCATAGGGAGCTCTTACGGGAACGCAGTGCACATTTCTCAAGAGCTGTTTGAGCACATGTTGCATGGCTCCAAGTTTTTCACAATCACTGAAGAGGACTCTGTCAGAAGAAACCCTACCTTGGCATTGAGAAGTCTGTAGCAGTGGTGGGATTCAATTTTTTTTTTTACTACCGGTTCTCTGGGCATGGCTTGGAGGGCGTGGTGTGGCTTGGTGGATGTGGCAGGGGAAGGATACTGTAAAATCTTCATTCCCACCCCACTCCAGGGGAAGGTTACTGCTAAATCCCATTCCCTCCCACCCCACTAACCTGCTTTCCAGCTCCATTCTCCTGTTTTAGGGCAACAAAAGAAGACCCAGCCAATCAGCTGGGACTCAGGAGGCAGACAATAGATGGAGGCAGGGCCAGTCAGAGGTGGTATTTGCTGGTTTTCTGAACTACTCAAAATTTCCGCTACCACCTCTGGTCAGTACTCTATTGAGTCCAGTTGGCAGTCTCAGACTAGACCAGCAGTGGTGAATCTGTGATCATAACACTTTGGGCAACATGCCACTGTTCACCAACACCCGATGCTGAATGCTTCTTTTTAGGATGGCCTAGATCAAAGGTCTCCAAACTTGGCAACTTAAAGACTTGTGGACGTGACGTCGACAAGTCTTTAAGTTACCAAGTTTGGGGACCCCTGGCCTAGATGAAGGTGAGAGATAGAGAATTGTTTCTCTCGTGTGTGTGCGCGTATGTGTGTGAAAAAGAGACAGACAGACAGAGGAGACAAGGCATTTTCCGAATTTTTGATATACAGAGCCATATACTGGACTAGAACTAAAGCAGCAAGAAAGTAGAGAATCTCTGGTTCTAATCACCCTTTCTGTTAAGTCTGGAGCATGGGTGTGAATAATGGAGACGAGCCGGTAGAAACAGTGAACTTCAAACTCTTTATTTACATGGTGTGACAGCTCAAACTGGATGGCTGCTATAGCCTTCCTTACACAGGCAACTTATTAACTGTTCAACCAATAGCAATCCGGGAGCGCTAGCTCCGTTAACCAATGAGAATGGTTTGTTAATGGCCAATCAGGTGCTCCTGAACGGACCAATCCGATCTTGCCATTAACAGCCAATCAGAAGTGCAGGGCCAGAACCCTGCACTTGACCTCAAGCTCAAGATAACTTTATTTAACATTCATTCACAACACCCCTTTCCCCCGGCTTCTGCTTACGGGGCGTGGTCACATAATCCTTGAGGTAGGATGGTTGTTTTATTAGTCTTTTTGATTTTCGCTGTGTGCCCTGGCATTTGGCTGCACTCTTGTTGAGGTAGATCGTTGTTTAGCGAAAGGGGTGCCTCTAGTTCAGAGTTCGCATTTCTGTTGTCACCAATATCTTCGGTAACTCCCTGAGGTGAACTCATTCCCATCCCTGGTTCCTGTTCCTGCGTTTCAGTTCCGCTATCGTTCCCTTCGAAAAGATTTTCCTCTAGTTGAAATTCGTCTTCCTCTGTATCTCCCCCCCCCTCAGTTTGGTTATAAGGGAGTTCGGAATTGTGTGACTGCAGCCGCGATCGTAGTTGATCTATATGGCGCTTCCAAAGTCTATCATCAGGGCACTGTACAAGGTATGATCTTGGGCTGGTTATGCGGATTACGGTCGCTTCTACCCACAGTGGATCGCCCGATAAGTTTTTAGTGAATACTAAATCGCCTACCTGGAAGGTATGGCATCGGCCGCTGGATCCGAGGGGTTTTTCTGGTTTGTAGGCTGGGTGTAAGCAGTCGAGGTGGGAGCGGAGCTTTCGTCCCATTAGCAGCTCGGCGGGAGTTTTGTTGGTGGTGCTGTGAGGTGTGATGTGCTGTAGGAAAAGGATTCGGTTGATTTTCTCATCGATGTTGTCGTAGTCTATTTTTTGTAGTGTTCTCTTAAAAAATTGTACCATGCACTCAGCCCTACCGTGGGCCGCACGGTGCGCAGGCAAAGTGAGCGCATGTCGGATATCGCGGTCAGCCAGGTACTGTTCAAAAGACAGCGCGGTAAATTGGGGCCCGTTGTCGAATACCAGAACGTCTGGTAATCCGTGGGTTGCAAACAGTCTTTCCAGTCTTTTGATGACCGTTTCGGTGGTCGTGTTCCTCATTCGGTGAATCTCGAGCCAATTCGAGTAGGCGACGGTTAACAAAAATGTGTGGCCTTTGGTCGGCCCAGCAAAATCTAGATGGGTCCCCGCGGCGTCTCCCATTCGGTTGGGGTTGCCTTTGGTGGAGCGTTGCTTACTTCTTGGCATCTCTGGCAAGTTTTGACCCACGATTCGATTTGTCTGTCGATGCCTGACCACCACGTGTAGCTTCGTGCAAGGGCCTTCATGCGCATGATGCCAGGGTGGCCATCGTGCAAGGTTCTTAACAGTGCCTGTTGGAGTCATTCTGGGATAACGACTCTATCGCCCCAGATGATACAGCCCTTTTGCGAGAACAACTCTGTTTGACGACTTTTGAATGGTGCAAAGTCATCTGGTACTTGGTCCAATGGCCATCCGCATTCCACCCATGTGAGGACTCGTGCTAAGATGCGGTCGCATTTTGTTTCTCTCGCGATATCACGGGCAGTTAATGGCGGCATATGAATTGTCTCGATCTGCAACGTTGTCATCGTTGGTGCGGGATCATTGATGGTTTCTGGGAGTGGTGCACGGCTCAACGCGTCGGCGTGGGGAATGGCTTTACCGGGGCGGTATTGTAGCTGATAATTGTAGGCAGCCAAGAATTCTGACCAGCGGATCATCCTGGGAGAAAGTATGTAGGGAGTTGGCTTATCTCCAGTGATTATCCCCAGCAACGGTTTGTGGTCAGTTACTTTAGTAAAAGCCCAGCCGTACACGTACTCATGGAATCTTTTAACAGCTGATACAATTGCCAGGGCTTCTTTATCGATCTGGCTATAATTTTGCTTGGTTTTCGAGAGTGTTTTTGAAAAATAAGCAACAGGGGCTTCGCTACCGTTAGGCAATACATGGCTCAAAATGGCGCCCACTCCAAAAGGCGATGCATCACATGTGATATTCAATGGTAAAGTTTCATTGTACTGCATTAGTACAGCGTCAGAAGTCAGTAGTTTTTTTACATTACGGAACGCCTGCTCTTCTCTGTGGCCCCATACCCAAATTGCTTTTTTATCTAGTAAGCGATGTAAAGGTTCAGCAACAGTCGCCTTGTGCAGCAAGAATACGTTATAGAAATTGATGAGGCCTAAAAACGCCTGGAGGTCGTCTTTGTTCTGGGGTCTGGGAGTGTTTTTTATTGCTCTCAATTTGCTATCGGTAGGGTGAATACCCTGGCTGTCAATCAAGCACCCTAAGAATTCAACACGATCTGTACACAGCTTGCACTTATTTTTCTTCACCTTCAGGCCTGCTTCTTGGAATTTTTGTGAAACCAGTCTTAAACGATCCCGTAAAATTTTTTGAGTGGAGGCAGCAATGAGCACATTGTCAAAGTAGGGGACAACGTCTTTGATCCCCTGCAAGAGTCTCTCCATTAGGCTCTGAAAGATCCCCGGGGCTACACTGACTCCGAATTGGAGCCGCGTACACTTAAAGGCACCTCGGTGCGTTACGATAGTCTGTGCCTGTGCTGTTTTTTCGTCAACCGGCAGTTGCTGATAAGCCTGAGCTAAGTCTAGTTTAGCGAAGACTTTTCCGCCCCCCAGGGAATGGAGGAGGTGTTGCACCACCGGCACCGGATATGGATTTTGTTGCAGGGCGTGGTTTAGGGTGGTTCGGTAATCCCCACAAATTCTAATGGAGCTGTCCGGCTTAATTGGTGTCATGATTGGGGTTTCCCATGGGGAGTGATCGGTTGGCTTTAACACTCCCTGGGCTATCAACTTATCAAGCTGTTCGTCGATTTTCAGCTTTAGCGCGAACGGAACTTGACGAGGCTTCATGGTAGGCCATCGAAAGCTGTCCTTCCGACTTAGGTGAAAGTTCGCCGGCTGGTTGGTGTGTTGGAGCGCGATTTCGGCATAGTTGGGCAGCCGATTTCTTGGTCACCTCCGCTGCCGTAGTCTCAGCGATGGCATCGGCAAGGCTAATGTCGCCCTTAGCCATTATTTCGCTCTGCACATTTAGAGCATCTAATCCTAGAACTACTCGGTCTCTCAAGGCCTCCTCTAGGTCGGCGAAATCGCAGAGGCCTCCCAAGTTTTGGAGGTCCGCAACAAAATCGGCAATGCTTTCTCCTTTACCCTGGTTCCTTTGGTAGAACTCATACTGTCTTACGAGCGTTGGAACGGTCGGTGCATAGTGGGCCCTTAGTAGCGGTTCGAGGACATCCCAGTCCATGGCTTTTACTTCAGCCGGTTTCGCTAGCGCCTTGGCCATTTTGAATACAGTCGGCCCACAGTGCATCAGGAATACCGCCCGTTTCTTCCCGGTTGTGGCATCCTTCAGATTATTCATTTCCAAAAACATTTGGAAACGGTCCATGTAGGACTCCCAGTCCTCTTGAGCTGGATCTAACGGAGTGGGTGGTACTACGCCGCCGGACATGGTTCCGCCATTGTGCGTTTCAGCCACGTGCTTGGTTGTCTTCATCGTTGTTTTAGTTGGCTCTGACGTCATCCAATCCCACTTCATCGCCAGTGTTAAGTCTGGAGCATGGGTGCGAATAATGGAGACGAGCCGGTAGAAACAGTGAACTTCAAACTCTTTATTTACATGGTGTGACAGCTCAGCTCAATGGCTGCTATAGCCTTCCTTATATAGGCAACTTATTAACTATTCAACCAATAGCAATCCGGGAGCGCTAGCTCTGTTAACCAATGAGAATGGCCTGTTAATGGCCAATCAGATGCTCCTGAACGGACCAATCCGATCTTGCCATTAACAGCCAATCAGAAGTGCAGGGCCAGAACCCTGCACTTGACTTCAAGCTCAAGATAACTTTATTTAACATTCATTCACAACACTTTGTTTTATTTTCTTTTGGTGGGAGAGGATAAGAAGAGACAGATCACCCCGAGGCTGTTGCGATAACCAACTCTCTTTTGGCAAAGAGCCCTCCTAAGAAAATGCGGAGGTTGCAGTCATTAAGTATCTGTGAAATAATAACGGAGGCAGCTTTGTGTGCTCAAAATGGGAATGCGGCGGTGCAGATAAACGTAAAATACATTGCAGCAGCTTTGGCTGCTTCCAGTGGCAGCAGGCAATTATGATAACACAACTTTCCACTGTTTTTTATTGTCTTCCCCCTTAAAAGATGAATGACCCACCCGTGCAATCTACATATTGTAATTAACTGATAAATATTTAATAAGGACAAGAACTTTATCTTTTCTGGTCTACCAACAAACTTGAGAGTTGGTGTACAGGTTTTTTTTTTGGTTGTTGTTCTTAAAAAAAGCATAGCTTTTTAAAAATATTATTTTTCTTCATAATTCAAGAGCTTGAATTTATTAGTATGTTTTTGGCTATTGTTTTAAAAGGAAGAAAGCTGAAGCACAATCTGCAAAGGAAATGTGGAAGGGAAAATTAATCAGAAAGGTTGTTGGGGGAAGGTACAATTGCTGATATAAGCAACATCCAGATTATAATCTGAAATAAAGTAATAGGAGTTTGGACAGCAGAAAAACGAACCTGGGTTTAAAAAAATATTTTCCTAAGAACAAAAATTATTAGTGGAAAGAACGGAGATCTGGTTCAGTTTCATGGTTTATTGTATGCAAATGGACTATTAATTATGGGTTTCAAATAAAGAAGGGCAAGACTATATCAATCTATACCGCTGCTGTAAATTAAATATAATTTCATTTTATTAGCTTATCTCTGTAGAAGAGCTATGTAGCTACAATAGAGGCACTCCTCAATTTATGATCATTCATTCAGCAACTGTTCAAAGTTACAATGGTACTGAAAAAAAAATGACTTACAACTAGCTCTTGCACTTATGACCATTGCAGTGTCCCTTGGGTCCCAGGATCAAAATTTGGATGCTGGGTAATCAGTATGTATTTACAGCATCCCAGGATCAGGTGATCACCATGTAGGATCTCCCCAGCTGGATTCAGTTAATGAACATATGATTCACTTAATGATCACAAATATTCACTTAACAACTGCAGCAAAAAGAGCCATTAAAAAAAGCAATAGGGATGTCAACGTTTTCCCATGTAGCAATAGCAATAGACTTATATACTGCTTTACAGAGTCAGCCTATTGCCCCCAGCAATCTGGGTCCTCATTTGACCCACCTCAGAAGGATGGAAGGCTGAGTCAACCTTGAACCTGGTGGGATTTGAATTGCCAAATTGCAGGCAGCCAGCAGTCAGCAGAAGTAGCCTGCAGTACTGCACTCTAACCACTGCACCATCATGGCTCATATAACACTCCTATTTCAAGATCCCCACCAGTTGCCAGTTGTTTTCAATGGAATAATTCAAGATACTGGTTGTCACTTCTAAAGTCTTTTATGGCTCAGGACCTGGGTATCTTAAGATCCAGTGGCTTCTGACCAAAAACTAAGACCAGGTAGTGAAGGGTAACTTTTGAACCCTCTTTCAAGAACTTCCATGTACATGGCCTTCTCAAGAACTACGCCTTGTCCAGTGGTGGGATTCAAAAATTCTTATTACCGATTCTGTGGGCGTGGCTTGGTGTGTGTGTGGTGTGGTGTGCATGGCTTGGTGGGCATGGCAAGGGAAGGATACTGCAAAATCCCCATTCCCTTTCCATCCCACTAACCTGCTTTCCAGCTCCGTTCTCCTGTGCAGGGCAACAAAAGAAGACCCAGCTGATCATCTGGGACTCGGGAGGCAGAGAATAGATGGGGTGGGGCCAGTCAGAGGTGGGATTTGCCGGTTTTCCAAACTACTCAAAATTTCCACTATCGGTTCTCCAGAATTGGTCAGAACCTGCTGAATACCACCTCTGGCCTTGTCAGTTGCAGCCCATTTTCTCTCAAAATTAGATTAGCTCCAACAACGTTACAGAGCTTTTGGAAATCCATTAAAATTTGACTTGTATATGAAGACCCACAGAAGGGAATAAATAAAAAAAGAAATATGTAAATTGGGAGCCCTCACTTTGGTTTATGTTTTGGTGTTTCTTGCTCCTTGGTTTGTATAGGTTTTTTTTTTTAATGTTGAAACATTAACATTAATATAATTTAAAATTTTATATTAAAATATATTAATACAGTAGAACCGCCGGTGATGACCGTAATCCGTTCTGAGAATTCAGTTGTCACCCGATTTGGTTGTCACCGGAAGCGCATGTGCGTAAAAAAAAAGGGCACAGTGCGAAAGGGGAAATCGGCGTGGCTGTGTTCGGTCGCTACCCGAGCACCCGCTCATGACCAGAGGTAAAAACTTTTGGTCGTCACCCGATTTGGTGTGAACAGAAGCATTTGCGACCAGAGGTTCTACTGTAATATAATTAATATAGTTGTTACAAGTTATTACATTATAATTTTGTAATATTGATTTGCCGTCATATTTTCTCACCAAAAGAAAGGAATGTAAGATTTTAGGCATCCCTCTGGATCTGAATGGTATATAAGCCTTACTAAACTAGCAAACACATCTTATAAGTCCATTATTTATGATGACAGGTAAAGCCTTCTATGAGTGGAGCTGGGTTCCTGGAGATCTCCCAGATACAGCCAATGTTTGCTTCGCAACAGGATGGAAATGGCTTGCCATATTTTCTGCTTGTTATCAGATTCCTCAGTCTAACATAAGGCCCGGGGTTCCCTGGTCATTTCCCCTCTAAGTACCAGTCACATCCACCCAACATGTGAATAACTGGAATTGACAGGCCTACATTTAAAATGTGGCTAAATAATTATCTCTCTACTTATTTATTTATTGGTGCCTTTGAGTCTGTTTTGACTTCTGATGACTGCCTAGATAAGTCCTTGCAGGTTTTTTGATGAGATTTCAGAAGCCGTTGCCTTGTTCTATAGGGCTGGGAAAAAGCGAGTGGCCCCAAATCACCCAGCTGGCTTAAGGAAGAACTAGAAGTCACAGTTTTCTGGTTTCTAGCTGATGTCTTAAACCCTATCCACACTGGCTTTTCTTTGTTCTTTTGTCACAAGCTTAATACTGTAATATGCTTTATAATTATCTTATCTCATTTGGAATCTACAGGGTTTTTTTGACCATATATGATAGGCTCCACAACTTGCAAACAGACTAAATGACATCAGCACTGATCTAACCAAAATCACTGCAAGGGTCATCAATAAGCCAAACTTCTTTTGGTTCTAATTATATCCAAACAAATAACATGTATCCTTAACATTCTAAATTCTTTCATTCCCTCTCCCTCCTCCCATGCACATTTGGGAATTGCAATATTTTCTGCACCTGATTGAACAACCCAGTTTTTTGCCCACTAAGTAATAGAGGACCTGTTTTGCAAGGCCTTTAGCTTCTATAAATGTAACGATCCAGTTTCATGCACAGTTAAATTCACATGTAAGAATACTGTTCAAGCAATGTAAATTCCTAATGCAAATCTCCACAATTGAAATTCGTAAAATAAACTTTAAAATAATCCAAGTCCAAGTCTGTAATTTAAACCTAAATGAATAACTTCTCATTATGGATGGATTTTCCAGGGAAATTTTGGAAAAACGACCTCAAAACTAAAATGTCTCTCACTAGCGTTGCCCATTATGGGCATTATATTATATCATGGGCACTAGCATGCTAGAAAGATCAGGTTTCGAGATTAAGAGAGCGCAACTTCCTGAAGACGGAATGAGCTTAACGTAGCATGGGATTAAAACTGTACAGGTAGTCCTCGATTTACAACAGTTCATTTAGTGTCTGTTCAAAGTTACAATGACACTGAAAAAAGTTGACTTATGACCATTGCTGCAGCCCCACGGTCACATAATTTACCTTCAGGAGCTTGACAGCTGGTTCATATTTACAATGGTTGCAGTGTCCTAGAGTCACGTGATCATCTTTTGTGCCCTCCTGACAAGCAAAGTCAATGGGGAAGCCAGTTTCACTCCACAGATGTGATACTAATTTAACAATCTCAGTGATTCGCTTAAAAATTGTGGCAAGAAAAGTCATAAATATAGAGCAAAAATTCACTTAACGAATCTCTGACTTGGCAACATAAATTCTGGGCTCAGTTGTGAGTCGTAAATGGAGGACTACCTGTAATCCAGTTTCCAGAACCTGATTATTAATTTGAGCCATTCCTCCACAGGATACTTACCTCACAATCTTGCAATCATGCTGCTTTTGGCAGGCAATGTGATTCCCCATGGCAAAGAACATTTACCCTGCTGTGTTATTTCATTAAGAAAAAAGAGAACTTTCCCCAGATTAGAAATGAAGTATTAATCCATTTCCCCAGATTAGAAATGAAGTATTAATCCATTGCAACACTGCTATTTGGCTTCCCCAGTCCATAAAACCAAGGAAACAGCAGGGAGTTAAAGTCCTACTCAGGCATGTCTGGATGTATTAGGAGAACCCTAGTCCCTAAATTCCCAGTGAGGTTGGCAAAAAGAGGTTGGCTGAGAATTCTAAGTAGCAACAATTGGGGAACGTGGGCTGATGATGATAGTTGTTAAGTCTGGAGCATGGGTGCAAATAATGGAGACAAGCTTGGAGAAACAGTGAACTTCAAACTCTTTATTTACATGGTGTGACAGCTCAGCTCAATGGCTGCTATAGCCTTCCTTATATAGGCAACTTATTAACTATTCAACCAATAACAATCCGGGAGCGCTAGCTCCGTTAACCAATGAGAATGGCCTGTTAATGGCCAATCAGATGCTCCTGAACGGACCAATCCGATCTTGCCATTAACAGCCAATCAGAAGTGCAGGGCCAGAACCCTGCACTTGACTTCAAGCTCAAGATAACTTTATTTAACATTCATTCACAACAATAGTAGTAGTAGTGAGCTATATATAATTTCCACTTGGGTTAATAGTAATTCTGTAAGCACTTGGTGGGATGAAAAGAACAGTGCATGCATTCTTATATGTTTTTTTTGTGGTTGATGCCCATTCATTTGATACAACCAGTTGTCTAACCATTGAAGTTATGCTACTAACTTTAGTAGTATTACCACTTGTGTGTACTTTGTGAGCTGCACACAACCTCTTTTCTCCTAGATCTTTATAGCCTACTATCCTTGTGGCGTTTCCAGTAAAAGGGATTGGTCAATGGAAGTCTATTTCTCACTGATGTTCAGCCTGGTCTTAGATATGGACAAGGCCAACACATTATCAGCTTTCAGGGTAAGTTGCATTGCACCAAACATAGTAAAGAAATGAGCAGAGGGCCAAATAAATTCAAAGCAGAAAAAAAAGAGGGAGAAAACAGAATTCTAATTTTGTGTGATTGGTTTACATCAACCAATTCTCTACACCACGGGTGTCCAACCTTGGCAACTTTAAGACTTGTGGACTTCAACTCCCAGAATTCCTCAGCCAGGTTTGCTGGCTGAGGAATTCTGGGAGTTGAAGTCCACAAGTCTTAAAGTTGCCAAGGTTGGACACCCCTGCTCTACACCATTCTCTCTGAGGTTGGAATGCTTTGCTGGCAAAAGAAAAGCACTTGCGCACAGCAGTACACTAGCTATGGGAAGTCACTTGACTAGAGCAATGATCTTTCACTAAACCATATTAGGGCTAGCTGTGAACTTAAGGAATAAGGAATTTATCTCTGATATCTATAGAGTTGGTTTGATCAGGTGGTTCAGATGCTGGCTTAGAAACCAGGAGATGGTGAGTTCTAGTCCCATTTTAGACCTGAGAGGCTATGCATGATGTACTGCCATTCTTCATTGCTCTATTCAGAAATATTCATTTATCCAGACAGTACTTTTCTGAATAAGAATTGTGCGTGTGTACATTCAGTGCAGTGGTGGAATTCAATTTTTTTTTTTTACTACTGGTTCTATGGGAATAGCTTGGTGGGCGTGGCAGGGGAAGGATAGTGTAAAACCTCCAGTCAGAGGTGGCATTTCTCTCTGATATAGGGTCATCTATGTAACTGCCTTCTCTGAACTACTCAAAATTTCCGCTACCGGTTCTCCAGAACTGGTTAGAACCTGCTGAATACCACCCCTGATTCAGTGGGAAAAAAACCTGGCAGTTGCCAATCTTGAATACAGATATGAGAAATATGTATCCAGTACAGTGGGCGCTGTGATGGAAACAGAGCCAAGGAAGCATTGGAATTACGGAATACCTTTTTCAATATTTTGGTTGAAAATTGTTATGAGAGTAATAGTCCACTTCACTTGCATTATTTCTGAATCTTTTCAACAACCCTCTAATGCAGTGCTTTTCAACTTGGCAACTTTAAGATACAGTATAGTGGACTTCCCCAGCAGGACTGGCTATGGAATTTTGGGAATTGAAAGTCCATACATCTTAAAGTGTCAAGTTTGAAAAACAGCTCTAAAGTATGTCACGACTGTCTTTCCTGGAGTGCACTTAAGGATAAGAGAGCAAGACCTGCTCTAGGGCTGCTAAGTGAGGTGACAATTGTGTAAGCATGAATGAGAGAATTTCATCTGGTATCTTTGTTGTTGGCAGTTCTGTACTTCAAGAGCCTGTTCCTTTATTTGAGATTAAATGTACTCTTCCCCTTTAAAGTTAATAAGAAAAATAATCTCTTCTTCCTCTGCTCAACTTTTTCTATTTTCTTTTGGTTTCTGAGAGCTGCAGAATAACTGCAGAAAGAAACTTTAATTCAATTTTAAATTACATTTAATTAAAGCGGCGTTAGCACAGACTTTAAATTGCTTGAGATGTGATTACTTTCAAGACCAGCCTTTTCCCCTTCCCTTTTTAAAAAGGCTATTTCAAAATTGTTCTTTCGGTTTGTTAGCTAAGATACTTGTGAGATGTAGCGCTGAATTCGCTGAGGCAATTAGTTATAACTAAAATGAAAAACAACCTTAGAAATGCAAAGCAGAATGCATGTGTTAAATAATTAAATGCATTTCATTGTGGTATAATGTAATGGATACTTTTCCATGAACATGTTTAAATGCTCCTTATGTTGGCAGAAGTATTAAAATGTCAAGATGGCAACCATGACTATGGGATTGAAGCTCTATTTTGTGTGTGTGTGTGTGTGTGTGTGATATGTGATGCATGATTCGAAGCATGGAAGAAAAGGCAAAGCTTCTATCTTGCAGTCATTGCTACCATTTTAACTCCCACCCCCTCAACACCTCACAAATAACCCGCTTGTGATATTATGGAGTATGTATGTATGTATGTATGTATTTATGTATGTATTTATTTAACGTATGGCAAATACATGTACTTATAGTGGTTCAAGTGTTAATGTCCAGTCCACTCAGCCATTCAAGGACACGCTTCAAGATCTATGCTGAAAAAAACCAGACATTGGGCTGGTGTAAACTCTTTTTTTTTTTTTTAATAAAATTTCTATTGGTTTTTAAGACAAACATAGACAAACAAAACATAAAAACATCAAGCCAACTTCCATATATATACATACAGTGTGCCGGTTGGTTTACAAATTGTTTTGTGCTTCCATTTCATAGACTTCAATTACAATTACATTGTATATATTCTCATATTTTCAATCAAATATTAAATACATTAAGATCATTGTTAATCAATCATTTGACTATACTTTTATTCATTCATGTTTTACGAAATAATCCATTTTTTACTTACTTTGTTTGATGACAGTTCATATTATCATCTCAAATCGCCTTTAGTTACGTGCGCTCCGCGCTTTGGGCATCTCCGTGTGATCGCGACCCTGTCCTTTCCACCTGGCGCCCTTGCTGCTTTCTGGCTCTTTAGCAAGGCATTGCGGTCTCCCTCTCATGCTCGCTCTGAACTTCGCGCGGACCAAAATAAAAAGATCGCCCACCGTCATGTTTGGAGCTTCCGCATTTGGAGCTTCCGCCGCCATTTGGAGCTCCAAACAGCGGCAGTGCTCCAAAGGCGAAGCCAGTTGCTAAAGAGCCAGAAAGCAGCAAGGGCGCCAGGTGGAAAGGACAGGGTCACGATCACATGGAGATGCCCAAAGCACAGAGCGCACATAACTAAAGGCAGCGCACGCAGTTGGCTTGGGGACTACAAGGCAGCATCTACGCCTCTTCCTGGGCGCGTCTCTAGGCTGCTTCCGGAGCTACGGGACGCTCTCTGTTGCCTACCGGCCCTTCTTCCTTGGGCTCCCTGCCGTGGGATACACCCACTTCCTCCTGCAAATTACGCCTCGCAACTTTTCTCTCCCTTTCCTCTCGCTCCAAAAAGATCGCCATCGTTTCCCACCGATTTGGGCTTCCAGCCACTTTGTGATCCACTAGTGAGGTTGCCATCTCGGATGGAGGCATCGCAGTCTCCCTCTCTTGCTCGCTCTGAACTTCATGCGGACCAAAATAAAAAGACCGCCCGCCGTCATGTTTGGAGCTGCCGCTTCTGCGTTTGGAGCACTGCCGCTGTTTGGAGCCCCAAATGGCGGCGGCACTCCAAACATGGAAGCGGCAGCTCCAAACTTGGCAGAATGGGCAGAAGGGAAAGCAAAAGCGGCGGGTGCCAAAGGTGTCTACAGCAAAGGTGGGAGTAGGGAGCTCCGTGCTTCACCATGATCACCCGTTAGGAGCGGCTGGTGGCAAGGATGCAAGGGTGGGAATTAAGTCACCCCCGAAAAGACATCCTAGCCATTTTTTCAGGGGTCAAAAAAAAAAAAAGACCCGGCCTTATTATATGAGAAACACGGTAGATATAATCAGAAAAGAATACATCTTTATATATTTATTATTTTCTAAGAATCTACATATTTCATTACCATGTTTTATTGTCTGTACTTATTAGTGGTTCAAATGTTAATGTCCAGTCCACTCAGCCATTCAAGGACACGCTTCAAGATCTATGCTGAAAAAAACCAGACATTGGGCCGGTGTAAGCTCTTGATGGACATTCGGACACAATGGAATGGATATTTTGTCGAGGAGCACCATACTGAGGGGTAGAGACAAGACCCCACTTAAGCAATGAGTCCTGGCAGTCACCATGTTGGATACAGATCCTGTTCAGCATTGACCAATACTGGCGAGGAAGGTCAAAACCTGGCACCTTTTGTGTAGGGTCATCTATGTAACTGCCTTTATCTGGGTGTTCAGCAGCCCATTTGGCTTTCACTGTATATTGATGTCAAAGTTGTTAGACAGCTGTTGAGCAAGTGCCAGAGAGGGCTTCCTGGATTTAAGCCTGCCAATTGATAGATGATTATGGAATAGTTCATCATGGACAGGATTCCAAGCAACCTGGATTCAGATCCATCATGAAACACCCAGGAGTTGTTAGAAATGAAATGGGCTGCAAACAAATTTAACAAACAAACAAATTCTCTGGTATACAGGCAGATATAATCAGCCATTACATAATATCATGTAATAAATTTGCATACTGTATTGTGCTCAAACTGCAATTCTATATCATCTCATTAAAAATATTTTAATTCTCAGATCTGATAAACCTATGTGGCTGCTTATTAGTCTGATTCTTATAGTTGGAACACACAAAGGAATATTTTGTTGGCTTATTTATTTTACAATGCTGATGAACAACCGAAATCTGACTGAATCGGATGTGTACATGAGCAATCCAGAAACCATGTACTGTATGTAAATTAAGAAATATTACAATAAGAATCCATTCAACATAAACTAGTTTTAGTTGAATCGAAGTAATAGATGGATGTCCTGAGATGGTGCTATTCTGAAAACCATTTTAAGATTTGGCTTTTCTGTAGGGTCTTTGGAGACAGACAAATGTTGAGTGATTATTGATGGAATAATGTTACTTGATCGTTGGTTGTGGATGGATATGATGGCACAAGGAGAATAACTTAGTGTTGGGTTATATGGTTTGAAAGTATTAGTTTATCTTGTAGTCTTATTATGGGATTAGGAATGTAAACTGCTCAGTTATTTTCAATTGAACTAGCAAATTAGCCTTAGTAAATAAATAAAATTATATAGGATTCAAAGACTTGTCAGAATAGGATGGTGTTAAGAGCTTTCCTAAAGTGAGACTCATGGGAGTAAACTGCATGACTGGGTGCAGAATGTTCTACAATGTGGGGACTACTACTAAGAAGATCTGCTTCCTACTACAAGACCAGAGGTGGTATTCAGCAGGTTCTAACCAATTCTGGAGAACCAGTAGTGGAAATTTTGAGTAGTTCAGAGAACCGGCAAATACCACCTCTGACTGGAGATTTTACAGTATCCTTCCCCTGTCATGCCCATCAAGTCATGCTCACAGAATCGGTAGTAAACATTTATGAATCCCACCTCTGTACAAGACTCTTTCACTTTAAGTGATGGTGAGATATTTAGTAGATCTTCTCTCAATGTTTTGACTGGAGAGGGAGAATCATGTTTGATAAGATAGATACCATGTCTAGGAGGTATTTAATTTGGCCCCAAGAGCCTATTGGTAGCCAGTACACAATCTCAGAATGAGTGTCATTTGGTATGGAGGAGTTGTCCTAAATTGCAATTTGCTTCAGTTGCAACTTCAAAGGTTGAGAGTCAGTTTGGTCTAGCGCAGGGGTAGGGAAACATGGCTCTTTTATCACTTCAACTCCCAGAATTCCTGAGTGAGCCATAGAAGTTTCCCCATCCCTGGCCTGCTGGTTTTTCAGTTGTGGGGGAAATCAATTTTTGACTTGAATGGGACTGTTTAATATACAAATGTAGGACATATTCTTTATTATATTCTTTATATGTCCTATGTCAACCACTGTGCCATCATGACTCCTATAAAGTGGAAGATCATGAATTCTAGCCTTGCCTTAGCCATGAAAGCCAGCTGGGTGACCTTAGGCCAGTCACTCTCTCTCTCTCTCAGTCCAAATCACCTCACATGTCTGTTGTTATGGAGACAATAAGATGAGGAGGTGCACTGGATGCAGGGGTGGGATTTAAATTTTTTAACAACCAGTTCTGCGGGTGTGACTTAGTTGGTGGGCATGGCTTGGTGGTCATGTTATTGGCTGGGTGTGGCCAACTCAATATCACTCATATCTGTGGTGGTCTCCCATGGAAAGAATGAGACACAGGCTGGTGTACTCAGGATGGGAGTCTAAAGCAAATTCTAGTGCTCCCTTTTATTGAGAATTTCATACATAGTAAGCATTCACATTGTGGATTACAATAATTAGATATAGTACACAGAATTGTTTACAGTTGTCTGAGCTGCTTAATTGTTCCTGGTGTTTGTTTTTAATTTCCTTGCTTATCTCAGTGACCCTTAGGCAGACATGTATGTATAAGGTCTTAGACTAATCATTACCCAATACTGAAGTCAAAGTTTATTCCCACATCTCCCCTGTTTTAATTTTTTGATGATCGCGGATGCCTCGGTAGCTTTTCGCCATCTGCAACAACAGTTCTCCTTCCGTAGGCTTCACCTGACACATTCCTAAAAGTCCAGGGAAACATTGGATACAACAGCATACACAAAGAGAAAGTATAAAAAGCAATATCACTCCAACAATTAGGTGACGAATCCATGAACCATCTGGCAACCAGGACCAAAGTGGAGACCACATGTCCAGTCCCTCGTCCTCCGATTATAATGGATTCTCATTCAGGGTTTGTTCCATATGCTGTATAGTAGCTGTAATGTTTGGAGAATAATCAGAGATATACATGCAACAATGTGTATGAATCACAGCGCAAATTCCCCCTTGCACAGCCAAAATAGTGTCCACCGCATATCTGGTTTGCAGGACAAAGTCAAGGATTTTTCCTTGCTCTTCTTCAAGCAGCTTTAGCATTTTAATGGTGTCTTTAAACATAGTAACTGTCCAATTGTTTAAACGATGCAAATCTCTATAGTTCATCATGACTCCTAAAGGAGGAATAACTCCCCTTGATATCTGTGTCCAGTAGTCATGATTCAAAACAGAGTTTACTTCCGTTGCGGAACGCGCATTGCGGATATGAGCAGTCCCCAAAGATTTTAAAATGATATGAGATGGGATTACTTTCCCAAAGGTGCAGACTCCTTTCCATCGTGCTGGCATGCGATCATAGGCCATCTGTCTACACAGCAACCATAGATTTGCTCCCAGGAGATGACCAACCGTATTTGGTTCAGCATAGATTAATTGTGCAAAAGATTCCATTAACATAGCCAAATAAGTGGGCGGTGGTGTGTATTTCCCATTTGCACATTTGGGCAGCTGGTTTTCTATCATGGTGGGACAACATGTGGCAGGGATAATTGGACACCCATTTTCATTGATCAAAGATATGATATCAAATTTAGAAATATTATGTACAAAGTAAGTGAGATTTTTAGTTTTCATGTCATCTGGATAAACCCGACTTTCATTGCCAATAATAATTGTTTTGTTACAAAATGGATATGTTCCCAAGTAAGTCATATTCTCTACTGTCTCATTGTGAGTCCAGCAGATACCCGCCACCTCTTGGATTTGGCTTCCAAGATGCAATGTATTTATGTTACTTGTAGTCCAACTGTTAGACCACATCCCTGAACAACCATAGCATTGTCCCTTATACCAGTCATCTTCGGCCAGAGGTACTGCAACCATTGGAAGCCTTGATGTTTTGTGAGTTGGCATGTGCATACATACCCAACAATCAGCTTTATTATGAAGGTTTGCTAGCTTCCCCATGTCCTGGATCAACGTGTTTCTTTTCCATTCCCCCAAATCCATCCCCTTGCCCCTTTGGCTGATGATAAGGATGCACACAGCGAGCAGGAACCCAAACAACTGTCCCCTCATCTTCAACAGCAGCGTATCCTCGGCCCCAAGTTATCAGCGGGACAGGTCCTTTCCACGTTGGATCTGGTAGTCTCTTATACCGAACTTTCGGTCTTGGCATACCTGCAGAAGGGGAGGAAGCAAAATGCCTACTGGCTGCCGTAGCAGCGGGAGATCCTGTCATGTTTAAAAAATTTAAAGTGTATAAGGTAATATTAAGAATGTTTTGTATGTTAGGCAAGCCATATCCATCCACTTCCCCCGTTTTTGTTTTTGTGTGAAGGAGTGCTTGTTTTAGCGTCTGATGATCTCGTTCCACAATGGCCTGACCAGTGGAATTGTAGGGAATACCAAATTTATGTATAATTGACCATCGATGACAAGATTCCGCAAAGGCGGTGCTAATGTAAGCAGGGCCATTATCGGTTTTGATCTCCATTGGTGGCCCCACTTGTGTGAAGGTACGGAGGCAATGGTTGACTCCATGTTTTGTAGCCTCTCCTCGTTGAGGTGTTGCCATAATAAATCCTGAATAGGTATCAACGGTGACATGCAGATGGTGCCATGGTTTGAAGGGAGGGTGTTGTGTGACATCCATCTGCCATAGTTGACAAGCAGATGTCCCCCGAGGATTTACTCCTTGAGGAAGAGCAGTGGATTGAGCACTGCAACTAAGACATTGTTGAATAATAGCTGCAGCTTCTGCAGCAGTGAGACCAAATTGTTTACAAAGAGCTTTGGCATTTTGATGAAAATAGCTATGTGAGTCCCATGGAGTAACAGGAGAAAGCGAGAGACAGGACATGGCCGAGGCCGCTGCGTCAGCCACGTCATTCTCTTCCTGCAGCTCCCCAGGAAGTGGCTGATGGCTGCGAATGTGTGCGATATGTAGAGAATGTGTGCAAGAATGAAGACAGTTTTGCAGAGCTAGAAACAAACTCATAAGATTAGCATCAACAGATGGAAAAAGATAAGCAAATTCAATGTTAAGTATCAATTGATAAACGTAAAGAGAATCCACAATAAGATTTAGTGGTTCTTGTGCAAATTCCTGTAAGGCCAAAATAGCAGCAGCTAATTCAGCCCTTTCTGCTGATTGCTGAGGAGGGGTAATTTTTGTTTTCCATACCCCTTCCTGTCTCCATGCACAAGCGCCGTAGGTCTTACCACCGTCCGCATAAATGGTCACTCCCCCAACTGGCTGCTTAGCAATAACTGAATTAAAATTTACAGATATATTTCAAAGCAACTGGAAATGAGGGTCACTGGGGGTGTGGCAAGAAATCTTCCCTGGCCAATTTTCAAGAGCAATTTGCAATTCAATGGATTGACTATACCAAGTTTCCCACAGAGTGAGGGAGATAGGTAAAAATAACTGAACTAGATCTATGCCATATAAATGCATACTGCAATTTTGGCCTTTGATGATTAACTCACTATAAAGCATAGCCATAGTAGAAACTGTTTTTCGGGGAGTATTTTGCAAATGTAACCATTCAATGATATAAACCTGTGCTTCAAGTAATTGAAATAAAGCTGCAGTACGCAAGGCTGGAGTTTGTAAAATTGCCAAAGCAAACAGAGTATCAGGAATGCATCAATCAACCCAACGCTGCATTAAAGCCACATTTACATGTGTCAGTACCTTCCTTTGTTCTGCTGATAAGGTTATAGCAGAATCCGGTCTCGCAGAGCCCTTTAGGGCCAAGAACAAGGGCTGGAGTACTGCTGTAGTTAACCCCAGGTAGGGTCTAACCCAGTTAATTGTTCCTAGTATTTGTTGTAATTTTACTAGAGAAATCTTTTCCTCAATTTTGATTTCCGGAATGACCAGATGAGCATAGGTTGAAAGGACCTTATGCCCTAAGTAGGCATATGGTGTTTGACTTTGAATTTTTTCTGGAGCAATATGAAGTCCAAATTGTAATAATACCTCTTTAAGGCAAGGTAGTGCGGCCTTAACTGTTCCCGGTGGGCCGGGAGCTGCAATTAAAATATCATCCATGTAGTGATAAACCTTCCACCCAGGATGAGAGGTTCTGAATGGAGCCAGAGCCATTCGAACATATGACTGGCACATCGTTGGACTGTTTAGCATTCCCTGTGGCAAAACCTTCCATTGGTAACGAAAGGTAGGTGCATTGTTGTTCAATTCAGGTACGGTAAAGGCAAATAATTTCTTGTCATCTGCATGCAAAGGGATAGAAAAGAAGCAATCCCGTAAATCTACTACAACTAGATCCCAATTATGTGGGATCAGGTTAGGGTTAGGCAAACCACATTGTAACGCTCCCATTGGTTGAAGGATGGAGTTAATGGTTCTCAGATCATGCAAAAATCTCCATTTTCCATTTTTCTTTTTAATAGCAAATACCGGAATGTTATATGGACTAGAAGTTGGCTCAATGTGTCCTAATTGTAGCTGCTCAGCTACCAATTGATGTAAAGCTGTAAGCTTTTCTTTTGGAAGTGGCCATTGGTCAATCCAGACTGGCTGAGAGGTTAACAACTGTAATTTTTCCATTATCCAACAACAATTTTTGTGCGAAATTGTGACAGCAAATCTCTACCCCACAAGTTTATATACAGGGGCAACACAAGAGGTTGAATCCTTGCAGTCTCACCAGTTTCTCTATGAAATGCCTTCAACCAATGTACACTACTTCTTGCAAACTGCATACCACCCACTCCACAAACAGCCGGAGAGTCTTCAAGTGCCCATTCATTTGGCCATTCCTTTTGGCGTATCACAGAGACATCTGCTCCGGAATCTATAAGGCCAGAAAATGATTTTCCCTGAATTTCAATTGTCATTTTTGGTTGGTCTGTAGTCAATTTTTTTGTCAGCGCTAGCAATTCTGCAGCAACTGGAGAACTTGCCATTTCAGTGGACCCAAAACCATTAGTTCATGGGATCCCAATTAAAGGATTTATAGGAATGTATGGAAGCAATAATAACTGGGCAATAGAGTCACCGACCATTAATGATGCAGGAGTATCAGTGTACAATTGTATCTTAATAACCCCTTTATAATCTTGATCAATAACTCCTGGAATAACAAAAAACCCTTTTTCTGATGCAGAAGACATGGGAAGTACTAATCCCACTGTTTCTTCTGGCAGTGGACCATGCAAATGAGTGTCCTCAATATACACTTGATTAGGAAAGGTCACATTAATTGAGTTCAACATTTTTAAACCCAAACCTGCACTCCCAGTAATTGCAGGCGATGCTTTTGTGACAGCCTTGGCAGCGGGGCTAGCTGCACGCCCCAAATTTAGTTTCCCGGATTTTGGTTCTGATCAGAGCGACATTGATTTGCCCAATGAAACCCTTTTTTGCATTTTGGACAGACCGATTTTGGACGGATGTCCTTAATTTTGTTTTTGTTAAATGCCACCACCCCCCCAGGGGCACGGCACTGGGCTTTAAAATGGCCAGGCTTTCCACAATTAAAACAATTCCCTATAGGTTTCATCCCTTTTTGCAATGCCATAGCCAAAGTCTCCATGTTGTAAGCCTGAGAACCCACCACTGCACATGCCTTTAACAGATCAGCCAGAGTAACCTCACCTCTAGCCACCAAAGGCTGCAAGATACGCTTGCAGTCAGCGTTTAAGATACGCTTGCAGTCAGCGTTTGCATTTTCAACTGCCAATTTCAGCAAAAGTTATTTTGCAGCTTCCTCATTAGAGATTTGCCTGGTAATAGCCAATTATAGCCTTTCCACAAAATCATTATAAGACTCAGGTGCTGTTTGCTTAATTTGAGAAAAAGACCGTGCTGGGGTTCCCACATCCTGAATGCGGGACAACGCCCCAAGGACAGCTGCCATAACCACTGGAAATACGTGATCAGGCAAATTAGCAGCTTGATCAGCAGTAGATTCAAACAAGCCTGCCCCATAGATTTGGTCTGGTGTATACACCCCCCCCCCCGAATTCCTTCCCCTAGTGACAGCTTCCCTTTGGTATTCTGAGTCAAAAACCACATACTGAGTAGAGCTCAATATCATTCTCATTAAATCTTTCCAGTCACTAGGAATCATGCGTGAGGTAGCCAAATTTGTCAGGAGCCCCTTTGTAAAAGGACTTTGAATACCATAATCTTTTACTGCTTTTTTAATTTCCCTAAGAACTGCTAAAGGAATCGAAACCCATTCAGTCTGCAGATTGCCTTGAGCATCCACTTGCCTATTGACTGGAAACAAATTCATCTGGGGAATCTCGTCAGGCTCTAATTTTCCCTCATTGAAAGCCTGATGCATCATGGCTTGAACTTTTCCCATTTTTGGTTGGATTTTCTCATCCACAGGCATAGGCGCTGTTGGAAATGATAAAGCACACTCCAGTTTTGGGGTAGGCGGGTGCAATACAATTCCTTTATAAGGAGAAGGTTCTACTAAAGTTTTTAAAAGAGGTTGTTGCTGGGTCTCTAAAGCAGTCATAACAACCTTCCAATATATCAAAATTTCAGCTGTTGCCCGTGGCTCTTCATGAAGGATAGTTCCAATTCTCCTCCATGTGTCTAATTTTAAAGAGCCTTTCTCTGGATACCAGGGACATTGCTGCCAGATCTCTTGCAGCAGCTCTCTCACATTATCTTTTGAAAGAACTATTTGCTCTCCCCCAGAGGGTTTAAAGATAAAGAAGTTTGTCCTGACTAACTTCAGCAGCTCACTAACATGCCGTTCCTGTGGCTGAGAGAGTTTTCCCCCCATGTTCCCTGAATAATCCTGTTGTCCAGCAATAGTTAAGTACGTACTTTACCTATTCCAGGCGAGGAAACACGGAGGTCTGGACACATACCACCTGCAGTGGATCACGTCAGGGTCACCACTTGTGGTGGTCTCCCATGGAAAGAACGAGACACAGGCTGGTGTACTCGGGATGGGAGTCTAGAGCAAATTCTAGTGCTCCCTTTTATTGAGAATTTCGTACATAGTAAGCATTCACATTGTGGATTACAATAATTAGATATAGTACACAGAATTGTTTACAGTTGTCTGAGCTGCTTAATTGTTCCTGGTGTTTGTTTTTAATTTCCTTGCTTATCTCAGTGACCCTTAGGCAGACATGTATGTATAAGGTCTTAGACTAATCATTACCCAATACTGAAGTCAAAGTTTATTCCCACAATATCAAGGCATGCATCTCCTTGCCTGGCCTCTCATGACTGTGGGGATGCTGCAACAGTCATAAGTGTGAAAAATGGTCATAAGTCACTTTTTTCAGTGCCATTGTAACTTTGAATGGTTATTCCACACAAGCAAAGTACCAGCAAAGGAGGGAAAAAAAACTCCAGAGACATTTCTGAGACAGGAAGTCTAGTCCTGCCAAGAATGTAATAAGGGTTAACGGAGAAGCAGTTTCTGTAAGCAACACCAGAATGTCTCCTTCCTGCCTTCCTTACAGGATTAGGCCAGTAATTTCTTCTAACAACCAGTTCTCCGAACTGCTTAGAATGTTAACAACCGGTTCTAGCGAATAGGTGCGAACTGGTAGAATTCCACCCCTGACTGGATGTGATTGCCAACTTGAGTTATTTGTAAACATAATAAAAGCAGGATACAAATAAAATAAATAAATAGTAAAATAAGTGAATTCCAGTAAACCTACTTACTCAAGATAACTTACTGTTAGGCTGGAACCATTGTTGTGTATCCTTTCATATCACATCCTCTATTTTTGTTGACATTATTTTGTTGAGTTGGGACTTCTCTATAATGGCACTCTGGCACTTCTCTATAGTCTGTACTGTGAAATGCTCCAACCCACTATATACACCTTTTAGGTACCTGTTGAAAAAATACTTTGTCACTTAGGCCTTTTCACTGTGAATACCAGAATATGATTTTCCCTTTATTTCCCTTATCTTTCAGATGAATATGATAAGATAACCTCAATTGTCACTTTTTATGTGTACACATGGGCACACATTAAAATTAAATTGTGGTGCCTGCTCTCAAAAGTGTATAGGAGTGTGAAAGTGTTTGTGTGTATGTGTGTGTGTGTACACACACATGCTGTAAATACTCATACACACACACACACACACATATATAGATCTCTATTAAATCAGTCCATTTTGAATACATAACGAAATGTCTTGAGAGGTAACAAGGTTGATACCATATGGTATGAAGCTATGCTTAAGTGTATATTGTTTTATACTATTATTGCTTTTAAATATCATATATCTTTTCTTACTGTTTTTATTGCAAATCTTAATTTGCTTTGACACATGAAGTACATATAAATAATTAAATTTATTAAAAGTTATTAAAAGTGGGGTGCAGTATAAATCTGTTGTCCCTTAATCTTAGATTGCCCTTTGACAGTGTTAGAGCAAAGAAGAATACTATTCTAGTGCTAAGGATGATTTAAGCCTGTTTTCTTTGACATGCTGGGAATCAAGACAATGTCAAGGGGACAACGAGGCAAAAGCAAAATTGCAGGGCTGGCTTCTGAATATGAAATGCTCCAACCCACTGTATACATCTTTTAGGCACCTGTGGAAAAATTACTTTGTTACTTAGGCCTTTCCATTGTGAATACCAGTATGATTTCTGGTTTTGGTACAAAAAGAAGAAGAAGGAAAAACAATCTCAGTGAAAAGGCAGGCAAGAAATACAACAAACAAAAACATTTTGCAAACTGTACTACTTACAATAAATTAGGTGAAATAGTTTACTCTTCTGAGTATCCTGAAATACAAATACAGCTAATCTAAGGCTTAGACATCCTGGCAGTTGATAGTAATAATGAGGCAGGGCCTTTATGGCTTGCTTCTTGAGTTCTCATCTTATACCATTTAAGCAATCACTTTTTCAAGACTAAGATGTACTTCCGGGTAGACTGTTGCTATAAATGGAGGATCCCAATAGGCAAAGTACTGTAACTCTGAGTGTATGTTTTTCTCTAGAAAGAGAAGTTTCTTCATCCCATGTCAACATAAATCCCACCCTTAATTCTAGAAATCAATTTTTGCAGATTTGATGTTTTTTAAAAAATCCTGTTACATTAGGGCTTAATATAGCTTGATAAATATTCTGACCCACAACCTTTTGATGCTTATACATTACTCGTAGCACTCACCCCAAAAAGGAGAAATTTACAATATCAAATAAAACAACAATGTCAAATAAAAATAGAGCAGAATACAATTCCGTTGATAAACACTGGCGTTGTCAACAGACAGGACTTTGGGCAGACATCCAGGGTCCCAATCAGTAGAATTAGATAAGGAAAGATTCCCCATCCCCATTCATTTTGCTTACCATATATAGAATATAGGAACCGGCTATTGATTTTCTAGAAGCTCCTATTTTGTCCTGCAGCCATTAAATCTTCTCACTACTTCAGAAGTCCAAACATCAGGCTTCTACAGTTGTGAAATCTCTAAATTTATCAGCCCTTGCAAAAATAGGGTCTTCCCCAAATTACTGCGCTATTGGCAAAGGGCAAGTATTTGTAGAAAATAAAGAGGTGGGATCTGCTATAAATACCATTACATCTGGGCTGTCCAACCTTGGAATCTCTAAGACTTGTGGACTTTAACTCCCAGAATTCTCCAACCAGTATGGAATGAGAACTCTGGGAATTGAGGTCCACAAGTCTTAAAATTGCCAAAGTTGGACACTTCTGCATTATTAGTTTCTGATTTTTGATCAATGTTCCAATGGCTCCTCCTAAGTAAAACAAGGCAATAGTACTCCTATGAATCAAAATTAGCTCTTCAAATAAGACCAGTTTTTGCCCCGCCTGCATTAGATCTAGGAAGGCAGACAGATCCACTCAGGCATAATAAAGCATACCATTATGTTATTTCAGTACAATGGTGAATTCTTGGATTTACACATGCTTTGGGGAAGAGCCAGGTCTTCAACTGCCTTTGAGAAGCCCAGTATGCCCCGTAACAGGCACTTTTTGTAGGGTGAGGCCTGTAAAGTTGGGCCAAAGGCTATAATGCCAAAAGCCTTTCTCGGCATTGTAGTACTGAGCATTCATCCCTACCTTCTAATGCAGGCATTTTCAGGGAAATGTCTCCTATAAACGAATTATAACTCTATTCATGGAATTAAATCAAAACTCAGTGCTAACTCAATTGTATCTAACATGACAGAAAGGTCAGAAGGGAGCCTTTGGTCCATTGCAAGCTCAGAATTTCAGTAATGAATGTTTCAGCAATCCTTCTCCTTTTACACTCACCCCTCCCCTTCCAGTAATGGACAAAGCTTTAACCACAGCTTGCAAATGGTTTACTACAGAGGCCTCCACTGGAATTGAGAACAGTAATGTTACTTCTCATTCCATACATCTTCTCCTGTCTCCATCAGACTGTATGTAGTACTATGAAATCAACTAGTCTCAAGTTGTCCAGCTCCCAAGTAGGCCTCTCATTCAGACTGAAATGATCCACTTCCAGTATATGAATGGGGATCGACATATTTTGTCTAGGTATACTCTCATAACTGCTGGATGTCCACTACTGACTGCTCTGTTTCAAACAACAGCTATCAGGCCTTCACAAAAGAAGGCTGCTACAAGCTCAGTTGCAGTTCTAGCTTCTAAAACTTCCCCCTGCTACACTCTTATCACCTCTGGGATGGATATCAACATGACACCTCTTAGCTCTGAATGCCAGGCACTTGAGATCTATTATAGGAGGAAACTACCAATCTCTGTTCCCCTCATCATCTTCTCAGGGGCATTAACAAATGGTCTGCTGGGCTAGATATAGTTGAATGATTTGGTCCATGGAATAGACAAACTTTAAGCACAGTCAGATCCGCCTCTGAACACTGAACACAATCAGTAATCCTTTGTAAGGTGCTGCAGTAGGCCATGCTTGGAATATATCTCTTACTTCCATTCACCCACCCATACCAGATGTTCTATGTCTGAAGAAAGAAAAAGAAATGTCTCTTCAGATAGTCTTACTATCAGGTGACATACCAGGTTCATATGACTGGGAAAAAAGATCCCTTCTCACCCATATAGATGCATATATATATATATGTCTTCCTCAACCTTGTTCCTCTTACTAAACAGCTGAGAGTTTGAGAGTTGTTAGCTGTTCCTAGTACTGCATTTCTCTGGATGGAGCACTCTGATGTTGTTCCTGGAATCTATTGGAATCACTCTTCCAGTTTAGGAATTACAGCTTCCCCAAAAGAGGTGATATTCAGCAGGTTCTGACCAGTTCTGGAGAACCGGTAGCGGAAATTTTGAGTAGTTCAGAGAACCGGCAAATCCCACCTCTGACTGGAAATTTTACAGTATCCTTCCCCTGGCACGCCCACCAAACGATGCCCACAGAACCGGTAGTAAAAAATTTTGAATCCCACCCAAGTGCTCCTATCACTACTGGGGCCAAAATTATTTGTTTGTTTGTTTGTTTAATCCTGCCTTTTAAAATTTTTTTTTAACATCCTCTCTATTTTCTCCTTCAGGCTCTGGATTTGGGATGGAAACTTCTGTACATTGTATATTCTCTAGCTTTTCATACTTCATCTTTGTGATGCTGTGTGTTCTGTACAAACATTAACATACTTGGAAGCGCCACGCTGTGATTGGCCAAAGCACACGGCGATCTCATTGGCTAAACAGGGCGCGCTGATTGGCCCATAGCGAATCTACCGCAATTGGTGGAAACTAATCGCGGGAGATTCAAAGTGGTGCCATTGGCAGCGGCCGCCGTGGCCAGAGAATAAAAGCCACTGTTTTTCCCTTTAAACCCCGAGCCAATCTAGGGACCTAATAAAGACCTGAAAGTAAGTCACTGGCTCCGACTCTTCTTTCCCGCGACAAACACGACACTGGCGACAAGGGTGGGATCCCGAGACTAACCCCCTCAAGCACGTGTCCTGAGGAAACGAGACCAACAAGATGGCCAGCATCGCACCGCCCGCACCCTTCAATCCAGCTACCGAGGACTGGGAATCATACACAGACCGATTCCTAATGTTCCTTGAAAGTAGCAACTTGAAGGATGCAACTGGGCAGAAGAAAAGAGCCGTCTTCCTAACACACTGCGGGCCCGCAGTGTTCAAGATGGCAAAAGCCCTTGCAAAACCCGGGGACGTGAAGGAGATGGACTGGGCCGACCTCGAGCCATTGCTCCGAAACCACTATACCCCTGCCGTGCCCACCCTCATTAGGCAGCACGATTTCTACCGGCGGGACCAGAGATCGGGTGAGAGCATCAGTGACTTTGTGGCTGATCTGTGGAGCCTAGGGGGCATGTGTGGGTTCTCGGACATGGACGAGGCTTTGTGGGACCGTGTCTTGCTCGGACTCAGAGACCCAGTCCTACAAAGCCGGCTGATGGCAAAAGGCGACATCGCCCTCGCTGACGCCCTCGCTGAAGCCACCTCAGCTGAGGAAACCCGGAAATCGGCGAATCGAATGTGGAGACCGGACACCGGGGAACGCACAGCAACCACCAAGACTGGTCGGGCGACCGAGGCTCACCCAGAAGTAAGCCACCAGGAGACCACCACCCATCATGGTGATTTCCACTCTGCCTCCGACACCACGGACGAGGAAGAAGAAATACATCGGCTCCAGACGGGACGAGATCGGCACGATCGGCAAAGTCGTAAGTCGGGGACCACTTGTGCCGGGTGCGGAGGCGACCACCCTCGATCGGAGTGCCGGTTTTTCGATGCGATTTGCTGGCACTGTGATAGAAAAGGTCACATCACCTGAGTCTGCTGACTGAGAAAAGCCTACAGCCCCTGTCGGCGAGACCACAGCAACTGGAGACGAGACGGCACTCCCCCCAGGGCCAGAGACCACCAAGCCGAAAATCGCTGGAACTGAGATGGACGGAACCGACGAAGTGGCGAAACCCGGCAGAAAGAGGAAACCCACCAGATGGTCGTCATCGGCCACTCATCCACCACAGACGCCCGGAAGGTGTACGTAGAAGTGGGCATCGAAGGGGAACCATGCAAAATGGAGGTGGACTCCGGGTTCTACCTCTCCATGGTTGCCTGGTGAGAAATCAGGCAGTTGGTGCCAGAAATCCACAAGAGGAGGTTGGAAACCCAGAAACTATTCCTCAGAGACTACCAGGGGAACCGCATCCTGGTAGTCGGAACCGGACACTTCAAGGTAACCTTCAAGGGCCACTCAGCAAAGCTTCCCCTGATGATCGTGGACCAAGATCGCCCCAGCCTTTTGGGACTACAGTGGTTCGCACCACTCGGGATTGAGGTTACGGGCATCGACCACGTTGCAGATGCCGACTGGGAGGAGCAACTGGCACGGGACTTCCAGGAGGTGTTCGACAGCACCCTAGGCAAGTACCGAGGGCCCCCTATTTCCTTCAGCCTAGACCCCAGCATTTCCCCAATACGCCTAAAACCACGGCGGGTACCTTTTGCACTCCGGCCCAAAATCGATGAGCAAATTGACAAGCTCGTCAAACAAGGGGCCCTACAACCAATTGATCGCACCTGGTGGGAGACCCGCATAGTCACCCCAGTCAAGCTCGATGGGTCGGTGAGAATCTGCGGGGACTATAAGGCCACCCTAAATTGCGCCTTACAACAAAGCACCTACCCCATCCCAGTAGTGCAGCACCTTCTACACTCACTGGGGGGGGCAAGGTCTTTGCGAAGCTCGATCTGGCGCAAGCCTATCAACAGTTGCCGGTCGACGCAGAAACCGCTGAGGCGCAGACCATAGTCATCCACCGGGGAGCATTTCGCTGTAACAGACTCCAGTTTGGAGTCAGCGTGGCTCCGGGAATTTTCCAGAGCCTCATGGAGAGACTCTTGCAAGGAATTAAGGGGGTGGTGCCCTACTTCGACAACGTACTAGTGTCAGCGGCCAACCAACAAGAACTAGAGGGTCATCTAAGGGAGGTACTAACCAAATTCAAAGAGGCTGGGCTAAAGGTGAAAAAAGAGAAATGCCAGTTGTACACAGAACGGGTCGAGTTCCTGGGATGCCTCCTAGACCGACATGGCATCCACCCAACTGCGGAAAAAATCAGAGCCATTAAAGAAGCCCCAACACCATGGAATAAAACAGAACTGCAGGCATTTCTGGGACTGCTTAATTTTTATGTTTTCCTGTCCCAAAAGGCGACCGCGGCGGAGCCTTTGCATAGGCTTTTGGACAAGGCAGCCACATGGACTTGGGGGAAATGTGAGGAAGCCACCTTCAGCAAAACCAAGGACCTGCTCACCTCAGATGCCGTCCTCATCCAATACAACGAGACCCTACCACTTGCCGTCACATGCGATGCTTCACCTTTCGGCATCGGCACCGTCCTCAGCCACACGCTCCCCGATGGAAAAGAAGCACCCATCGCTTTCTTTTCAAGGACACTCACCAAACCGGAGAGAAATTACAATCAACTGGACAAAGAGGCCCTGGCTATCGTCGCCGCAGTGAAGAGGTTCCACAAGTACCTCTATGGCTGCACGTTTACCATCATCACCGACCACAAGCCGCTGTTGGGAATCCTGGCAGGGAACAGGGCCACCTCAAACATTCTATCTCCTAGAATGACAAGGTGGTCCAAATTCCTTGTCGCCTACAGTTACCGGCTCACACACCGACCCGGTAAGATGATCACCCATGCAGATGCCCTGAGCCACCCGCCGTTACCTGACCTAGACACTGACCCAGCACCCACGACACCCACCCTCAGCATAGAGACTCTGCCCCATCTACCCATAACTGCGTCAGACATTGCCCGCAAGACTAATAAAGACAAAAGTCTGGCGCGGGTGTTACATTGGGTTGAAAAGGGGTGGCTGGAAAAGGACGATGACGAGTCATTCAGGACATTCTGGAACCGGCAAACAGAACTCTCATCACAAAAAGGTTGTGTACTTTGGGGGGATAGAGTTGTTATACCGGAAAGGTTACAAGGGAAGGTATTGGAGTTGTTACACGAGGGGCACCCGGGCATCGTTAGAACAAAAGCCCTGGCCAGGAGTTACGTCTGGTGGCCAGGGATGGATAAGCAAATCGAGACTTTGGTGGCAAAATGCAAATGCTGCCAAGAAACCAGACCGAGTCCCTCCGCAGCACCAATCCTGGAATGGGAAACCCCCAGAGGTCCATGGTCCAGGATCCACATAGATTTTGCTGGGCCCACGAAAGGACATATATTCCTTATCATGGTAGATGCTTACTCCAACTGGTTGGAGGTAAGCAACATGAAAACCACCACCATGGAAGCCGTGACCAAGGAACTCAGCAAGCTGTTCGCAACCCACAGCCTCCCAGATGTCATCGTGTCAGACAATGGGCCCCAATTTACCTCACTGGAATTCAAAAAATTCCTAGCGGAACGGGGCATACGACACGCACTGACAGCACCGGCACATCTGGAGGCGAACGGGAGGGTGGAACAGATGGTTCAATTCACAAAAAAAACCATCCAAAAAATTGAACACGGGGAAATCCAAGAAAAAATAAACAAAATGCTCTTTATACAACACATAACCCCGAACACAACTACCAACAAAAGCCCGGCAGAACTCTTAATGGGGAGAAAATTAAGGTCCCCACTCGACAGGCTGCACCCCACATACAACCCAGAAAAACCCCCAAACTCCTCAAGCAAAAACCGAACATTCTCCCCAGGTGACGCAGTCTATGCAAAGAACCTTACTGGAGATCCACTTTGGGTACCGGCAACTATAACCCAGCTGACAAGTCCCCACTCGTACCGCCTGCAAACAACCGACGGATGAGCATGGAAATGCCACATCGATCAAATAAGATCGAGGACAACCACAGGAAACACAACCGACATGCAAACAGACACAGACAGCCCCCACAACATAGACCAAGAGGGGAGGGAATACCCCGGGAACCAGAAAACAATAGAAAGAAACCAGCTATACTCACCGGAAAGCAGCCAGCTCGAAGCCTCACCAGGGAGAAGCAGCCAGGTCAGCTCAACCAGCCCAGAAAGACCAGGCGGGAGCAGCAACAACCGCAACTCAACCAGCCCGAGTAGACCGGGAGGGAGCTCCAACGAAAGGCCCGGCGAGCCCTTCCAGGCGGTTCCATCAACGAGGCAGAGAGCAACACAGAACCCGACCGAACCAGCCGGGAGCCAAACAACAACTAACCTGCGCAGGTCAAGTAGGCAAGTACGAAGCCCCGCCTACTTATGGGACTACATTACGTAGGACCGTACCAAGAGGGAAGGGGTGTTCTGTACAGACATTAACATACTTGGAAGCGCCGCGCTGTGATTGGCCAAAGCACACGGCGATCTCATTGGCCAAGCAGGGCGTGCTGATTGGCCCGAAACGAATCTCCCGCGATTAGTGGAAACTAATCGCGGGAGATTCAAAGTGGTGCCATTGGTTGCGGCCGCCGCGGCCAGAGAATAAAAGCCGCTGTTTTTCCCTTTAAACCCCGAGCCAATCTAGGGACCTAATAAAGAGCTGAAACTAAGTCACTGGCTCCGAGTCTTCTTTCCCGTGACGGACACGACACTGTGGTCATTTGGCACTGCTACATCTATTGTTATTGCTGTCACCTGGTCTTTGTCTGTTACCACGATGTCTGATTGATTGGCCTGTCTGTCTGGATCTGGAAGTCCCACAGGATCTTAGCTTTCATATTCTCTATGGAATAAGAAAGTAGGATCTCTCATCTGGACTTGGATCTCCCATCTGGACTTGGTTCCCATCTAGCTCATATTCTGTGCCAGCTACTTAGTGATTCCATTCAGTGTATGCTGTTCCTGCCTGCATCTTACACCCTGCCCCTATGTGTTGGACTGTCTCTGAGACCTGTCTGTAGAGTATGTGCACATTGGATCCTGTCTAGTGTGGTTAGAACCCTGCTCCTATGGATCTGATGCTTTGATCTATTCTTGTGCTGTTCTTATGCTATTATGATCAATGCCTCAGTGCTGTCTTTCAGTACAACTCATTCCAACCACTGGTAGGATTTCCCAATGGAAATGCCACCTCAGCTATCTGGAACATCCAGATGGTACATCCCATGCCGGGTCTTCTCTTGTGTCATAGAACTTCCTCTGTTTGATCTTCCTCCCCTGTTGCTACCTCAGGCATTCTCTTAGCAGTTTGTCTTTGGGGGCCTCCTTACTGATATGTTCCTCTCTGTGCTAGGTTTCATAGAAGACACTAGCTTTGACACTCACCAGACCCCCACCTGCTCTCTTTCCAGTTTGTGTACAGTCTCTGGGTGTTGAACGTTGGATGGACTCTGTGAGGAGCTTCCAGATCTTCACATTGGCAGTTTCCATATCAGTGATGGGATTCAATTTTTTTTACCACCGGTTTTGTGGGCATGGCTTGATGGGCACGGCAGGGGAAGGATATGTAAAATCTCCAGTCACAGGTGGCATTTGCTGGCTCCCTGAACTACTCAAAATTTCCGCTACCGGTTTTCCAGAACTGGTCAGGACCTGCTGAATACCCACCTCTGTTCCATATCCTTCTTTGGCCAGCTCAATATATCAGTAGGGTATCTGATGATTGGCATGGAATGGATCTTGTTCTTCCCACTGAGCTGGTTCTTCAGGTCCTCTACCAGAGGCCTGGGAGTTTGAGGGTTCTGGGCAGAATCTTAGCTGTTCCTAATACTGCACTATTCTGGACAAGTGCAGAGACAAGGCAAGATATACATATACACAGACACATACATAGATTACAATTTTAACATAAAGAGATAAAAACTAATAACTAAGACAGAAAGGTGAAAAGGGTAAAGAATGAAAAAGAAAGCAAAGCCAACAGTGCAGAAAAAAAAGGAGAAATGCTGTATGAAGAAATGACTTCTGACTTTCTTTCACAGTACATATAAGTATGAGTTTACATTAAACTTTTTCTGTAAGTTTACAACTTTTATTTTTCTATTATGTACTTTTTTCATTCATCAAATCTATGTACCATAATTTTGTTTTTTCTCTTTCATGCAAAAAGAAGGGGCTCCCAATCACCATTAAAATTAATCAATATTTCCCCCTTATTAAAGCTATCATTGTTTATATGATATATATAAAGATAAAAAATAGGAGCTGTGGTGGAACAGTGGTTAGAATACAATACTGCAGACTAATTGTGCCGACTGCCAGTAGTTTGATCCTGACTGACCCAAGGTTGATTCAGCCTTCCATTCTTCTGAGGTCGGTAAAATGAGAACACAGATTACTGGGGGCAATATGCTGACTCTTTATAAACTGCTCAGAGGGGGCTGTAAAACACTCTGGAGTACATTGGAACCTCCGGTCACAACTGTAATCAGTTCCAGGCCTTCAGTTGCAACTTGATTTGGTCATGACTGGAAGCAAGACTGACTTGCGCATTCACAGGCAAAAAAAAAATGCACGGAAGGGAAAATCACCGTGGCTGTGTTTGGTCACCACCTGAAGATGTGTTCACAACCAGGTGCAAAAATTTTCTGAAATTGTAAGAAACCAGGAAAAAGTGAGTTTTAGGTTTTATGCATAAAAGCTGGCTGAGTGACTTTGGGCCAGACATTCTCTCATAGACTTGTTGTTATTGGAAAAATAGGAAGAGGAAAAAATATTTAGATATTCTTTCACCACCTTGAGTTATTTCTAAAAAATAATAATAAAGACAGGATTAAATAAACAAACAAACAAATAATTATATACATCTAAAAGAATTGATTCTTATTCCATCTATGACTTTATATAATCAAAGTTGGAAGCAACTTCTAAGAGTCTAATCCAATTGCCTATTAGCATAATACTCCTGAGCAGTATATAAAAGAAAATTAAATTGAATTTGAATATTCGGTGGATGAGTTCACGATCTAATAGAATTTACATCCATTAGAATGTGAGATACTGTTTTAGTTCTTTTGAAAACAACAATTCCGGATGCAACAGTGAATGGTTGAGGAAGGCAGAAATTATTGTCCGAATATTTTATCAAGGCTTTGAGAAATATTAACAATGGCATTTAAGATATCATTTATTTCCATTCCAGGCTCCAAAACATCTTGGGCTACTGTTAATTGGCTAAATGTTTGTTCCCCTATTGGGAATGATCAGAGAAGCCACCCTTTTTTACTAAACCTGTAGCAACCTCAAAAGGATTTAATTTCTCTGTATTTTATAATTGCCATGATGATCTGTTGAAACATTTTGGCAATGTCTTGCACTGATACCAATTTGGATAAAATTTGCATAGCGAAATCTGTAGTTTATAAATACAAATTCGGACAGTTATTAAAATTAAATTAGAAATGCAAAGCATTTCATTAGGGAGGAGAAGACAATGTGTAGGTTATGTTGCAGCTGTACAGATTTTTTAAAAAAATATAGACAAGAATTTTTTTTCTTAGGATTTTGAGCATATGGGGGAATCTTTAAATTGAGAATATTCTCAAATACAGGTAGTCCTTGACTTATGACCACAACTGAGTTCAACATTTATGTTGCTAAGTGAGATATTTGTTAAGTGGGTTTTGCCCCATTGTACGACCTTTCTTGCCACACTTATTAAGTGAATCACTGCCATTCTTAAATTAATTGCAGGTTTGTTAAGTGAATCTGGCTTCTCCATTGACTTTGCTGGTCAGAAGGTGATCACATGACCCCAAGACACCTGAATTTTGATCGCATGACCATGGGGGCACTGCAATGATCATAAGGGTGAAAAATGGAAGTAATTTTTTTCAGTGATGTTGTTAACTTTGACCAGTCACTAAATGAACTGTTGTAAGTCGAAGACTACCATTAGATATTATAAGCCGATTGATTGAGCGTAAAGGGGAATTTTGTAGCTTTATTTAGATCAGGAAAAAAATATATCAATTGGTTC
Source organism: Hydrophis major (assembly GCA_033807585.1). Classification (NCBI taxonomy): domain Eukaryota; kingdom Metazoa; phylum Chordata; class Lepidosauria; order Squamata; family Elapidae; genus Hydrophis; species Hydrophis major. Next base: position 214,853,202 of record CM066329.1, read on the forward strand.
CCTCTTTGGGAATAGAAACCATAGATTTCTCTCTTGGTCAGTTGTAATATGTTCTAGATGGCCCTTGGCTTTTAGAAAGTTTTAGAACATTGAAATGGTCTGGATCGCGATAGTTCAAACAATCAATCAGTCAGAGTTAGGAAGCAGATATCTCCCTTGTGACCATGCATTCACTAGCCAGTCTGGAATTGGCTATGACTCCACATGCTAGTATTGATCTTCCATAGGCCTCTCCACAGCCTTCTTCCAGTGGAGTTCTCCGGATGCATTGAACAACCTGAGTTCTCTTTCATGTTTCTGATCTTTACCCTTTACAAGTGTTGGGAGGCCAGGGCACTAACAGGAAGACAACTGCCTTGTGGTTTGGGTTTTTGATGTCATTTTTTTTCTCCCTCCTTCTCTGTATTAAAGGAAGTTTCAGATCTGTAGCAGCTCAGGATAGAATCCTGGTCCAATAAATGAGAATATCTATAGCTCAGGGTTGAAATATGGCAGGGGTGTCAAATTCGATTTCATTGAGGGCCGCTTCAGGATTGTGTTTGACCTTGGGGAGGGCAGGGTGGGAGTGGCCAGCTCAACATCACTGAGCGCTTTGCTAGTGAAAACAGAGCTTCCGTTTTCACTGGCAAAGGGTTGCAGGAATCCGTTGCAGTCAAAAACAGAGCTCAGGAGGGCGTGCGGCCCTCCTGAACTTCGTTTTTGCCGGCAGAGGAACCGCGGGCTGGTCCTTTGCTGTTTCCAGGGTGGCCCCACAGGCCAGATATAAGCACGCCGCAGGTCAGATCCTCCCCACCAGACCTTGAGTTTGATACCCTTGAAATATGGAGTGAAATATGGTTTTCTGAGCTTGGTTGTTTTCTTGCAAATGTTTCTTTACCTGACTGGATAACATCATCAGTGCTTCTACCGCTGGTCTTTGCCCCTTGTTCTCAGCATGCAACATCAGAGGCCACAAAGATGATCACAGGTTGTTTCCAAGCTGCTTCTCAGTGATAACAGCTAGGAGCTGTATGCGATATATCTTCAGGCAAGAATCTTGTCTCAATTGCATATAGTTGGAAGAAGGCCATTTAGACAGTTGAGTCCAACCACTGTTCAGTGCAGAAATCCAAATTAAAGCAACAGATGGCTGTCCAGCCTGCATTTAAATGGATTCAGAAAAGGAGAGCCCATCACTTTTCTGAGTAATTGGTTCCATATTGATTTTTCCAGGTTTTCCTAATCATTCAGCAGGAATATTCCTGCAACATGAGACCACCAGGTGCTGGAAAAAGAGCCAGGTTAGTTAGAGCCACTTATTTATATTTCTGACAGGCATCCTGAATCAGAATTTTCAATCAGGGAACAGGGAAAGAGAGTTGTATGACCTGAAGAGAAACTACAATATAATTGGAATTCTAATTTTAAGCTGACTTGTTTCTAAAGAAAGTCTGATTTTGATAGTTGTTCCTTAATTTTTCTCTGATGAGCATATTTTAATCCACATGTTTTAGCGATGTCTTAATTGGATTATGTATAGTTTTTTATTATTATTTATGTGTACATTTTTGGCACCAGCATAAATTTAGTCTGGAATAAAAATATCCTTTTAAAACAAACTGGCTGTCTCTCCGCCTTCCCCTCCCCCATTAACTCTGCCTTTTTTTTTTGTTTAGTTCTATTGTTTTTCCTTCAGCAATTTCTGCTTTATATGTCTATATTAGATTTCTTACTCTGCCTGTAACAGAAGCTTCTGGGAATGTGATAGGAGAATTCTAGGGAGGCAACGTTCTGGATGGTTCTACTACAGAACAAAAAAAAAACCCCCCACTTCCCTTTACAGATATTCCTCAACTTACAACCATTTGTTCATTGACCATTCGAAGTTACAATGGTACTGAAAAAAAATGACCATTTTTCACACACTTACAACTGTTGACACATGGTCATGTGATTAAAATTCAAATGTGTGGCAGTTAGTTCATATTTATTATGATGGTTGCCATATTCTGAGGTTGGGTGATCACCTTTTGTGACCTTCTGACAAGCAAATCAAAGGGGAAGCCAGATTCACTTGAGAACCATGTTATTAAGTTAACAACTGCAGTGATTCACTTAACAATTGTGGAAAGAAAGGGCATAAAATGGGTCAAAACTCACTTAACAACTGTCTCCACACTATAAAGAAGATGTTGAGACTCTAGAAAAAGTACAGAGAAGAGCAACCAGGATGATTAGGGGACTGGAGGCTAAAACATAAAATGAACAGTTGCAGGAACTGGGCATGGCTAGTCTAGTGAAGAGAAGGACCAGGGGAGACAGGTCTTCCAATATTTGAGAGGCTGCCACAGAGAGGAAGGGGTCAAGCTATTTTCTAAAGCGCCTCTAGACAAGGAATAATGGATGGAAACTGAACAAGGAGAGATTTAACCTGGAAATAAGGAGAAACTTTCTGACAGTGAGAACAATCAACCAATGGAACAGCTTGCCCTCGGAAGTTGTGGGAGCATCATCACTTGAGACTTTCAACAAGAGATTGGACTGTCATTTGTCAGAAATGGTGTAGGGTCTCCTGCTTGGGTGGGGGGTTGGACTAGATGACCTATAAGATCCCTTCCAACTCTGATGATCTGTTATCTGTTATTTGTCTCATTTAATCATGGAAATTTTGGCCTCAATTGTGGTCATAAGTCAAGGACTACATGTATATAGAATAAGTGTTCTGAGGACCATTCTTGATTACAACTTTTTTTTTCTTGCTTTCAGACTTTTCAACTTATATATTTCTTAGAGGGGAAACTCTTAAACATGGCTGAAGAGAGTGTGCTCTTTGCATTTTTGTTGTCTGGTGTCACTGTGCTTCCAAACAATGTGCTTCTATCGTGGGTTGGTTCACATCTGTGTGTTCCTCATCTGACACCTCCTCTCCCATCATGTGTGAAGAAGTCACTGTAAATGAAAAAAACATCAAAGGATTTGCGTGGCTGGTAAAATGTTGTCTTTTCCATCTAGGTGGAATTAGCTTTAGGTCATCCACATCAAATTACAGGTAGTCCTTGACTTATAACCAGTTGTATAGCGAATATTTGAAGACATGGCCTCTCTGAAAAGGGTAGTTTTGACCCAATTCCAAAATTCTGACAGTCGCCTCCCCTTAATGGAACCACACTTTGGGCACTCAGCAATGTGGCCATATTTATGACCATTTGCATGTCACCATATTATATGACAATTTTGCTGAAAACCAGCATTATCAGTTTTCGACAAAACCATGCAAATAACAGAGTTGCTTGACAAGTGCGGTGTTCGTTTAACAACTGTGGTTTTCATAGCGTTCACACTTACAGCTACCATGTTCACTTAATAACTGTTACCAAGAAAAGAGCACAAAATCATTTTATAACCGTTACAACTTATAACCCACAATGGACAGGCTCCATATGTCTGTAACTTGAAGACTACCTGTATATGAATGATGAGAAGCTGGCCAGAGATCTGCCTATAAGCATTGGCCCAGTGATGCTAGTAGGAATGTTAAAGAATGATTGTGCGATAGGAAAGAGTTCCCCAATCCCTGGTCCATGCATCAGTACCAGTCCGCAACCTGCCAGAAACAGGGCTTCATAAACAAGTGAAGTCCCATCCTTGAAATGCAGGCAGCCTGCAAAACCACACCCTCTCCAGTCCACAAAAAAAACCTTTCTCCATAGGACCAGCCTCTGTTGCCCAAAAGGTTTGGGGGCCATGGTGACAGGAAGTAACTTTCAATTCCTTTTTGCCCCTGTTCAACATAGCTACACCAGTATACAAACACTAATTCAGGTGCTGTTCCCCAATTATTGCAATTTAACCTGTAAGGTAAAGGTTGTCCTTGGACATACGTGCTAGTCATTTCTGGCTCTAGGGGGCAGTGCTCATCTCCATTACAAAGCTGAAAAGCCAGCGCTGTCTGAAGACGTCTCCATGGTCATGTGGCTGGCATGACTAAACACCAAAGGCGCATGGAGCGCTGTTACCTTCCCACCAAAGTGGTCCCTATTATTCTACTCGCATTTTTAACATGCTTTTGAACTGCTAGGTTGGCAGAAGCTGGGATAAGTAATGGGAGCTCACTCCATTAAGCGGTGCTAGGGATTCGAACCACCAAACTGCCGACCTTTCTGATCAACAAACTCAGCGTCTTAGACACTGAGCCACCACATCCCTTTATTTAACCAGTAGCACAAATCTATCCCAGGGCATTGAACACCACAGGCAGAGAGTAGTTTGGTGGATTGCATCCCATGTGAGAATCGTCAAACAATTACTTTATAAATGCCCAGAAGTGACTGTGAGGCTCTGGAAATGATATTCATCCAAAGAACAAACATCACTTAAGATGATCCAAAGCCCACCTATCGAGTGGGCCGTAAAACCGCTGTAAAACCTCTTTGCTTCGTGCCAAGATGTTGTGTCTCCAGACCAAACCAGGGGAACTGAGCACACAGTGATAACAGACATCCTAAATAAATAAAGAGGGCAGCCCAGGTTTTTTTTATCAGACCTTGTTATTTATTGGCATACTGGTCTCACTTCCAATTCAATGTGACTCTTGAGAAAAGGCTGTATAGTGCTTCTCTGCAGAATCTGCAGGGCCTTGGCTGCTCTTTTGTGAAGTTTAGCTCAACAAAACCGTGCGGATTTTAATGTTGCATTCTAATTCTCCTATTACTGTCATAAAGCCATTTGTCAAATGCCCTGGGAGACTCCATGGACGTCAGCCTTGTAATACTTTTTATTGCTGGGCTAATCTTTACAGATCGAATTAAGACTGGGGAACTTTATCAGTGGATTGCAATGGGTGAAGGGTTAGGTGTGTATTTCATTTGTTCTGCTATCAAAGGTGCACAGGCCTTTGCTCCTGCTTCCTGCCACCAAGGCCAATATGCCCATTATGGCATAATCAAATAGCCTTTAAGAGGCTCACTTGGTGGGTTGATGCATGGAATAAAACAAGATGAATGTTGCATCCCGCTCCCATCTGCAGAGTAGAGGCAATTTCTTTTCATCCTGATATTAATTCTCCTATTAAATTAAATAACACTACGGGTTGTATAGCATTCATTAAACATCACAGGCGTCCAGACTCCCCACAGTGTCAATGCCATCCTTATAACACCACCTTAATTAGCAGTAGGCAGGCGAGTTGTTCATCTGCCTTTTTTTCTTTCCCCTTATTAATTATGGGGTGAAATAAACAGACTTATTAATATTATAATCCTGTTAATATAAATGAAGAGAGGCAAGGGAGCGAGTGCTGGATTAGAAAGTGGGAAATGGAAACGGCAAAAGGCTTCACTCCATGGGCTGGCTTCATCTCTATGTCAAGCATGAATATACACCAAGGGTCAAAGGGCAGCTAATTCTTCAAGCAAGGTAGGACCACCTCCAGAGAGACAGCTATTCAGGGAGCCTTCGGGTTCCAAGTAACCACGCTCCATGTCTGGTAGGCACCCAAATTTAGCAGGATGTGTGTGTGTGTTTGTGTGTGTGAACAGGTAGGCTTCAACTTACAACCATGATTGAGTCCAGAATTAGAGTTGCAAATCTTGGTGGTCATTAAGTAGGTTACCATGTGACCGCATCTGATTTTACAAACTGGTGTGTTTCTTTGCAGTGCTTGTTAAGCAAATGCAGTGGTTGTTAAATAAACACAGGGGTTGTTAAGCCAACGTAGCAATAGTTTAAGCGAATCTGTTGTACCCATGGGAAGCTGTTCTTTTTTTTTTTTGCCAGAAATTGGAAGTAAATGCTGGAAGCCAGCAAGAAAACGCTGGAAATCGTGGTCGTGTGATCACGAGACACTGCAAATGGATGTAAATATGGACCAGTTGCCAAATCCCGCAAATGCTATCATGTGATTTTGTGTGTGTGTGTGTGTGTCTTTGAAAATAGGTCTAAAGTACTGTAGTTCTAGGGAAGCCCATCATAATTTAGAAATAGCTGCTAAAAGAACAGTCATTAAATGAGGACGATCTGTGTACAAATGCACAGAAGGTAAATGCATTTATAGTAGTTACTAGAGGTGTTCACCATATATAAAAGCTGTGGTGGCATAGTGGTTAAAATACAGTATTGCAGGCGAACCCTGCATTCTGCTGCCAGGAGTTCAATCCTGACCGGCTCAAGGTTGACTCAGCCTTCCAAGGTCAGTAAAAGAAGGACCCAGATTATTGGGGACAAGATGCTTACTCTGTAAACTGCTTAGAGAGGGCTGTAAAACACTGTGAAGCGGTATAGAAGTCTAAGTGCTATTGCTATACACAGGGATGATCTCTATATTCAGCCTCAGAGTCCCAGTTGCGGCAAAGGATTAATGGCTGAAGGTTGTGGTTGTCTTTCTCTCCTCCAAAAGAATGCAAGTAGAGTGTATAGCTTGGGCAAAGTTAAATACATAGGAATTATGAATGATGGACAGAAGGCAACAAGAAAGTGAAATGTCTAGACCAGGAATCAGAACGATACCAGAGAACCAGAAGAGCAGATATAAAGTATAATTCAGAAACAAACCAAGGTTCAGGGCTTTCATAGCAGAATAATAAATACATAATAATAATAAAAATGGTCAGGCTTCAGGCTGCACTTGTGACTTTTTAGATACATACACATAGCATTCTCTGTCTTTCTATTGGCTGAAATAGGAATAGTAAGTACAAAAATCTTGAAATGGTGCTTTCTTCAACATAATTCCCTCTATTTACATACCACACTGTACTACACTATACTACACTACATTTACTGTTTCCTAGTATGATTTGATTGAGATTGTACCCTATGACTATCATTAAGTGTTGTATGTTACGATTCTTGATTCTTAATGAATGTATCTTTTCTTTTATGTAAACTGAGAGTATTTACACCAAGACAAATTCCTTGTTTGTCCAATCATACTTGGCCAACAAAGTATTCTATTCTATTCTATTCTATTCTATTCTATTCTATTCTATTCTATTCTATTCTATTCTATTCTACACACTAAAATCAAAGTCATCTGGCATTTTTTTCTTGGTTAAATGCTGATTGGAAAAGTTATTAACTTTATAAACACCAAACTAAACTAAAATAGCCACAGCTGGTATATAAATATAAAACAAAACCTCACCCCATTCCTAAGAGGTCCTTAGAGGGGACATGCGTGCATAAGTGCACCAATGTGCCTACCAACCCTGTCTTTCTGTCCCAATTTATCTGTATTTACTTTCATTGTTCATGTTTACTTGTTATCTTGTACATGTTTGACAAATGAATAAAATAAAGTAAAAAAAACACATCATGACCAAACTACAATGCAGTAATAATCTCATGCTATTACATAGACTTTTGAACACTACATGTGTTTGCTGATAATAAACTTTAGAAATGTTTAAGAATAGGCAACAATATTGGAAATGTAAGGATTTTCAGGTACTATATTGCATTTCCTATTTTTCACTATATGTCATCCTTAGGTCCCTACAACTCCCATGCCTGTTTCTAGTACTTGTTGGGCACTGGTTCTTAACCTGTTTGGCTCAATTGCACCTTTTCCTGGCCTTATTTTTTTTAAAAGGACAACTCTGTTGTTTTACACAAGCATTTCAGTAACTGCAATTCCAATATGAATCTTCCACTCACAAACAAGCAGTAACAAATTGCTCCATTACCCCCTAGGATATACCTAAATTACCCCCTTGTGGGCAATTATCCCCAGTTTAAGAACCACTGTTGTGGAGAATAGGAGCCAAGAGTTAAGAAAAACTTCAACAGATGCTACTTACTTGCAAAATCACGATTCAATGACCATTCATTTGCTGATGTATAGATCCAAATATTGAATAGTCTGATTCAATCTCTCTGCTAAATGAGGTCCCAAGCATTGTCTTGTTTTTTCCACCTTCCCATGGTCTCTGTAAGGAATAAAACCAAACAAACACTCTTATTCAAAATATGCTAGTCTCTGAAATAGGAATCATTCAAACCTATACAATTTATGAAATAATTTGAGAACTCACTGAGGATGAGATCTGAAATAAAATGGTTTAGGGAGGTTGAAATGAATGAAAATCCTTTTAGGGATTTCTCCCAACTCAAAATAATCTATCTATCTATCTATCTATCTATCTATCTATCTATCTATCTATCTATCTATCTATCTATCATTTCTCTCTCTCTCCCCCCCCCCCAAACAGTGATGGGATTAAAAAAAAATTACCAATTATCAATATACATAATACAGGTAGTCCTTAGTTCTGTGGGCATGGCTTAATGGGCTTGGCTTGGTGGCCGTGGCAGGGAAAGGACATTGCAAAATCTCATTCCCTCCCCACCCCACTAACCTGCTTTCCAGATCCATTCTCCTGTGCAGGGCAACAAAAGAAGATCCAGCCGATCAGATGGGACTCAGGAGGCAGAGAATAGATGGTCATTTAAATTCCTAAGGAAATGAAATTGCAGTCTGTCAACAGCACCCAGGTGTAAGCTATACAGGTGGTTAGATGGAGTCTCTACTGAATTAAGAACCGGTGGCTCTAGGAAAAGTTATTGTTGGTATTGCTATTACTAATAGAAAATGGTGCCTGCCAGATGACATTTCTGCATGCGTGATAGGTCAAGGAAGGCTTGTAAACCAGCACTTCCTCAGAGTTTTCCCTCTGTGTTTGCTTTTTTTCCTTACAAGTTAGAAACTTGCAATGAAAGAAGGCAAGGCTCAGAACTCAAGGGTGTTATCGCTTCTTCTTACAGCAACAAGTCACTCAGCAGGCTGTCATCAGCCTTTCTCTTTGTGCCAGGGGTGTCTCGGGGAGGAGACATCGAGTTAGCCAACATTCCTGAGGGAGTTTCTCAACAAAAGTGCCTCCCCCAACACAAGCAATCCGGAAAAGTATGATGACGGTCATTGAGGGGAGGCAGGCAGGATTTGTTGAATGTTCTTAGGCCAAACCAAGCCAAGAAGACGTGTTGTACTGAAATCGTGTGATCTTTGCCTTATCTCAGAGACGAAGGCAGTTCACCAATGATAAGAATATTATCCTGTTTTTTTTTCCATCATTGGATGCCATTCACTTATTATAGAATGCTACCAATTTTAGCATAACATCTAGATTCTGAATAGAGATTTTACTCTCAGCACAATATTGCTTTTGAATGAAATCTCAAAACCATTATTATTATTTTTTGAAGGCTGTACTTTTGTGGTTTTAGATATACTGTACCAGCCTGAAAAAGAATATTATCCTTTCTTGAGGTTTTCTTTTCCCATCCTCATTGTCTTGGTTTGATGGAGAGAAATTGGTACAATTAATGCAGCTCTTGACCAAAAAGATCTTGCTAACATGGCTATTTCTATAGACACAATTATCTGAATTCCTTACTGGGAGCAGTCTTCTACCTAGTTGGAATATTTCTCTGCCTTGCCCAGTAATATCTAATTTGTGGGACTTCACAGGGTGTCAGCTAGAGTTCAGTTCACCTTTTACCTGAATGTGCTAGGGATGGCCTGGTGAATTCTCTATATGCAAAGTTCTGGTTGGGTGTTGAGAGTTAGGTGAAGACTTCCTTAAACCTCCCTGCCACCAATTAATAGATAGCAAGGTAATCATGTATACATGATCCCCACCAAACATATAAATTCTCAATATACATAATACAGGTAGTCCTTGACTTATGATCACAATTGAGCCCAACATTTCTGTTGCTAAGTGAGACATTTGTTAAGTAAATTTTACCTCATTTTTACTGTTATGTTCTGAGCATGGGTGCAAGGATGGAGATGAGCCAGTAAAACAGTGAACTTCAAACTCTTTATTTACATGTGAAACAGCTCAACTGATGGCCATGATGGGCCCCTTTATATAGGCAACCCTTAACTTATTTAACCAATAAAAACACAGGGAGCGCTAGCTCCATTAACCAATAGAAGAGACTTGTTAATAGCCAATCAGATTCTCCTGAACAGACCAATCTGATGTCGCTATTATCGGCCAATCAGAAGTGCAGGGCCTGAACCCTGCACTTTACTTCAAGCTCTTAATGATCTTTAATTAAGCATTTATTGATTCACAACACCCCTTCCCCCTGGGTTCTGTTTAAGGGGTGCGGTCACGTAGTCTTTGAGGTAGGCAGGTTGTTTCGATTGTCTATTAGATTTTCGTTGTCCTCCCGGGATTTGGCTACAGTCTTGTTGGGGTAGGATGTTATCTGGTAAAAAAGGTGCCTCCCATTCCACATTTGAATTTTTGTCATCGCCACTGCTTTCGGCATCTCTTTGAGGCGAGGCCACCCCCATTCCGGTTCCATCACGTGCTGCCTCTGAGCGGTCATTACTACCGCTTAAAATTTCTGCTGCTTCAAATTCAGCTTCCTCGCTATCTCCTCCCCCCTCGGTTTGGAAATCAGGGGGCTCGGAGATCCCCGACTGTAGCCTTGAACGCAGCTGATCGATATGGCGTTTCCAAATTCTATTGTTGCTACATTTCACACGGTACAATCTAGGGCCAGTTACTTGTACTATAGTTGCCTCGACCCACAAGGGATCGCCCGAAAAGTTCCAAGCAAAAACCAAATCACCTACCTGGAAATTGCGACATTTCCCGCTAGAACCGTGTGGCTTTTCAGGTTCATATGCTGGATGTAGGCGGTCGAGGTGGGAGCAGAGCTTCCATCCCATTAATAACTCGGCGGGAGTTTTATTGGTGACACTGTGCAGAGTGATATGCTGTAAAAGGAGTATCCGGTTAATCTTGTCTTCTATGTCACCATAGTCCATCTTATGGTTTTCTTGATGAATTGTACCATGCGCTCGGCCCTTCCGTTGGCCGCAGGGTGCACTGGCGAAGTCACGATGCGTAACTTCGTGCGAGGGCTTTCATACGCACGATGCCAGGGTGGCCATCGTGCAAGGTCCTTAGTATCGCTGGTCGCAACCGCTCTGGGACGACAACTCTATCACTCCAGATAATGCAGCCCTTTTGAGAAAATAGTTCCGTTTGCCGATTTTTGAATGGGGTGTAGTCGTCAGATATTTGGTCTAACGGCCATCCCCGTTCGACCCAACTGAGGACTCGTGTTAAAATGGGGTTGCGTTTCGTTTCCATCGCGATATCCCGAGCCGTTAATGGCGGCGTTTGAAGTGTCTCGATCTGCAGCGTTGTGACCGTTGGAGCGGGGTCATCAATAGTCTCTGGAAGAGGTGCACGGCTCAATGCGTCGGCATGGAGAATGGCCTTCCCTGGGCGATGTTTTAATTTGTAATTGTATGCCGCCAAAAATTCTGACCAGCGGGTCATTCTGGGGGATAATATATATGGTGTTGGCCTATCTCCCGCAATTATTCCCAGCAAAGGTTTGTGGTCAGTCACTATGGTAAATGCTCGGCCATACACATATTCATGAAATCTCTTAACGGCGGACACTATAGCAAGGGCCTCCTTGTCAAGTTGACTATAGTTGCGTTCTGTTTTTGATAACATCTTTGAGAAATAAGCAACAGGGGCTTCATTACTGTTTGGCAAAACGTGGTTTAAAATGGCACCCACCCAGAATGGGGATGCATCACACGTGATCGTTAAAGGCAAAGTCTTGTTATACTGCATCAGGACAGACTCAGAAGTCAATAAATCTTTTACGTGTCGAAATGCCTGCTCTTCTCTGTGTCCCCATACCCAGGTTGCTTTTTTGTCCAATAAACGATATAGTGGCTCAGCTACGGTTGCTTTGTGAGGCAGGAAAACGTTATAAAAATTGATAAGGTCCAGAAAAGCCTGGAGGTCGGCCTTGTTCCGGGGTTTTGGGGCGTTCTTGATTGCCCTGAGTTTGTTATCGGTGGGGTGAATGCCTTGACTGTCAATTAAATATCCCCAAAATTCTACGTGATCCGTACATAAATAACACTTGTTCTTTTTAACTTTGAGACCGGAGTCTTTAAATCTCTGGAGAATCAACCTTAGGCTTTCCTTAAGTATTTTCTGGGTTGGAGCTGCGATTAACACATCATCAAAATATGGAACAACACCTCTTATCCCTTGTAATAGCCTCTTCATTAAGCTTTGAAAGATTCCTGGGGCTATGCTCACTCCGAACTGGAGCCGGTTACATTTAAACGCGCCTCTGTGTGTAACGATTGTTTGGGCCTCTGCCATTTTTTTGTCAACAGGCAGTTGTTGGTATGCCTGGGCTAAGTCTAGTTTAGCGAAGACTTTTCCGCCCCCCAGGGAATGGAGGAGGTGTTGTACCACCGGTACCGGGTAAGTGTTTTGTTGAAGGGTGTGGTTCAGGGTGGCTCAGTAGTCCCCACAAATTCTTATTGATCCATCCGGCTTGATGGGCGTTACGATTGGGGTTTCCCAGGGAGAGTGATCGGTTGGTTCTAACACTCCCTGGTCTATTAATTTATCAAGCTGCTCGTCAATCTTTGGTTTAAGGGCAAATGGAACTCGACGAGGCTTAAGGCGGATGGGAGCTATTTCGGGATTGAGGTTAAACGATATCGGGGTCCCCTTGTACTCGCCTAATTTTTCCGCAAAGATGTCCTGGAATTCATGGATGAGGTCTTCTTCCCAATCACTGCTGTAGGTTCGGCGAATGCCGGCCACTTCAATTCCAAGAGGAGTGAACCATTGGAGGCCTAACAAACTAGGCCGATCCTTGTCGATTACAGTCAGGGGTAAAAATGCTGTACGGTTCTTAAACGATACCCGTACTCGGCTGGATCCAACAACCGGGATTCGATTTCCTTGATAGTCCTTAAGTATGAATCTTTGGAACCGGAGGTCTTGCCTACGGATAGTGGGGATGAGCTGCTTGAGGGTCTTCCAAGAAACCATCGAGAGAGACAATCCTGAATTGACTTCCATCATGCAGGGCTGGTTTTCGATGGCCACTTTCACTCGGATCTTTTTGGCATCCAGTGATGAGGCGTGACCGATCGTGATCGTTTGGTGAGCTTCTTCTCGCTTCATTGGGTGGTTTAGGGTTTTGTTTCTATAGGAGTGGTTGTTCCATTGGTGATTCACGGGTTCTTGCTTCACGGGACGACTTCCCGCCAGTTGGCGATAATTAGCCCCCCTTGAGGGCTGGCTGGGTCCTGGCTTGCTTCTACAGACCCGTCCTACATGGCCTTTTTTCCCGCACACATGGCAGAGCGCGTCGAGGAATTTGCATTCTGACCGGGGGTGGCTTGCTCCACACCCGGCGCATTGGTACTGTGATTTCTGGCGTTGGTCCCATTCGGACCGAAGTCGATGGACCTCTTCCTTGTCGCTGTCTGACGACGAGTCGAGGTCCTCGTGGTGGGCTGTTTCAAGCTGTCCCTCTGACTGAGGTGAAATTTCGCTGGCTCGTTGGCGAACCGTGGCATGTGTGCGGCGCATTTGGGCAGCTGAATTCCTGGTTGCTTCTGCTGCAGTAGCTTCAGCTATGGCGTCTTTAAGGGTGATGTCACCCTTTGCCATTAATTTACTCTGAGGGCCTGGTGCATCTAATCCCAGAACGATTCGGTCTCTTAGGGCTTCTTCTAAGTCGGTAAACTCGCATAGGCCTCCCAGATTTTGGAGATCTGCGATGAAATCAGCAACGCTTTCGCCCTTCCACTGACTTCTCTGATAGAATTCATGCCTTCTGACGAGCGTTGGCACGGTCGGTGCGTAGTGAGCCCTCAGCAGGGGTTCGAGGACGTCCCAGTCCATAGACTTTACTTCTGCCGGTTTTGCGAGTGCCTTCTTGGCCATCTTGAATACGGTTGGCCCACAATGAGTTAGGAATACCACTCGTTTCTTTCCGGTAGTGGCATCCTTTAAGTTGTTGGTTTCCAGAAACATCTGGAAGCGATCCATATATGAGTCCCAGTCTTCTTGTGCCGGGTCGAATGGAGTGGGTGGTATGACGCTGCCGGACATGGTTGCGCTGTTGGTGCGTTCAGCCACATGCTCAGTTATGGTTCGTTGTTCAGCAAGCTCTGATGTCTCCACATCCCACCTTCGTCGCCAGTGTTATGTTCTGAACATGGGTGCAAGGATGGAAATGATCCGGTAAAACAGTGAACTTCAAACTCTTTATTTACATGTGAAACAGCTCAACTGATGGCCATGATGGGCCCCTTTATATAGGCAACTCTTAACTTATTTAACCAATAAAAACACAGGGAGCGCTAGCTCCATTAATCAATAGAAGAGGCTCGTTAATAGCCAATCAGATTCTCCTGAACAGACCAATCTGATGTCGCTATTATCGGCCAATTAGAAGTGCAGGGCCTGAACCCTGCACTTTACTTCAAGCTCTTAATGATCTTTATTAAGCATTTCTTGATTCACAACATTTACATCCTTTCTTGCCTCAGAATCACTGCAGTTGTTAAGTTAGTGACGTGGTTCTTAAATCAATCGGTCTTTCCACCATTGACTTTGCTTGTCAGAAGGTCACAAAATATGATCCCAGGACACTGCAACCATCATAAATATGGATCAGTTGCCAAGCACCTGAATTGTGAAGATCATAAATGTGAAAAACAGTCATAAGTTACTTTTTCAGTGTTGTAACTTTGATCAGTCACTAACGGAACTGCTATAAGTCAAGGACTACCTATAATTCAGTGGTGGTATTCAACAGGTTCTGACCGGTGCTGGAGAACTGGTTGCAGAAATTGTGATGAGTTCGGAGAAGCGGCAAATACCACCTCTGACTGGAGATTTTGCAGTATCCTTCCCCTGCCACACCCACCAAACCAGACCCAGACCCAGTAATAAAATAATTTGAATCCCCCCACTGCTGTAATTGCTATTGTTTTGCTCATATTCCTTTACTGAGGTAAAAGAACTTACCAAGTCAAAGTTATGATTACTATTATCCAGATGAAACTGTAGAGACACTCCTATATTTTAAATAGGAATGCAATACACGATGGGGAAAATTAAAAGTAGGTGGTCTGCGTGTCTGCACGGTCTGTGAGGCAGATGCTAAGGGCTGGTGGGGAACTTCTAAAATTTGCCCGCTCTTTTTCCTTATGCTTTCTCTTTTAAGAAAACATGATTTAGAGATTTAAAATAAAACAACCCATATTCTAACTGGCCCTTCAAATAAGGCACATTTTCAAAGACAGGCCTGTCCTCTATCAAAGAGTCCTTCAAAACCCTTCAAAGAGTGGAGGCACATGGCTAGTATTGAAAAATTGGAAACATATACCTGCATGATTCTGAAAAGGGAGTTTTTTCTCAGTGCAATTTACTAATGAGAAGTTTTGCTCTTGGATGGTTCTCATGGCTGGGGGCACTTAAGGGAGTTCCCATAACTTTCCGGAAGGGTCTGTTTTACAAATGGAAAACCATTGCCACGATTATAATCATTAACACGATTATAGCAGGGGGAAATGAAAGTCATGCTGTAACTATAGAGGAAGAGGTAAATTTATACTCAATAACTGCTCTAAATTGGGAGCTATTGTCTTTTTTCCCCTCTGCACTTTTGTTTTTGCCTTTTTTTTTCTTTTTTGTTTTCCTTATTCTAAATACAGGTAGCCCTCCACTTACAACAGTTCATTTAGTGACCATTCAAAGTCAACATTGAAAAAAGTGACTCATGACCATTTTTCACCCTTAACAACCTTTGTAGGATCCCTGTGATCACGTGATCAATTTTCAGACGCTTGGCAACTGACTCATACTTAAGTTTTAATCTTCCTTTGGAGTTGATTTCCTGGTCTAGTCTATCTAGTAAGGCTGCCACTGGATTAGCATTGCATTTAATGGAAATAGAGTTTGTCAGTGGTTAGTTTCATCATGTAGCAGATAGCGGACCTAGAAACAGTGAGCTGTAATTGCCAACCTCCTTGTCCATGTGTAAAGAAATCAAGGCAGTGCCGATTATAGGCAGGAGTTCCATTTTGGAGGCCAAATGTCATAGGCCAGGAGTCTCCAACTCCTGGCTGCGTCCCACTACAGGGCCACAGCCTGTTCAGAACTGGACAGGCCAGTGTGTATGCATGCACACAAGAGGCCTTTCCATTGAATGCACAGGCTGGTTCCCACCGGGCTGCCAAGCCGTAAAGGTTGGGACCACTGTCATAGGGATTTGCCTGACCTTGTCTAACAATGCAGAACAGAAACATATATATATATAAAATACGAAACAACTGTATTAAAAGACTCCACTGATTAACAACTAAAACTACACCTATACCCTATTAGTCTTGTTTATTTATTTAGCATATGGCATCTAAAGAAGTCATGTGATCACTATATACAAATTTTAACAAAGCATCAGCATTTTATTTATTTATTTAACATAATGTGTGTGTTGTGTATGAGAAAGAAAGAATGCAGACAATACAATATAAGAGATAAAATATTAAATTAAGATACAATAGTAATAAAATCCCCATAATATAGCGCTATAGAATTGCAATGGGATAAATGTTTATAGTTCGATATCCAACCAGGAAGGAAGCTAACCATCTAACTGCTTCTGGTATGGCTTCGATGAGATCATCCCAGGTGCCTTTAAATTTCCTGAGGAGATATTCTTGAACTATATGTGTTATCGTTAGTTCCAGTGCACCACAGGCACATTGTGGGCTGTCGGCCATTTCCTACTTAGAGAACTTAGTCCAATAGGAACATGCCAAATTTCTTGTGTCACTGATACTGAGAAGACAGAAGGCCCACCATATAGACAACACATCTCCAGGGCCTCAGATCAGACAGGATGAGTCCCAGCTGAATGCATATCTCTGTGAGGAATATCATTTTGTCAGAACCTTGCAAGATTTAAACATATTCTGCAGGGACAGCAAAAATGTCTCAAATGAGCCAAAAATGATTGCTTTTCCTAAAATATTCAGAGGGGTATCTTAAAACAGCAGAGATCAGCAAAAGGGGTACAAGACATGCCTATGCCGGAAATATAAATGTCTGGTGAATGACACTAATCCAAGCCAATGGTCTGCACACTAATGGGATAAGTCACAGGTCAAGTGCCAGAAAGGAAAAATAAAAATGATGCAAACTGCTGAAGTATGGTGTAAATATATATAGTACATAAATTTAAAAGAACTTACTCTCTAGAAATGACAGAAAACAGGGGAATAAAAAAACACTGGAGACAAGCATAGAAAGCAGAAGCTGAATTCAGTAACAAGTCCTGAACCAGAATGAGATTATTAAAAAAAAAAGAATTCTTCAGGGATCAGTCCAACAGGTCTAGTCATCTCCAAGTGCATTGCCTAAAATTGTTCCATAAATTGAACCAATAGAAATTTAAGGGGCTACTAACTCAGAAAATCTAAATCTAAACAACTGGCAAAGATATTACAGTCAAAACATTTGAATGCTATTTCTACAATATTTAAGAAACACGCACACACACTGTACTGTATTAGAACTAGCAATCTGAAGTTCACAGCCACTTTGGGTTTAATTTTGGAAATGCTGCAATGCCAAACAGGGCCACAGAGAGGCACCTTTAATTTAAGGTGGGGGAAAAGTGACATAATTTATACTGCTGGTGGCTCAGATTCCATTTTTGTCAGGCCAGAAAAAGGTGACGGAAAAAGTGGCCTCAAAAACAGTATTTCCCAAGCTTGGCGACTTTAAGATGTGTGAACTTTAGTTCACAGAACTAACCAGTTGGGGAATTCTGGGAGTTGAAGTTCACATGTCTTAAGTTCGCCAAGGTTGGGAAATTTTGCTCTTAAGCATTTCACGACACAACATACATCTCTCCTTTGGCCCAATCCTGGGCTTTGAGCTTCATCAGAGGGGAAAAAGGATTTGGATTGTTTAGGCAAAGTCTCTCCTCCTTTCTTTAAAAGTAGAGTTGTGTGGGCATAAAACTAAGATCAGAATCTCCAAATGGTATCACAAGATTTGTTCCAAGATCTCTCTGTTCTTATCAGCCTTTAGTTCAGTCCTCTATGATAGGTAATTATAAGCATGAGTTCCTCAATAAAGTTATGACTTAAGTCTAATGCTATTTAATATTTTCTGCTTGTATTTTGAGTAGCACAGCAATTCTCTCTCTCTCTCTCTCTCTCTTTTTTTTTACTGTAAATCCAATACAATACTTGGAATCTCTTTAGATGGTAACATGCGTGAGTGTCCTTGGTTTAAATATGTGCTTACCTGACCCTGTGATGTCTGGGGAATCTCTTGCTCATTCTTTCAAATGAGCCTTGAAATTCTGCCTCAACATCATCATTCCCTGAGAGCATCATTTTGGCTTCAAGATTTTAACCAGGACTTTTTGCAAAAAGTGAGTGTTAGATCTGGGAGAGTGGGAGCAAGAAACGGAGATGAGGCATCGAATAGTGACTCCAACTCTTTATTGTGACTTCAGAACAGAGCAAAATACTAGGGCAGCAGCAGCTCCTTTTATCGAGCTGGCTGCTGTCACAACACCCAATGATTTGAGTTTGCTGCTCTGGGAGCGACCAATCAGCAGCGACCCACTATCAGCCAATCAAATCAGTCGATAACGACCAATCACAATCCGCTATCAGCGGGCCAATCAGAAGTGCAGGTTTACGAGCCTGTCGTGGAAAGAAAACTATTAGAATTGCAAGCTAATGAGTTTGCTTAGTTCGGAATACCCCTCCCCCCTAGGTTCCGTCTCAAGGGTGGGGTGATGTATTCTTGCAGCTAGGCAGGTCGTTTCACCTGCCTACCTGATTTACGTTGTTCCACCAGTCTTTGGCCGGACTCTGGTTCCGGTGGGCTGTTCGTTAGACTCAGCGGTAGCGGTGATCCAACTTCACCATTGGATGACTCGGCGTTGTCATCTCTACTCCCATCAAGGCTGCCATCTGGATTCTCTGGGAATTCTGATGCCGCCGTGCTGCTACGTGGTGGGATGACCATCTGGTCTGGCTCTTCTTCGGAGGTTGAATATTCCAGGCTTGGCCGCGCTGATTGCTGAGTTTCGCGTACTGGATCAGGTACTAGTTCATTTTCGGCCCCCTCAATTTCCCTTCCCTCCCTGGTTTGGAGTTCAGGGCTTGTGACAGGGGTAGGTGCCAGCCTGGAGCGTAACTGGTCGATGTGGCACTTCCACAGTCTCCCATCAGCAGTTTGTAAATGGTAGGAGCGAGGACCTGTAAGTTGAGTTATGGTAGTGGGGACCCACAATGGGTCACCGGTAAGGTTTTTTGCAAAAACCGGGTCGCCTACCTTGAACGTGCAATACTTTCTACTGGAACCCAGAGGCTTTTCCAGTGTGTAGGCAGGGTGTAGACAGTCAAGATGTGATTGAAGTTTCCAGCCCATCAGGAGTTCGGCTGGAGTTTTGTGTGTGGTGCTGTTTGGAGTAATATGTTGGAGGAGAAGCATCCTGGTTACCTTGTCGTGGATGTTCCCTTGTTCCATTTTGTGCAAGATTTTCTTTATGAACTGGACCATTCGTTCAGCCCTACCATTGGCTGCAGGGTGAGACGGCAATGTTAAAGTGTGGCGTATCCCCCGGTCTGCTAGGTACTGTTCAAATGCCAAGGCGGTGAACTGTGGGCCATTGTCTGAAACCAAGACATCTGGCAAGCCGTGTGTGGCAAATAGTCTGTTTAGCTTTTTAACGACTGCCTCTGTAGTGGTGTTCTTCATTTTGTGGACCTCAAGCCAGTTGGAATAGGCATCCACTGTTATGAGAAATGTATGCCCTTTTGTGGGTCCCGCAAAATTGATGTGGATACGGGACCAGGGACCTCGGGGTGCTTCCCATTCGGTTGGTGGCGCCTTTGGTGGAGCTGAGTGAGTTTCCTGGCACTTGTTACAGGTGGCTACCCAGGTTTCTATTTGCTTATCTATATCTGACCACCAAGCATAGCTCCGTGCTAGTGCCTTCATCCGTACGATGCCCGGATGTCCATCATGCAATAGTTTTAGGACTTTATGATGTAGTCTACCTGGGATGACGACTCTGTCTCCCCATAACACACATCCTTTTTGGGTGAAAAGTTCTGTCTGTCTGTGTTTGAAGGGCTTGAAGGTGTCGCTGAGTTTGTTGTCAGGCCAACCTCTTTCCACCCAGCTGAGGACTCGTGCCAAACAAGGGTCTTTCCTTGTTTCGGATGCGATGTCTTGTGCAGTCAGCGGTGGTGAAGGGAGTGTCTCGATTTGTAGTACAGCTAGGGTTGGAGCTGGGTCATCTAGGACTTCTGGTAGCGGAGAATGGCTCAGGGCGTCAGCATGGGGAATGGCTTTCCCCGGTCGGTGTAGCAGTTGGTAGTCGTATGCGGCTAAAAACTCTGACCAGCGTGTCATTCTTGGCGATAAGATATGGGGAGTTGGTTTATCCCCTGCCAAGATGCCCAGTAATGGTTTGTGATCGGTGATTATAGAAAAGGACCTTCCATATACATACTCATGGAATCGTTTGATCGCAGCCACAATAGCGAGAGCCTCTTTATCTAGTTGGCTATAGTTTCTTTTGGTTTTAGATAAAGTTCTAGAAAAGAATGCAATGGGCGCCTCAGTACCGTTTTGCAGGATGTGGCTCAGGATGGCTCCTACTCCAAATGGTGAGGCGTCACAGGTGACGTTTAAGGGTAAAGTCTCGTTATATTGTATCAGTACAGCATCTGATGTTAAAAGGTCTTTTACTTGCTGAAAAGCTCGCTCTTCTCGATGTCCCCAGACCCAGGAAGCCTTCTTATCGAAGAGCCTATGCAGAGGTTCAGCAACAGTCGCCTTCTGGGGTAGGAAGATGTTATAAAAGTTAATAAGTCCCAGGAAGGCTTGAAGATCTGTTTTGTTTCTAGGTCTTGGGGCGTTTTTTATTGCAGCCAATTTTTTCTCAGTAGGGTGAATTCCCTGTTTGTCAAGAAGATAACCAAGGAATTCAACCCTCTCCGTACACAGTTGGCACTTGTCCTTCTTGACCTTCAGGCCAGCGTCTTTAAATTTTTGGAGGACCATTCTTAGCCGCTTTTCTACTATACTTCTAGTGGGAACAGCTATCAAGACATCATTGAAATATGGCACGACCCCTTTTATGCCTTGTAGCAATCTCTCCATCAGACTTTGGAAGATGCCAGGTGCTACACTCACTCCGAACTGGAGTCTATTACACTTGAATGCCCCTCTGTGCATAACTATAGTTTGGGCTTCTGCGGTCTCTGCAACTACAGGCAGCTGCTGGTATGCCTGGGCTAGGTCCAATTTTGTGAATATTTTGCCACCCCCAAGGGAGTGAAGTAGGTGTTGGACCACAGGCACGGGGTAAGCGCTCTGCTGAAGTGCATGATTTAGGATGGCTTTGTAATCCCCACAAATTCTCAGAGATCCATCAGGCTTTATGGGGGTTACAATTGGGGTCTCCCATCGGGTGTGGTCGATCGGTTCCAACACACCTTGGGCTATTAATTTGTCCAATTGTTCGTCAATCTTTGGTTTAAGTGCAAAAGGCACTCGACGGGGCTTAAGGTGAATTGGCGCAATATCAGGGCAGAGGTTAAACGATATGGGGGATCCCTTGTACTTGCCTAGCTTCTCGGTGAACACTTCCTGGAATTCTTGGATGAGAGCCTCTTCCCAGTCATCACTTTCGGTTTGGTTGATGCCTGCCAGTTCGATTCCCAGTGGCGCGAACCACTGCAAGCCTAATAAGCTGGGTCGATCTTTATCGATGACTGTAAGTGGTAGAGTTGCGGTGTGGTCTTTGAAAGAGACTTGGACGTGGCTGAAACCGGCGACTGGGATCCTATTTCCTTGGTAGTCCTTCAATATGATTCTTTGAGGGCTGAGATCCTGGCGACGGATGTCAGGGATCAGCTGTTTGAGGGTTTTCCAAGAGACCATTGATAGGGATGACCTGGAGTCGACTTCCATAAAGCACGGACGCTTCTCAATGGTGACCTTTACTCAGATCTTTTTTGCATCAAGGGATGAAGCATGGCCGATGGTGATGGTTTGGTGTGCCTCTTCTCGTCTGGTAGAAGTGGCTGGTGCTCGATTTCTGTAGTAGTGGTTCCATTGGTTGCTTGGGTGGTCCCGATTTACTGGTGGGGTGCCTGTTGTCTGCTGGAAATTATTTTCTCTTCGGGTTGGGCTGGACCCTCACTTGCCTCTACAGACTTTTGCAATGTGGCCCCTCTTTCCACAGGAACGACAGAGAGCATCTAGGAATTTGCAGTCTGATCGTGGGTGGTTTCCCCCGCATCCAGTACACTGATATGAGGGCTTACGAGCCCATTGATCTCGCTGATTGCGGTCTGACCTGAGTCTGTTGACCTCCTCTTCCTCACTTCCTGAGGAGGATTCGAGATCTTCATGGTGCGTGGTTGTTGTGTGCCTTTCGGAAAGGGGCGTATGGTCACTGGCGAGTTGGCGGTGCGTTGTGTTCGCTCGGCGCATTCGAGCTGCCGATTTCCTGGTTGCTTCTGCTGCAGTAGCATCGGCGATGACATCTGCGAGGGCGATGTCCCCCTTTGCCATGATTTTGCTCTGGGTTGTGGGGTCTTTTAGACCCAGAACAATTTGATCTCTCATGGCTTCTTCGAGGTTTGCGAAGCCACAGAGTCCCCCCAGGTTTCTGAGGTCCGCGATGAAGTCTCCAACACTTTTGCTTTCCTATTGGTCCCTCTGGTAAAACTCGTGTCTCCTGATGAGTGTTGGCACCGCTGGGGCATAATGGGCCCAGAGGATTGGGGTGAGGTTGTCCCAGTCCATCGTCTTGACTTTAGCTGGTTTTGCAAGTGCCTTTGCCATTTTAAAAATGGTGGGCCCGCAATGGGTCAGGAACACAGCTTGTTTCTTGCCAGGCGTTGCATCCTTCAGGTTGTTGGTCTCCAGGAACATCTGAAACCTGTCTATATACGAGTCCCAGTCTTCGTTAGCTGGGTCAAATGGAGCGGGTGGTATGGCGCCACTAGTCATTCTGCCGCGATTGGTGCGCTCTCAGCCACGTGCTCTGTTAGTGTTCAATGAGTGTTCATTCAGCACTCTCGTCTCAGAATCCCACCTTCATCGCCAGTGTTAGATCTGGGAGCGTGGGCACAAGGAATGGAGACGAGGCATCGAATAGTGATTCCAACTCTTTATTAGTGACTTCAGAACAGAGCAAAATACTAGGGCAGCAGCAGCTCTTTTTATAGAGCTAGCTGCTGTCACAACACCCAATGATTTGAGTTTGCCACGCTGGGAGCAACTAATGAGCAGCGACCCGCTATCAGCCAATCAGATCATCCAAACCTGGCCAATCACGATCCGCCATCAGTGGGGCAATCAGAAGTGCAGGTTTACGAGCCTGTTGTGGAAAGAAAACTATTAGAATTGCAAGCTAATGAGTTTGCTTAGTTCGGAACAGTGAGCCTTTACAGTTTGGGATAAAGGGTTTTTAAAAGTTTGCTAATTTTCAGATTATTTAATGAATAACCGATGCCCCCTCCTTTCTCTCCCCTCTCTCTCCAGCAGGCTGGGGCAGAGAACTCTGGCCAGAGGTATGGATTGCAGTTTTCAGAGGGCTCTGGGAATTAGGTAAGAGCTACATGAAATGAGGCTGAGGATTGCACAGGTTTGCAGGCTGCCAATGTCTGAAATGGACATTATTGAATTAGATGGATTAGCGGTTCTGACTTGGTAGACATTTGCTTTTCATAGTCTTCTTTCTTCATTTAGGTGTTTCTCAAATAGGGCAATTTTAAGATGTATGGATTTCAACTCCCAGAATTCCCCAGCCAGCCATCCTAGGGTAGTCTATACATCTTAAAACTGCCACATTTGAGAAACCCTGATTGAGATTATTAGAAGAAAAGTTGTTGTGAAGTTTTAGAATGATGAAACTGGAACAGGCTCTTCAACACTGACCTTCCACATGAGTATCGGGAAATTCAGGTATCTCCCAACTTTTATCTTTGCAATGAGATCAGCTGAAACATCCTAAAGGACAACATACGACTGACGTAAATGTGGGTAAAAGATCCAGGAGAGGTCTGTACTGCACCCTCCTATCATGCCACCTTTAATCCTAGATTTTCTTTTTCCACCGCCTTCTGCAGCTGCATCCGGACAAGGCACGCAAACAAACATGCATTTCTGGATTAAAATCTCACTGGTGCAAAAGGCATGTTGTTTTCTTTATTTCCACGGAAGATCCAGTTAGGATGCGTGCCAAGAGAAGCCCTGCCCTGCCCTCCTTCCCTTCCTTTCTCACAAGCCAGAATTTTTTTTTTTTCCAGAGGAACCAAAAATAAAACACGAGTCTCCTTCAGAATGATGATGATTTGCAGCTGGAGACATCTGGCTGGAGTGAGGCTCCATTTCCCTAAAGTCCCCCTTCTGGACAGACAAGAGGGAAATTCCTCTTCTAGGGCTATTGTGGAAGTTTCCCTTCTCCTCTTAATTTATCACAGGATGCAAGGCAGTTCCTTTCCCTTGTCATAAATCTCTCAAAGGCATTTTGCTCCCTTAACACCAAGCCTTCCCCGGGCTCAGTTTTCTCTCCCTTCCTTGGTTCCAGTGGAAAAACTTGGCTCACATTACTAGATTCCCCTCTAGTAATGCATAGCATCCCAACTTTGCAACCTAAGCTCACTCCACCGAACAAGCAAAAGGTTAAACAAAGACTCCCCCAAATGACCGCCACTATCCCCCCCCCAAAAAAAGGCTTTTATTAATCTTTGGTGAAGGGAAGCGCAAAATATCAGGACAGCTCATACAAGATACAAGCAACCAAGTTATAGTCATAAGAAGATAAGGAAATAGGTAATAGGAAAGATGAAAAGGCTAATAGTAATAGAGCCCTAGTAGCTAGTTTGACAGTGTTATTGAAATTAGTTGTTTAGCAGAGTGGTGACATGGGAGGGGGCAGGAAACTGTCTTTGTATCTAGTTGTTTTGGTGTGCAGCACTGCCTGCGAAACTGGAACTTTCCATGGCTTCAAAGACACTTTTACAGCCTTACCTGCAGATGTCGGAGACTGAACCTGTGACCCTGCATGCAAAACAGGTGTTCTACCCCTGAGCTACATCTCTCATATAAACCTCCTTGAGATTTAATCTTGTAGTTCAAGAAGATGGACTGGAAACTATTGCTCCCTGGGCCTTGATGAAGGTGAAAGAAAAGTCTTTTGGAGAAATATACCCACAAATGGATCAAAGTGAAATGTGTTTCCACAGAGTGTGTCCTTTGATCGTGAAAATTACAGGTTCTAGAAGTGCTGAAGGGTGCAAAGAGAGGGCCTATCAACATGTGACCCTAAATACATTGATACCTATTACTTCAGAGAGCGGTTGTTGTTTTAATAAAAAGCACAAAAACTGGGGGTGGGGGGGTGGGGAGAATGGAGGGTTTTTTTGGTTTTCATTTACAATAAAACAGACAGAGTAGTGATGTTACTTTCTACCCTTTGTTAAAACCTCCGTGAAGGTGAAGATTTACTGGCAGCACCGTTAGCAGTAGGGAAGAAGTCCCATTGATACCCACCCTGAGTGAGTTATTCTTATTGAATGAGCTTTTAGAAGAACAGACATCTGTTCTTGGGAGCATCTGTTTACATTTTGGGGTTTCAAAAGGAAGGGGATGCTGTGTTCTGATCACTTTCCTAATTAAGTTACTAGCATTGGTCACCATGGGAAAAGGCTTGTCGGTTGTGCAATTGGAGGAAGCAGAGGCAAAGTCCTTCCTGTCCAACAGAGAACTATAGGAACCTGCTTTATACCAAGGCAGACTATTTGACTGTCTCTGCCTTTATCATTTCCTCTGCCCAGTAAATGGTTCCTAGATCTCAGATAAGGATTTTTCTCATCACTTTCTTATCACCGTCACTTTCTTTCTATGCGTTTAACACGACTATGGAGCTGTTCATTGCAGTGAAAGGAAGAGGAAGAGTGTGGCATCAAATTTTTCTCTACTCAAAGCTTTGTTATTCTGTGCAATATCTCAGAACTTTCCCCAGGAGTTTGCCTAAGATTCCCAAGCCCATACAGAGAGAACATGAAATGAATCAGAGAAGAAAGAAGAACGCAAGAGGACTTCAAACTCAGTTCTCATACAGTAGTTCAGAGAGAGGAGAAGGAAATTTTTGCTTTTTCTCCTTCTTGGGTGGATTATTTCTCTTTCATACACACTTCCTCTCAAATCAATTGTAAATCTCTCTCTCTCTCTCTCTTATCTATCTATCTATCTATCTATCTATCTATCTATCTATCTATCTATCTATCTATCTATCTATCCATCCATCCATCCATCCATCCATCCATCCATCCATCCATCCATCCATCCATCCATCCATCTATCTATCTATCTATCTATCTATCTATCTATCTATCTATCTATCTATCTATCTATCTATCTATCTATCTATCTATCATCTCTCTCTCATCCATCACCTATTTATATCCATCCATCCATCTATCTATCTATCTATCTATCTATCTATCTATCTATCTATCTATCTATCTATCTATATCTATCTATCTATCTATCTATCTATCATCTCTCTCTCATCCATCACCTATTTATATCTATCCATCTATCCATCCATCCATCTATCTCAACCTACTTATCTACCTATTCACTTATTTACTTAACATATGATTCCCTACCATTCTGGAGGGAACAGCAAATGACTGGCTTTTCCTAAATCTGCTGTGTCACTGTTTCTCAGCAATTTTCAGATGCGTGGACTTCAACTCCCAGAATTCCCCAGCCAGACATGTTAGCTTGGGAATTCTGGGGGTTGACGTTCACACAACTGAAAGTTGCTGAAATCGAGAAACATTGTGCTATGCAATTCCACTCTCCATCCACTGTCCCTCATCTGCACCAAGTCTGCAGAGTTTCAAATGCTTGCTTGCCCTCACAAAAAATGCCTTTGGAGATCAACAGAGCAAATGTTTCTGAAAGTCAAATTAGAACAAGCATGTGGTATGGGGAGAGTGGGGTAGATAGAGTTAAACCCACTGTCCTCATCCCTCCCTCTGTAATCTCTCTGTAATCAATTTCTTCCAGCGCTGGTACCTCCGCCCCAGACACAACTTCTACTGAGTCCGTGTTACATGTCTTTCCCCACAATGTCTTTGTCCTACTCCTCCCTTAAGATCGAGCACTACAAACAATTCCTTGACTTCCTTCATAATATCCACCTTCCTTCATGTTTCTGTCTGTCATCTCAAAGTGGACATGGATTATCAAGCTGGGTGATATTCAATGTGATACTGAGTTTTTTTTTTTCCAATCTCAAGAAAAATTTCTGAACTGGTCCTATAAAAACTGCCCTGTAGAAAACCAGAATGGACCAGAGCATTAGCTATCCATCTGAATTTATATAGCTTTTATCATGGTGAGCCGTGGTGGCGCAGTGGTTAGAATGCAGTATTGCAGGCTAATTCTGCCAACTGCCAAGACTTCGATTCTCACCAGCTCAAGGTTGACTCACCCTTCTATCCAACATGGCAAAAGGAGGACCCAGATTGTTGGGGGCAATATGCTGAATCTGTAAACTGCTTAGAGAGGGCTGTAAAGCATCGGGAAGCAGTATATCAGCCTAAATCAGGGGTGTTCAACCTTGGCAACTTGAAGACTCGTGGACTTCAACTCCCAGAATTCCTCAGCCAGCTTTGAAGTCCACAAGTCTTAAAGTTGCCAAGGTTGGACACCCCTGGCCTAAATGCTCTTGCTAAGTGCTTTTAGTTTTGATGGTCTTCATAAAAGGCAAGCAGTGTTATCTCTTCTATCATATCTACCGAAACATTCATTATTGTTTTTGTTGATGGTGATGATGATGATGATGCTGTTGCTGTGATTACAATTTCAGCTTTTTAAAAAGATCCATATCTGACTGCAGTGTGACTGGCAGCAAATCTACTCAGGGAGAAACATACAGGAATTGCTTACTCCTCTGAAATGAGCAAGGCAGCCGGTGTATTGGGAGGAATACCTTACCTGCCATTCCCAACTTGTAAAGACACGTACGGTTTTCTTTAGAACAGGAGGCAGGCATCTTGCTTCCTCCCTAGAGCAGGGGTCTCCAACCTTGGCTCCTGGAAGCCTGGCGGACTTCAACTCCCAGAGTTCCACAGCCAGCAAAGCTGGCTGTGGAATTCTGGGAGTTGAAGTCCGCCAGGCTTCCAGGGGCCAAGGTTGGAGACCCCTGCCCTAGAGGCTTCAACTTAAGGTGGGCTGTGTGGAAGACAGATCAGGAACCCAGGTGCCAACTGGAATATCTTTAATGCCTTCTCTTCTTTCGTTGCACAGGGAACAGGAGAAGCAGCCAGGGGTTTAAACATTTCTTCATTTAAGTATTCAGCGCCAATGACTTTAAATGAGACAAAGAGATTGCTACTAAATAAATCAGTGGCACTCTCCATTTCGCAGTGTGCTCTTGACGCTGCCTTTGATGGACAGTTATTGAAAGGAATCAGGACGAGGATCTTCCCCTCCTTTTAAATGCTTCTAATATGAATCGCTCTCAAGGTAACCATTACTATCTCTTTAAAACATTTTATTAGGAGGGCAAATGTATGTTTTAGCAATGCTCAGATGGCTACTTAATGTCATGTTTATCCCAGGCCAGACACTCTCTCCAAAACAAATGAGAGTTTTAAGATCAAGCCTTCCTTTTTGTTTAATGGAGCCAAAGTTGTTTAAATCATCCACTTCCATATAAACGTTTCACTTAAAACAAGCCGACCTATTCCTCTCCATTAAAAGTTCATTCATCACAAGGGTTTGCAAGTTTCAAAGAGGAATTGGACATCTCTACGGAGTCGAAAGACATAGTTAATAGTTTTACAGACCCAGGAACAGAATGTGAAACCTCTTTTGCCTCTGGGCTGGATCTCCAATCAAGGGATCTCATCAAAGGCTGCACATTCCTGCCCCACAAAGGCTTCAGATGTTCTCTCACATGTGTGTCCAGGACAGGATATTGTGTCAGTATGGCCATATGTGCAACCCCATGCAGTGTTACATTTGGCAAGGACCATCTCTAATAAAGTCGAACAACGCTGGACATTTGTCAGCATTTGTCTACAAATACAGCAAGCGTGTTAGATCACATTTCTCATATCCGCATGTATAATTCATGTTCAGAGAGAAGACTTCCAGATATTTCCTAGATCAAGAGATGTGCTTGTCCAGCATGGATCCATATCTGCTGTTAATACAATGCAGAAATAGGCCAGAAGTATGGTTGACAGCCAGTCAATAAATCAATACATAGAGAGCATCAACCCTGGAACTGCAGTCCTTCATACTCCCTCTAGAAGTGAGAGTGAATGGTGTTCTGCATGTAAACAGATCAATGGTGGGATTCAATTTTTTTTACTACCGGTTATGTGGGTGTGGCTTGGTGGGCATGGCAGGGGAAGGATAATGTAAAATCACCAGTCAGAGAGGGTATTTTCCAGTTCTCCGAACTACTCAAAATTTCCACAATCAGTTCTCCAGAACTGGTCAGAACCTGCTGAATACCACCTCAAAAACAGATAAACCTATAACATATGATTTACTATGTTCTGTCCCTAATTAGCATTCTTGAGATCCCCGCACTTTGATTGGCCAAAGCGCGGGGTACTCTGATTGGTCAGGCGAGCCGTGCCGATTGGCTCGCTAAGAATCTCCCGCGATTGGTCCATTCGAATCGTGGGAGATTCAAAGCGGTGCCATTGGCCGCGGCCGCGGTGGCTAAAGGAATAAAAGCCGTGAGCTTTTTTCCTTTGCCCAAGTTCAGTTCCAACTTTAAATAAAAGAGCATGATTTGAAGTCACCGACTCCTGGCATCATTTCGCGGACACAACACTGGCGACGAAGGTGGGATCCAGACCCTGAACCGAACCACGTGTCCGACGGAAGCCAGACGAACCAACACGATG
This sequence comes from Hydrophis major, assembly GCA_033807585.1. NCBI lineage: Eukaryota > Metazoa > Chordata > Lepidosauria > Squamata > Elapidae > Hydrophis > Hydrophis major. The sequence goes on from CM066329.1 coordinate 214,882,987, forward strand.
GCGAAAATTGCACCCCCCGCACCCTTCAACCCCGCCACCGAGGACTGGGAATCGTACTCCGACCGATTCCACATGTTCCTCGAGTGCAGCGACCTGAATGACGCCACCGGCCCCATGAAGCGCGCCGTCTTCCTGACCCACTGTGGGACCGAGGTATTCAAGATGGCCAAGGCGCTTGCCAAACCCGCCGATGCGACCGCGATGGACTGGGACGTCCTCGAGCCAATACTTCGGCGGCACTACGCTCCAGAGTTACCCATCCTGATCCGACGCAACGAATTCTACCGTCGGAACCAACGGTCGGGTGAGAGCTTCAGCGACTTCGTCGCCGAGCTACGGCGCCTAGAGGAGCTCTGCGAATTTGACAACCTGAACGACGCCCTGCGAGACAGAATTGTGCTCGGTTTGTGGGACCCCGTCCTCCAGAGCCGGCTGATGGCCAAGGGCAACATCAGCCTAGCAGACACCCTCACCGCAGCCGCAGCCGCCGAAGCAACCCGAACATCTGCCGACCGCATGCGCAGACCGAACACTGGGGACCGCAGCGGAAACAACAACCCAGCGAGGTTGACCGAGGCCCAACCCCAGACGACCACCCACCAGGGCGACTTCCACTCGGCATCGGGCACTTCCGATGACGAGGAGGACATCCATCGCCTCCAGACAGGCCGCGACCCACGGAACCGGCGGGGTCGTAAGTCGAGGACCAACTGTGCCGGTTGCGGCGGCGACCACCCCAGGTCGGAATGCCGGTTTTTCGAATCGATCTGCCAGCATTGCGACAAGAAGGGACACATCGCCCGTGTCTGCCGCCTTAAAAAGAACCGCAGCCTGGCACGATGGGAGCAGAGCGACCGGAAGAGAGAGAGCACACCACCCCGGACCAGAGATCGCCCCTCGGACAACAGATGAGACCGGAACGGACGATCCTTGCGAAGCGGCGATAACCGGCGAAGAGAGGAGACCCATCAGACGGTCACCATCGGCCACGCCATAACCAATGACGCCCGGAAGATCCACGTGGAGGTAGGCATCGAGGGCCAGCCATGCAAAATGGAGGTGGACTCTGGGTCCTACCTCTCCATGATAGCATGGCATGAAATAAAGCGCTTGGTGCCTACCATCCAAAGGAGGAACCTAGACAGCCAGAGACTCATCGTAAGGGACTACCAGGGAAACCGCATCCCGGTAGTCGGAACCAAACACTTCAACATCACATATAAAGGGCACACCAAAAGACTTCCCCTGACAATCGTCGACCGCGACCGCCCAAGCCTACTGGGACTGCAATGGTTCGCCCCGCTCGGCATCGCAGTCACGGGAGTCGACCACGTCACCGACGACAGCTGGGAGCAGCAACTGGCCCGGGAATTCCAAGAGGTCTTCGACGGAAACCTAGGCAAGTACCGAGGGCCCCTTATATCATTCAGCCTAGACCCAAACGTCCCCCCAAAACGCCTGAAACCAAGGCGGGTGCCATTCGCACTTAAACCCAAGATAGACGAGCAAATTGACAAGCTCATCAAGCAAGGGGTCCTACAGCCCATAGACCACGCCCGGTGGGAGACCCCCATAGTCACCCCGATCAAGCCTGATGGGTCGGTGAGGATCTGTGGGGACTATAAGGCCACCCTAAATGGCGCGCTACAACAAAGCGCCTACCCCGTCCCAGTAGTGCAACACCTACTGCACTCACTGGGAGGGGGCAAGGTTTTCGCCAAGCTCGACCTCGCCCAGGCATACCAACAGTTGCCAGTCGACGAGCAAACGGCAGAAGCGCAAACCATAGTCACCCACCGGGGGGCATTTAAATGCAACCAACTCCAATTCGGAGTCAGCGTGGCACCGGGGATATTCCAAAGCCTAATGGAAAGACTATTGCAAGGCATCAAGGGCGTGGTACCTTACTTCGACGACGTCCTAGTGTTGGCAACCAACCGAGCCGAACTGGAGGGTCGCCTAAGGGAGGTCCTAACCAAATTCAAAGAGACCGGGCTCAAAGTCAAGAGGGAGAAATGCCAATTATACACGGAACGGGTAGAATTCCTAGGATACCTCCTAGACCGTCACGGCATTCACCCCACAAACCAAAAAATCAAGGCCATCAAAGAAGCCCCCACACCCAAGTCGAAGACGGAACTACAGGCATTCCTGGGGCTACTTAACTTTTACAATGTCTTCCTGCCCCAAAAGGCGATGGTGGCGGAGCCCTTGCGTAGGCTCCTGGACAAGGCGGCGACCTGGACTTGGGGAAAACGCGAGCAAGCCGCCTTCCAAAGAACAAAGGACCTCCTCACTTCGGACACCATCCTTATACAGTATAATGAGACCCTACCTCTGGCCGTCACATGCGACACATCACCCTTCGGCGTCGGCGCTGTCCTCAGCCATACCCTCATCGATGGAAAAGAAGCGCCCATCGCGTTCTTTTCAAGGACCCTCACCAAACTGGAGCGGAACTATAGCCAGCTGGACAAAGAGGCTCTGGCTATCGTTGCCGCCGTAAAAAGATTCCACGAGTATCTCTACGGCCGGACATTCACTATCATAACTGACCACAAGCCGCTGCTGGGAATCCTTGTAGGAAACCGGGCCACCCCGAACATTCTGTCTCCCCGAATGACAAGGTGGTCCGAGTTCCTGGCAGCCTACAACTACGGACTCATACACAGACCGGGTAAGACGATCTCCCATGCAGATGCCTTAAGCCGCTCGCCGCTACCAGAACCTGACACCGACCCAGCACCCACGACGACCACCCTCAGCATAGAGACTCTACCCAACCTGCCTATAACCGCGTCAGACATTGCCCAAGAGACTAATAAAGACAAACGTCTGGCGCAGGTGTTGCATTGGGTAGAGAAAGGGTGGCCGGAAAGGGACAACGACGAGTCCGTCAAAACATTCCGAAACCACCAAACGGAACTCTCATTATTAAAAGGGTGCATACTATGGGGGGATAGGGTGGTCATTCCAGAAAAGCTACAAGGGAAGGTTCTGGAACTGCTACACGAGGGGCACCCTGGCATCGTTAGGACTAAAGCCCTGGCCAGAAGTTACGCTTGGTGGCCAGGGATGGACAAACAAATTGAGACCTGGGTAGCAAGGTGCCAACGATGCCAGGAAACTCGGCCAAGCCCACCCACAGCACCTGTCCTAGAGTGGGAAACCCCAAGGGGACCTTGGTCTAGGATTCACATAGACTTCGCCGGGCCCACAAAAGGACACACCTTCCTTATAACAGTAGGCGTTTACTCCAACTGGCTGGAGGTAAGCAACATGAAGACAACAACCACGGAGGCCGTGATCAAGGAACTCTGCAAATTCTTTGCAACACACGGCCTCCCAGACGTCGTCGTTTCCGACAACGGGCCCCAATTCACCTTGCTGGAATTCGAAAAATTCCTAGCGGAAAGGGGCATCTGCCACGCGCTGACAGCACCGGCGCACCCGGCGGCGAACGGTAGGGCGGAACGGATGGTGCAATTCACTAAGAAGACCATCCGGAAAATAGACCACGGGGAGATCCAGGAGAAAATAAACAAACTACTCTTCACCCAACACATAACCCCAAATACCACAACGAACAAGAGCCCAGCCAAACTATTAATGGGGAGGAAATTAAGGTCCCCACTCGACAGGTTACACCCCACGTATAACCTGGAGAAGCCCCAGACTCAAACAGCAAACACCGAATTTTCGCACCCGGCGACCCCGTATACGCAAGAAACCTGACGGGAGACCCACTATGGATACCGGCCGTCATCACACAAATAACAGGCCCACACTCGTACCGGCTACAAACAGCAGACGGACGAGCATGGAAACGCCACATCGACCAATTAAGGTCGAGGACTACCAACCAAGAGACCACCGATGCACAAACAGGTGAAACCAACCCCCACAACACAAACCAAGGGGGGAGGGAATACCCAGGGGACCAAAACCAAAGAAGAATAAACCAGCCATACTTACCGGAAAGCAGCCATCACGACCCCTCGCCAGGAAGAGACAGCCAGGCCAGCTCGACCGACCCGGAAAGACCGAGCGGGAGCGGCGAAACCCGCAGCTCAACCAACCCGGGAGGCCCAGGAGGGAGCTACGGAGAGCGGCCCGGCCCGACCGACCAGCCGGTTCCCACAACGGCATCAGGAGCAGCAGAGATCCCGACCGAACCAGCCGGGATCCAACCTACGACTGAGCTGCGCAGGTCCAGTAGGCTCAGACGGAGCCCCGCCTACCTACGTGACTACGCGACATAAGGACTGAACCAAGAGGGGAGGGGTGTTCTGTCCCTAATTAGCATTCTTGAGATCCCCGCGCTTTGATTGGCCAAAGCGCGGGGCACTCTGATTGGTCAGGCGAGCCGCGCCGATTGGCTCGCTAAGAATCTCCCGCGATTGGTCCATTCGAATCGCGGGAGATCCAAAGCGGTGCCCTTGGCTGCGGCCGCGGCGGCTAAAGGAATAAAAGCCGCGAGCTTTTTTCCTTTGCCCCAGTTCGGTTCCAACTTTAAATAAAAGAGCATGATTTGAAGTCACCGACTCCTGGCATCATTTCGCGGACACAACATACTGTATTTCAGAATGTAACATAATGTACATTACCATCTAAAGAAGATGCTCCTCACCCCACCTCCAGTATCTAATAAAGGCAATCAACTCCAGAGACTAAGGCAGAGGTCTCCAAACTTGGCAATTTTAAGACTTGTGGCCTCCCAAACTCCATTTTCACTGGCAGAGGCACCACAGGCAATTCTGGGAGCTTTGCTGTTTCCAGGGTGGTCCCGCAAGCCAGATCTAAGCATCCCACAGGCCTTGAGTTTGACCAGTGATAGGATTCAAATTTTTTTACTACTGGTTCTGTGGGCGTGGCTTGGTGGGCGTGGCAGGGGAAGGATACTGTAAAATCTCCAGTCACAGGTGGCATTTGCCAATTCTCCGAACTACTCAAAATTTTTGCTACTGGTTCTCCAGAACTGGTCAGAACCTGCCGAATACCACCTCTGAGTGCGATACCCTTGCTTTAGCAGATAAAAATAGCTAGGACATCTTCAAGGTTAGTAAACTGCAGGAGAAGAGCTTTGTTGCTGCTAATTCCACCTCTGGATTCACAGGCTCCAACTAGCTAGCTTTCCATAAGATGATTCTGCCTTAGCCCAGTGCATTACTCACTTATTACTGCCATTTGATGACCATCTTCTGACCTACTGGAAGCCTTTTATAAAAAATAATTTCAACCACATCCAAAACTGACTGTGTTGATATCATTTTGAGTGGCAGTTAGCAAATCAAGATGCCTACAGCCTCGCTGGAGTTCCCTTCCTAAGTCCCAGGCAGTTAATTTATTTGTATAAATTGTACAATTGCATTTTATGTTCATTTAATGGCTATTAAGAAGAGGAAATATATTTTTATGTTGTTATCATTGCTTTTGTATCATTTGTCTGGTCTTCTCTGTAACAAATTAATTTCATTACTGGGGTTCCCCCCCCCCTTCCCAGATGTGTTTTATGCTTGCTGTTATTCTAAATAAAAACTAAGCAAGTGTTGAAGGAAAACATGCCTGCATTTTCTTTTATTTCTTCCAGAGCCAGAGGAAACTAGACTTGGACTTATTTTAAACACAGAAGAGAAGAAAGCAAATGTCCATGGTCTATAAAAATAAATTGCACGCATACTGAAACAGAACCAATACAGCTTGTCAGTTTCGTGAATGTTTCCATATTTTTCATTACATCCATAAAATTAAAACACATGAAATGTGTGAGCGACATTGGCTGACTAATAAGAGAAGTAAAAAGTTGTTAATCAAACACGTGGCCTTATAAAATAAAAGGAATAATAATAAAAACATCTAATTTGTCTATTGAATGCCTCCAACTCTCTTTATCATTTAGATGGACAGAATATAATTGGTACAGTGAAGCCATCAATCTTAGCAACTGGATTTCCTGAGCAGACTACAACTATTACTGTCATATTATGACACCATAATATCAAGATCAATGTTGTTTTAAATGCACTCCAGTTATGGGCAATTGGTGACAATAAAAACAGTGACAAATTGTGGACATGGGTATCAAATGATCTGATGTCTAAAATAAACCATAAATAATCTGCTTTTTTAAAAAATAGCCAACAAATTTCATGGTTATTGGGAGAGAGAGGTGGATAGGTTTGACTTCCCAAATGTATCAGTCTATAGTACCTCAAATGCTGTTTGTGTGTTTGTGTGTGTTTAGCACAGAAGAGAAAAATTTCTTAAAGAGACATTCCCTGGAAATTTCATAGTGTCACCATTAGCATAATTGTGATTACCAAAACAGGTTGGCTAATTCAAAAGCAGTTAAGTAATTTAAATGCAGCTTCATCTTCATCTTTTGATCTCCCCAAATTTCCAAAAAATAGTCTTGTTTTCACATAGGGGAAAAATGCTGCATCCATCTGTTGTGGGACAGACTTTCTCTCCAACTTCTTGCCTCCATATTCCTCCAAGCATGCGAACATCTACTAATCATGTGGGCCAGGAGAAGTGATGAGAGCAAGGCCTGCTCAGCTTTATGAGGGAAAGGGAACCAATGTCGCCTGGGCTTGGCAATTTTGGCCACTACCCCATTCTGTCACAAACTAGGATGTCCATGAATCAGGGCAGCTGATTCCAACTTTTACCAGCTGTCTGAAGAGGAAGACATTTGTGCATAATAAAAATAGTTCAGTACCATCCCAGTTTCAAGACTTCCATGGATGAAGAATTTGAATTATGAATTTGTCTGAATGGGATTGAATCTGCCCTCCCCGCAGCAGCTCCTTGCTAAAATGCTGGCAGCCCATTTGTATTCCATCTCAGAAATAAATATGAAATGTAAATAAAACTTGGGAAGTGAATGGAAGTTTTGACCGTTATGATTTCCAGAATCAATTTCTCAGAGATGTTCACACATATTATTGGAGACATTTATAACTTCAAGAGAAAACAAATTAGCTATTACATCTTAGTTAACCACTGAACAGGGAAATATTTTCTCACTTGGGAAAGGTGGGGGAAGAAAGGCATCAAAACATAATATTGTTTCAATAAGGAGGGCATGAATGACACCAGCTGTGAAGACATACAGCGTGCTCTCCTTTTTAAACTGAGCTTTCATAATTTTCTAGCATGTGGCTGAAAAGACATAATAAGGACTTCTCACATTTTAGTCAAATAGAAGAAAGAGGAGGGAGAAAATTCTGGCAAATAGAATAGAACAGAATAGAGTAGAGTAGAGTAGAGTAGAGTAGAGTAGAGTAGAGTAGAATACCTTTATTGTCATTGCATTCCACAAATAAAATGACATTTGAAAGCTACTCCAGCACAATGCCCCAAACATCACATCACAATCACACTACAGAGTATTTAAAAATTATAACAAAAACAGCAGCAGCAGCAGCAGCAACAACAACAACAATAATAATAATAAACCTAGTCTAAAACCTATCTAAAACATTTAGTAAATTAAATAGTTTAAAAATGCCACTATATACATAGGACTAAATCACAAATGCACTGTTTGATTCAAGACAATTATTGCCTTGGAAAAGAAACAGTTTCTCAGTCTATTAGTCCTCATTTTAAGACACCTGTAACATCTCCCTGATGGTAACAGTTCGAAATATGAATGACCAGGATGAGAACAGTCTGTGGAGATTTTTAGTGCTCTTGAGAGGACTCAGGTCTTTGCAATCTCTTCCAAGAAGAAAGAGAGCAATCGATGATTTTTTGTGCTGTGTTTATAATGTGAGCTGATTATCAAATAGTTTGGTTTACCACAGAGGAATTACATCTCTCTTTGAGTAGATGATTCACAACAGCTGTGAAACACAATTGCTATACTGTTCAGGCTTTGTTAGGAGTTTTCATGGCATTTTTTTTTCCCTTCATGAAAAGAGCACAAATCCAGATTAATGCTTCTGTACCACTTCCATCCATTTAAATGGCCTTGCCCAGGAGAAGTTGCCACTGCTTTGTGTCCCCTTAAATTCAATATTTAAATTATCTCACACCGTACGCCATGTATTCCCACCCCTCCACCACCTGCCAACAGCTTTGTTCTAGGACAGCAAGAAGAGGAATCAAGCTGATGCTTAAAATTAAAATAGAAAATGATGTGGGGAGTGCTGCATTTTGCTTAAGGAGATGTCTCACTATGATGTGTGTTACAGATTGCCTGTCACCTTTGAAAACATCTGTCCCCATCCCCAAATCAGGCTGCAATGCATATCTCAAATGTGGACTGATGCCTTGGACATATCTACTAAATGTTATCTTATATCCCTTATACCCTCATACTGAGTGAAGTTATCACATTTCCAACAAATGCATGAATGCTGAATGAGTAAGTGTAACTACAGAGGAGAGAAACTATAACTTCCAATCCGAGCAACTGAAGCCATGTTCCGTTTTACGTACAGATAGTCCTTGACTTATGAGCACAATTGGGACCAGAATTTCCCTGTTGCTCAGCAAGGCAGTTGTTAAGTGAGTCACACCTGATTGCACAACCTTTTTGCTATTGGTTCTTAACTTAAGCGAATCACTGCTGTTGAGAGAATCATGGGGTCGTTAAACCACATCTGGCTTCCCCCGTTGATTGCTTGTGGGAAGCAGGCAGGGAAGGTTGCAGATGGGGAAAATATGACCCCCACATATTCCAGGACACTGAGAAATGTGTTAAATACGTGCCAGTTGCCAAGTGCCCGGATTTTGATCAGGTGACTGTGGGGATGCTACGACAGTCATTATGTGGGAGTTACCCAGTTGTAAGTCACTTCTTTTCCAGTGCCATTGTAACTTCAGATGGTTGTGAAATGATTGGTACAGGACTGCCTGTATGTGCAATGTATGTGATGCAGATTAAAAATGATAGGGGGAGGGGATAGAGTGCCTGATCACCGTCACCATTTTGGAACTTTGGAACCCCTCCCTGCAGTTTCCCTTGCCTCCAGGTATTGTTGGCTACAATTCTCATTATCCTTTGGCATCTGGCAGATTGGCTAAGTCTTCTGTAGATCTGTAGCTCAGCAACATTTTGAGGGCTTTAAGGTTCTCCCACTGCTCTTTATTGGAGACCGTAATTACAACCAGGGGACAATTTTTGGGACGCTAAGTGTTAAGAGTATAAGGCAGCAGCAGGCTTGCCAACAACTTAATCCTCTCATATATTTGAGATAATCAAGTATTAGAAATACAAATGATAATAACCATTTGCTCTCTTTTCCTCCCTTCCTTTACTTCTGACAAATCACACACCATGTTTTCCTCAACATCGCTCCTTGTTCTCCTATATCAGGGGTGTCAAACTCAGTGTCACAGCAGCATCACGTGACATATCGGGACTTTTTTCCCCTGCACTAAACTGGGTGCACCTAGAGTACTGCATCCAGTTTTGGTCACCACATTATAAAAAAGATGTTGAGACTCTAGAAAAAGTACAGAGAAGAGCAACCAGGATGATTAGGGGACTGGAGGCTAAAACATACAATGAACGGTTGCAGGAACTGGGCTTGGCTAGTCTAGTGAAGAGAAGGACCAGGGGAGACAGGAGAGCGGTCTTCCAATATTTGAGGGGCTGCCACAGAGAGGAAGGGGTCAAGCTATTTTCTAAAGCGCCTGTAGGCCAGACAAGGAATAATGGATGGAACCTGAACAAGGAGAGATTTAACCTAGAAATAAGGAGAAACTTTCTGACAGTGAGAACAACCAACCAATGGAACAGCTTGCTCCCAAAAGTTGTGGGAACGTCATCACTTGAGACCTTCAAGAAGAGATTGGACTGCCATTTGTCAGAAATGGTGTAGGGTCTCTCGCTTGGGTGGGGGGTTGGACTAGATGACCAATAAGGTCCCCAACTCTGATTATCTGTTATCTGGGCGGGGGTGGGGCCAACATGTGAAGCATCCCGCCTGCAGGCCGTGAGTTTGATACCCCTGTCCTATACTATTATCACTTGAAGTAAAATTTTCTTTGAGTTTGATTTCTGGAGAATTCATGAATAGATACATGTCTATGGAGTTTCTCAGTCATCCAAGTCATGGTTGTTCCAAAGGTGTTTTTTCAAAAGGCAGCTGCATTTCCTGCATTTTTTTCTCTTGAAGATGTTTTGCTTCTCATCCAAGAAGCATTCGGTCAGAACTGAAGATGCTTCTTGGATGAGAAGCGAAACATCTTCGAGGGAAAAGACACAGAAAGTCCAGTTGCCCTTTGAAAAAGCATCTTTGGGACATGGACAGACACATGTAGTTTTCTCAACAATAGATAGTTTTCCCTTTCCTTCACCTGGGAAATTCTTCAATTTCCTAATCTAACATAATCTCTAGAATTTGCTGGCAGTTTCACTTAACATAGGCATCCATTCCTAACTATGATGATGACAATATGTACCTTATGACATCATGGCATATGACACTGTGCCATGATTGTCTGACACTGCATGTTTTATGATTTGATGCCCCCAGTCATAGACACCTTCAGGAAAAAATACATTCTATCTCTGCTTAATTTCTTTTCTGGACCAGTCATTTCTAAAAGATTAATCAAACCTTTTCTATCAACCAGCCAGGAAGCATAACCTCAGGTGCTGATTACAGAGCTTAAATAGGTTTATAGGGGTATATATGCAGTTCAAAAAAATATCAAAAAACATTTTTGAAGCAATTTGATGTCCATGGCCATAATATTTTCCACACACCATTTTGAACAATCCCAGGGATTCATCAAGATACTCTGTTGAATAATATTAAGAAAGGAAATGTACATAACTCTCCCAGTTTATTTGAAAAAAAAAGTCCTTCTCAAAACACAAAGGGAGAAAATAGGCAAGATATTATTTTCCCTTGTTTTGGTGATGTCCTATTATCATACTTTATCATCCCTATATCATCCCTACCAACCTTCAACTCACAACCAAATTAAATCATCACAGAAGTACAACAGCAAAAGCAATTCCACCACCAGATTTTCCAATTATCTGAAGTGCCCAGAACAGCATTTCTGAGAGGTAGCAACTTTAAGATGTGTGAAGTTCAATTCCCAGAATTCACCAACCCCATTCTGGAAATGGAAGTCCAGTCATTCTAAAGCTACTGAGGTTGAGAAATACTGGCCTAGATATTAAAGAAAAATTTAAAAAACAATAATTTTAAAGTTTTTTGTTTTTGTTTAAATCTGCTGTTGCTGATCTCTGACAGGATTACAAAGGTGGTGCCAAATGAATGAGTGGGAAAGGGTGGGTTCCATCACTGAGATGCTGCAGACAAAGAGCAAATCCACCTACAGCTGGATTTTCTGGTAAAGGGGACATTTCTGAGGTACATTCAGCAGGTTCTGACCAGTTCTGGAGAACCTGTAGTGAAAATTTTGAGTAGTTCAGAGAGCTGGCAAATACCACCTCTGAGTGGAGATTTTACAGTCTTGTTCCCCTGCCATGCCCACCAAGCCACCCCTAAAGAACCGGTAGTAAAAAAAAATTCAATCCCACCACTGGGACATTGGAATGGTTTTAAATCATATTATGATCTACTTGCCTTTGTGTATATATGCATAAAAATTTCAAGAAGTATTGAATAAAGAAGCCTTGTCTTTGTATGTGCTATGAGCAGAGAAGAACCCCAGTTCTATATAACACACTCTTTGTATGGCCCCATGATTATTTAATAGGTGGGTACCATACCTAACATGGATTCCCTCAAGCCCTCTGCATGAGGCTGGCAGAAACATCAGCCTTATTGTGCCAGGGACATAGTTCTTCATTTTCTATTCCACTTCTTTGAGGATCAGAATTGTGTGTGCCCCAAAACTATCTTCCTGATTGATTTGGAGATGAGGTGGAAGACCTCATATTGTGGCCAACACCGAAGAAGGATTCAGCACCTGCTTCTACCTTCTTTTGTATGTCAACAAAGTATTGCTTCTTGTCCTTTGCTTTAGATAGTGTTGTGGGCCTTGGCCCTGCACATGTGCAGAGGGAAAGTGAGCAAATAGCTGATTAGCTGGATTTAGCCTCTCTCTGAAGCAGCTGAGCTTTGGTGATACACCAGATGACCGCCAATAATATATGGCATGCAGTGAGAGAGAACACCCACTTAATTAAAATATAAGAGATATACTGCCTGGGCACAGACAGGAATTGCTGCACGCAGAGCAGGAGTTTATTTGAGGCATCCTTCATGCTTGTGATGATTGCAAGCGGCTTTAATCTTGAAATATGTGCCATTTACTAAACTCGAACCATCCTACTGAAACCGAAGCCACCACAGCAAACAAACAAACAAATAAATAAAGACTTTAGTTTGATGAAAGATACAAAAAGTAAATACATTAATAGGAGATAATTGAAAACACATGGGCAGTCTTTAAGCAATCATGCTCTTGTACAAGGTGGTGTGTGTGTTTGTGTGTCTACACAAAGGGCACATATACAAAAGTACGATATGAGCGTGACACAAAAGCTGGCTCCCACAAATCACCGTCTTGGTGTTTTATGGAGTGAGATCTCCGACTGTAACCGCGGTGTCATGTTTAGATTTCTAATTATATTTTGATATGCTTCACTAGCTGCTCCTGTAGCACAACATTCATAAAAAGCGCTGCCCTCGCGGCTCTCCTTGCTGAACAAAGGGAAGGAGGAAAAGAAGAAGACTCAAACAATGAAAGGAAGGAAAAGTCCTTCAGATGGTTACGGTGGTATACTTGGTCAATCATGGCTCTTCCTGGGTAATATGTGATAGCGAAAGGACTAGTATACATTCACACGTTTGTACATGTCCATTGTCCACACCAAAATGTATTTCCTGCCAAAAATCAGATTTTCTTCATTATCATCATGATCATCACACCAATGGCAATAACTTAAATATGGTGAAGTGATAATGCTAGCCAAACATTGGCAATATCAAATTAATATGTGGCCTTTGCTTTTATTATTTCTGATCCTCTATGTGGATTCTATGATAACAATAATTCTTGATGAGGCTAGCAATATGATAACTGATAACAGTTATAAGGATTCTGTAAATATAAGGTATTGTGTACAGGATTAAAAAGTTCAGTTCGATCTTCTCAATATGACTGGGAATGTTGAGGATAATAGTCGCAATAAATGGTACAGCTTAGAAATACCTGGATGAATTGAAAAACAGCTCCAGGAATCTGGTGGCATCTTTTCTGATGTCATATGAATTTGATGAAACTCACAAGAGCCTGTGCTTTTTAATATAAGCCATTAGTCAGAAAAAGACTTACCAAATTCCTCCTGACTTTTTTTTTGGCACCATAGAGTAACATGTGTCTCTTCCAACAATGTTTGGATCAATTGATTAATCAGAAAATATTTTTCTGATTAATCAATTGATTAATCAGAAAACATTTTTCTGATTCATTGGGGTACTAGAAAAGTATGCCAATTAACCAGTGTACAGGTTAATGTTACAATGTTGTTTGATGTAAATACTTACAAAACTCCTGGAAGCAAATTCTGTCAAATATTTTTTCCTTTGCATGAGAAAGTCTATCTGTACAGTCACTAAATCATTGATATGATGGCACACAATCAATCATAGAAAAGGCCTTTTTTCAGGTAATAAAGTACAACCATGCAAAATATAAAACTAAAGCATTTTAAAATTATTCTTGTACATGAAAATGTATGCAAAATAATCAATGAAGTGCTATATTTTCACAAAAGGTAAAAGGAATCAGAATTTAAGACCAATTACCCTATAACAAATGATTACTTGGTATTGGCCTTTGGATGCATCAAATTCTTCCCAAGAACTTCAAATGCTGTAACATAGTGGCATAGTTAATATATATGTGAATCCAAGCAGTTTGACCTTTCGCACTTGACAGAGAGACATTTTATCAATGTGCAGATTGTCTGAGTGCCATCCAAGATTTTTTTGGTATGGCATATACTGTGCTGATAACCACTGGGATCATAATGGCCGGTATATGCTATAATCTTTTAATTTTGATTTTCAGATCTTGATACTTTGTGATCTTTGCCTTCTGTTCTACTATCTTCTGTTACCCTTATCAACACGTTCTTCTTTTTAATCACAGATAAATCTGATGTGTTATGAGCCAAGACTATCAATTTGTATATGTACATGGAATTCCCCCAGTGTTGTAACTTGCTCATTCTCGACTACTTTTTCAACTCTTATATTCCAACCAATTTTTCATTATTGGCAAATGATGATAATTTTTTACAGGTGTTCCAGTGAATCATTCAGGCAACCATGATGTCGTTTATAATCGATTTGTGAAATCTTGCACAAGTTGAGTGCATAACCTACCATTTCTTCTGCCTCTTTATACAAATTGCACTTTGAATCATTCCTGGAGAACAGCTCTAGCTAGGAGGATTGTTTCAGAAAATGTAATAGGGATTTTAATTTGAGGGAAACTTCCCTCCAATTATCCACAAATTCCTTGTGTGTCCAATCACACTTGTCCAATAAAGAATTCTATCCTATTAATGGTCGCAGAAGAAAATATGAATTTCTTGTTTGTTTTTTCTTTTGTTTTAAATGTGTTTGAAAAAAAAATATGAACAGGAGGAACTGGGAGCTTGTGAGGACCAAAGGACAGCTACAAGGACCATGTTAATCATTAAACCTCATGATAAAATAACACATTATGTGTTTGAGAAGCAAAGCTTTGTGTTAAAGTGGAGGGTGGGTGTCTCCCACTTCGAAACAATGAGTGATGTGGATTAATTCTGCTTTTAATGAGCAAAAACACTCATAAGGGAGAAATGGAGCATAAATCTAGCTGTCACAGTTACAGGTAGCCCTCAACTTACAGCAGGTTGTTTAGTGGCTGTTCGAAGTCACAACGGCAAAAAAGCGACTTATGATCATTTTTTACACGAGCGTTGCAGCATCCCCATGGCCACATGATCACATTTCAGGTGTTTGGCAACTGACTCAGTGGTAGGATTCAAATTGTTTTACCACCGGTTCAGTGGGCATGGTTTGGTGGGCGTGCTTTGCCTAATGCTAGCATGCAGCTTTCCAAACACAGCTGAGGCCTACAGCGCCAATCAGCTGAGAGGATAAAGAAGAGAGCCAATCAGCTGAGAGGATAAAGAAGAGAGCCAATCAGCTGAGAGGATAAAGAAGAGAAAAGTGCAGGGGCAGGTGGGAGGGCCGATCCTGTGCTTTTCTCTTCTTTATCCTCTCAGCTGATTGTCTGAGGATTTTTTTCCTCCTCTCAGCTGATCGTTGGAGGCTTTTTTTTTTTTTTTACTACCAGTTCAACTGAACCAGTCTGAACCGGTAGCATACCACCACTGAACTGACTCCTATTTATGAGGGTTGCAGTGTCCTAGGGTCATGTGACCAGCTTTTGGGACCGTCTGACAAGCAACGTCAATGGGGAAGCCAGATTTACTGTAACAACTGTTTTACTGACTTTACAACTGCAAAGACTCACTTAACAATTGTGGCAAGAAAGGATGTAAAATGGGGCAAAATTCACCTTACAAATGTCTTGCTTAGCAACAGAAATTTTGGGCTTAATTGTGGTCGTAAGTCGAGGAGTACCTGTATTAAGCATTAATAACTCATGCTGCTCATAGATGAGTACTCGGATGTCTTTGTGAGGGACCTTTTCTTATTTGGCTGACCGTAATCATAAATATATCAAATATACACCTTGATCTCCATCTTACAACATAATTCTGAGCAGAGGTAGTTTTCTTAAATTTCCCATCAATGGGCGTTCCAATTTCCAAATGATTTTTTTCAGTAATAGTCAGTAATAGTTTGTAGTTTGGGCCAAAATTCTGTATGACACAAAGTTGCTTTTAAAATCCCACGTAATTCGTTTTTCAAAGTTGCAAACCATAATAAAATAAGTCCTCTTTGCCTTTTCCCCTGTAAAAGACAACAGCTCTCACTTGACTTTCTCTCAACGTCTGTTTGATTGCCACTGAGAAAAGTAGGAAATGGAGGGACTTCCTCATAACATTATTTCCTATGTCATCATTTATTGGAAGCGTAAGCGGAGTAGAGATTCTGTTGCTGATCTGAAGATTTAAACCCTCTCTCCACAGAGCTTTGAAGTTCACTTTTTAATAGCTTTGGCTATAAATTTCACCACCCAATAAATTCACATGTTCATAAATTGCTATGTAGCAGCAAAGCATTTAGGCATTAGTGTCTCTATGTCCCTCAGAATGTATTTCATCTGGAAGAAGCAATTGGTGGAAGAAACAGGTGAGAAGTGTCAACTCACCAGGGTCAACATGCCACTTAAAAAAAAAAAAAAAAGGATTACCACATCAGGTATAGCTGAACTATATCCATCCACAGAACCCAAAGTGTAAGACAGAACTGCCTTGTCCTCTGAACAACTGAAACTCATTCGTTTGGCAGGGGTTGCTCTTAAGCAATCATTTGTAGGTTTGCAATAAATAGGCATGTGTTTGTGATGTTAAGCATGCCTTTATGTAGACCTGCTTGAGATGGAGTCTGGACAGAAATCATATAGGACTTCCTGTCCAGGAAGCAGGCAGCATTGTGGCTGCTTCAGAGCCGAAATCAATGAGGTTTGAAGTGAAAAGTTCAAAGGATTTGGTGGCTTCCACTGAAATTGTGCATAAGCTCAGAGTTGATTTGGGCCAGATAATTGGTTGGAGGAAATTTAAAATGTTAATCAAGAAGTAATAATGCTACTGTTACTTGCATCTTCATTTTATTTATTTCAATGGAAAGGTCAGGAAGCACATTCTTAATCTCCCCAATGAAATCAATGGGCTCAAAAATGTGCAATGGGGTTTACATTCAAAATGTTTCTCACACCAGAGAATGACTATCCAAATGTATTCTAAAAATGGTACATTTGGAGGAGGAGGAGGAGGAGGAGGAAAACGAGTTTCCTTCTCTCATCCTGGAGAGTTTGATATCTACTATATCATACTGATTCAAACCACTTTCATATTTTTGGCAAACAAACTAAATGAAGTGTCATTGAAATCACCAAGATGTGAGAATGACTCAAAGGAGGTTTTGTATTTTTATGCATTATAACTGAATTGATTTTTACTTGTTTGATAGTTGATATTGTTACCACTCAGAGGAGCTGACAGGAAATATTTTTAGGTAGGACATTTTCTTAAATAAAAAAAAAACCATACCAAAAAACTGTCTAGGTCATCTCACAACTCCAGTTGTACAAAGGACTGGTGATTTGACCCAACAACCAAATATTTTTTCAACTATTAAAAAGTCTATGATAGTATCCAACCCATGGTATTTGAGTTGTAAAATTTGTACTGAAGACTGTTTCAATTTTCAATAGCCTGACTGCAGCCTGAATAGCATCTTCTTAGGTATTTTTTCCCTCCTTGTTTATACAGCCCTTCTGTCCACTTTGATTCCATTTCCCAAGCTTCTGTGGGTTCCTCCTTCCAATATACCTCCAAATCAAAATAGGTTCCAGGAAGAGCAAAGTGTAACTACTACTGGGAGAAGCAAAAAATTATTTCAGTGTGCTTACTATTGTTTTCCATGGGACATTGAACTAACCATTTAGTTTTTTTATACTCTCTCCTATTTGGTCTACAGCTTTGCTGGTAATAGCCAAGTTTGGGGGGGGGGTGTTCTTTGCTCTATCAAGGATGCACTGAGGAAAGCTTGAGGAGCAATTGCTCAACTTTTTCTGAGCCTGGAGGCCAACCAGGGTTGGACTTGATTAGTACTTGCTTGGAGATCACCAAGAAACCCTAGGGCTGTAGGCTAGATTAGGCAATTGAAAAACTTCCAAGAAGGCAATATTGGCCAATCAGTTCTATATGGTTGCCAAAAAATTTGAAAAGAACAAAATAGATACTGTTATGTTTGGAAGGTCGGGTTCAGTTAAAACGAGAGACTTCAGTAAGTAACAACAGCTCTTTATTTATCGGCTGGAACAGGCTTAAAAGAATAGCAGCCACGGTGGCTCTTTTATAGAGCTTGCCGCGGCTAGGCGGCCAATGACACTTCTTCAAGTCTGCCGCACTTGGTTTTGGTCAATAGCAGCAGACCCTTAGTGAGTCAATCCTAGCTGTCCTGGCTAACCAATCAGGCAGCGGTAAAAACGGACCAATCGGAATGCAGGGTTTCAAGTCTGTGGATATAGAACAGATACTATTTCCCTTTCTTTCTTTCTTTCTTTCTTTCTTTCTTTCTTTCTTTCTTTCTTTCTTTCTTTCTTTCTTTCCTTCCTTCCTTCCTTCCTTCCTTCCTTCCTTCCTTCCTTCCTTCCTTCCTTCCTTCCTTCCTTCCTTCCATTATTCTTTCCTTCTCCAACTCAGAGAAGGTGCTTTCAAAAAATGCTACCAGACAGAGGTGAGCTTTCAGTGCTTTCCTTACCTAAATATTTAAGGAAAATGGTAAATATTACATAAAAACTCTATAGCAGGCAACATCATGCAAAAATGTGCACAATTTAGGCAGGTCAGAGCTTGTAATATATTCTGGGTGCAGAATCTGGACTGTGTAGATATAAGATGCTTTTTAGGAACCAAGAACACACTTCTACATAGCTAAAGGCTACTTGTTCGCCAACTTGTTTAGTTACTTATTTAAATCTGCACTGTGTCAGTTTGCATTACAAATCTCTGAGTAATGCAGATTAGTAATAATCTGACTTGAAGAACACAGTGATAAGCAATAGCACTTAGATTTATGTACCGCTTTAATTATTTTTTTTTACTACTGGTTCTGTGGACGTGGCTTGGTGGCTGTGGCAGGGGAAGGATACTGTAAAATCTCCAGTCAGAGGTGGTATTTGCCGGTTCTCCGAACTACTCAAACCAGTTCTGCTACTGGTTCCCCAGAACTGGTCAGAAGCTGCTGAATACCACCTCTGGCTTTACAGCCCTCTCTAAGCAGTTTACAGAGTCAGCTTATTGCCCCCAACAATCTGCGTCCCTATTTTACACAGCTCGGAAGGATGTAAGGCTGAGTCAACCTTGAGCCTGGTAGAATTTGAACTGCCAAATTGCAGGCAGCTGTCAATCAGCAGATGTAGCCTGCAGTACTGCATTCTAACCACTGCGTCACCTAAGCTCTTCAATACACTTCATTGTTTTCAACCTGCTAGCTCCAAAAATAGAATCAATAGAATACTAATAATTATAATTTCCTAGAGTATTACTAAAGTATTCAACTGAAGTGCTTGTGTATAGATAGGAACTGTAATCTAGAATTTTCAGAGAAATGTGAGATCTTGTTCCTTTCAGATTAATATCTGACAGGCTGGGTAGACTGGGGCAGGGAGATCCTACGTTATTTTAGAACGGATGCACTTGTGATAGTACACCTTCCCACAGTTACATTTTTTCAATCATAAATTATTAATTGCAATTGTAACCAGTTCTGTGTAGTGGTTTAAGGCACAAGGCTAGAAACTAGGAGACTGTGAGTTCTAGTCCTGTCTTAGGCACAAAGGCAGCCAGGTGACCTTGATCCAGTCACTTTCTTTCAGCCCTTGGATGGAGACAAAGGCAAACTACTTCTGAAAAATCTCACCAAGAAAGCTGCAGGGAGTTGTCTAGGCAGTCACTCGGAGGCAAAAATGATTTGAAAGCACCCTCCCCCACACTCCAAATTATAACATAGATGCAGCACCTGGCCAACTTAGTATGGACAGAGAAGTTAATTAGAATCAGGCATAATTAATACCTGCAAAAGAGACTGTGAAGAAATTCCCAGCATTGTAAGCTAGACTGGAAAGTCCACATACTTCCTGGAAGAAGGCAAAGTCTAAGAAAAGCCTATGAATCCCTCAGAATCCAAATCAACTGCACAGTCAACCAAAGACATCACCAACCCTCAACCAACCCACACAAGACCCCCCGCCCACCAACGGTTCACCTCCCAACGATCATCACTTGATGTAACCTCTCCATCGCAAGCCCCATCACAAGACTCTCACAGGTGACCCACATCTGGCTCATCAGAAGACCCTCACTCGACACACCCACACCTGGCCCATCACAAGACCTACTCACCACATGAAGCCCTTGTAAACAGAAGAACACTGACATCATCTAAACTCAGCTGAAGATGTTGCCTAGCGTCTAGTGGTGGGATGCAAACATTTTTACTACCGGTTCTATGGGTGTGGCTTGGTGGTTGTGGCGTGGCTTGGTGGGCATGGCAGGGGAAGGATATTGTAAAATCTGCATTTCCACCCCACTTCAGGGGAAGGATATACTGCAAAATCCCCATTCCCTCCCCACCTCACTAACCTGCTTTCCAGCTCCGTTCTCCTGGGCAGGGCAACAAAAGAAGACCCAGCCGATCAGCTGGGACTCGGGAGGCAGGGAATAGATGGGGTGGGGCCAGTCAAAGGTGGTATTTGTCGGTTCTCTGAACTACTCAAAATTTCCACTACCAGTTTTCCAGAACTAGTCAGAACCTGCTGAATACCCACCTCTGCTAGAATCATAATGAAACATTTGGAAACCAACCCTCAAGCTCGGAGAACGAACCTTCACCCTCATCCTGTATTTGAGCTACAGATATTTGCCACTATTGCAAAACTGAGAAAAGTGCACAGATTTGCTTCTTTAGTCTCCAGGTGTCCAGCTCTAGTTTGACATGAAACTCCATTGAGCAGGAAAGTACCTGAGGTGTTTGATGGATCCAGACTAATTCACAGTTTGTCATTCTGAACTTTATAATGTTGAATAAACATGTAAGAAGGGGAATCTGACAAAAAGGCCCCAAGGGCTTTCTAGATTGCAGCAGAGAGTCTTTCAACCACAAAAGGGACATTATAATTTTATTATGCAAAAAAAACATTACCATGCGTTTTTGGGGCTGCAGTACACTCTATCTTCTTATATAGATAATGGACATTTATGGCAATTTCCCTCTCTGACTGCTGTTATTTTGTAATGAGGATCTGTGTGAGGAATCTCCTGTGAAATAGAAAAGCCTTGAAAAATCACCTTTGACTAAAGTTGAGTGATATACAGTTGTATATCACATGACCCTATGATCATTTCACCTTCCAGCTTTGGAGCAGATTATTATTATTATTATTATTATTATTATTATTATTATTATTATTATTATTATTATTATTATTATTATTATTATTATTATTTCCTTTTTGCAATTTTAGAGTTGCTGATATACCACTGAAAGCAGACATTGAGCATCCAATGCATGTAAACATGAGTTATAAATGTGCTAAAAATAAACAAATGCCTCCCTCCATCCCATGAGAATGCCAAAATGTTGATTTGCTTGTGTACCTAGGCAATGTTTTGTATATTTTCTAATATTCATTCAGAATGCCTGAACATGGAAGTTAGCATGAAAATGGGATTAACTGTGTGTGAATATGAAAACTGGGAGAAACGGAAGAGATCCATGTTGTCCTATCTCTAACTAAAACTTGCACATATTGACTGATATACATAGACACATATCGAGAAGTAATTTTAATGTAATTCAAACAGACATCAGTTTCACCACAGGGCGAAAATGTGACAGCTGTACCTGCTCATCTGCTGTTCAAGTTTTCATGTTGGAGGGTGACTTCCAGGTTATTTCTTCCCCCCCTTTTTTTTTACGTTTGTCATCTTTACGTTGGACTTAGATGGGATAATCCTTCAAATAAAAGATGCATTTTTCCTCTTAATGTTGGAGTTATCTACAGTCCTACGTATAATGTTCTGTCTATAGCTTCATGTATTTCATTCTTACAAATGGCTGGTTGAATTGCGTCCCAAACATTCAGCTCACCTATTGATCATAAGCACTTAATTCCATACTTCACAAAACTGGATGGCATCATGATGTATTTGCCCAGATGGAAGGGCCTGTATGGTGGTGATCATTTCATGCATTTCAGTATCTGAACTGAAAATAAAATTTTAAAAACCTATACATGGCTACACTTTTTTTTTGTAAACACAAGAAAATGGAGATGGAAGGCAGAAAACGACACCCTTGATGTTGATTTTTGTCTCTTGCTTCAAGATAAAAGTAACCCAGGAATCACAAAGTATGATAGAGATTGGTTGGTGTTAACTGTGGGACTCATCTGTACTTTACCAGTCTATCATAGGTCTATGTAAGATTTCTGGAAATCAACGTTATGGTTGTCTGATCCTGGCTGCCTTTTCCTCATTTGGGTAGGTCAGCCTATGCCATATTGCTCTTTTTAAAAGTGATGTCAAAAAGTGGGCTGTGAAAATATTTACAGACCCTTCACATCCTGGACATAAACTGTTTCAACTCCTTCCCTCAAAACGAGGCTATAGAGCACTCCACCCTGGAACTAGACATAAGGACAGTTTTTTCCCAAACTCCATCACTTTGCTAAACAAATAATTCTCTCAACACTGTCCAACTATTTACTAAGTCTGCACTACTATTGCTATTAACCTCATCACTCCTTATCACCCATCCCCTCCCACTTGTGACTGTATGACTAACTTTGTCGCTTGTATCCTTACGATTTATATTGACTGTGTTATGTCCTGAATTGGAATACTCGAAATCCCCGAGCCTTGATTGGCTAAGGTGCGGGGATTTCTGATTGGCCAGGCGAGCCGCGCTGATTGGCCCGATTGGAGTCTCCCGCGATTGGTGCAAACCAAGAGCGGGAGACTTGAATCGCTGCCATTGGCCGCGGCCGCCGCTGCGAAAGGTATAAAAGCCGCGGGCTTTTTGCCTTTCGCTGGTTCGGTTCTCCCATTATTAATAAAGAGCTTTGAATGAAAGTCACCGACTCTGAGCTTCTTTTGCGGACACGACACTGGCGACGAAGGTGGGATCTCGCCCCTGAACCGAACCCCGTGTCCACCCAAGAACCAGCTCCAGCGCAGAGATGGCGAATATAGCACCGCCCGCACCCTTCAACCCCGCCGCCGAGGATTGGGAATCGTACTCGGATCGGTTCCGGATGTACCTGGAATGCGCCGGAATGAAGGACGCCCCGGGCCCGCTAAAATGCGCCGTCTTCCTTACGCACTGCGGACCAGAGGTCTTCCAGATGGCCAAAGCATTGGCCAACCCGGCAGACGCAACCGCCATGGACTGGGACGTCCTCGAACCTATACTGCGGCGCCATTACGCCCCCGAAGTCCCCATCCTAATACGGCGCAACGAGTTCTACCGCCGAAACCAGAAACCAGACGAAAAATTGAGCGACTTCGTCGCAGAGCTACGGCGCCTAGGAGGACTCTGCGAGTTCGAAGGTCTGAACAGTCTCATAAGAGACCGCTTCATACTCGGCTTATGGGATCCTACACTCCATAGCCGACTTATGGCCAAGGGCGACATCAGCCTAGCCGATGCCCTTACCGCAGCCGCAGCCGCTGAAGCAACCCGCACGTCGGCAGACAGCATGCGAAGATCTGACGCGAAGGGCGGAAACAACAACCCGGCAAGGTCGGCCGACACAAGAAACGAAGCAACCGCACACTACGGTGAATACCAATCAACCTCCAGCACGTCGGAAGACGAGGAGGACATACATCGCGTGCAGACGGGACGCGGCGACCAATGAAGTTGAAAAGGTCGTAGGTCGAGGACCAACTGCGCCGGGTGCGGCGGCGATCACCCCAGGTCAGAATGCCGATTTTTTGACTCTATCTGTAGGCATTGTGAACGACGGGATCACATCGCCCGAGTTTGCCGCCAAAAGAAGACCCGCAGCCCGCCCAAATGGGAACAGCACGACAGACGGAGAGAAAGCTCCCCGCCCAGAACCAGAGAGCGCCAGCCAGACGGTCGGTGGGACCGCACTCAACGATCTCAAAGAAGCGGCGACGGTCGGCAAAAAGAAGAAACCCACCAGACGGTGACCATCGGCCACGCCATCTCCGACGGCGCCAGAAAGGTACACGTAGAAGTCCATATCGAAGGCCAGCCATGCAAAATGGAAGTGGACTCCGGGTCCTACCTTTCCATGATTGCATGGCGCGAAATCAAAAGACTGGTGCCTACACTACAAAAAAGAAACGTGCATGCCCAAAAGATCATCATTAAAGACTACCAAGGGAATCGCGTCCCGGTGGTGGGCACCAAGAACTTCAATATAACTTACAAAGGCCACACCGAACAACTGCCACTCACAATCGTCGATCGCGACCGCCCAAGCCTACTGGGTTTACAATGGTTCGCCCCGCTTAACATCGCGCTGACAGGTGTCAACCAAGTCACCATCGAAGCTTGGGAACAGCGGCTAGCCCAGGAGTTCCAGGAGGTCTTCGATGGAGGCTTGGGCAAGTACCAGGGGCCCCTTATCTCGTTTGACCTAGACCCAGGGGTTCCCCCTAAGCGGCTTAAACCTAGAAGGGTACCATTCGCCTTAAAGCCTAAAATTGACGAGCAGATCGACAAGCTCGTCAAACAAGGGGTATTGCAACCGATAGACCATGCCAGATGGGAAACCCCTATAGTGACCCCAGTAAAGCCAGATGGGTCCGTGAGAATCTGCGGGGACTATAAGGCCACCCTAAATGGCGCGTTGCAACAAAGCGCCTACCCAGTCCCAATAGTGCAACATTTACTGCACTCACTGGGAGGGGGCAAAGTCTTTGCCAAGCTCGACCTCGCCCAGGCATATCAGCAGCTACCTGTGGATGAGAAAACGGCGGAAGCCCAAACAATCGTGACCCATCGGGGGGCTTTCAAGTGTAACCGGCTCCAATTTGGAGTCAGCGTGGCACCAGGCATCTTTCAGAGCCTGATGGAACGTTTGCTACAGGGCATCAAGGGGGTGGTGCCCTATTTCGATGACGTATTAGTGGCGGCGCCAAACAAAGCCGAATTAGAAAACCGACTCAGACAAGTCTTAACAAAATTTAAAGAAACAGGACTTAAAGTCAAACGAGAAAAATGCCAACTATGTACAAAGCAAGTAGAGTTTTTGGGCTATCTCCTAGACCGGCATGGCATTCACCCTACGTCTAAAAAAGTGAAAGCCATCAAGGAAGCCCCCACCCCAAAGTCCAAAACGGAACTACAAGCGTTCCTAGGCTTACTAAATTTTTATAATGTTTTCCTACCTCAAAAGGCAACGGCGGCGGAACCTTTACATAGACTCCTAGACAAGAAGGCAGCCTGGACTTGGGGGAGACGAGAGCAAGCCGCCTTTCAAAAAACCAAAGACCTCCTCACCTCCGACGCCGTCCTGATGCAATTCAGCGAAACCTTGCCCTTAGCTGTCACTTGCGACGCATCACCCTTCGGCGTCGGCGCTGTCCTCAGCCACACCCTCCCAGACCAGAGAGAAGCACCCATCGCTTTTTTCTCCAGGACTCTGACTAAACCGGAACGGAACTATAGCCAGCTGGACAAAGAAGCTTTGGCTATAGTTGCCGCCATTAAACGTTTTCACGAATACCTGTATGGCCGCCCGTTCACCATCGTGACGGATCATAAGCCATTGCTGGGCATCCTCGCTGGAAACCGAGCCACGCCAAACATCTTGTCACCCCGGATGACAAGATGGTCCGAATTCCTGGCAGCCTACAGTTACGAACTGCTACACAAGCCAGGTAAGAAAATTTCGCACGCGGACGCTTTAAGCCGCTCGCCTTTACCTGACTCTGAACCTGACCCAGCACCAACAACAAACACCCTAAGTATCGAGAGTTTACCTATTACCGCATCAGACATTGCCAGAGAAACCGTTAAGGACAGGCGTCTGGCGTGAATCTTACACTGGTTAGAAAAAGGCTGGCCGGAGAAAGACAGTGACGAGACTTTTAAAACATTCCGTCAGCGCCAGACTGAACTTTCACTACTAAGAGGGTGTATTCTGTGGGGTGACCGGGTGGTAATTCCGGACAGATTGCAAGAGAGGGTATTAGAGATGCTACATGAGGGTCATCCTGGCATCGTCAGGACTAAAGCCCTGGCCAGGAGTTACGCTTGGTGGCCGGGGATGGACAAGCAAATTGAAGCATGGGTCGCCAAATGCCACCGATGCCAGGAGACCAGATCCAGCCCACCCGCAGCACCTATCCGGGACTGGGAAACACCACGGGGGCCCTGGTCCAGAATCCATCTAGACTTTGCTGGCCCCACAAATGGGCATACTTTTCTAATCACAGTTGACGCGTACTCCAATTGGTTGGAAGTAAGCAACATGAAATCCACTACCACAGAGGCCGTCGTTAAAGAACTGTGTAAACTGTTTTCCACACACGGCCTCCCAGACGTCGTCGTCTCAGACAACGGGCCCCAGTTCACTTCCATCGATTTTGAACGGTTCCTGGCAGAGAGGGGTATCCGCCACGCATTAACAGCACCGGCGCATCCGGCGGCGAACGGTAGGGCGGAACGGATGGTCCAGTTTACGAAAAAGACCCTCCGGAAAATGGACCACGGGGAGATCAGCGACAAAATCAACCGACTGCTCTTCATACAGCACATCACTCCCAATACCACAACTAACAAGAGCCCTGCAGAGCTTCTGATGGGCAGAAAGCTGAGGTCCCCACTCGACAGATTGCACCCGACCTATAACCCGGAGCGGCCCCCAGACTCCAGCTCCAGGTACCGGACATTTGACCCAGGTGACTTAGTCTATGCAAAGAACATGACGGGGGAACCCCTATGGATCCCAGCCGTCATAACTCAAGTCACTGGTCCACGGTCGTACCGGCTCCAAACCATCGATGGGCGAGCCTGGAAACGACATATCGACCAGCTCAGGTCACGAACAGCGACTGACCTCAACCCCCAAGACACGAACCAAGGGGGGAGGGAATACCCGGAGAGACAATCGCAGGAAAAAATAAACCAAAAATACTCACCGGAACACAGCCATCGCGAGTCCCCTCCGGAGAAGAACCACCTGGCCAGCTCTACCGACTCGGAGAAGCCAAGCGGAAGCGGCGAAATCCGTAGCTCAACCGACCCGGTAGGCCCAGGCGGGAGCCACGGCGAAAGAACCGGCCCGATCATCCAGCCGGTTCGCACAGAGTCAGGAGCAGCCAAAAAGATGACCGCTCCGGCCGAGTTACAGCATGCAAGTGAGTTGCGCAGGTCAACTAGGACTCGACGGAGCCCCGCCTACCTGTGTGACTACACCACGTGACGGACCATACCAAGAGGGGAGGGGTGTTATGTCCTGAATTGGAATACTCGAAATCCCCGAGCCTTGATTGGCTAAGGCGCGGGGATTTCTGATTGGCCAGGCGAGCCGCGCTGATTGGCCCGATTGGAGTCTCCCGCGATTGGTGCAAACCAAGAGCGGGAGACTTGAATCGCTGCCATTGGCCGCGGCCGCCGCTGCGAAAGGTATAAAAGCCGCGGGCTTTTTGCCTTTCGCTGGTTCGGTTCTCCCATTATTAATAAAGAGCTTTGAATGAAAGTCACCGACTCTGAGCTTCTTTTGCGGACACGACAGACTGTTTCCTAGTATGATTTGATTGCTTATTGTACCCTATGACTATCATTAAGTGTTATACGTTATGATTTTTGATTCTTGATGAATGTATTTTTTCTTTTATGTACACTGAGAGCATTTGCACCAAGACAAATTCCTTGTGTGTCCAATCACACTTGGCCAATAAAGAATTCTATTCTATTCTATTCTATTCTATTCTATTCTATTCTATTCTATTCTATTCTATTCTATCATACATGAATTCTAAGACTAGAACTTGTATATAAACAATATCGGGGATGGGATTCAATTTTTTTAAGAACCAGTTCTGTGGATGTGGCTTAGTTGATGGGCATGGCTTGGTGGTAATGTGGCCAACTCCACATCACTTACATCGAGGCACGCATCTCCTCACCTAGCCTCTCGTGACTGTGGGGATGCTGCAATAGTCATAAGTGTGAAAAATGGTTATAAGTCACTTTTTTCCAGTGCCATTGTAACTTTGAATGGTCACTCCACACAAGCAAAGTACCAGCAAAGGAGGGGAAAAAAAACTCCAGAGAAATTTCAGAGACAGGAAGTCTAGTTTGACCAAGAATGTAAAAAGGGTTAATGGAGAGGCAGTTTCTGTAAGCAGTTTTGGAGAGGCAGTTTTCTGTAACACCAGAATGTTTCGTTTCCTTCCTTCCTTCCTTCCTTCCTTCCTTCCTTCCTTCCTTCCTTCCTTCCTTCCTTCCTTCCTTCCTTCCTTCCTTCCTTCCTTCCTTCCTTCCTTCCTGGATTAGGCCAGTAATTTATTCTAACAACCGGTTCTCCGAACTGCTTAGAATGTTAACAATTGGTTCTAGCGAATAGTTGCGAATTGATAGAATCCCACTCCTGGACAATATCAATTTATTAACAGCAAAACCTTAATTCCTGATGCTTGTTCTTTTTCTTATAGTTCTAAGAAACTAGAACTATGAGACTAGAAACTAAAACACCTCAACTACAAGATTGAAGATTATTATTGTTCAGTTATTCTGTGGATGCCTTTTTAGTCTTTCAGGATTAGGTGCAAAGTAATTTACTATCATATTAGATCACAAATAAAGAATAAAAATTGTTATAAGACTAGTAGGCAGCTAAACCTTGTGAAATTCCTTACCGTTAGGTTGGAGAAAAGGCATACACCATATACAGCCCGTATAAATACATATTGACATCGACCCACCATTCATACTTTTACAGATATTATATCTGATTAATTAGAAATGCATGGGAAAGGTAAATGACAGAGAGAACAGGAAATAAGAATACTATAAATATTCAGAACCAGGGGGATATAAATCCAATATTTTCAAACAAATTTGAACACAAGCATTTCCAGCCAAAGTTGCCTGTTCAACATTCAGTACCACTGAACTTGTTCTTTGCAACCAAAATAAAAATTCCATTTAAAAAATAGTAACTCCAAATGCTGAAAAATAAGAAAACAAAATTAACACCAGAAGAATAAACGAAGGGATATAATATGCATAATATTTTTCTAATTGAGCTTTGGGGAGAGAGAGAAATTTTTCTGTTTTTAATTTATCCTTCTGGAATTCTAGTGATTAGTATTGGAGGTAAATTCAGTGAGAAATGTTAAAGAATGATAAAGAGAGAAGTTATATTGCTTTATATGATCTAAGAGTTGAGTTTGTCCTCCTGTTCTCCCCCTGCCTCGCCCCCCACATGTTTTCATATAAGATATGCCATGCTGTTGCCAGTTCCCCTTTCTTCCCTCTTTCCCCCCCCCCCCCCCCCCCCCCCGGACATCCTGGAGGGACTTCAGAGGAGGGAAACAAAAATGATGACAGGTTTCCAAAACAGGACCTCTGAGAGAGAGGGCAAGAGAGCCCAGCATGTTCAGACTGGAGCAAAGATGACATATGGGATACATGATTGCAAGCTGAAAATATGTAAAGGGATGCTGTAAAAAGAAAAATGAGGACCAATTACTTTCATTAGTAAATGAGAGAAGGGCGAGGAGCGAGGCTTATGCTGCTGCCGGGATACATTAAATGAAACATCAGGAGGAATTTTATCACTCCAAGAAACAGTTTGGACAATGGAACTGCCTGCCAAAAGAGGTTGCCTGGTTCCCTTGAATGGAGATACTCAAGGCTAGAGAGCCATCTGTCAAGGATGGTTAGTTAATGATGAAGTTACTCCCGCCACAAGCAAACCCTTTCCCAGTGATTCCAAGCTGATTGTTAATGGATTGTTGAGTGCATAAACACACATACAATCCCATGGCCAATATCCCAATGGTTCTTGATTTGCTCTAGCATTGATGATCAAGCATCTCTTGAGTTGCTGGAAGCTAAAAGATGCTTACCTCACAGGGGAATCCCAGGGAGGTTGGCTAGGGTGGGTAGTCAAAAAACAATCTTTCACCAGCTCAACTAGAGGGTGTCTTTATTTTTAATCTTGGGGCCCAGACCAGTGGTGGGATTCAATTTTATTTTTACTACCAGTTCTGTGGGCGTGGCTTAGTGGGCATGGCAGGGGAAGGTAGTGTAAAATCTCCAGTCAGAGGTGGTATTTGCCGGTTCTCCCAACTACTCAAAATTTCCGCTACAGAACTGGCCAGAACCTGCTGAATGCCACCTCTGGCCCAGGCTAAATGACCCTCCCACCACCTATCCCCCACAACTCAACATGTAATCCAATTCTGCACTCTATTGGTGGTATCAAACAATATTGATATTGCTTATTTTGATCATTTCTGCAGGACTTCACCCATGTTGATTGACAGGTGATTGTCTCAACTGTCTCAGCTGAAAACCTGCCATGCATAAAACAAAACGGAAGGATTTTCATTGGTCTTTGGAGCTTCCACTATTGACTGAGAACTTGCAATCCTCAGGGATTGCTTGGGAGGGATATAATGTGTGTGTATGTGTGTGTGTGTGCATCCCATTAATAACAAATCAATGAAAGTTGAACCAGAGTGCATTTGGCCCCAATTTTAATTTGTTTCATTGATTTGTTATTAACCCCAATAACAAATGGGGATGGCTGAATTTGCTTACATTATCCTATTGGCAGCCATTCACTGTTCCTTGTGTGTGTGTGTGTGTGTGTGTGTGTGTGTGATTACTTATCACCGGTGGCAGTTATGAAGTTATTTGGTGGCCAACTCAGGGCAGCTGCCATTTTATTTTACTAGGATGCTCTTCTGCATGTTTGAGAATTCTCAGAGGAAAATGGCGATCACCTTCTATTCAATTCCATTCCATTCCATTTCTGACAGTCATAGACCAGAGACCAGATCATACCTCTAAAATCATCTCTGGATTGCAACAAGAATTAAGACAAGAAGATAAGTTAATCTATTGAAATTAAATTAGAATTGGAATTTTTAATAATAATAATAAAAAAGCAATGGAATGATAAATGTGGGCTTTGTACTCCCTTCTGAAAACATAATTTTCCTGGTATTTTAGCCAGAGCCCAACATACTAAGGAGGAAAAAAGTTCTGTGTGACTGGAAAGAGAGAGGGGGGGGGGAGGGAGGGACAGAGAGAGAAGGAGAGAGATATGAGTTGTAGATGTTGCTACAACCCATTTCCATTTGATTTGCAACATGTCCAAAGTGCTGTCACACTTCAATGACCAAAAGATAAACAATTGGCTCAGTTGACTCTCATAATGGGGGTAGCCAAAGAGTTAGGGGCTGGGAAGAGCATATATACAGTGTGTGGGGAGAGGAAGGAAAGTGGACTATTAAAACTGTAACTCCATCTAATGCTTATTTTCAGGTTAGGTCTTATTTTTGGGAAAACATGGTATACTGCACTGAACCAAGGTAGCGAGTGACCAACTTAAAAAAGTAGCTTAAAGGTATAGGAGGGAGGGTGGGAGGGAGGGAGAGAGAGGGAGGGAGGGTGGGAAGGAGAGAGAAGGAGAGAGGAAGAGAGGGAGAGGGAGAGGGAGGGAGGGAGAGAGGGAGGGAGTGAGTGAGAGGGAGGGAGGGTGGGTGGGAAGGAGAGAGAAGAAGGGAGGAAGAGAGGGAGAGGGAGGGTTGAGAGGGAGGGAGGGAGAAGGAGGGAGGGAGAGGGAGGGGGGAGGGAGAGAGATGAGTTGTAGATGTTGCTACAACCCATTTCCATTTGATCTGTAGGGTGTCCAAAGTGCTGTCACACTCCAGTCACCAAAAGATAAACAACTGGCTCAGTGGATGCTCATAATGGGAGTAGTCAAAGAGTTAGGGGCTGGGAAGAGCATATACATAGTGTGTGGAGAGGGGAAATGGGTAAGCAAAGTGGACTATTAAAACTGTAACTCTATCTAATGCTTGCATGGTTGTTAATGAGGACAGGAAGGCATTGGAACATGTTTGTAGGAGCAAAGGAAGGATGAAAATAAAGCACTCAAAATGCTGATGTGTCTCAGTCTAATCACCTCATAAAATGGATTTAAGCAGCTTGTCAGAGAGTTTCCAGAGTCTCTCTTTTTTATTGTTCTTGGCCATATAATTCTTTCCTTAAAGGACCCATCACAGATTAATTAAACATTATGGGGGGAAAAGGAGGGATAGAGGGGGCAGAAGGGCTTGATGAATGAATGCCTCCCTCGGGAAAGGCGTTGAGATAGAGAATCTCAACGTTCAATGATAAAAGGCCGAGACTTATCAACTCAGGCTTCAAGAAGGCCTGCAGAAGGATTGCACACTTGTTGCCTACCTCGCTTTGGCTTCTCTGGATGGGCCAAAGAGGAGGGTTGGGGAATGTGTTACCTGTAAATGTTGCTCAGCTCCAGCTTCTAACGGTTGCAGATTAAGGTAGGGACAGAGGTTCCCTATTTCTGGACTAAAAGATGCAGTAACGATTAAGTTATCGTACAGTTATGAAGTGCTGGGTGTTGGATGAACTACATCATGCCAAGGGCAGCTCATCAGTGAAAAAGCACGGTGAAGTAAGGCAATGATTGATCTCGATGTAAGACAAGTGTCGATACTCCTGTCGATTGACACTGATCAAGGAACCCCATAAATACTAAGTATAGGCCCGGCCCTGAAGTTAGACTCATGGACTTCTGGAACAAATTAGCCCCAACTCATTCAGGAGGATAAAGGCGCTACTTTGTTCAGCAGCAGCATACAGGTCTTGTATGCAACAGGTAACTTTGGAGAGCATGGGCTGTACGTTACACAGTGTCATCCAGAGGTGGTATTCAGCAGGTTCTGACCAGTTCTGGAGAACCGGTAGTGGAAATTTTGAGTAGTTCGGAGAACCAGCAAATACCACCTCTGACTGGCCACGCCCTCATCTATCCTCTGCCTCCCAAGTCCCAGCTGATTGGCTGGGTCTTCTTTTGTTGCCCTACACAGGAGAACGGAGCTGGAAAACAGGTTAGTGGGATGGGGAGGGAATGGGATTTTGCAAGTAACCTTCCCCCAGGAATGGAGAGGGAATGGGGATTTTGCAGTATCTTTCCCCTGGAGTGGGGTAGGAATGGAAATTTTACAATATCCTTCCCCTGCCACTCCCACCAAGCCATGCCCACCAAGCCACATCATGCCCACCAAGCTACGCCCACAGAACCAGTAGTAAAAAATGTTGAATCCCACCACTGGTGGGGTGGGGAGAGAATGGGGGTTTTATATCAGCCTTCCCCTGCCATGACCACAGAACCCGTAGTAAAAAAGTTTGAATCCCAGTCCTGGTATCATCAGCATATTTGCCCTCTTCTCTGACAATTACATATTCTTAAATGAATATCTGTAATCAGTTGAATTCAGATAGTAATGAATTTTTCAGAGCCAGAATAGAGCTGGAAGGGACCTTGGAGGTCTTTTAGTCCAGCCCCACTGCTCCTGCTATGATCTATATCAAGGCTGTCCAACACACAGCCCACACGCTGGAAGTGTCACGTGATGGCCATGCCCATGCTCGGTTTAGAGAAGAGGAAAAAAAGTTCCGATACGTCAGGTGACGCTGCCATGACGATGCAAGTTGGATGTACCATGAACTTATCATGAATCTATATAATGGTAGGGACAAAAGGCAGGAGAAAGGAATATATGCAAGTTATGGAGCCATGGCGGCTCCATAGAATTGAGGACCTGCTACTGATGGACATTAGGCAAAACCTGAACAACTGTTCACAGACCCATCAGCCTAACCATTGGTCAAAACATGCCTCTTCTCTCCACCTCCATGATATGAAAACATGGCATTTCTTCTGCAACTGGTGATGGTTGGTAGGAGGGAGGGAAACAAAGCAGAGGGGATTGATCCCCCATTTCTGCCCTTAATTTGGTGACTCTTATGGGAGAGCAAGGATCAGTAGAGGGGCTACAAGTTATTTTTCTGACATTGGAAGGACCAGTAGACAACCGATTGCGACTGAGCCAGGGAGAACAGTTTCTCATTGGAAATGGTATAGGGTTTCCTGCCTAAGCAGGGGGTTGGACCAGAAGACCTCAAAGGCCCCTTCCAACTCTGTTATTCTATTTTATTCTATCTTCACCCCACAGGAAGCAGGGGCCAGCTTGGCAGCATCCATTCCCTTATTTCTTACAATCCCGAACTCCTTAATAAACAGCCAGAACAAGAGCTATTGTAGTTTCATAGCCCCAGTTTGTGAACAGGCTGGAAATACGTTGTGCCTCTGCCCTTTTCCCATGCAACATCCAACGCATTCTAAGGAGAGAAAAGGAAATCTTTGATCTGATGTTGTTTTTCATCCAAAGTGCTTGTCACTTGCACAGCAGTGCTGGACCTCTGTAGTTACTTTTCAATGAGGTTTGTTCACCAAGGAAAGCAGCGTAATTAAAAGAAAAAAGAAAACATTCCCATCGCTCCCCATATTGGTCATTGGTTGTGTGCGAAGGTTGGTGTGATGGGAGTAAATCTGCCCAGGTGCAGGCAATAAGAGGGTGCAATATCGGGTGATTTGGGGATTTAAAAAAAAGAAGGGTGTTTGGAAGGTTGGTGCTGTGTTCCTGTCTGCCTGACACATCAATCAACTGTTTGGCAGTTGGTGCAGTGCCATGCCTCTGCCCCAGAAGAGACAGTGCAATATATGCTACTTATGCCACTGCTTGTAAGTGTCACTTATCAGGAAAAAAAACGTGGAAAAGGGTAAGTGAATTTCATATTCCCATCACCAGTCTCTTCACCCCAGCAAATGGGTCAATATTGCGATATCGGTATATCTCTTAAAATTAAATTGAAAGTTAAATAATCTTTGTGCATTGACAAAGAACTCAAAACCAGGAGGTTTTAAGCAGGAGGTCTCTATTGAATTATCATGAATAAATGTGCAAAGTAAGCATGCCAAGGAACCCAACTCAGGGCGGACAGAAGCCACTGAATCAAATCCTGCAAAGGAGCCAACAAAGATTAGTCTTTCAGTAACTTTGATCTACTTGCAGTTGGCGTCAAACTGGTGGCCTGCTAGCCGGATGCATCATGCACAGGCTATGCCCATCCTGGCTCCGCAAAGGGGAGAAACATCGCAAAAGTCACACGACGACAATGTGACACAGCAAGTTTGACACCCGTGGTCTAGTCTAGTGGTTAAGGAACTGGGCTAGAAAGCAAGCGGCTGTGAGTTCAACTCCCGCATTAGCTATGAAAGCCAGCTAAGTGACCTAGGGCCTGTCCTTCTCTTTCTCCTCGCAAGGTTGCTGTTATGGGGAAAATAGGAAGAAGATGTGTTGGATATGTTCACTGCCTTGAGTTATTTGTGAAAATAATAAAGACAGTAAATTAAGTGAGTAAGTAAGTAAGTGAATAAATAAACAAATATTCTTCCAATTAATTGGATCATAGCAACAGTTTAATGAGAGGAACAACTTTAGGAAACACTTGTTGAAAGGAAGAAAGGAAAACTCACTGACATGCAGTTATCGAGCTCTCTTGTCTCTTCCACCAGTTTCTATCAGATAAGAAGATATAAACAGTGATGATCATGAAGATGAGAATGACATGGAATCACAAATAGGTTAGAGATAAGGACGTTAGATACTGTACAATTTCTATGTTTTGTGAGTGTCTGGAATGAATGTATTTCACACTTCACTGTTATTATGCATTCCTATAATACAGGTTGTATGTGTGTGTGTATGTGTGTGTGTGTGTATGTTATATATTATAAGATATATGTCGTGCCTTCGTTGCTCCATGACCGGTCCTCTGCCCTGGTTTCTTTTCTTTCCTCACCCTTTTATTGCATAGTTTGCACAAGTTGGCTTTATCTCCTCAGCCTCAGATTCCCACCATCCTGTAGCAATTTTAAATCAGCCACTTTGCTGCAAAAGAGGATTTTGTTACACCTTCCTATACAGAGATTCTTCCCACACTAAACCGCTTCCCTCCCGCTCACAGGGTAATCCATCATCAGCATGAGCTGACGTGCAGAAAGTTTCTGCCCAAAGGGTCTTTTTCTTTCTTTCTTTCTTTCTCCTCCTCCTCCTCCTCCTCTTTCTCTTGGAGCTAAAAGCATTGAAAAACAGCTGGCTCTCCTCAAACGGGATCTCAGGAAAAACACGTTTCAAGAATTCGAATTTGGAAGGCTGCGTAGCCACAGTTCACACACCTGCCCACGCCTTTCATATTGCCTTTGGTAAGAGACAGACAAGTGTTGAATTTTTGTTCTGAAAACAGGGCGGTCATTCTCATACAACAATGACAAATCAGTGGATACACTACCTTCCTAAGCACTCTTTTGTACAATTTTGACAACAGTCATACTGAAATATGTAGTATTTTCCCCAAACCGGTGCTGTAAGTTTTAAGTTAACTGAATACTTTTTTTTAACTTGGGCCTTCTCTAAGAAGCTCAAGGAATATATGTACTGTATTTGCATGCCTGTATTCCTATTTGAGTCTGCAGTCCTATATTTTTATCAGGGAATAAGACCCACTGATTACATCTTACTGTAGAACACATGTCCATATGACTGTGCTGTAATATATTTTCAATTCAAAAAATTTAAAATCTCCAGTATTTTAAAATAGCTCATAAAAGTAAAGCAGCAATAGTAAATAAAATTGTAAAAGGCCCTATAAAACAATCCCAGCGTACATTTTAAATGATTACATCGAAGTTTTAGGAGGAAAATTAAAATATTTTTGCCTAATTTTTAGAAGCTAAGGCCTTGTGGGCATTTATGTTCTTGAAGGCCTTGAATGTAAACATCAGAGACTACTACCAGGTGGCAAATTCTAATTTGAATATATCAGAAAAGGAAGTTCCGCTTGCCCTCCATTCTCTCAGCACTGAGAACAGCTGTTTTAATTGGTGAAATGACTTCTGGGACTGATGTAAGGCCCAGAAGTTATTTTTGGGTGAGTCTTCTGTGAGACTCAGAAGTCAACTCATCAATAAATAGCTCTGAAAACGGTTCCTCTGTGAGGCATTTCTTTTGTCAGACTTCATCTGTTCATTAAATGTAGGATTTAATTTAGGTCTATTTTTTTATTTTTTATTTAGATTTTGTTTTGATTTTGTTTCTCACATTTAAAAAAACTATTATTAGTAACCAGGAGTGGAATGGCAGCGTTAATTAATTTTTTAATTAATTAAATAAATCGCTAGACATAAAAGACGTAACAAACAGCTTTTCGCCTGGAATCTCCCATTGCTTTTTGGAATATATTTTCCCAGTATGCCTCTCAAAGGCAAACTGTGGCACACAAACCAGGAGAAAATTCCTTGGTGTAGTGGTTAAGGTTCTGGTCTAGAAACCAGGAAGCTGTGTCCTGATTTAAACTCGAAAGCAACTGGATGACTTTGGGATGGTCACTCTCTCTCAGCCCAACCCACCTCACAGGGTTGTTGCAGGGAAAATAGGAGGAATATTACGTATGTTCGCAGCCCTGAAAAAAGTGACCCATGACCATTTTTCACATGTTATCACCACTGCAGCCTCCCCATGGTCACGTGATTTGCATTCGGACACTTGACAACTGACTCACATTTATGACATCTGCAGTGTCCCAGAGTCACATGATCCCCTTTTGTGACCTTCTGACAAGCAAAGTCCATGGGGAAACCAGATTCCCTTAACAATCTTTGTTACTAATTTAAGAATTACAATGATTCACTTTACAAATGTGGTGACAAAAGTTGTAAAATGGGATAAAACTCACTTAACAACTGTTTCACTTATCAACATAACTTTTGGGCTCTATTGCGGTCATAAATTGAGGACTACCTGTATATTTGTAGTTTATAGGAGTGACACAGTATAAATAAATAAAACTGTTTACCTGTATTTGTCCAGCTACAGTAGAACCTCTGGTCATGAATGCTTTTGAACACAACCAAATCAGGTTCTGACCAAAAATTCACAATTTTTTTTAATCTGGTCACAAACATATACTTGGGTGGCAATCAAACATCACTGCTGATCCTGAAATTCCTGAAGACGAAACTTTAGAAGACAAAAAAATCACCAACGTTATGGAACAAATTATGGTCATGACTAGAGGTTCTACTTTATTTGCTTGATCTTGGTTGATTTCAGAAAGCTCACTTAGCTGGTTAGAACTTGGATGGGAGACCAGTAGGAAATCTCAGCCTTGAGGGCCAAACTGGGAAGCTGTGCCAATATCTCAGAAGAAGGCCGTGGCAGATCATTTCCTTATTTTTATCAAGGAATATCCCCAAAGACCCAAGTGTCTATGAAAACAGCAGGAGCTAAGCTCAATTGAGGGAGTTTTATATTAAACATAGTATGATGATTCAACTACTACTCTCTTTACCATTTTCACTTGATGTAACCTCTCCATCGCAAGCCCCATCACAAGACTCTCACAGGGGAAGGATACTGTAAAATCCCCATTTCCACTCACTCCAGTGGAAGGATATACTGCAAAATCCCCATTCCCTTTCCATCCCACTAACCTGCTTTCCAGCTCCATTCTCCTGTGCAGGGCAACAAAAGGAGACCCAGCCAATCAGCTGGGACTCGGGAGGCAGAGAATAGATGGGGGCGGGGCGAGTCAGAGGTGGTATTTGCCAGTTCTCTGAACTATTCAAAATTTCCCCTACCGATTCTCCAGAATTGATCAGAACCTGCTGAATACCACCTCTGCTCATATTGCTCTTTAGAGTCTAGAGCACCCGGACAGTCTTTGCTGAAAAGGCCAAAAGCTGGTTCTTTCCACAAAAATTATCCAAACTCCGCACAACACAGAAGCATCTCTAGCCATGGTAACATAATTGGATATATTTATAGGGTTTTGGATGAACTTCTTCCTATACAGCTCCTCAGCAGGCCTCTTAATGCAGCCCTGCAGCAGGAAGATTTCTCCTAGATGACATTTAAATGAACAGTTAATACAGTACAATATAGCTCCAGTTTGACCCTTGGGATATATTTTCACTAAACCTCCATTGCTGTTGATTTTAACTGTAAAAGCTTTCCCCCTGAAGAATCCTAAGAATTGGTGTGGGGTTTTAAGAAGTGTAATAAAAGCAGATTCAGAAATATTAATCTATGTTTTTTTTAATACTTTATTGTTTTAATACCATTATATTATTCTATGTGCAATGTATAAGATATAAGAGAACAGCAAAAGTGGTTAATAAGACTTAATAAACTTTTTTGGAATTATTTACACAGCTGTCTTTTAAACGATTAGCCTCTTTTTTGTCTTCTTCTTATAAGATGAGATGGATTGGTCATCTTGAAATTAAGGCCAAGTTCTCAAAAAAATGTTGTCATTGAAAATAATTGGAACTTCCGGTTTGCGTGGCTTCGGAGCAGCAGGAATTCGCGACAGCTCGCGATTCCTGCTGGCTAGCTGCCGAGGTACCCCCGATCCAGATGGGTCAGGGGGTTATGGCTGCCCTGTAGGGACAGCTGAAGATAGAGGGGAGCCGGTTAGGGAGGTGGGGGCATCGCAGACCCCCCCCTTCTCCGGGAAAACCCCTTTTTCCCAAGGCGGTGGAGCGGCGGTCAGCAATGGCCGCCACGAAGAAGCCAGCAACCGGGTAAGAACTGTGCTGGAGGAAGTGTGAAAAGTGAAAGTTCTGTCTGAGCCGGGTCAAGTAACAACTTTTAAATCTCCTGGAATTGAGCTGCTTGTTGCTGGAGGATACATTGTATCCCTAAGAAGATCGAAAGCGGCGGAGAAGCTGTTAAAGGGAACTTTTTTTTTTTATTTTTTTTTTACTCTCTCATCCCACGGAAAAAGCAGAAATATTTGGATGTATTAGATACTGAAAGTGGATTGCTTTGAAAGCTAAGCTAAGAGACAAAGGGATTTTTGGACATTGAAAAATTTAAGAAATTGGAAAATCTCTGCTGGAGGTATGGATTTTTGATTATTTAAAATTGTTATTGCAAGTGGGAAGGGAGAAAGAAAAATTGGAGCAGAAACTGAAAAAGGAGGAGACTGTCTAGAACGTCTTGGTGGATCCCAAAAGAAGATATATGGTAATTGGACCTCTTTGATCAAAAATTAATTTGGAAAGAGAAAGAGAAGAAGGAAGAAAAGTATTAACTTTTGGAACTTTTTTCTTTTTTTCCTTTTTTTAATTGCTTTTGATTGTCTTGGATTAAAAATACTTGTGGTTGTTTTGGAAAAAGTTTCCCTTTTCATAATGGCATTCTCTGTGGATGAACTAGAGATTGAATATCAAAAATATAAAAAAGAAGATACTTTGGGCGCTTTGTTCCAATTCTTAGAAATGGCGTTATGTTCCTTAGAAAAGTTGACGCAGCAGAAGGACTGGGACAAGGAAGAAGAGGAAGAAGAAGCCATCTTTGATGAACAATGGGTTCCTTCCGGAGAGGAGGAGAAAAAGGATAAGAAAAAGGGGTTTTTAAGAATTATAAAAACAACCAAAAGAGAGAAAAATGAGCGAAGAGATGGAGGCAAGGTTAGAAAACAAAAGAAAAGGAGCAAGAAAAGCGAAGGGAAAAAGCAAAGGGGTAGAAAGGGCAAGGAGAAGAATAAGCAAGAGAGAAAAGGGGGGAGGAGAAGCCTTAATGGGGGGAAGCAAGATTTAAAGAAAAAAAGTTTATTTAGAGACAATGGGTGAATTTAATTTAGATTAAAAGAGGGATTCTGGAGGGTATTTAAGAGTGTGTTTTTATATGTATGTATATTTAGAATAAAAAATTTATTATGTAATTTTAAGAATTTTTTAAACAGAATCCCAAGAAAGATTTATATGTAGTATTTTTAAGTTAGGTAATGTGTTATAGATGCAACTCCAATTGGTTTACAGGAGAAGTATAGTAAAAGAAAAAAGATGAATGGATGTTTGGAAATAGAACAGACAAAGAATGTTGTTGAAAATGGTAATAATGGAAGGATATATATGCTTTTTTTTTGATTTTGTATATTGATAAAAGGCAATAAAATTTTAATTGATAAATAATTTGGATGGAAAAAAGAAGTAGGGATAAGATATGAAGTTAATATTATATGAAATATTGATATTATAATCTGGAAATGTTATGTTTTATTGGTCTATCATTATTATTTTTTTTTAGAAAAGAATTTATAAGCTGTTATGCCTTGATTTTGTGTGTATTGATTTTAGAAAACTGATAAAAATGGTTTTTATATACATATATAAAAAAGAAAATGATAATAAGATATAGAAGGAGACTTAGGTTGAATATGATGTTTGAATTTGTGTCTGTGTAAAGAGTTTTTAACCCGGGAACAGACAACCTTCAGAAAAGATCTTGTAGTTTTGTCTATGTTTTGTGTTTGTATGTTTGTGTATTATGCTTATGATAAAACTAACAAAATTTGTTTTTTATTAAAAAAAAGGAAAAAAGAATCAATAAAACCTTGGAGGAATGTTAGATGAGAATAATTTAAGCAAGTCAGAAAGAAAAGAATATGATGATTATAAAATGGATAAATATGGAAGAGAAATGAAATTGAATTGGAGTAAAGAGAAATAATGAGAAACTTGATGAAAGATATTTGCGTGTCCATATGGGGATGGGATAAATTGGAACTATGTTGTATAAAAAT
The DNA here is from genome assembly GCA_033807585.1 of Hydrophis major. Classification (NCBI taxonomy): domain Eukaryota; kingdom Metazoa; phylum Chordata; class Lepidosauria; order Squamata; family Elapidae; genus Hydrophis; species Hydrophis major. The sequence goes on from CM066329.1 coordinate 214,924,362, forward strand.
ATTGTTTTTTTTGACTTGTAAGGATTTACAATATTAAGAGGTTTTATGTGTTTATGTATTTAATGGTTAATGATGTGTTGTTTTATCTTTAAAATTAATAAAAATTTGTTTCAAAAAAAAAAGAAAATAACAATAGCGCTAAAATAAGAGTAGTAGTACTATAATGTAACCACTAATAAAAGATCAATAATCATAGTCATTATTACACTCAACCTTCTATCCTTTCAAGGTGGGTAAAATGAGGACCCAGATTGTTGGGGGGAAATATGCCAACTCTGTAAACCACTCAGAGAGGGCTATAAAGCACTGTAAAACAGTATATAAGTCTAAGTGCTATTGCTATTATGATGATTATCATCAAACATATACAAAGCTATCAAAAGAGTAAAGAACTGGAATGGAAAAATGCTGGTCACATAGCAAGAAGAACTGATAGCAGGTGGACCAAGGCAGTCATAGAATGGATCCCACTTGATAAGAAGTGTCCACAAAAGGGATCTAAAACAAGATGGTGCGATTGACATCAGCAACTGCTGGTATTGCTGGCCAAACTGTCAAGAGAAAGCTCAGGACCCTATTGGTTGGAAACATGCAAAAGATGCCTTCATCCTGCGGTAAATAGACAATGGGTACAATGATGATGATGAATAATCACAATTACAACATAAGGCAAGGATTCAATGGAATCATAACGTGTAACCATTGGAAAAATGACTTTTCTAGGCAAGCTATTCCATTGTTGGGTTACTTGGTCTGATATCCAGCTGAAATCTCTGTGGCTTATACCCACTGCTTCTTGATCTGCCTTCTGGAGCAGGTCTAAACAATCCTGGCCTGGCTTCTCTATAAGACCCCTTCATATCTTTGAAGATAAATATCATCTTTCTTCTCGCATCCAGTGCCTCTGTATCCCCTAGCCTTTTTCTTCATGATCATCTTGATTGCTGTCTTCCTCAAATGTGGCATTCAGAACTGGGCACATTGATTAATGAAGAAGATAAAGGAAGGCCCTTTGTTCCTTTTTGACTTGCCAAATTATATTTGCCCACCACCTTGTAAATTTATCTGCCATTTGGACAAAAACATCATTGGATGTTACATTATTACAAGTGCCAGGGTAAAAAGGAATAAGGAGCTAAAGGAAATTATCGGATTTTGATGCAGCCTTGAACTATATTTGCATAATTATTCTGTGTAATCAAGGGCCACTTTCATTTCCCAGCCACGGCGTTCAAATAATTTGCTGTATTAATTGCAGACTACATAGTGACCTCCAAAGAGTTTTAAGCATCAGGATTTCACACATACTCACCTATAGGCAAGATGTCTATTTTGCCACAATTCATACCAAATCTAAAGGAGTGTTAGTGTCTGTCTGTTTTTCTTTTGTCTTTAAAATTAGAACTGTGGGAAAGCTTTAACTACACTTTAATATCTAACAGACCAGGAGTGGGAGATCTGTAGTCTCTCCAGATGTTGCTGATCTACAATTTCCAGCATCACAGCCAGACTGGTCAAAATGAAAATGTTGAGGCCTGTGTTTTACTGACCTCACGAGGGCTCTTGCATGGTTCTCTGTCCTTGTGAAAAGATCAGCCCTGCTTTGTCAGGAATCTGATAGCAATTTCTAAGTCTGAAGAACTCATCCAGGCAGTGGGCAGCCAAGTATTTATATGCCTAGTATTTTGTAAAAAAAAATAAAAAAAATTAACAGTACAGGTAGTCCTCAACTTCCAATTAATTTAGTGAATGTTCAAAGTTACAAGGGCATTGAAAAAAGTAACTTATGACCATTTTTCACACTTATGACCTTTGCAACATTTCCATGGTCATGTGATCAAAATTCAGATGGTTGACAACTGACTTTTATTTTTGACAGAATAGAGTAAAGTAGAGTAGAGTAGAGTAGAGTAGAGTAGAGTAGAGTAGAGTAGAGTAGAGTAGAGTAGAGTAGAATAGAATTCTTTATTGGCCAAGTGTGATTGGACACACAAGGAATTTGTCTTTGGTGCCTATGCTCTTAGTGTACATAAAAGAAAATATATAGGAGTGTTTGCAGTGTCCTGGGATCACGTGATCAACTTTTGCGACCTTCTGACAAGCAAAGTCAATGGGGAAGCCAGATGCACTTAACAACCAGATGACTAACTTAATAACTGCAATGATTCACTTAACAACTGTGACAAGAAAAGTCATACGGACTTTTCTTGCAGGAACTGGGCTTGTCTAATCTAGTAAAGAGAAGGACCAGGGGAGACATGATAGCAGTCTTCCAATATTTGAGGGGCTGCCATAGGGAGGAAGGGGTCAAGCTATTTTTTAAAGCACCCGAAGGCCAGAGAAGGAATAATGGATGGAAACTGAACAAAGGAGAAACTTCCTGACAGTGAGAACAATCAACCAATGGAACAGCCTTCCTTCAGAAGTTGTGGGAGCACCATCATTTGAGACCTTCAAGAAGAGGTTGGACTGCCATCTGTCAGAAATGGTGTAGGGTCTCCCACTTGGGTGGGGGGTTGGATTAGATGACTTATAAGGTCCCTTCCAACTCTGTTAATCTAATTTTCACTTAACAAATCTTTCACTTAGCAACATAAATTTGGGGCTCAACTGTGGTCTTAACTTGAGGATTACCTGTATAGATACTTTCCCACTCAAGAACAATTCCATAATCCAATAATTGTGGAGGACAAAAAAAGAATAAAAAGATGTAAATATGAAAAAAATGCAGATACACAAAAATATGGTTTCTTACAACGGAGCTACAATTAGACATTAATATGCAATGAAAGAATGAGCTCATGAGATCGCATTCCATCACCATGGAACTACAATTCCCAGAGTTCTTTGGTTTCAAAGATGCCTCAGGAATTGTGCCAGGTTGCAAAGCAATGTGACAAAGCCAGGAAAATTAACCACCCAATCAGAAAACCTTCTATAATTCTCCCTAGAAGTGATCAGGGGCCAGTACAGCTCAGAACACATTCTAAGCATGCTGGACTCCTGGCTTAAAGGTGAAGAGAATAACACATTATAAACCAATATAAATTGAAGCAGAAATCCATTCCTTTGAAAATAAATCTCACTCAATTTAGGAGGAGTCGATAAATAGTACACCCCCCACTCCCAAAAAAGTTCAAAAGGCCTGTCAGAAATAACTTCCCAAGTGTGAGTGGGTTGCTTTGAATTCCCTTTGTGCTCTAATCTCTGCTTATCAAGATTGGAAAGATTTGCAGAGACCCCCAGAGGATTACAGTATCCTGTTTGTAAGCACTAACTTCTTTTAATTTCTGAGCCCCGTTGCATTAAACAAAAAAAGTTTGCTATGGAAGAGCGCTGAAAGGGAAAGACAATATTTGTATTAAAAGAGTTTTCTAGTAGGTCAGTGTTTATTATTGTTGTTGTTGTTGTTGTTATACTACACAAAAATGACAGTATACACAGCGATAACTATGCTGGGTTTCGTATCACAAATCACTAGTCGAATACTTCCCAAGTGTTTAGGATTGTATGATGTATCAGCAGATTTTGTGTGCAGATCCCAGTAAGATGGCCTCCTGCAGCTGACCAATAGTGATCTTGTCAGCACCAATTGTTTTTAAGTGCTTGCTTAAGTCTTTAGGCACAGCACCCAGTGTGCCGAGTACCACTGGAACCACCTGCACTGGTTTATGCCAGAGTCTCTGCAGTTTGATTCTCAAGTCCTGATATCTGGTAATTTTTTCAAGTTGTTTCTCATCGATTCTGCTGTCACCAGGTATGGCAATATCTACGATCCATTATGATTATTATTATTATTTTCAGAATTGCTTACAAAAGCGGAGAGAAAGATTGAGTTCAACAACTGTTCAAAATTACAATAGCACTCAGTGAGGGGGACCAACAATGGGTCTTCACAGCATCCCTGCAGTCAGGTCATGATGACATTTTAGCAAGCTGTGGTCTTGTGATTGCAATTTCAGACATTCCCTGCTGACTTCTCACAAGAAAAGAAAATGGTGAAGCTGACAAGAAGTCGGAAGTCACAATCACATTAGGTCCACGCTTAACAACCCAGCCAACTGGGACTGACATTGTACTTTATAACCACATTGCTTGGGCAGTAAGATATTCTTTACAGAAATATATGTGAAGTATTATAATTACTAATTTTGTATAACATTTTCCTACAGCCACCCCAAACCTGCCACATGATCTAAACTCCAGGTTTGGAAAAGTCATTTAAAATGTATGCTATTTGGAAAAGGATAGTCCATTCTGTTATATATTTTTTCTTTTCTCTACTTGGACACAAGAAACCCAAAAGATCATGATCTTAATCAGTTTAAAGCAAATCTGACCCTGCTCATGTATGTCTAATTGTAGACTCCTCCAAAAATTTGGTCAGGATTTCTGTCAAGCTGCCATGTAGCTCAGAGCAGATGCAAATAACTTTCATCCACAAAAATCCGGTCAGCCTGGTGATGTCTTTCTTATCCCTATAATTTTTGGTTGGAGGATTACAATCCTCAATAGGTAGGTAAAACATTTTGTTTTGAAGGCACCATTCTTTTGTAAAAACTTAATGAAGAAAGTTCAGGGCAACAGAATAACAGGAATCCTGAAACTTCTGGAGGCAGTGTGCATATTGAGTTTTGAAAATATGTTGTAGAAATGCTTCCAAAAGGTCTGTTGTAGAAGAACTTGACTATTTACAAAATGGCACCCATAGTGTTCATAACCAGGTTCAGAAATCAAATGGCTGACACTAAAACTTTTCCCCAGAACTTAAGTGCAAAGTGGAGATGCGGCTTTACCCCATCCATGTCAAATTGTATTTTTCTGCTCTCAAAATATCACAGAATACAAATTGTTGAGGCTCAAGTCATGGAGGTAAGTCATACAATTAAAAATCATGTTTCTTGCATGCAGCTCCATGCTCTGACTCTACCAACCACTCTGTCATACTTCCTTGTAGTTTAATTCCTTCCGTATTGTACATGTTCAGACAAGGCATTAATGTTATATCTAACAATTGAGATATAAGTATTTTTAATATATTTTGCTAGGTTTTATCTAAACCGCATCTCTTCTCTTCCATGCTTCTTGTTTCATTTCCACCATGTGCCGTATCCCAGAGAAGGCACCACATTCTAGTTTGTTCTGAAAACATGTTTATTTCAGTTGTAATTTTATCAACAGGTAGGAGTGAGCCCACTGAATGTAACAATGCAGGCTAAATGTATATGACACATTCACACCCTGTGTTTTTAGAATAGGATGTTAAAATGCATGTATTCAGTAGCCCTTGTATGTACCATTTACTTATTCATTCATGTCAAAGATTCATATGGCCAGCCATTTGATTAAAAAAAAAAGGCAATACAACCAATAAAAACAAAAACAAAGCAATGACAGTCTCCTTCTATACAGATGGTCCTCACTTAATTCTCACTCATTCAACAACCATTTGGAGTTACAAAGGCACCGAATGGACTTACGACTGATGCCTGAAGTTCCAGCAACACCTCTATTGTCATATGAATAAAATTCAGTCCCACCTCTGCCTACCTGCACTTAGGACCACCTTTTGGCTGCTTACCTACCTATTGCTGCCAACTTCCCCTACTGTTTAGGGACGGAAATTCTGTTCTCAATTACCATTGTTAACTGAGGACTATCTGTACAGAAGAAATATACTTCCCACCATGACATCATCAGATCAACTCGACATTTGCTGGGCTCGCTCCCAGCTTACCCAACGCTCAGGGTGAAGAGACAGGTCTTTTCATATTTGGAATGGAATGGAGTAAAGCTGTAGGCCAGGAAATATAGCAAGTCTGTTCTTTCAACAGGGAAAAGATAACTCTCAGTTCCTTCTTTAGCCTAGCATCATAACAGAGAGGCTGAGTGAGTGTTGTGTAATTTTTCTGACTTGTTTTTTCCACCCAATAGTTGCTCTTCTGCTCGCACCCAGCTTACGATGTTCCAGGTCCAACTGCATCAGATTTGGAGTGGACAAAGAGCTGCTGTGCAAATTAAAAAGACAGAATTCTGTAAGAATTAATCAATATTACTATTGCTAACCACCTCCCCCTACACACACACACACACACACTTGTACAGTGTAGCTCTGCAGGAAATAAACAGATGGGAAATAACCTCACCAACCCATTTGAAACCTAATGGCTTCTACTAACAGAAGATTGTTTTTCTAGAACATAAAATCAATACTATGTTTCAGTATTTTATTAGATTTCCCAGTGGGCTAGAGATTTCTTTAAATGTGAACAATTTTAAGACTCAAGAAAATGCTCCAACCGTTGTTCAAGGAAACTCTATAAATATTAGAAATTCCACCGTACTAGACTGGCTGAAACATTAGTTAGTGTGGATAGTCAATCTTATTATTATCATTTCCATTTCTGAGGCAGACAAATTAAGGCTTAGTAACAAGTTTAAATGTAATGTGTAATTTACTAGTCCCAAATGTTTTATGGAAACAACAGGTCATAAGTTTGGATCAGGAAGGAGCATTTTGTGATCATATATCTATTAAGATCATTCTCAAATAGATCTTTGCAACTCAATAACAGCGACCTCAAATGGTAACCTATAATGAAGAGATAAAGTCATTGTAATATTATATATGAATATAACTTTTATGAAGGTTAAACTTAAGAATGCCTTATAAATCTTTAAGATAATGGAATACTGCAAAATTAAAGGCCATTTAATTTCTTTTTCTAGAGAAAGGACACAGGAATCTGTGGTTATTCAGAAATTGATGGCTTACCACACTATTTATCTCTTGACTGTTATGGTATATGGGAATCCAACAATGTGTAGAGAAGCAATTTTTTTTAAATTCCTGCTTGTACGAAGCAGAGAGAAGAGAAATTACAAAGAAGACGAGACTCTTGCCAAATTTTATTATCCACATAATAAGAATTGCAATCAACTTGTACACAATATCACGAAAGCAAGCCAACCTGAGAAGATTCAGAAAGTGGATTTGCTCTCTGGAACAACCAACATACACAGGTGTGTATTGTTTATTTCTCAACAACACAAATATTCAAACTTGATTCCTCTGAAAAAGCTGAGCTGAGGTTAATCCAGAAGTTTATTTTTGAACCATTTGTATGGTTTGTTTTATGCTACAGTAAAGAAACCATTGGGTTGTAATGAACTTCAACAAAGTTAAATCTGAGCTATATCAATAATGAGATTATGCATTGCTTCCAAAAAGGTGCTTGGGAGCATACAGGGATGCAAATAGAACACCTGTCTGAAATTATTAAAGCAACTGGCCTTCTCCTGGAATTGCTAGGCAACTGTAGAAGGCAACCCCAAAGATGCAGCTGTTTAATGAATAGCACAGGGCTATGTTCTTACTTCAATGTAACCCCCTTTTTTTGGAATCAAGCCTAAAGATTTACAGCCCCAAAAAGCTACTTGCAACAACTTCCCTATAATGACTCTTATCTTAATTTTATACTAATGTTTCCTTCAACACAGTAGTTTACATTTGTGAAACCACCATAGATGTTCAAAACATGCACATCCTTTTGATTGGAGGACATTCACACTTGGGGCTGTGAATCATCAAGTGATGTCATCCAGGGATTTACCTTGAATGTCTGTGGCAGGCCTAATTCCTCTAGTGGGTCGAACATTCATCAATGAATGATGGAGCTTTGTAATTGATTTAATACAGGGGCTAGGATGAAGTATTTCTCTATCCTTTGAAACAATGCATTTATATATTTGAAAAGTTGTAATGTTTAACTTTATTCTGAGTGGAGAAACAGAAAGTTTTGTGTGTATGTGCCACATGCTCTCAAGCCTGAGTTTGTAATCTGCTTAAATTAAATACCTCTGACACCTTCTGACTTTTCTGTTTAATGTGTAATTGTTTTAAAAAATGTTCCTCTCTGTAAGTTATTAGTATTGTTTTCATCTAACAACTGAAGAACAGGTATAATCAGGGCCTCTCTCCCATAAGGCTTCAAAGCTTTAAACATTTCTCCCTCGCCTCCCTCTCCCATCAAGCTTTCGGATAAAAAAATAACTGAACATGAGTTGGTTTTAAGCAAGAGTACTGTGTTCATTTAAAGTTAACAAGTTGAGATGATTGATTGGAAGGTCAATTAATTTTTAACTGTCCTTTATTAATAGTAATTTAGATTAATTCTTTTTCAGTAGGAATGATAGTCTCTGGGAAATATACCTGGAATAAAGAAGGTGAAGACTACCTTTGACTTTTGAGTGACAATTATTGATGTCCTTATTCTTATTAATAATATACTCATCACAGCATCACCAGGGTGTTTCACCTATCTGTTACTGAAAGGTTACAATGGGTCTGTTGCTCTGAAGATTTCTCAATTACATTCAAGAGACTTTTCTACCCCTCCTCCACAGTCATTCAAAGAAAGAACATAAATCTCCCTCCCTCCTTTCTCTTCTACGGACACCCAATCCCCATCGCATTTACTGTGTTCTGGGGAGAGTAACTTCAGAGCATAGGGGAAAATATTCAAAATATCTCTTGACTTCAATTAAAAATATCCTTGCAGATACCTAGTAAATCCTTCTGTGAGACAAGCCAAGACACTAACTGTATCCCCAAGCAGGTGGTTTTCATTGCAACTATGCCTATGTCTCAAGGATGAAAGCACTATCATCAAAAGCAGCAGAAACCTGATTGTTCTCTTTATAAGGGGTCTTTATGAGGCTACTCTTTATTAGGTATGCTGTTTATTGTTTGTTTCAATTATATCTCATTTTCCCCACACCCTCCTCTAGGAGCTTAAAACAACTTATATAGACAGTGGCTTTCATTTCCTTCCCATCCCCCCATGACAGCAATCCTCCAAGATAGGTTGAGTCGAAAGACAGTAATGGATCAAAGTCCATGAGTGGAGGCAAAATACAACCTAGATTGCTCAGTCCTAATTTAACAACTGGATAGATAGATAGATAGATAGATAGATAGACAGACAGACAGACAGACAGACAGACAGACAATTTTGTGGTACAGATAGATAGATAGTTTTGTGGGATAGATAGATAGATAGATAGATAGATAGATAGATAGATAGATAGATAGATTTGTGGGATAGATAGTTTTGTGGGATGGATGGATAGATAGATAGATAGATAGATAGATAGATAGATAGATAGATAGATAGATAGATAGACAGACAATTTTGTGGTATAGTTTTGTGGGATAGATAGATAGATAGATAGACAGACAGACAGGCAGACAGTTTTGTGGGATAGATGAAAGATTTTAATGATAGATAGACAGACAGACAGACAGACAGACAGACAGACAGACAGACAGACAGAGTTTTGTAGCTTGCTGCTACAATACACATCCAATGTACACACTTTTCAGGAATACTGTAGCATGAAGTTGTAATTCCTCACCTTAACACTGCAATACATCCCCACTGAACAGCAGGGATGGGGGATGGGGACCCATCCATTTTCACTGCAGAAGTAATTGTAAATTTAATCAGCCAAATTAAGATGAAGCGGCTCTTATGGTCAGACATTTAGCATCCCTGAGATCTACTACCTTCGGGAGGGAGAAGGCAAGGGAAAAGGGAAGGAGCCGAGCCCGAGACGCAGCAGGGGACAGAATAAAAATCGATCGATTCACTCACCTTCAACTTCCCAAGAGAGATCCCAGCAAAGGGGGAGGGGAAGCGGACGGCGGGGTCTATTTCTGGCAGCCCGGAGAGAGAAAAGGAGCCTCTCTTCTTTCCGCATCCCTCTTGTGTGTTTGTCCAGAGAGAGACTGAAAGTTACAAATTGCTGCCATGAGCTCATCAAACAGTGCCTTTCCACCCCCCTCGGTGAACCTTGGCCATTGGCCAAACGCCCGTCACGTGGTCTCTCCCCTTGCCACTGTATCGAATGTCAGCTGGCTTTTTCTTTTTCAACCCCCCCCATGCCCCCCCCGCACCCCGCCTCCTTGGGAAGCGGGGAAATGTCCAATTTGACCAGGAGGAATCAGGGCCAAGGTGGGGGGGACGGGACGTGGTGGGACGTGGGGGGTGGGGGAGGAGGAGGAGGAGAGCCATCAGGACACAATGACGGATGGTCCCCATTTAGAACTGCCTCTGTACGTGGGACAGGGGCCAGTGGCCAATGGGTAGCGACCCTCTCCTGGAGGGCAGCGCGGCTGGAGAGGCAGCTCCGTCGAAATAGCAGCCCCGGGGACGGGATCCCCCCCTCCCGGCCTCTGCGGGCCCTGAGGCTGGCCGGTTGGTTACTCGAGCGACCTCGGCCTCTGCCCACCTACCTATGCGGATGACATCGGCTTCCTCCTCGCCGGCGTCGCCACCTCCTCCACCTCCTCTCCGCATCACCAAGCTTGTGCTCCCCGCCTGGATCGCTCTTTGGCTGATGGAGAAACCCCCCCCTCTCTTCTCCTCCTGCAGGCTCCCTAGCGAGAAGATCTCCGGGCCCTGCGGACTGAGCGGCAGGAGGGATTCCCCCTGCCCCCCCCCCACCGGGCTCGAAGCGAAGGGCCAGGGCTGCGGAGGGAACTTTTTGAATGGCTTGAAAGTTGAGCGCAACCCGCAAAAAAACCCCAAAACAAAAAACAAAAAACAGGTGAGTGCTAGGAGGCTCCAATTGGATGCCTCGCTGGCGCGCCTGCCGCATCACCGGATACTGGAGGTATCCCGGTAGGTAGGCGGAGATCATCCATCACGCGAGAGGGTGAAACGTCAGGGGGGTCTCATTGCCAAGCAACTCACGTGGGGACCCCCCAATTCCTTTGGCCTCACTGGGGCCGCTGAGGACAAGGCTTTTGGTGAAGAGGGAGGGAGGGAAAGGGAGAACTCTTAAAAACAAATAGCATCCAGTCATCGGTGGTTGTTGTTGTCTTTGCTTTGCTTTGTTTTGTTTTTCCAAACCAGGGTCTTAGTTTTTGTTGAAACTCTTCCTGGATAGGCAGGATATGGCTTCTTTTTAAACGATTTTCTGGAAGAATTTCCAAAAGCTTTTTCTCTGGATAAGTCCCACCACAAGCTACGGTTGCGTAGAGACATTGAAAACAAACGCTTCCCACTTCTTTTTATTTCTTCGGTACATTGGAGCTCCGAACTATCTTTCTTTCTTTCTTTCTTTCTTTCTTTCTTTCTTTCTTTCTTTCTTTCTTTCTTTCTTTCTTTCTTTCTTTCTTTCTTTTTTCTTTCTTTTTTCTTTCTTTCTTTCTTTCTTTCTTTCTTTCTTTCCTTCTTTCTTTCTTTCTTTCTTTTTTTCTTTCTTAAAAAAATTAAAGCAACAGCCACACATACATGCTCCGTGAACATACATGTGATGGATGAGGGAATCTTCGGAAATATTTTGACATTTTATAAAGGTTGTTGGGGGGCGGGGGGAAACCTTGAGTTTATTTTAGATCAAACTTCGATCAGTTACACTAATTAGAGGGCAACTGTATCCTGCAGTCATGATCAGAAATTATACAATTCTCTCCCTCGCTTTTTTTAAAACCCACTTTTCAACAGAACAGTAAAGTTCTCAGTTCTGGGACATTGATGCTATCAAACATTTTTAACTTCCGAAGTTGTGGAAGGGGGAAAAAAAGAGCTGAGAAGATACTGAGCTGTTATGCCAAACATATGGCATTTTAATTAATTGCGTGTGTTTCTATCTCCTTTCTGATTTACTGGCAGAAATGCTTAGAAGTTTGTTTGAATGTCATTAAAAAAAAAAAAAAACTCAGGATGGGTGTTAGCGATCAACTCCGTTCTTTGTATTTCTGAAACTTTCAGAAAAAAAGCAGAATAAATTAAGGAAAAAGCGGCTGCGCGTGTGAGTGGGTGATTTGTTTGTCTCTGTGTTTTGTATTTCTTTACAAACAGCGAATATTCTTTGAATGACATCAGGAAGAGATATTTATTTAAGGACTGCGATCTCGTATTTCTTTCATTCCTTGCTTGCCTGGTTTGTTTATTTTATTTTTTTTCTCTTCAGCGATGTTGGCTTTGGGAAGGAAGGCAGATCAACATTTCCCGGCACAGAGAGAGAGAGAGAGATCGGAAAGGAAGAAGTTGTTTCAGACTGCCTCGAAACTGACTGATTTAAGGTGCCTCTTTAAGAAAAATCTTCCCGTCGAAAACAACAACCACTGTGGCCACTCGAACTGAAAAGGTTGCAAGATGAAAGATTCATTCGCCCAGCGCTGGAGAATGAATGGCGAAGCCCAGCGAAAGCCGACGCTGTTTCGGTTTTTTAAAGCGCAAAAACGGAAAGATATCTTGACAAATCGACTTTTCTCTGCTTCGCTCCCCTTCGGATCACGTCGCTCTATCTACGGGGGCGAAAGCTTACGATAGAGACCTTTGGGAACTGCGGAGCGGAGCTTTCCCATGTTACGACCCTCCCAAATACCCGAAAACATTTGTATGTGTGTGTGCGATTTTCAAACGGGATACATTATCTGTGAGTACACACGACGCATATCCAATACCAAAAGCCTTTCTAGCCCCCCTCACCTCCGCCAAAAGTGTATTTTCTTTCACTTCGGCATTTAATTTCCGATTAAAATAAATAAATAAATAACCAATCTCATCAAGCGATCCGGTAAGATCCGGCGGATCAAACCGGTCGTTTCATTGTGTTTTTTTTTTTGAGGCCGAAGAATGTGTTGTGCGCGGTCTTTTTTTCTTTTGTCCTTCGGTTCCGAAACAGATTTCTGTCTTGGGGATATTTTATTCAAAGAACCTGCCTGGTAGCTGGTTGTTTGGGTGGGAGAAATATTCCAAAGTTTAAGATTGATTATTAAGATTATTCATATGTTTTTGTGTATGCATGTGTGTGTGTGCATATATATATATATATATATAAAACATATGAATAAGAAGAAAGACAAGGAGAAGAAACGAGAAGACCAATTGATTGCTTCTTATTTATTGGCAGCTTTTGTCAATGCAGGCTTTTTTTTTTTTTAACAAGAGCAGTAGGAGAAGTGTTTAAGTGTTTAAATCTGTGCAGAAGTGTTTTGTAGAAGTGCAGAAGTGTTTAAATCTGTAATCCTATATTAACTAGGAGGAAGCCCCACTGAGTTCGAGACAGAGTAGAGTTAGACTTCTTCCCAGGCCGGATCTTTCCTCAAAGTTTGGAAAAAGGGAAGCCAACAATTATTTGCAGTTTCAGGTCTAACAACACAGAGATGTATTTTCTCCCTGCTAGAGCAGGAAGTGAATAGCTATTTATAGAATATATTATCTTGCTCTTTGAAACATTTATTCTTTTTCTGATTTTGGAAAAAAAAAGAAAAGAAAGAAAGGCACCAAACTTTGCTTTTTAACTCAGCGAAACATGCAGGGGAGCAAAATAAGTAAGAGTAAAAAAACAAGCCTTTTTTTTTTTTTTTTTGGAATGCACCTTTTTAAAATCCAGCTTTCTTCCTTTTGTTTCTTTTAAAAAAGCTGATTTAATTAGCCATGCAATGACTTCACTCCTTCTTCTGCAACTGCAAAGTGCAGAGAATAAGAGGCTGCTACAATGGAAGAGTGCTGCCTGTTTATTTCACAGGGTTCTGCTGTGAAGAGATCCACGTGTGTCTGTGGCGTTACCTTTCCAGGATGAGCCCCTGGGCACCTCTTCAGCTGGTTGACTATGAGGAAGAACCACTGGGGCATTCCGTTGTTATCACACTGAGGATAAGGAAGGTGCTTTTTCCAGGCAATAGAAGGCAACAGCGAACAATACTTGGGGAGAGATGGGGGGGGTTTGGTTGCGATTTTGACAGCCTTGATGTTTGCAACAATTCAGATTGTTGTTAATCAGCAAGATGGCCTGAGAAATGTCTGCAAGGGGGAAATTAAAGATGGGAGAGATAAAGAAACATATGGAAAGAATAAAAGTGTGATCCATCTCCCACAATTTGCAAAATTATTTGAGACAGAATGAGGTTGTGGTGGGAATAGGCCCAGCTGTCATTCTTAATATTAGTATTGGTGTTATTTTAAAGTGAAGGGAAATTTAAGGCATCTATCCTTTACGCAACTTCCGTTCTGACCTATCACATCTGTCTCCTTTCAAGTCTTTATGCTACATTGACTTTTTTGGAGGTGGGGGGGAACACCCCAACCCACAGCCTTGAAACATGCAGGACTCTCAACATTTTGCTGAACACTCAATCTTAGAGAAGAAAAGGCAGAGGAAGGAGAAGGGAGGAAAGGACGTTTAAAGCTGTCTTTTTCATCTTGGTGCCTTCCTTAATTGAACATGATTATGCCTTTCTTCCACTCCTTCTGCCTCTTGGTTGAAGGCAGAATTGTCTTATGGACTCCAGGTTAGGTGGTGCAGAAGCTTTCTTGTATGGGGGAAAACTAGAGGAGAGATAAAAAGGATGAGCTACAAGTATGTGCCTATATGCAATAGTAAACACTGTGATTCCAGTACTTAAGATTTAATAAAGGTAGCTAAAAAAACTCAACTAACAACAACCTTCAGTTCCATTTTTCAAATAAAGATATAAGCTATAATTCAATAATTTTCAAAGCCATTGCCTTAGCAAGTCTTTAGCAAAAAAGAAGCAAATTTTCATGATTTAAAGTAGAGAATTATGACACAAGTTCTCATAGAGTGTAGAGCTTAGTTCATCAGATAGATCTCCTTCGTGGAAGGGTGGCTGCTTTAAGACAGGATTTAGGGTCAGATGTCGAGGAACCCTACTCCACAGATGATACAAGGGAGCCCTGAAGTGCAGTAGAGTTATTCCCAATTGCTTGGCTTAGCTCATAGGCCATAGAAACCAGAGAAGAAGGCAATGTTGAATGCTCCATATATTCTAAACTAACTGCAGGTTGGCCGTTAGTTTATAACAAAATGCATGCTTGTATTGGATTCAGGATAAATGCTGAAAATATTTCTGCTTACCACTGTGATTATTATTTCACTCTAGGACGGAACCAATTAGTACAAGGGATCCTATTTATGGGCCCCTTCTCCTCCTCCAATTCTACAGCATTTGTACCAATGTAAATCTTCTAATAAATTTATTTGTGAGTGATGGGAGTTTGGACACTGAAGCTGAGGAAGAACGAGAGCTATGTGATACTTCTGAATTCTATATTTATTGGGGCACCTGCCCTCTATAACAATTCCCACTCTGATAATGTTGAGGGAGTCACTAAAAACTGGTCTATTCTCCCAGATCTTGGGTTGGAATAATTGTCAAGTCCCTGTAGGGTTTTTAAAAATTCATTATGAATTATTTTTTCTTCTGTGTTTCTTACTTTAAACTGTGAAACTCCGAGCCATTTGAAGCCAGATGGCCTCTAAATTGTGTCGATAAACAAAGTCTAAGATACTTCATGAACATCTGACACAAGGTAAGATAATATATGTTGGAGAGCAATAGCAGCAGCAACAACTTGCCACAACATGTTAGCAAACTCCTCAGAGGACTATTGTTGGGTGCACTTCTCAATGGAGGAATAGAAGGAAAACTGAAATTTGCCTCAGTGGGAATGTGTCAAATGAGAGCCACAAACAATATCAGGAGCAGACAGCAAAATCACCACCAGAACGTATATGTGGGTGTGAGTGGATAGGTGGGTAGATGCCAGGGTTGGGGGAAAGGAATGGAAGCCTCCTTTCTGATTCCTAATTTCCATCTATTGAAGCTTTACTTTGGGTGAACTGCTTGGATTGATTATTGTAGTCAATCCTTCACTGAATGAAATCTATTGTCTCCCCGAAGATGCTCAAAGGGAATGAAGCTTTTGCCTGCTTGGCTTGTTCTTTGATGGCTCCTTCAGGCAGGCAGGTCACTGCTGAAACTTTTGAATATGCAATAGGTAGCAGATAGACTTTAGTCAATTTTATCTTATTCCAGTTGAAGAAAAAGTTATCATAGGGTGGGGAGGTAGACAAGAGAAGGGCACAACTTTGCAACCAAGCCTGAATGTTGGTGGTTTTGACAAATGCCCCTGTAGAAATATTTTGAGTTAAACCAGAAAACATCCTGCAGAAAGCACAGCTTAACAACACAGACCTTTCAGCAGTTCCAAGAAGGCGCCACACTCATTTTCAATACTCTGGTAATCCTGAGGTGAGGACACAGACAAACCTCCAAGTGGGCTCAACAACTCTCTAAAAGAATGCAAATGACCAGCTGGCTGCAAGGAGTATAAATCCTTCCATTCCCCACTACCCAGTCGGAGCTGAAGAAGCTTCTTGGATGAGAAGTGAAACATCCTCAAAGAAAAAAACAGTCCATTTGCTTCTCAAAAAAGTACCTTTGGGACAACCATGACCTGGATGACTGAGAATCTCATACAGCTTGAACCAAACCAGGATCTATGGATTGAGCTGCATTCTTGCCCAAGAGAGGAAATGTGGCTGAATATAGTTTGTGTAATTCACACTAGCTTTCTTATTGCTGGAGAAGCTGGTGAGGGTTTTTTTTTTTTCTCAAGTTAATGTTTTGAGCACCTCCAGTTATGTCCTTAAGGCACAGCCAGTATGGGCTTGCACGCACTGCACGTTATCTTACTTATGAGTCATTTGGAATGTTGCAAGCTTTCTATTCTCCAGGGTTTTTGTTTTTTTTTAGGAAACACAAGTGCTTCCGTGCACAACTATTCTTGTCATATATCCAAGTCAGGGATAAACAGAATGGTACCCATGGAGATGATATACTAGTAAAATATTCATCAGGTGCTCTATGCTCACCTGAATTAATTTATTAAAGAGGAAAATAGCTGAGTTGTAATTGTCCACATTCTAGCCCAGGGACTACTGAAGAGATATCTGCAGGCACTATGATAATGTGACACTCTTAAGTGGTTGTCCAAGACCTGTATAAAAATATTTTTGTGATCACCAAAATGTTCCAAGGACATCAAATCTCATGGTTTTGAGTGAGAATGCCAATATTATATGAGATTCAGTGATCTCAGAAAATTCCAGCATTTAAAAAAAAAGAATTAAAATATTTCTTATATTATTGTACACTGTCACCCTGTTGGTGTATTTTTGTGTCATTTGTTTGCAGGAATGGCTCTGAATTTTCACAAACGATTTTTGCGGGTACTGACATGTATGGCATTCAGCTTTGTTCGGGTATTTTCCCACATCATTGTAGTTGTGCTTTTAAACTACAATGATGTGGGAAAATACCCAAACAAAGCTGAATACCATACATGTAAGTACCCATGAAAACTTAAGAATATATATATGTGAGTCAGACTTTTACAGTGGTTTCAGATATATATATATATGTGTGTGTGTGTGTGTGTGTGTGTGTGTGTATGTATGTATGTATGTATATCTTTATTTAGTGAGTTGAAAATTGATTTCAGAGAAAATATTAGAGGGAGGGAAAGAAGGAAAAAAAGAGAAAGAAGAGGAAAGGAAAAAAAGGGGAAAGGAATAAACACAACCCAAACTATAATTTGAATGATGGTCTCTTCTCTTTCTTATGTGTAGTATGATTGCAAAGGATCATAGGTGAATTAATACCATCCAAAACCAGACTCAACAGCTAAATGTAGTGAAAAGAGTTCCATTATAGCACATACCTAAGCAGAACCTGCTGAGTGGAGATTGCCTCAAAGCACAACTGAAGATCTGTTTCCAGAGACATAGAACCGAGCAGAGGAAATGGGGCTGGGAGAGAGAATGCTATGGTGGCCACAGTGTGAAGATTCCCCTTCTTCAGAGAAATTTGATCTTGGGTTTCCTTTCACTGTCCCCTGGCAGGAGCAACACAAACAAGGCCACTACTGTATGCTGCTATGACTGGGACTCACAGTCTTTTTGCAGTCTTGCAAGACTCTTGCAGTTCCTAGAAGGAATAAATATACAGAGAGATCTTCCCATTGGGAATGGGGTCAAACAATTTCTCTTTTTTACTTCCAGCTTTGTTCTGGAAAACAGCAAATACCAACTTTAACCTGGAATTCAGTGCGGTATGTGTATTTATGCTAGCTACCACAGTTATTTACTTAGACAGTCAGTTAGTTAAGCAGCCTGGTAAAAATCCAAAGTGCTGATGTGACATTATCAGTCTTTCCAGCAACAGGAAACAGACCATGCAAGGATTAGAAAAATGCAACTTTATTGTTGTAGGTATCCAACATAGATTCTCTCTTTCCTCTTATATCAGAAAAACTCAAGGCTAAGTTATTCCTCCACCTACTCACGCCTTCTTTTTTTTCAAAATTGAGTTGACTCTATATTACTTTAATGGTTCCTCCATACCTTCTTCTAGATCAGTGGTCACCAACTGGTGGGCTGTGGCCCACCAGTGGTCCACGAGAAAATTTTAGTGGTCCACAGAGAAATGTTACCCCCAGAGCACCCCCCAAAGCAAATAATCCAGCCTGCATGGGTACACAAGGCTGTGCCGCCCACATGGCCCGTGGGAACCTTCCCTGCCCACTCACTCCTTACCTGGCAAACTTGCCTGCTAAGTTGCTATTTTTCCTTTTTTCCCCGACCATCAGCTGTTCTGCTGTGCCGAGAGATTTAGATTAACTAGAAAGCAGGAAATCATTGGACTTCTTGCTTTCTAGCTAATCTTTAGATCTTCGGCTCTACTTTTAAGCAGAGCCGAACCTTCCTTAGGACTGAAGCTTCTATTATTCAATGCAGATAGCCGATGGCAGAATCATAGATCTGTAAGTGAATCTGTGATTCTGTGAGCAACTCAATCTGCCTGCCTGCTTTGTCTGATTTTGGGTAAAAGTTGCTCTTTTTTAATAAAAAAACCCCAATATTTACATAAATATTTACAATATTTGCATACAAGCCATGTCCAGCTAGTCACATGACCACCAAGCCACACCCACAAATGAGGCCACGTCCACAGAACCGGTTGTTGAGAAATTTGAATCCCACTCCTGCCTCTTTATGTGTGTGTGTGAGAGAGAGAGGGGGAGGGAGAGGGAGAGGTTAGATCTCTCTCTCTCTCTCTCTCCCCCACCAATGTCAGCAAGCCACCGTCAATTCAAAATTCATATTAGTGGTCCCCGGGATTTAAAATTATGAATTTGGTGGTCCCTGAGGTCCAAAAGGTTGGTGACCCCTGTTCTAGATTATCTCCGCATTCCCCTGTATTAATAATGCCCAAATAAAGTAAAGATTTTGTCCAAAAGTTTCCTTACACCAGCATGCAAAGATCCCAATAAAATCCAATAACAAGAAATGTATACTAGATAATCTTGTATTCTGTCTCCTTCTCTTTTTTGATTTCTTCCTTTCACATTTAATTTTTTTAACAGAGAACCCTGATATAAGCTTGTTCAAAAATAAATTCTACAAGACGGAGGTTTGAAGTCTAAATTTACTGTACCTGGATGTATAAACTCTGTTGAATGGAAATTTAACTTCTGAATGAATATAAATATGATTGCAGTGTTAGTCTTCAAGAAAAATAATGGAATCCCAATGAAACTGAGTTTTTATACCTATTTTAAGTCCCCAGATTCATACAGGTAATCCTTGACTTACGACCACACTTGAGTCCAAAATTTATGTTGCTAAGTGGACCATTTGTTCAGTGTGTTTTGCCCTGTTTTACAACTTTTTTTGCCACTGTTGTTCAGTGAATTATGGCAGTTGTTAAGTTAGTAACCCGGCTGTTAAGTGAATGAAATTCCCCAATGACTTTGCTTGTCAGAAGATCACAAAAATTGGATCACTTGACCCTGGAACGCTGCAATGTCATAAATATGAACCAGTTGCTAAATATCTGAATTTTGATCATGGGACCTTGGGGATGCTGCAACAGTCAAAAGTACAAAAAGTGGTCATAAGTCATTTTTTCCCAGGCCGTTGTAACTTTGAACGGTCACTAAATGCACTGTTGTAAGTCGAGGACTACTTGTACTTGGTCTTATCAAATGGAACAAAATAATGGAATTAAATCTCTTTCAGATAACACTTGTGTCTTGGGCTTCTGCCTGTCTTGGCTATTGTAAAGAATTGGTAGAGATGACGTAATCGTCTGGACCTATCAACATCTCTTTGCAAGGGTGAGTAGGTTGCCAGTAGTTTTGGAAAAGGCTATGAGATGCTTCTCCTAAAGATTCCCTGGATCCAATGGTCTTAATAAAATATTCTATCTTAAGAGCTATTATCCAGTCTTTTTCTTTTGGGAGAAATGATTGTTGAGACTGCAGCAATCCTCGAAATAGGAGATTGCTTATACTGGATGGTCCTGCCTTGGCAATTTTAAGACTTCCTGGCTTTAATTCCCAGAATTCCCTAGACAGCATGGCTGGCTGGGGAATTCTACGGGTTGATGTCTACAAGTGTCATGCCCTTGTTAGAGTCGGATTCTGAGGGAGAAGAGGAACAGCTGGCAGGGAGTGGAGGTGTGGCTCCGGAGGTTGTGGAGGAGGCTGGGGAAGAGCATAGGCCATCTGGGCAGTCAGAGAAAGAACCAGGCCCATCCTCTCTTCATCCTCGGACATGCAGGATGGAACGGAGAAGGAAACAACTTGGCTTATGAGAGAGGAAGTGGCCATGATCCCCCTTATTGGTTGCAGCTGGGGAGAATAGTATATTAGAGAGACAGTTAAAACACAGCATTGCCAGAAGCAAAGTGTGTTTTATTTTGGGTTGAAGTTATCTTGGTTGGCATCCTTCCAACAGACTGTGTCTTGTTATCTCCTTGAACTTGGTGATTACTTATCCTGGTCTGTTGAGGAATTTCCTTCATTATAGTTTGTTTTGGTTTTTTATTTCACCTCTATCTGCTCATTAAATTCAGACTGCATTGCTTTCTTTTGAAAATTATTTTTGAATAAGTTTTATCTCCAACTGAAAATTATTGAACAGTGGGGCCAAGTTGGAGGCATTAAAGGACATTTATTTACATTTTGGATTTTGTTACATTTATGTTACACTCCGGGTCATCACAACAAGTCTTAAAGTTGCCAAGGTTTGACAGACCTGGTTTAGACCTTTTTCAGCCAGGCATGGAACTGAGACCACATTTTTTACTCTCCTGGATGGGGATGGGATGTCCTTCTGCTCCTTTAGACCTCTTGGTGGATTTCAGTGCCATCAATTGTGACATCATACTGTATCATCTGCAAGATTTGGATTTGGAAGCACTGTTTTGTGGGGCGTTGCTCCTTCTTTATTGGGTGGCTTTAGTCTACTGGAGGAGAGGGCCCTTTCTCCCTTACTCTTTAAAAGCTATGTTGAAAATTTGTGGTATGATGTCATCAGGATGTTGAATACCCAATTATAGATTGCCACTCTGAACTGTAGGGGTGATGCTGCCAAGGTCTTGTCCTGGTGCTTAGAAGCTGTAAGAAGATGGATAGGAGAAAACAGACTAAAATTGAACCCAACAACGTGGAGGTAGTATTTGTCCATTGCAGTTCTCTATAAACATCAATATTGTCTCTGAACAAGCAAACAGTACCTTCGAAGGAGCAGCCCTATGATATTTTCTTTTTGGGGGTGTGTGTCCCTCTAGACTCATAGCAGTGCTTGGACTGAAAATGGAAGCTGTGGCAAGAGTTTCCTTTGTTCACCTTTGGTAGTTGCACCAATTGCAGTTTTACCTGTAGTACAGCTTCCAAATATTACTATAAAGAGCTGTACAGTTTAACTTTACAGTGTACAAAGGGCCTATCTTTGAAGACTACTTGGAAACAACAGCATGTAGAGAATCCAGCAGCCTGTATGTTAACTAGCACTTGACACTGGGTGCATGTAAACACTGATATGGCAGGTCTTGTAAGGGTTATCAGATGGTTTCCAGGTACAATTTGAAGGGCTGATTTATAAAGCCCTTTATAGTTTGAATGCCTACAAGGCCAACTTAAATCAGCCCAGCCTTATAGCATCAAAAAGTCCCACATTCCCAAGAGGGGAGGGGAGCTAAAATTAGGAAGTGCTTCTTTTCAAGAAGTTATGATGGTGTTTTGGAATAATGTCATGATGGAAATTAGCATCCTGATGGAGTTTAGAAGGGTGTTAAGAACCAAACTATTTCAGAGAAATTTATCTCCTCTGCCAGAGTTTATTATTTTTATGATTTCATTGTATTGTTGCTTCATTTTATTGTTGCTATACTCTGTACATGTTTTGTCATATGCAAGATTTGATTATTCTGCTGCTGTTTTTAAATGTATCTTCGATATTTTAATAGATTTCTCTTATACCATGTAAACTGCCAAGAGTTGTTAGATTTCATAGAAGTGAAATGAAACAAATAAATAAATGAATTCCAGCTAAGTTTATCACAGCTAGTAACATTTTATGTATTCTACATTTTGTTATTGGTCCCTCTACAATCTTTTAAAGTTTGCAGGGCCCTACTATCCAGAAGTATTATACTATTTGGAGGTACATTAATGAAGAAGTGACATTATTGCATTCGTGTTCCTGTGAATGTCCCTTTAAACTTTAGGCTGGCCACTGCAAAAATGAAGAGTCAGGTGTGAATGGCATGGCACAACTATCTCATTTGCTGATTAGAACAAATAAATACAGAATCACCCAACACAATGGCTGATAAGGCCCCTGGAGCCTGGAAGAAAATACATTAATAGAATGTTGTGGAACGATCTTCCAGATATTCCTACTGGAAGTGAGACTAATGCAAAGTCTCATTCATTTTATTTGTTTGACTTTGTTTAAAACACAAACATGTGTATTGTTGAGAGAGCTAAAATATATGCCTACAAAAATACAGAGGCATAAGCACAAATTCTTATTCTGCTATTTATTTCCATAGGAATGTTAGCGTCTACTAGCAAAATCAGCTAGGGATCTTATTTTTACAAAAATTTGAAGAAGTGCCTATCTATGCTTGTACTAAACTGGACTTTGATCCAAATAACTTTGATGTGATGATAAGCTCATTCTTCTCTAACACCACATGTAAGGCTCTGCATGTGCTATTTATTTTTGCTTTAAAAGGCAGAACCTTGTGCATACTGTACATTACAGCTCTTTGTCTATGTGGACATATTAATAGCATGGGTAATTTTTCCCACCCATGCACAGGAAATCTATATCAATATCAGAAAAACAAAGGAAATGAAATACACATTTTTCCAAAAATGTGATTGTAATGCAGCTATACCTTCAAAATATTCCATAGTCATCAACTGGCAAAATACAAATTGAAGTACACCAATATGAGATTTAAAAAATGTAAGGGGTGAGAGGGGAGGGGTGTAATTGACTGAACTTTGCAAAAATCTTCAACTTGCTTCCTTGATTATTTGGTTGTGCTGCATAGAGTCTAAACTTTTGAATTTTTGTATTTCCAAACTCCCAATAGTGTCCAGATTTTCCATGGCCAGAAACAGTATGGCTCAGGTTATGTTTAGATGAGGAGAATACTCTTTCTGCTGGAAAGAAAAAAATCAAACATTCTTCCAAGCTTATAAATATTATGAAATATATTACAAATATGATTATTGATCTCTAATGTGCCTGGGCTATCAGAAAACATCAACAACAACAATGCAGGTCACTGGGATTTTTTTTTAATGCAACTACCTTATTTGGTTTATGAAAGAAAATGAGAGAAAATGTGAAGGAAGCAGTAAAAGAAATTGCATTGAATAGTATTCTCTCTCATATTTTCTTTTTGTTTGAACTCCATACCTTTATTGCAGAACTACTTACAAGAGATTACAAGGTAATCTTCTGACCCAGAGTCTTACACATTATCACTTCTTCCAAAGAACCATGTCATTTGGTGTCAGATCATTCAGAAATCTGAAAATCAAAATTGTTCGGGAGTGCAACTGGGTCATATACAGTGTAATAATCAAAGGTGATATCCACAAAACAAATTACTCTTTCGGTGATTCCCTGAAAATCAAGGATTTTTTCCCAGAGCAATAATGGTTTATTCTGCAGTTATTTCTAGACTGTAACTGAGCATTTGATCTCCATGAATATGGATGAAAGATCATGGCTAAAACACAACAAAATATAACAACTTACTCCTTTGTCTGAAAAAAAAAACATAATTTAAGGGAAAAAAATATCATACCTATCAAAGATATATTCTTTACTTGTCCTCTCAACAACTACCAAACATGCACCCACTGACCCAGTGACCCACATATATGACAACAGATGAAGAAAAATCCTGACACCTTTGAACTGGGAATGAATATTGCAAATTAAACCACATGGTTTGAAAGTGCAATATTTCAGAGGATTTGCACTTGGGATTGATAGGAGGCATAACTAGCAATGGATAAAAAAAAGAAGGAAAAATTTGTTACCTTATGAAGGGGCCACAATACAGTGGGATTCTAAGAACTATGGTGCCTATTGCTGGAATTTTGCAGCACTTTGACAACAGCTGTCCACGTTGGCCCGAATTCATTCTTAACATGAAAGGCATGTTAACTGCTCTGTCTGGGAAAGAAGTGGGAAGAATAGGTTTGAAGAAATGGTGGGAAACCATTCACGAAACTAGGAGCTACCACCTCTGGTCTTTGAACCACTCTCCTTATGGCTTGTGAGTCATTTTACACATGCACATGCAAACACTGTGATTTTCACATGCAGTCACTTCATTTCCTGAGCAAGAATTCAAAAGCAAGACTTTATAATTCGGCACTATGAATAGGCTTCTTCTTCCTGAGGAAGCCAATAAAAGAAAGCAATGTATCACATTTATCCATCCTCTGGATCTAAATATTGTGCCTGACTTGTTAAAAGACACACAACCTTGTACCCTTAGAAGATTCCACTTTTCTTTAAGTATCATTTAGAGAGGCTTTCTTATAAAATCACAAACCCCCTGGAGAAAATCCATAGGGCCCACTCTTCCTTTCACCTCTGACCTTTTGACCTCCGCCTTGCCTCAGGGCAGTGATGACCCGGTCATTGCCTAACCCTGAGTCAATAAGTCTACCTTCATTAGCATAAAACATGAATCTAATGGCAGTTTGACAAATTATAACTTCAAGCTAAAGATCTGCCAACTGGCCAACTCCTGTAATGACTATTTATCATTGGAAATGGTAAATCATAGGAATTCAAATGACTTAATTATTCGGATATAAAAGTGCAAAAGTGAGCAAGAGAATGGGAGAATGGGGGGGGGGGAACGGCACCCACCCACCCCCACTTTCTGCAGGAATTTAAGGGAGGACGCTTCTCAGCCAAACGGTATGATCCTTGCACCCGGAGTGGGGGAGGGGCATCTCCTGGACTGGGACCATCATCTCCTCTCCCTCCACCTCTCAATCTCCACTCTTTTGTCTGCTCATTCTTTTCATCCCCACTTCTCTCATTTTTCTTTCTCTTAGTCATTCTTCCTTCCTATCTCTTGCTTTTTTTTTTTTGTCCTTCCTTCCTAGCCTTCATCTTTCGCCCACTGCCCTACCTCCTCCTCTATTTATCACTTCAGCTTTTGCTATTCTTCTCCCCACCCACTCTTTTTCCCCTCCTATTTCTTTTAGAAATTATTAGTCGTATTATTGTTATTATTTATTTTTCTTCTCCTCTTCCCGCCCGTCCCCCGCTTGCCAATTCTTATTCCCTGCGGGACAAATGGGAGAGAGAGTCTGGGAAGACATGTATTGTTCTTGGGGTTGTGATGGCTTCTCTGCCTTCTCTCCACTGCCCTCCCCTCCAGTTCATTCACATGAAGGGTTTTCATTCTAGAACAAAAGGTAGGGAGGCTTGGCTTAGCCTTATTCCACTTGGACATTTGGGAGAGCTTAGGTCGCCTGGTTGACCAATCAATCTTTGATCAAACGATAGGCCAGATAGGGGTGACATGAGACAGGGTCAAGGGTGGCTGTGCCTTAGGTCTCAAGG
The DNA here is from genome assembly GCA_033807585.1 of Hydrophis major. Classification (NCBI taxonomy): domain Eukaryota; kingdom Metazoa; phylum Chordata; class Lepidosauria; order Squamata; family Elapidae; genus Hydrophis; species Hydrophis major. The sequence goes on from CM066329.1 coordinate 214,950,147, forward strand.
CATTACTTTTCTTCACGAGATGATGCTATTTCGGGCATACTCTTCCTCTCTCACCCAGGATTCCTAGAGGAAAGAGTTCCCCCAGTGCTAAGAAATTTTGTTAGAGAGTATCTTTATTTGGATTTCTGGAAGAAGAGTATTTCTCCTACAATAGCGGGGTGATTCTACAGATTTGATGACTCTACCAATTTGATGACTCTACAGATTTGGTGACTCTACCAATTTGATGACTCTACAGATTTGGTGACTCTACCAATTTGATGACTCTACAGATTTGGTGACTCTACAGATTTGGCTGTTCAAGGTAAAGTATGAGAAACTTGCCCCCACTTTCCTAATATTAACATATAGAAGTTGAAAGCAAGCTGTTTCCCCATTGGCAATAGGGCAGCATTCTTCTCCAGGACAGTCACTGAGGGGGTCCTTAAATGAGCATTTCCCGTACTAATAATTTAGGTTGCCCTGCCAGAGAAACCTGCTTCAGTAACAAGGCTTGAGAGCAGGGATGGGATTCAATTTTTTTTAACAACCGGTTCTGTGGGCATGGCTAGGTAGGCGTGGCTAGATGGGCATGGCCATGTGATTGGGTAGGCGTGGCTTCTTCTTTTCTGCAGCTTCCCCCCCCCCATTTTTTTTTTTTTTGCCTCCTGGGCCTCAGGGAAGCCTCCTGGGCGAAGCAGTAACACAGTGAGGGGAATCCTGACATAACTGATCATTGGAACAGCTGATCGTCGGGAGGGGAAAAAAAAGAAATACTTTAAGGACGGGGGAGAATGCAGTCAGCGATGTCAGGCATGCGCAATAAGGACTGAGGGGCAGGGCCAGCCAGGGGCACGATTTGCACAGAATCTCTGAACTGCACAGAATCACAACAACCAGTTCCATAGAACTGGTCCAAACCGATAGAATCCCACCCCTGCTTGAGAGTGGTCCAGTCCATACAATTTTATCATGGGATAATTTTAAGGGCCGCAATGAGAGGATTCCTGTCCCCCAACTCCATTTCCCCCAGTGACACTACCCCAAGGAGCTTTTGCTGTTGTTCCAATTGCCTGAAGGCTAAACTTGGATGTCCTTTGGGCCCTTAAGCTATTCCCAAGGCCATCCCAAAGGTGCTTTTTCAAGAGACAACTGGAATTTCTGATTTTTCTTTGGAGATGTTTCTCTTCTCGTCCAAGAAGCTTCTTCAGCACATCCATAACCTGGATGACTGAGAATCAGCTCTGAGCTGAAGAAGCATCTTCAGAGGAAAAACCAGAAAGTCCAGTTGCCTCTTGAAAAAGCACCTTTGAGACCACCATGACCTGGATGACCGAGGACATCCATAGACATTTATTCCCAAGGATATTTTGAGTTTTTTAGAAGAAAGCTAGACCTAGAAATATAAAGAGCTATGCAATGTCTAAATGGCACTTTATAGAGAGCATGCTGGGCACATGAAGATGTCTTCATGGAAGCCAGATGCCCAGTATGTCTATTTGTCCAAGTCCAAATGGCCATCGAAGACAGTGCCCAGGGACTGGAAGGAGTCAAGCTTTCTTCTCCTCCTATTCCCCCCCTTTTTTACTTCTTTTTTTTATAAAAAGAGAGAGAGGGATGCTATCTGCCAGGGTAACCTAATCTCTAGAGAGGCAAACTAGCCAGCCCATGTGGTATAGTGATGAAGGTCTTGGATTAAGAGCAGGAAGGGCCACGTTCTGCTCTATTGATAGCAGAGGTGGTATTCAGCAAGTTCTGACCAGTTCTGGAGAACCGGTAGTGGAAATTTTGAGTAGTTCAGAGACCCAGCAAATCCCACCTCTGACTGGAGATTTTACACTATCCTTCCCCAGTGCTGCCAACTCTCACACAATCAGAGTGAGACTCACGCAATTCAACCAATTTTGACTGTCTCACTCTGATAAACGAAATCTCACGCTAAACCCCCAAAATGGAATGTACAAAAATAAATATATCTCTACATTCTCTAATATTCCGAATATTCCCCTTAGGAGAAGGATGAGCTCCCAGCGCCGCCCTGCCCAGCCACCCCACCGCGCCTCTTTTCCCGCCTTAATCCTCGTTCTGCCTCGGCATCCCGTAACTGTGCATGATGCCGATTAGCAAATTCGCTTCAGGAAAGCGAAGAGCAAGAGGCTTCTTCCCGCCCGGAGCGCTCGCAGCCACTTTGCCCCGCGCTCTCCCTCTCTGCAATGTCCTCCGGGACAAGCCAGCTGCCCTTTTCAAAGAAGGACACGAGGGGGCTGGCAAAGCCTCTTTTGCAGGCAACAGCCTCGGCCAGTAATAACCCTGGTAAGCAAAGCTGAGAATTGTCCGCTGCCAGAGATGTAACTAGAAGCTGGGGCGTCTCTCTCTCTCTGAAAGACATTTGTTCCAGAGGATCACATTCTGTCAGTCCTCCAACTTTCTATTTTGCACAAAGCTGCCCAGCCCCTTTATAGATCAGCCTGGCGCGCTTCTCGCCTTGCTGGTTTGGGAAGACTCTTTTGGATCAGCTAAAAGAGAGCATAAGGCGTGTAAAGGGGTGGTGGTGGTGGTGGAAGTTTGCTCATACACCCACATGCTAAAAGCATTAGGACAATGTTCTGTTAGGACAATGGGATCAACCAGGATGAAAGGTTATGTATTTCCAAGCGATCGCATGACACTCCAGCATTGACAGTGCAGTTGGGTTCCTTTAATAACTTGGATTTGGTTTAGTAACCTTCCCCCTCTCCCCCTCCGGTTTACTCTGGGCCTTGGTAGCAGGTGAGTTTTCAAGATGGCATTTTTGAAAATACTTTAAAAACAAGGTTAGGGTTTCCCTTTTTCTAATATTGGAAGCAGTCTCCTCCAAATGGTAATTAATTAAACATCTGCTTAATTCTTCAGCCAAATAAAGTTGCTATAATGGCTCTTTAAAAAAAGTAATTTTACGAGCACCACCCTGGGGTTTACACTGTGTAAGATACAAGGAAAGGAGAGGAAGGTGGAAGAAAAGAAGACTGATGCAAAATATAATGTTCACAGAATTTTATTCAGAGTTGTGTTGGATCTCTTTTTTTTGGGGGGGGGGGTGTCTCACTCCGAACTATCACTCAAGGTTGGCAGCCCTGCCTTCCCCTGCCACGCCCACCAATCCACGCCCACAGAACCAGTAGTGAAAAAATTTGAATCCCACCCCTGCTTTGTAGTATTTTACTACTCTCAACAGAAAGAAGGCGAGGAGCGTGTGGAGAGGAAAGCTTAAACTGAGTGCTGCTCCAGCACACCTTTGAAAAACACAGACTGCCTGCAGATTTATGAAGGGGGAGGAGGCTCTCTCCATAAATCAACCTGGGCCTCACCCTCCCATGCCCATTTTTGCTTTGGTAGAAATCTAAACACCTGCATCTGATTATCTTTAACTTAAGCAAGCAGGGGAAAATCCGGTTGGCATTTTCAAGACAGAAGAGGCAAGCAACTGTGCCGTCTGCATAGGTGTATCAAAGAGGAAGAGAGAAAGTTGCAATACCCACTAAGTGGCACCCATTAATAGTCATTATCACCGCTGCCCATGCAAAATTGAAAATAAATCTTTATTTTTTCTCTCTTCGCCTATCCATCATCTGCCTACTATCTAGCTACCTGTCTATTGTATACTTATTTGCAGGATGTCAGGGAGTTTGCCCTAGTAATCCTTGAATTCAAAGACCAGAATCGATTAGTCAGGCCTGCTGATATCTATCAAGTTTGGGTGTTTGTTCCCATGCTTATTCTTAGGCCTGGAGTTTTATTAGTTTTATATAGGACTTGAGAGTGGAGCCTTGAGCCTCACAAAATGTAGAAACAAGAACACACCAATTAGGATTCAAAGCATGGGAGCAAATACTTCCTTGTCAAGATCTCTCATAAGCACTACACATTTCTCTCTTGTCACTGCAAGGATCCCATCTTCTAGCGATTACCTCATCATTCTCCTAAATCCCTGACATGTAATGAAATAAACTCAATATGATCTTTAATAACGGGCAATACATACATAATGGATCTATCCATCCAAATATGCAACATTACTGTAAACTTGCTGGGAAGTAGTAGCTATCACTCTGACGCTTCAACCGAATGTCAGAAATCATAGGCCCTTTATTTTTTTTATTTTTTTTGGGGGGGGGGGGGTTGGTGGTTTTGGTTTTTAAATCAATGCTTTGATATGCACCAAATGTAACCACTTTTTATATGTTGATATCAACTTTTGACTTAAAAAACTACTGTCCAAACATTCTTGTTAAGCTTTTTCAAAATGGGAGAAAAAGATTTTACTTACTGCAAATCAACAGTACTAAGATAGAGCCAGTCATGTAATGCTTTACCAACTACACTGGCTCTTCTGGGCTGAATCAACCTTTAAAGAGCTTGTGGGAAAATGCATGCAGGCATCTCTTCTTTTGTAGCTTCAGGGATGTGGGTAATAGCAATAGCACTTAGACTTATATACAGCTTCACAGGGCTTTACAACCCTCTCTAAGCAGTTTACAGAGTCAGCCTATTGTCCCCAACAATCTGGGTCCTCATTTTACCCACCTTGGATGGATGGAAGGCTGAGTCAACCTTGAGCCTGGTGAGATTTGAACTGCCAAAATTGCAGGCAGCAGGCAGTCAGCAGAAGTAGCTTGCAGTACTGCACTTTAACCACTACACCACCATAGCTCTGAATGTTGTATTGTATTGTAATCCCAAGAAAGGGAGAATGTTCAGTGGTGGTGCCCAGTTTAGGAAATGCCCTTCCATGTGTTCCTTCAGTCCCAAGGAAAATCCTTTTTATTTTCCCCAACATTTAAGAACACTATTTTACTGCTAGGTTTACTGTTTGCAATTTTATGTGCAGAAGATTTATTGTTCCTCTTTTGTTAGCAGACATAATATTTTCATTGCTGTACTTCTGATTTTATCTCGATGATTGAGCTGATTTCCATGCTGCTTTTTTTGAATATTTTTACAAAAGTTCCTTTCGTTTTCTAAAATTTGCTTTAAAATATTTGTGTGTTTTCCAAACAAAACAAAACAAAACAAAAAAAAACCCCTACAGTCACCAGGCAATGTAGAAGCATAATCATAAATCAGGATGAATAAAACTGCATATCGAGGTTGATATCCGTTTGGCAAACTGCTTGGCAGAACCCCAGGTGTGTCTCTTGGCAAGACATTGAGCAGCATGGGGAGAGTTGGGGAAATCCCTTTTTAAAGCAGTGGGAGGAGCAACAGAATCCTTTCCCTTGAAAGCTGGGGTAAAGTTAGCATCAACAAATGAAAACTTCTATCCCAGACTGTACGGAATACAAGTAGTCCTCGCCTTACAACAGTTCATTTAGTGACTGTTCAAATTTGCAATGGCATGAAAATGCCCCATATGACTGTTTTCACTTATGACGGTTGGAGCATCCCTGTGGTCACAGGTTCAAAATTCTTGGCCACTAACTCATATTTATGATGGCTATAGTGTCCTGCGGCCATATGACGACCTTCTGCGGCCTTCTGACAAGTAAAGTCAACAGGGAAGCCAGATTCACTTAAGAACTATGTTACTCACTTAAAACAGCCTAGTTGCCAAAAAGTACTGCTGCTCACCTTTTAAATTTCCCCAGCATTACCTTTGGGTTCTCAACCAGTCTTGTTTTGGAGTAACTTTTCCACTGCTGTTGTTACCTATCTGCTGCCTCTGGATATTTTATCTATTGTATTGCATTGCACTGTATTCTATTCTGTTCTGTTCTGTTCTATTTTATTCTATTCTGGTTTATTTAAACTAAATTTGTATATCAGCAATTACGTGATCTCTGTAGATGCCATACACTAAATAAAATAAATAAATGCTTGCTCCAAAGCATATTATTTAAAACTTATCACAAATCATTCTGGATTTTCCTTTTTTTTTTTTTTTGTTCTTTTTTTTAACCAGGGTGTTTTTTTACTTGTGGACTTCAACCCCCAAGAATATCCCAGCCAGCATGGCTGGCTGAAGAAGCCTGAGAGTTGAAGTCTACATGTCTTAAAGTCACCAAAGTCACCTCTTCTGCATGTTTCCCACCCATACGGTCCTGAGCTTCCTTTTGCCAATGGGGCCCGCAATACTTACTGATGTCATCAATCCATCTTGGTTTAGGTCACTTTTATGGATACTTTTTATCAAGTGGGACAGTGGTGCGTTTCAATTATTTCTACCACGAGTTTGGTGGGTGCGCTTTGCGCAGTTTGTGCAGGCTCAGAGGCTTTCTGACTCACCTCCTGTAATCCTGCACTCTCCCTGTGGCAGCAATCTGCTGTGCCATGCAAAGCAACTGTGTTTCAAAAGCAAGGAATAAAGGTTAGTATGGAAGCCCGGATGGGCAGGTGGGCCTAACAGCAGAGTGTTGGAGAGAACTGGTTTGGTCTCCGCTGCTCATCAGCACTACCTGCTTGGCCGAACCAGGCCAAACCAGGCTGGACCAGTAGAATACCACCACTGAAGTGGGATCCGTTCTATGACCGTTTTGTTCCACCTGCCATCGATTTTTCTTGCTCTGTGGGCAGCCAATTTCCATTTCAATTCTTTTGCTCTCTTGATGATGTCGTATGTTTTCATTTGTTCTCTAATCCATGGGCAGGCCTTTCTATCTTCTCTTGTAATGCCGAGCATGTATCTTTCCATGGCTCTTTGTGCCATGTGTAGCAAGTGTGTGTGTGTGTGTGTGTGTGTGTGTGTGTGTGTGATATTATTTATATTTATTCAAATTCAAGCAATTTAGCGGGCACTTTCAGGTTTCCAGGGTCAAAGGCAGGATGCAGATAATTTCATAAACAAATCAAGATAAATTGTATGAAAAGTTCTGTAGGAAATGATGGTTTCCTTAAGTCACAATAAACCTTTGATAGAGGTTGAAGAGGAAGGCAGAAAAGAACAACCCCCCCCCCCTTTTTTTTTTAGGGAAAATGATATGTACAGCATGATGTTTTGTGCATCAGGAAGTTGCGAGTGAGAGCAGATTCCTACTGAAAGCATGTGTGGAAATAAACCCCTCCATTTTGCCGCCATCACCTGCTATGATGTGTGAAACAACCTCAGGAAGATTGGAAGGGTGGGTGGGAACTGTGCGATGAAAGGAACTTGAATGTGTCTGGAAGTTTGCTCAGAGAAGGGAGATTTGCACATGTCATTAACCGAGATAGACAAGATGGCTAAATGTGTATTGTCAAACATAAAATGGCAGAAGAAGAATTAACATATTTTGTTCCTATACAGTATTAATGCATGTAGACATGTACATTTTATAAATAATTGTTTTTGTGCAAATAGGAAAACAATAGATAAAACTATTGACTTTTATTAACACCCAGAATACAAGCTAAGGATGCAAAAAGATCTATCCAACAACATGAAATTTAATGTGGAGAAAAGCAAGGTTTTACATCAGGAAAAACCAATGGTACAAGTACAGATTAGATGAAACCTGGCTCAAAAACAGGAAGTGAGAGGATCTTGGAGTCCTAGTGGGCAATCACTTAAACATGAGTCAGCAGTGTGCCAGAGCAGCCAATGCAATCCTTGGTTGTATAAACAGAGGCATAGAATCAACTAATCAGGGGAAGAAGCAACCTTGAATTAAGAAACATCCTAACAGTGAGGACAATTAACAGGAAGAACAGCTTGCCTTCAAAAGTTGTGGGTGCTTCATCACTTGAGGTTTTTAAGAAGAGACTGGGCAGCCACTTGTCTGGAATGGTATAGGATCTCTTGCTTCAGACTAGGAAACCTCCCAAGGTCCCTTCCAGCTCTATCCTGATTAACAGATAATCAGAGTTGGAAGGGACTTTATAGGTCATCTAGTCCAACCCCCCACCCAAGTGGGTTACCCTACACCATTTCTGACAAATGGCAGTCCAATCTCTTCTTGAAGGTTGATTCTTGATTGATTAAGCGCTGGTCAGTTACCAATTCTGAATGGACAACTCACCAGAGGTGATATTCAGAAGGTTATGACAAGTTCTGGAGAATTGGTAGCGGAAATTTTGTGTTGTCCAGAGAACCGGCAAATACTACCTCTGACTGGAAATTTTACACTATCTCTCCCCTGCCACACCCATCAAGCCACACCCACAGAATTCAATCCCACCGCTGCACTGAATGTCCTACTTTTCTCCTTTTAGCAGTCTTTCTCTTTAAAATGAAGTTGGACTGAATGGTTGTTCAGAGACAATAACAGTTTGCTGCCTGTTGTTTTTCAGATGTGAAGCTGTGCTCTGTATAGTAGGTCAAAGGACAGTCCACTACTCTAACCATGCCGGTCATACATAAGGCACATATCAGATCATTGTAACTATACCACAGTCTTCGCTATCCAGCCCAGCGGACAGCCCACTGGAACCAGAGCCAGAACCAGAACCAGAACAGAACCCGGTGGAACAGCGCAGGTCGAGCAGACAGGTGAAGCGGCCTGCCTATTTGCGAGAATACGTCACCCTACCCCTCAGATGGAACCAAGGGAGGAGGGGTGTTATGGATTAAACCATCGCAGCAGTACAACCCTAAACAGCTTCGTCTTACAGCAGGCTTGTAATCCTGAAATTCTCATTGGCCCGTGAATAGCGAGTCGTGATTGGTCAGGTTTGGCCAGTCTGATTGGCTGTTAATGGGAACCCCTGATTGGACGCTTGTGAAAGCGATAGACTCAGTTCATTGGTTGTTTAACGGCAGCAAGCTCTATAAAAGAGCTACTGCTGCCCAGGTCTTTTGCTCCGTTCTTTCTTGATAAATAAAGAGTTGAAGTCACCGTCCGATGTCTCGTCTCCGTTCTTTGCGCCCATGCCCAGGACTTAACACTGGCGACGAGGACGGGATGTGGAGACAATAGAGCTGACTAGAACATATCGGACAAAGACAGAGCACGTGGCAAAAGAGCGCACACAACAGATAGCAAGATGACTAGTGGTGCCATACCACCCGCTCCATTCGACCCAGCAACCGAAGATTGGGACTCGTATATAGACCGCTTCCAGATGTTCCTGGAGACCAACAATTTAAAAGATGCTACGTCTGGCAAGAAACGAGCTGTGTTCCTGATTCATTGCGGCCCCGCCGTTTTCAAAATGGCTAAAGCATTAGCAAAACCGGCGGAAGTGAAGACCATGGATTGGGACACCCTCGCTCCAATCCTCAGGGCCCATTACGCACCCGCAGTACCTACACTGATACGAAGACATGAATTTTATCAGAGGGACAAACGGAAGGACGAGAGCGTTGGGAATTTCGTAGCTGACCTCTGGAACTTAGGAGGCCTTTGTGATTTTGCAAACTTAGAGGAAGCCCTAAGAGACCGAATAGTTCTGGGATTAAATGCACCGCACGTGCAGAGTAAGCTGATGGTGAAAGGCGACATCAGCCTTACAGATGTCATCGCTGACACTACTGCCGCAAAAGCAACCAGGAAGTCAGCTGCTCGAATGCGCTGAGCAAACGCACTGCTTTGCCAACTCGCCGAGGTCCCACTCGCCACTGAGAAGCACGCTACCACTACCCACCATGAAGACCTCGAGTCATCCTCAGACAGTGATGAAGAGGAGGTCAACTGGCTCCGCTCAGAACGAGAGCAAAGGAACCAGCGACATCCGCGCCAATGTGCGGGTTGCGGGGCAAACCACCCGCGATCAAAGTGCAAATTCCTCGACACACTCTGCCGTAACTGCGGAAAAAAAGGCCACATCGCGAAGGTCTGCAGAAGCAGACGAGAGTCCAGTCCCAACCGAAAGGAGAACAACCTCCGTCGGGAGATAGGCAAACCTCCTAAGAGCCAGGACCATCTGAACCACCAATGGAACAACCACTACTACTACAGAAACCAAGCACCTGCCTTTTCAACAAGACGAGAAGAGGCCCACCAAACTATTATCATCGGCCACGCTTCATCGTTCGATGAAAGGAAGATACGCGTGAAGGTTACTATTGAGAATCGACCATGTGTGATGGAAGTCAATTCGGGATCATCCCTGTCGATGGTATCCTGGAAAACCCTCAAACAACTGATCTCTGCCATTTCCTGCCAGGACCTCAGCACACAGCGAATCATCCTGAAAGATTATCAGGGAAACAGAATCCCAGTTGTCGGTTCCAGCAATGTCCAAGTATCATTCAAGGACCTCACAGCAACGCTTCCCCTGACTGTCATCGATTGTGACCGACCCAGCTTGTTAGGGTTACAGTGGTTCGCCCCACTCGGAATTGAACTAGCCGGCATACACCATACCAGAAATGATGACTGGGAAGAGACTCTCATCCAGGAATTCCAGGACGTGTTCACAGGAACATTAAGCAAGTACAAGGGGACCCCTATATCGTTTAGCCCCGATATAGCTCCCATTCGGCTTAAGCCCCGTCAAGTAGCTTTTGCCTTAAAACCTAAAATCGATGAGCAGCTAGATAAACTGATAGCCCAGGGCGTATTGGAACTGATTGACCACGCCCGTTGGGAAACCCCGATAGTAACGCCCATGAAGCCAAATGGATCGTTAAGAATTTGTGGGGACTATTGGGTCACCCAAAATCATGCTCTTCAACAGAGCGCTTATCCAGTACCGGTGGTTCAACACCTTCTTCATTCCCTGGGTGGCGGACAAATATTTGCGAAATTGGACTTAGCTCAGGCATACCAGCAACTCCCTGTGGACACAGCAACTGCAGAAGCCCAGACAATAGTTACACATAGAGGCACTTTTAAGTGCAATAGACTCTAATTCGGAGTAAGCATGGCGCCGGGCATTTTCCAAAGTTTAATGGAGAGACTATTACAAGGCATAAAAGGCATCGTGCCTTATTTTGACGATGTCCTAATAGCTGCCCCCACTAAAGAATTATTAGTACAACGACTCAGAAAAGTCCTGCAGAAATTCAAAGACACGGGTCTTAAGGTAAAATGAGACAAGTGTCAATTTTGTACGGAGAGAGTGGAGTCCTGGGATACCTTCTCAACAGACAGGGAATCCACCCCACCGAATAAAAACTAACTGCAATCAAAAAAGCCCTGAGACCTAGAAATAAGACAGACCTTCAAGCCTTCCTGGGATTCATTAACTTTTATAACATTTTTTTGTCCCAGAAGGCAACCGTAGCCGAACCCCTACATAGACTTCTCGATAATAAGGCTCCTTGGGTTTGGGGACGGCGTGAAGAGAAAGCGTTCAAAGAGATAAAAAACCTTTTAACCTCCTATGCTGTATTAATGCAATACAACGAGACTCTCCCTTTGATGGTTACCTGTGATGCCTCACCATTTGGAGTAGGAGCCATCTTAAGTCATGTCCTCCCAAATGGAAATGAGGCACCCATTGCGTTCTTTTTGAGAACTTTGTCTAAAACCGAAAGGAACTATAGTCAACTTGATAAAGAGGCCCTCGCTATTGTATCCGCAATTAAATGCTTCCATGAATATGTATATGGGAGACCCTTTACCATAATTACAGACCACAAGCCGCTACTTGGGATTTTGGCGGGAAACAAACTCCCCATATATTATCACCAAGAATGACACGTTGGTCAGAATTTTTAGCCACCTACGATTACCGATTGCAACATCGCCCAGGGAAAACCATTCCCCACGCTGACGCTTTGAGCCACTCGCCACTACCAGACATTATAGAGGACCCTGCTCCAACTGTAACCGTACTACAAATTGAAGCCCTCAAATCACCGCCATTAACCGCTCGAGACATAGCCTTAGAGACAAAAAAGGACCCTGTTTTGGCATGAGTCCTCAGCTGGGTAGAACGCGGTTGGCTGGTCAGTGCAACCGATGACACGTTCAAGCCATTTAAGAATTGTCAAACAGAACTGTTCTCCCAGAAAGGTTGCATAGTATGGGGAGACAGAGTCATAGTCCCAGAGAAGTTACAATATTGGGTATTGAAAATGCTGCACGAGGGACATCCAGGCATCGTGCGGATGAAGGCACTGGCCAGGAGTTACGCAAGGTGGCCTGGTTTAGATAGACAAATAGAAACTTGGGTAGCAAAATGCAGTAAATGCCAGGAGACTCGCTCCGCTCCTCCAAAGACTCCCCAACTCAGTGGGAAACGCCTCGAGGTCCTGGGTCCCATATCCACATCGATTTTGTGGGACCCACAAGAGGACACACTTTCCTCTTAACGGTGGATGCCTATTCAAACTGGCTTGAAGTCCAAAAAATGGAAAGCACCACCACAGACGCAGTCACCAAAAAACTAAATAAACTATTCGCTACCCATGGACTTCCTGATGTTCTCGTCTCAGATAATGGCCCCCAATTCACTGCCCTGCCATTCGAAAAATACTTGGCAGATCAGGGCATCCGCCATGCTTTAACATCGCCAGCTCACCTTTCAGCCAATGGTAGGGCTGAGCGAATGGTTCAATTTGTAAAACAGACCCTGCACAAAATGGACCACAGCGACATTGACGACAAAATAAACTGAATGCTTTTTATCCAACACATAACCCCAAACAGCACCATGAACAAAACTCCAGCAGAACTCCTGATGGGCCAGAAACTTCACTCGCATCTTGATCGCCTCCACCCAAACTACACGCCAGAACAGCCCCCGGGATCCAGCAGCAAGTGTCGGGCATTCCAGAAAGGGGATCCTGTGTTTGCAAAAAACTTCTTGGGCGACCCATTGTGGGTCCCCGCGACAATAACACAACTTACAGGACCCCGATCCTATCGCCTACAAACGGCAGACGATAAGATGTGGAAACGCCACATAGACCAAATCCGTTCCAGATTAGCGCCAGAACCTCCAGCTGGGGGGGAGGGGAAGGAACATGGAGGAGGATGAAGAAGAAATCGAAACCCAACAGCCCAGGGGATACTCACCATCCGAGGGAGAACTGGACCAGGGAACGGCCTCGCCACGTGACAGCACCGCGACGGAGGTGGATCCAGGGAACCCGGAAGACAGAGCTGACGAGGGCAACCCGGAACCACAGTCTTCGCTATCCAGCCCAGCGGACAGCCCACTGGAACCAGAGCCAGAACCAGAACCAGAACAGAACCCGGTGGAACAGCGCAGGTCGAGCAGACAGGTGAAGCGGCCTGCCTATTTGCGAGAATACGTCACCCCACCCCTCAGATGGAACCAAGGGAGGAGGGGTGTTATGGATTAAACCATCGCAGCAGTACAACCCAAACAGCTTCGTCTTACAGCAGGCTTGTAATCCTGAAATTCTCATTGGCCCGTGAATAGCGAGTCGTGATTGGTCAGGTTTGGCCAGTTTGATTGGCTGTTAACGGGAACTCCTGATTGGACACTTGTGAAAGCGATAGACTCAGTTCATTGGTTGTTTAACGGCAGCAAGTTCTATAAAAGAGCTACTGCTGCCCAGGTCTTTTGCTCCATTCTTTCTTGTTAAATAAAGAGTTGAAGTCACCGTCCGATGTCTCGTCTCCGTTCTTTGCGCCCATGCCCAGGACTTAACACTTTTTTATTGCAGGTATTAGACCAGAAATAAAAGCTATCCAAATGCTAAATCCTGATTACAAGCAAAACTCAGTTTTTATGCAAATAATGCAGAAATAAAGATAACATTAACACCACAAGAATTCTTATTCTCATGCCACTGAGGAAAAAAATAAAAAGTACTAATAATGACAATCCTGGATTATTATCAAATGTGAACATAATTAATAGCAGGACCATCTTTTCCTCAATTATTCTGGGATAAAATTTAAGAAACAAGAGAGCATAGTCTGTTGTTTCTTTGTCATAGTTATTGCATAGACAAACTCATAAAGAAAAAGCAAGGCTATGTATCTTCCCCAGAGCACCTCCGAAGCTAATATATTAAATTGCAGCAGAGAAAAACGCTAGCCAATATTGAGCTGCAAAATTGAGCTAAGTTCCCAAGATGGGCAGCTAACTGGCAAAAAAAAACAAAAAACCCCAAATTGGAAATGTCTAAGGAACAGACATTTGTATGAAAGAAGCAAAGAGGTCCTTGAAGGAAATGTCCCTAACCTTGTTTTATTAGTTTTAACAGAGCACTACAACCTAGCAAGGGTGGCAGGGGGAGAGAAAGAAAAAAACACAATGCAACAAATTCTTTAGCTACCTGAGTTCATCCAATATTATTGATATCAGGGAGGGGGTAGTAGTTCTGTAGCCTTGTTCGAAAATGTAGATTTTCAACTACAATTTTTCTGACTATTATAAAAGCTATGTAATCGTCTGGATTCTGCCTGTCTGGTTTTCAGATGTAGATGAATTGGTAACATATTTTGGGTCATGGAAAAGAGCTTGAAAAAAATTGGCAGCCATGATTTTAATTCTGAGGCTGTTCTTGATCCAGATAGCAGTTTCATAGAAGAGAAGGGGATTGGGAGAAAAATCTTACTATACCAAGCCTTTTCAGCTATACGGATATATTAAATCATTAGCAGCCTGACTAAAATGTATTGAGAGCTATATACTCTCTATATAGAGATGGATATCATTTTTAAATATTTCTTCTATAATTTAGTTTATCTAGAAGTCAGCTATGATGGGTGTCTTCTTCTGTCAGAATCTTGCCTTGTAAAATTGTTCTTAGACAGCATTTCAGACATTGGGTTGGGCGGGGTTCCTGGTTACCAGCAGGGTTTCAGCTTTAAACATTGAACACTAACTTTTCTTCATAATAATGCAGTTTAAAAAGTACTTGTCACGGTCAGGTATTTCAATAAACACTGTAGAACTATTGGAATGACTTGTTAATCAGTGAAACATAACAGTCACTGGCAAATGAGAAACAGTAAACAGTTCACCTCACAATGTTATTGAAAAAATTAATAGTGAGACCACCTATGCTATTCTCAACTGCTGTGGACAAAACTTGCAATAAAAAAAACTTGCTGCTCAAAGCAATAGAATATTGGGTGCAAAATCTGACTGTCAGACAATCATTTTGAGCTCTAGAGCACTCAGCTTCTTCAATTGCTCAAGCATATTGCTGTTGTGTTTTGTTTTTGTTAAGTTGGAGAATGGGCGAGAAAGAATGGAGACGAGCCTCTGGAACAGTGAACTTCAACTCTTTATTTACATGGTGACTGCTCAAAAAAAGCAAGGGCAGCTAAGGCCCTCTTTATATAGGCAACCCAATATCTATTTAACCAATAATAACCCAGGAGCGCTAGCTCCATTAACCAATACGAAGGCTCCGTTAATGGCCAATCAGACTCTGCCATTTAACAGCCAATCAGAAGTGCAGGGCCAAAACCCTGCACTTGACTCCAAGCTCAAAATAACTTTATTAAACCTTATGCATTCACAACACCCCTTCCTCCTGGCTTCTTTTTACAGGGCGCAGTTACATAGTCCTTGAGGTAGGACGGTTGCTTTATTAGTCTGTTTGATTTTCGCTGTGCGTTTTGAATTTGGCTGCAATCTTGCTGAGGTGGATCGTTGTTTAGCGAAAGGGTTTCCTCTGGTTCAGAGTTCATGTTTTCGTCCTCACCAATATTTTCGGTAACTCCCTGAGGTGAACCTACTCCTGTCTCTGGTTCCAGATCATCAAGAGTCTCTGGTAGTGGTGCTCGGCTCAATGCATCGGCGTGGGGAATGGCTTTCCCCGGGTGGTATTGCAGCCGATAATTATAAGCAGCCAAGAATTCTGACCAGCGAGTCATCCTGGGGGGATAATATGTAAGGCGTCGGCTTATCTCCAGCTATTATCCCCAATAACGGTTTGTGGTCAGTCACGATAGTAAAAGCCCGGCCATACACATACTTGCGAAATCTTTTAACGGCCGATGCAATTGCGAGGGCTTCTTTATCGATCTGGCTATAATTACGCTCAGTTTTTGAAAGTGTCTTGGAAAAATATGCAACAGGGGCTTCATTACCATTAGGCTGTACATGGATCAAAATTGTGCCTACTCCAAAAGGCGAAGTATCACATGTGATATTTAACGGCAAAGTCTCATTGTACTGCATGAGTACAGCATCAGAAGTCAGTAGTTTTTTAACATTACGAAATGCCTGTTCTTCTTTATGACCCCAAAACCAAATTGCTTTTTTATCTAGCAAACGATGCAACGGCTCAGCGACAGTTGCTTTGTGTGGTGGAAATACATTATAGAAGTTGATAAGGCCTAGGAATGCCTGGAGATCGGCCTTGTTTCGAGGCCTGGAATCGTTTTTTATTGCTTTCAGTTTACTGTCGGTAGGGTGAATACCCTGACTGTCAATTAGGTACCCTAAAAACTCAACACGATCGGTACACAATTTACACTTGTTCTTTTTCACTTTAAGACCGGCGTTTTGAAATTTTTGTAGGACTAATTTTAAAAGATCTCGTAATATTTTCTTTGTTGGTGCAGCAATTAATACATTGTCAAAGTATGGGACCATGCCTTTAATCCCTTGTACTAACCTCTCCATAAGGCTTTGAAAAATTCCCGGTGCTACACTGACTCCGAATTGGAGCCAGGTACATTTAAAGGCACCTTGGTGCATCACTATCGTTTGTGCCTGTGCCGTCTTTTCATCAACAGGTAGTTGCTGATATGCCTGGGCTAAGTCTAATTTAGCGAAGACTTTTCCGGCCCCCAGGGAATGAAGGAGATGCTGCACCACTGGCACCAGATAAGCACTTTGCTGTAGGGCGTGGTTCAGAGTGGCCCGGTAGTCCCCACAAATTCGAATTGACCCATCCGGCTTAATTGGCGTTACGATTGGGGTTTCCCAGGGAGAGTGATCGGTAGGTTCTAGCACCCCCTGAGCTATCAATTTATCGAGCTGTTCGTCGATTTTTGGCTTTAAGGCAAACGGAACTCGACGGGGCTTAAGGCGGATGGGAGCTATCTTTGGATTTAGGCTGAACGATATTGGGGTCCCCTTGTACTCGCCTAATTTTTCCGCGAAGACGTCCCTGAATTCGTGGAAGAGGTCCTCCTCCCAGTCATTTCCGCTGACCCAGTTTATGCCTGCCACTTCAATGCCAAGTGGCACAAACCATTGAAGGCCTAGCAGGCTAGGCTGGTCTTTGTCGATCACAGTTAGCAGTAAGTACGCTGTGCGATTCTTGAATGAGACTCTGACTCGACTGGAACCGACGACAGGGATTCGATTTCCTTGATAGTCCTTAAGGATAAGTCTTTGATAACGGAGGTCTTGGCACTGGATAGTGGGAAAGAGTTGTTTGAGGGTCTTCCAGGACACCATCGAGAGGGACGATCCCGAGTAAACTTCCATTTGGCAGGGCCGGTTCTCGATGACCACAGTAATTCGGATTTTCTTGGCGTCTAAGGCAGAGGCGTGACCGATAGTGATAGTATGGTGAGCCTCTTCTCGCTTTGTGGGGCGTTTTGAAACTCGGTTTCTGTAGGAGTGGTTTACTGGTTCTCGCCTTACAGGACGGTTTCCTGTCGATTGGCGATAGTTTGACCCTTTTGAGGCTTGGCCGGGTACTTGGAAACTTCGGCAGACCCGTCCGATGTGGCCTCTTTTTCCACACTCATGGCAGAGCACGTCGCGGAATTTGCATTCGGACCTGGCATGGTTGGCTCCACAGCCGGCGCAGGGGTGTGAGGACCTTGGGTAGGGGTCCCGGTCAGACCGCAGTCGATGGACCTCTTCTTCATCGCTGTCTGATGATGAATAGAGGTCCTCATGGTGGGCCGTTGAAAGCCGCCCTTCTGACTTGGATAAAATTTCACCTGTCGGTTAGTGGACCGGAGTGCGGTTTTGTTGAAGTTGTGCAGCCGACTTCCTGGTTGCTTCTGCTGCAGTAGCATCAGCGATGGCATCGGCAAGGCTGAAGTTACCCTTCGCCATCAGCTTGCTCTGCACACCTGGTGCATTTAATCCCAGAACTATTCGATCTCTCAGTGTCTCTTCTAAATCGGCAAATCTGCAGAGGCCTCCCAGATTCCGGAGGTTGGCTATGAAGTCAGCAACGCTTTCGCCTTTTCGCTGGTTTCTCTGATAGAACTCGTGCCGTCTCACGAGCGTGGGCACGGTCGGTGCGTAATGAGCTCTCAGTAGGGGTTCGAGGACGTCCCAGTCCATCGCCTTCACTTCTGCAGGTTTGGCTAGTGCTTTAGCCATCTTAAATACGGTTGGACCACAATGAGTTAGGAATACCACCCGTTTCTTCCCGGCTGTGGCATCCTTCAAATTGTTCGTTTCCAAAAACATTTGGAAATGATCCATGTAGGACTCCCAGTCCTCTTTCTCTGGATCGAATGGAGCGGGTGGTACGATGACGACAGACATGGTTCCGTCGTGTAGCATTGTCAGCCACGTGCTCGATGTTTCTTCCTAGTTCAGTCAACTCTGACGTCTCCACATCCCACCCTCGTCGCCAGTGTTAAGTTGGAGAATGGGCGAGAACAAATGGAGACGAGCCTCTGAAACAGTGAACTTCAACTCTTTATTTGCATGGTGATTGCTCAAAAAAACAAGGGCAGCTAAGGCCCTCTTTATATAGGCAACCCAATATCTATTTAACCAATAATAACCCAGGAGCGCTAGCTCCATTAACCAATACGAATGCTCCGTTAATGGCCAATCAGATTCTGCCATTTAACAGCCAATCAGAAGTGCAGGCCAAAACCCTGCACTTGACTCCAAGCTCAAAATAACTTTATTAAACCTTTTGCATTCACAACAGTTTTACTTTATTTCTACACTATTCTGCCTCCCAGAGGAGCTCAGAATGGCTTACAAGAGAAAGGAGAAAAAGAGGTAGATAAAGCCATCACATAATGCTTCAAAACAATAAATACAAAACCAAAAAAATACCGTCCTCTTTTAAAAAAGAGAAAAAAAGTAGAAAAGTGGGATAAAAAACTGACAAATGTAAAGATAGCTTGTACACATAGTAATTCTTAAGCCATAAATGTTAAGTGAACAGGCATACTTTCAATTGTTTTCTAAAAAGGACTATTATTAATAATGTATATTACACTTTAAAATGCAAATGGATTTCATGCAGTTATTATTATTCTTTTGCACGTATCCTTAAGGATGTGGAAGATCTTGAGACTGGGCAGAATTTAGAATAGTTTGCAGGAAGAGATTCTTATAAAGTTTCCCTTGAGGAATTATCAAAACAAAGAGGTATATTTCTTCTACGGGGAAAAAATCAGAGCAGAGTTCAGCCCAAAGAATATCAGATGATTTCTAAAGTTTAGACCTTAGGTGCAATGGGTTGTGGGATTTCCCTTACGAGAAAAACAATTGCTGTTAAGATACATGTTGTTATTTGTATATTCCTATTTTTGAGGCTGGCTTAAGGAATCTTCAAGATCCTGTCTAACATTAAACCATAATTTTCAACCAAGCCTTCTTCATGAGTAGTGAAGGTTCCTGATTCAAAAAGGCCAGAGGCCAGATACCTATCTGGGGCAAATATGGGTGAAATGCTCAAGGCAGCAATCAAAAGGCCGGGAAGCAAGTAACAAGAAAGGAGAGGTTACATTCCAGAAGTAGCAGCTAAATATCAGAGGTCTAGGGCAAATTATACCAGGCATCAGCAACCTTTCCAGGTGTCAGGGATCAGTGTACAAAATTGTAGGTGGCCCTTACCCCAAATTTAAAAACAGGCTCATGAGACTAAGGGTGACATGATAGCAGTCTTCCAATATCTCAGGGGCTGCCACAAAGAAGAGGGAGTCAAGCTATTCTCCAAAGCATCTGAAGAGCAGGACAAGAAGCAATGGATGGAAACTAACCAAAGAGAGAAGCAACTTAGAACTAAAGAGAAATTTCCTGATAGTTAGAACAATTAATCAGTGGAACAACTTGCCTCCAGAAGTTATAAATGCTCCAACACTGGAAATTTTAAAGAAGAAATTAGATAACCATTCATCTGAAGTGGTGTAGAGTTTTCTGCCTGAGCAAGGGGTTGGACTAGAAGACCTCTGAGATCCTTTCCAACTCAGTTATTCTGTTACAAATTAATAGGGATTTCAGCAATTTTGTGAAAGAAAACAAACATTTTATGAGCTATTACATGAGAATGCAGCAACCTTGTAAAATCTGGCAATCCTGCGAGGACTTTAAAAATAAATAAATAAAGCATAATTAATTTGACGAGAGCACAGATACCATCTCAGATGTGCCACTTGCAGATATCCAGTTATGTGAACACCTAATGTGGTTTAGCTGGTTATGACTGGCACTGAGTCAGTTCAGTGGTTGTGGTTGTCATTTATGATTTAGCATAACGTGGTATATCCAACCGCTATTCCTGCAGGCAACTAGAAGGGTTCAAATTTCAAAAAGGAAGGAATTTATCTTGAGCAACCAATCAGATTAAGTTCTAATACCAATCAGATATTAGTTCTGATAGCTTATATGGTAGAGTATTCAGGTGACAAAATATCACTCTCATCCATGTTTACCTTTAAAATATGAACTCATGGAGCCAAGCTGGCTGATGATTTGATTTATTTGATTTGTCAATCGCTTACAATCACTTACAAGATAATAGGTATAATTATAAACATAATTATGATTATATGAAATGGATACATATAAGAAAAATAAAAGAAACAATAGGACAAGGACGGTAGGCATGTTGGTGCGCTTATGCACGCCCCCTACAGACCTCTTAGGAAAGGGGTGAGGTCAATAGTAGACAGTCTAAGGTTAACGTTTTTGGGGTTTGGGGAAGAAACCACAGAGTCAGGTAGAGTATTCCAGACATATGATGCAGAAAGCTGGCAGCAGAGGAAACAGATACCATTGTCTGACTTATTGGAAATTCTAGTTAAAGACAGATTACCTTGGTACTTTGCAATCGGATAAAACATTTAATCATGCAATCCAGCACCAGCAATTTGAATGATATTTTAATCATGCATATCTAGAAACAGTTTCACCATGTAATCTGTGGATGGTGTCTACAGACAAGGCTAGAGAATTCAAATCCCAGGCAGGAAATGTAAACAGTGCTAGGATGGATCAGAAAAACCATCCATCTAGTTCATAATTCTGTCTAGTGACAGTGATCAGCCAATTAATTCAGAGAAATTAACCAGTAGACCCATTGCCAGACTTGCATGGATCTGCAAACACATAGAAATACTCATTCATCCACTAAAGTTGAAATCAATTATCCTAAGTTGAATGTACTCTCCAGAATTAACTTGATCATTCAAGGAACTTGATTCCCAGATACACATACTGCATATCCTAGACCAATATTTCCTCAATCTTGCTAACTTTAAGATGTGTGGACCAACTTCCAGAATTCCCCAGCCAGTATGAAGTCCATACATCTTGAAGTTGCTATGGTTGAGAAATACTGCACTAAACATATTTATCCCCCTCTCCTAGCGATCTTGTGGACCTGTTTCCTACAGAAGAGCAGTGGTTTATGGGAGGAGGGAACATGGCTGAATCTGCTTTTTTCTGTTGTTGCTGCTGGTACTAATAACTAGGGATAGCTTTTCCTCTAGCCAGTTCATCATGTTGATCAACTTTTTTTGGAGGAACAGCAACTTTGCACTTTCTGAACCCAGCACTGCTTGTGTAGAAGGGTTAAATCAACAGGTCTCCTCCAGTCTGGCCTACATCTGAGAAAATATCTGAATTTTTGAAACTCTTCTTGAATGTTGAATTTGTATAAAGCTTTGTATGAACTTTCCTACTATCTCCATAATCTCTTAACCATGTCTTCAATTCTATTACAGATCGCTAGCTAGTTTTTCCCCCCTAGGTGGATAACAACTGTTCCAAAAGAAATATCAACTCACAACAGGTGAGTATGTAGTAAACATTCACCCTAGGTTGCTGCTGATGCTGCCGATGTTTAGTTGTTACAAAAATTCAGAAGGGTTTCAGGTGATGTTTGTTTCTAACTTAGAATGAGTTTCCAGAATTGTTTCAAATCAAGTTGAGATCCCCCTACCCCAAAGAGATGGTTTATCAGATCATAAAGGGTGCACTGCAATAAAAATAATAAATCCAGTTTTAATCTCCTTATTTTCCAACAATGAAAATCCCCACCACCACATAAACATGTTTAATTATGAATGCAAGATCTAAGCTCAATGTCACTCAGTCTTCAACTGTAATATTTTTTAAAATCTAAATTAAAGATTATCAGTGTGAATGTAAACTCTGTGTTTATTCATTTTCTTATCAGCCTCCTGTTCCACAGGACCAATCAGGTAATTGCTAATGAAAAGCAAAATATGAGCAAAGATGATTTCATGAATGAAGGCGAATATACGTGTCCCATGATAATATTGTAGGATCCAATTTGGGTCGGTCACCGGGATCAGAGGTTTTGGATTTGTGCTGGAGTCCATCTTCAGGGAACTTCTCTCTAATCAGAAGTTAGGCTAGAAAGAAGTTCCTTGAAGATGGGTTCCAGCACGTGTCCAAAAGCTTAAAAGACAAAAGCTCTAATTCCAGTGACTCAGACTGGATCCTACAAAGATGATTTTGGCATAATGTTTGAGAAGAGGAATTCTCTAAACATGTTCTGCCCTTGCTCAGTGCAAAAACAGATAATGGTTATCGAGGAAAGGCAGAGCCAAAACATGATGATCAGGGGTGGGATTCAAAATTTTTAACAACCGGTTCTGTGGGCGTGGCTTAGGTGGTGGGCGTTGCTTGGTGGTCATGTGACTAGGTGGTCATGGCTTGGTGGTCATGTTATTGGCTGTGTGTGGCCAACTCACATCGAGGCACACATCTCCTCACCTGGCCTCTTGTGACTGTGGGGATGCTGCAACAGTTGTAAGTGTGAAAAATGGTCATAAGTTCCTTTTTTCAGTGCCATTGTAACTTTGAATGGTCACTCCACACAAGCAAAGGAAGAGGGGAAAACTCCAGAGGCGTTCCTGAGACAGGAAGTCTAGTCCTGCCAAGAATGTAATAAGGGTTAACAGAGAAGCAGTTTCTGTAAGCAACACCAGAATGTTTCCTTCCTGCCTTCCTTACAGGATTACAGGATAATTTCTTCTAACAAGCGGTTCTCCCAACTGCTTAGAATGTTAACAACCGGTTCTAGCAAATAGGTGTGAACTGGTAGAATCCCACCCCTGATGATGATGATGATGTTGAAGGAGAAGGAGAAGAAGTAGGAGAAGAAGTCCATTCAGTCACATTTGACTCTTGGTAATTCTATGGGCCAGGTCTCTCCACATCTTCCAATCTTGCACTATTGCTTTGAGTTTGTTTTATGCTCTGGCTGGTGTCAGCTTTGATGGTATCCAGTCACCATCTTCTTTGGTGGCCTTGTTTCCTTTCACTGCTAATGCTTCCAAATATAATTGCTTTCTCCAGTGAATTCCCTTGCATGACATTGCCAAAATAAGTGAGACAAAGTTTTGGGATTTTGCCTTCTAGTGATATGTCTGATGTTTTGCGCTCCAGAGCCAAAACATAATTGCAACCAAACCAGGGTTTTGCATCTCAAGTGAAGATATATATATATTTTAATTTTATTGGTTTTTAAAAACAAACATAAACAAACAAAACATAAAAACATCAAGCTATCTTCCATAGCTGTACATACAGTGTGCCTGTTGGTTTACAAATTGTTTTGTGCTTCCATTTCATAGTCTTCAATTACAATTCCCTTGAATATAATCTCATATTGTCAATCAAAAATTAAATACCTTAGTATCATTATTAATCAATCATTTGACTATACTTTTATTCATTCATGTTTTACAAGATAACCATAATTTACTTAGTTTATTTTATAACAATTCATATTATCACCCCAAATCTATCCTAAAATCATTTTGTAGATATAATAAGAAAGAAGTACATCTTTATATATTTATTATTTTCTAAAAGGCTACATATTTCATTACTGTACTTTATTGTCTAACCATTGATAGAAAAGATCCCAAATTTTATAAAATTGTTTATCCTCTTGTTCTCTAATTTCAAATGTCAATCTACTCATTTCAACACATTCCAATATTTTCTTAATGATTTCCTCCTGTGATGGTATTTTCTCATTTTTCCAGTTTTTTTAAAAAAAACCAAGTTTTATTGGTTTTTAAAGACAAACAAAAACAAACAAAACATAAAAACATCCAACTTTCTTTCATAAATATACAAGCAGTATGTCAGTTGGTTTACAAATTTTTTGTTCATCCATTTCATAGTCTCAATTACAGTTACATTGCATAATAACTCATAATATCAATCAAAAAATTGAATACCCTAGTACTACTATTAATCAATCATTTGACTATAATTTTGTTCATTCATTCTTTGCGAGATAACTATAATGTACTTAGTTTATTTTATAACAATACATATAATCGTCCCCAAGTCTATCCTAAAAACATTTTATAAATATAATAACAAAAAAGAAATACATCTTTGTATATTCATTATTTTCTAAAATTCTAAGGATTCTATTATTGTATTTTATTATCTAACCATTGATAGAAAAGGTCCCAAATTTTATAAAATTGTTTATCCTCTTGTTCTCTAATTTCAAATGTCAATCTACTCATTTCAGCACATTCCAATATATTTGCAATCAGGTATTTCAAGTCTTTACTATATATTTCAGGTAAAATTCCCAATAAAAATATCTCTGGTTTCAAGTCTATATGTTTTTTTTTTTGTCATTTTTTCCAACCACATGTGGATTTTAGTCCAGTATTTTTTGGCATCCGCACAAGTCCACCACATATGGTAATATGAGCCAGGTGTCTGATGACATTTCCAACATTTTTCGGATTTATTCTTGAACATTCTTACTATTCTTGTCGGGGGAAATGCCACCTGTAAAACATCTTATACAAATTTTCTTTATATGCTGTTGACATTGTCATTTTATAATTTTGAGACCACAATTTTTGCCATTTCTCTAAATAAATCCCATATCCAAAATTCTTCCCCCAAGCAATCATAGTTTCTTTAACTTGTTCTTCTTCTAGTTTAATTTCTAATAAATATCCATACAATTTTTAATCACCTTTTCATCAGTACCTGTCAAAATCTTATCTAAGTTTATCATAGAAACCTTCTGTTTTAGAATCTTTATCATACCTTGAATGTATTTGCGCATATGAGAACCAATTCATCTTTATATCTTGTTCCTCTAGTTTTTGCATAGATTTAAGTTCACCCTTTTCATTCAATATTTCACCATATCTAACTGTTTGTTCCTTTTTGTATATCATAGGATACGAAAATGCTTCAGTAGTCGATAACCAGACTGGAATTTTCAAATAACATTGTCTTTTAATCTTCTCCCAGTTTAACCACAGAGACTCCCGTATATAATGTCTTCTAAAATACCCCTGTGTTTTAGTTCCTTTGTACCATAAAAAAGCATGCCACCCCAACAACAAATCATGTCCTTCTAATGTCAACAATCTAGTATTTCTTAGTGTTATCCATTCCTTAACCCACATCAAATTTGTAGCTTGGTAGTACAACTCCCAATTAGGCAAACCAAATCCTCCTCTAACTCTAGCATCTTGCAAAAATTTTAACTTTATTCTCGCTTTCTTACCTAGCCATATATATTTCAACACAATTTTATTTAAATCTTCAAAGTAGTCTTTTCCAAGCCTAATTGGAATTGTTTGAAACAAATATAAAATTCTGGGTAATATATTCATCTTGATTGTTGAAATTCTCCCTATTAGTGACAGTTGTAAGTTTTCCCATTTCGCCAAATCTAGCACTATCTGCTGTTTAAGTTTAATAGGTAATTATTCTCTTTTAATGTACTACATCTTGCTGTCAATTATATCCCCAAGTACTTGATCTTATTCGTGACCTGAATTTTCAATAGGTCTGCCAGTTCTTCCTTTTGTCTTAATAGCATATTCTTTGTCAAAATCTTTGTCTTATCTTTATTTATTTTCAAACCAGCCACTTTTCCATATGTCTCTATCTTTTCTATCAATTTTGTTGCTGTTTCTAAAGGGTCTTCTAAAATGAAAACCAGATCATCTGCAAATGCTTGCAGCTTAAATTCTTCTTTTTGATTTTCATTCCTTTTATATTCTTTTCATCTCTAATATTTCTGTTTAACACTTCCAAAGTTAACACAAACATCAAAGGTGATAGTGGGCACCCTTGTCTTGTTCCTTTTCTTATATTAATAGAGTCTGTCAGTTCTCCCTCTATCATTATCTTTGCTGTTTGCTTATAGTATATAGCTTTTACTACTTGAATAAATTTTCTAGCAAAACCCATCTGTTCCAACAGTAATAACATGAATTGTCAATTCACATTATCAAATGCTTTCTGTGCATCTAAAAATATCAGAGCCATTTGTTTTTCAGGATGTGCCTCGTAGTATTCCAAAGTGTCCAAGATTACTCACATATTGTCTTTAATTTGTCTCTTTGGCAGAAATCCATTTTGATAAGGATGGATGAAATTATTTAAATATTTTTTAAGTCTTTCTGCCAATATTGAAGCAAAACATTTATAATGGGTCTATAGTTCTTAATTTGTAATGGGTGGGCCTCCTCTTTTGGAATAAGTGTAATATAGGCTTCTGACCATGATTTAGGTACCTTCTTCTTTAACATAACTTCATTCATAACTTCTAGCAATGGAAGATTCAACGATTCTTGTAATGTTTTATAAAATTCTGCTGGAAGTCCATCTGGACCTGGTGCCTTTCCATTATTTTGTTTTTTGAGTGCTTCAGTTAGCTCCATCATCGTTATATTGCTTTCCAACATTTTTTCAGTCTCTTTAGGTATCTGAGGTAAATTAGCATTCTGTAAGTACTGCTTAACTCTTTCCTCATCAATAATCTCTTGCATATATAATTTCCCATAGAAGTCTCGAATGATTTCCTTCTCTTTGCTACCATGGCAAATTTGGCCTTGGTCATCTATTAATTGCAATATTTTCCTTGATTCTTTCTCCTTTCTCAATTTGTATGCTAACCATCTACCTGGTTTGTTTGCGTCTTCAAAGTAGTTCTGTTTAGCATCTCTAATTTTCTGTGCTAATTCTTCTTTTTCTATTTGACCCATTTTGTGTTTAATTATATCCATTTTTAGCTTGATGTCCTTTTTCTGTGGCATTTTCTGTAGCTCTTTTTCAAGTCTTTTATGTTCATTCTCTACAGCCTTAGAGGCTAGCCTTTTCATAGTATTTCTTTTCCT
Source organism: Hydrophis major (assembly GCA_033807585.1). Taxonomy (NCBI): domain Eukaryota; kingdom Metazoa; phylum Chordata; class Lepidosauria; order Squamata; family Elapidae; genus Hydrophis; species Hydrophis major. The sequence goes on from CM066329.1 coordinate 214,977,212, forward strand.
TGTATAGTCTATTATCAAGCCTCTAACATATACCTTCATTGTATCCCATACATTCTGAATTGATGTATCTTCTTTTTTGTTTTCTCTAAAGAAAAAAGCCAATTCTTTCTCCATCCACTGTGTGAAGTCTTTTTTCTTTAAAATAGCATTATTTAACGTCCATCTAGATCTTCTTTTTTGTCCTTTCCATATAATTGCCATTGGATTGTGATCTGCCCAAGTACTTGTTTCAATATTTATTTCTTGAATGTTTGATATTAATTTGGTTGACATCCATATCATATCTATTCTGGACCATGATAAGTGTCTATTTGAGTAGAAGGTGTATTGTTTAGTTTTAGCATTTCTTTCTCTCCATGTATCTTTTAAGTTTATTTCATCTACCATTTTAAAAAAAGATTTAGGGAGAGTCTTTCAGTTTTGCTTTATTGTTTTCTGTGCTGTATAGTCCAGTTTGTTGTCTACAATTCCATTAAAATCTCCCATCATAACTATATTAGCATAGTTCAGTTCAATTATTTTCATATGTAATTTTTTGTAGAATTCTTCTTGTTTGTCATTCGGAGCATAAATTGCAATCAGGAGTGTTTTCATATTATCGTCCATGATTTCCACCATTAGTATTCTTCCATCATCATATGTATAGATCAATTTTGCTGGGGTGGTCTCTTTAATATATAAAACCACTCCTGTTTTCTTACATTGGGTCAAGGAAGTAAATATTTTCCCTAATTTTGGCTGTACCAACAATTGTTCATATTGTTTTTTAATATGTACTTCTTGAAGACAAATTATATCAAATTTTAATTTCTCTAATTTATGAAAGGTTTTCCTTCTTTTAACAGCTGAGTTTAGTCCATTTATATTAATTGTAATCAATTTTTTTCTCTTCCATGGTTATATTTTATAGTTAAGTTTAGCAGCTCTCATAGATCTTAGTTCACATTGTTCTTTGGCTTCCACCTTTCCACCTACTGTGCCTTCTTCTTTTTCAGTCTCCATTTGGCAGTCCTCTTGGAATTCAAATAGTGAGATCTCTTTTTCTGCCTCTTCCTCTTTCCTTCCAAAAATTTCTGTATAAAATAATTCTGCTTTCTCAATTGAGTCAATTTTATGTCTCTGTTCTTGCCATGTGAACATTAAACCTTCTGGAATCAGCCATCTATAATTTACTTCTTTTTCAAGTAGCATTTTAGTCAGGAATTGGTATTCTCTTCTCATCTCTCTCACTCTTCTGGGTATTTGTTTCAAGACCACAATCTCCTTGTCTTTGCATTTCAATGTTTTCTCTTTTGCCACTTGCAATATTTGCGTTTTAATGGCTTTCTTTGTAAATCTAATGTGAACTTCTCTTGATAAGCTATTTCTCATCACATATCTTGTGAAAACTCGATAAACCTCATCTATTCCATCCATCATCTTCTCTTGAGTTATTTCCAAAGCTTCAGCTAGTATTTCTATCATTATCTCAGCTAGGTTTTGTCCTTTTTCTTCCTCTACGTTTTGGAATCTAAGATAGAATTCCAATCTATCCATCTCCCATCTCAACATACCCCTTTTATCTTGTTCAACCACCATTAATCTATTATCAATATCTCCAATCTTCTTGTCTCTTTGTTTATTTTCTTCAATTTTTTGAAATCTCTCATCATACTTCAACATCATTTGTTGGATGTTCTCCACTTTTTCAAGATATATTTTTAAGGAGAAACAATTCACTATGAGTGATGAGATACGAAACAATGCATACACATACATGTGAATTATCCCCAGATTATTTCCACTGTACTTAAAATACCCTCGTGCAGGGAGAATATGTTCCATGCTTATAGGACACACTCTGTTTTGGGCTTTGTACTCCTGGCAAACTATTACATAAAGTTGTAGAAAAAGAACCTAAACTCCAAATGGAAACAGCAAACAATATCTTAACTCTAGCATCATATAGGACATTTTTTTTTTTTTTTTGCATATTGCTGGCATTACATGTATGTCTCTTGCAAATGTTGGAAAAAGTTGAAGGACAGATGGATCCTTCAAATACAGTACACATTTTTTTACTGGTCAGATTAAATTTGTTAGATGATAGACTACTGTTAGGGCTTGTGACTTTTGGAGAATGGAAGGTGCAGGTTTGGGGAAAAGTCCAGAATAACCTAAAGCAGGGATGTCAAACTCTAGGCCCACGGGTTAAATCTGGCCTGCGGGCAGAGTTGGTATTGAGCAGCAAAATTTTTGAGTAGTTTGGAGAACCAGTAAATACCACCTCTGACTGGCCCCGCCCCCATCTATCCTCTGCCTCCTGAGTCTTAGCTGATCGGCTGGGTCTTCTTTTGTTGCCCTAAAACAGGAGAATGGAGCTGGAAAGCAGGTTAGTGGGGTGGGGAGGGAATGGGGATTTTTCAGTAACCTTCCCCTGCAATGCCCACCACACCATGCCCACCAAGCCACGCCCACAGAACCGGTAGTAAATAATTTTGAATCCCACCACTGCTCGCGGAGCCGGCCAGAAATAGCAAAGGACTGGCCTGTGGTGCCTCTGGAAGCCAAAACTGCGCACACGGGGCCTCATGTGGCCCCCTCCCTGTGCCCCATTTTGGCCAGAAGGGTGCTACAGGAAACCATCCATGTCGAAAACAGGGTATGGGGGCTCTTGTGTGGCCCCCCTGCACTCCATTTTGGCTGGCAGTGTGCTGCAGGTGGCATCAGTCACATCTCACTGCAACACCGCTGGCCTGCTGAGGAGAACTACAATGCTGACCCGGTCCTCGAAGAAATCCAGTTTGACACCCCTGACCTAAAGGAACATTCTCTTAAGGAGTGAAGATCAATGTGGGGACTAGCTGCTTGTTTTATGTTGTGAATTTTCTTGCTGTGTATTTGAAATAAAGAGTTATTAAGTGATGTAAAAAGGTGTCACACTTGATTATTTTTTCACTGGCTTATTTCACAGAATAGGCATTTTCACAGACAGCAATCATTGCAAGTCTGCAGCTCTTTAACTCATCTCTGGTTGTAAGAACTTGTTGGTTTCAAGCTGTGGAGATCAGGAAGAACTATTGGAGCCTCTCCACTGCCCTCTGTTGGTGGGGGAAGGTTCCCTGCAGAAAGTATGTATTATTATTCAGTATGTATTATTTGTACAGGATCTATTGCAATACATTCAGATTTCTGCATCTGCATGGATCACCCGAGGGTGCCTAACTTACTTCTTGAGTCATAATAGGTTTTCCTGGTTTGTGGCTTAGTGTGATATTTAATCTACTCATTGTGGTTTAGTGTTCTATGTGAACATGGCCCCGTATGACTCAGTGAAAAAAAAAAAGAATGATTAAAAAATAGTGTAATGGGTGAACCCAGCATTGTTTACAATCCTTCAATTAAATACTGGCATACCTAGAACCTGGCTGAAAAACTCCCCACTCAGAAATTATGGTTGGTTTTCTAGTGTTCAGCCGTGTATCTAAATAGAAGCCCACATTTTCTGATTCAAGTCAGAAGACATTGTTCTGGATTTTGCGCACAAAATGTTGCCTTAGGTAGACACAGGGAATGCCTCTGATGAAAGAACCAGAAGACTCATAAAAGGCTTCTGACTGTTTGTAATGTTAGACCATGGGGTTAAGTCAGAAATCGTTATTGATCTACTGAAAATTACAGATATATCTCTGTCAGTAGAACCCAATATTCCTTCTACGGTATCTCTCTCTGTCCTTCTGTTTGCTGGAATACTATGATCTTTGTAATATTTCATGCCCATAGGCTATTTTATATGCATGCTGTTATGCATAGTTTTTCCTGTATGAAGGAGCATCCTACAGGTTACATAGTATAATATTTTTAAAAATAAGTCTGGTTAGGAAATGGCCCCTTGTGGTGGCAGCAAGCTTCCCTGTTCCCAGTAACTCTATTGAATTCTACTGTATAGTGCAATATTAATGCTATATCAGGGCTTTTCAATTCAATGTATAGAATGTGAAGGATGTGTGTTTGTGTTTATTTTCATAGTCATAATTACACTGAAGATGGTATTTAATTTCGTTGTATGAGGCGCAATGACAATCAACTGAACTGAACTGTTGCTGTACCCAAACCTTTTTAAAACACAAGAAAATGAATTCCTCCTCCCGCTTCTGTGTCAGGATGTGGCCGAGAATAGGAGCAGCTTTGGGGTTCACTGATTATAGAAGCCTCTCTAAATGACTACTCCTTCCCTACTATTCCTGGGAGGATAGAGCAGAGGGGGAACCATTGGCTCACAAACCACTGCTTTCTGGATTTTTTTAAGGGCTTCTTTCACCTGCCTTTTGAAGAATGCCAGCAGGAATTTGGTGAGAGAGGCTTTAGAATGGCCAGGACACTGAAGAATTCGAATGGTGCAAGAGTTCAATAGGCAGTTCATAAGCAAAGAATAGAATAGAATAGAATAGAATAGAATAGAATAGAATAGAATAGAATAGAATTCTTTATTGGCCAAGTATAGTCGGGCACACAAGGAATTTGCCTTGGTGCAAATGCTCTCAGTATACATAATGAAAAGAGATATTCGTCAAGAGTCAAGAATCATCAGGTACATAAGGTACCTTGGGGAGAGGCTGATGATAGCCTCTTGAAGCCAAGGAGATCTTCCTTAACCAGGATTTAATCTGATGCAAAATTAATGGCTTTTCCCTGTAGAATCATACATTTTCTTCTTTATTTCAAACACGTCTTTATCTTCTTTATCTAAAGCAGTGCTTGATTTCCCCATTGCAAGGAGGCAAACTGTCTCTGCTGCGGGAAGCAGTATTGCCGACTTGAAATGCAGCTGCCTCAAATCCCCAGACCAGATTCACAAGGGTTGAGTGATCCTCCCTTTTCACAAACCGTAGGTGGCGGTTTTGACAAGGTTGACAAATTGGGCAAATGAAGAGTTCAAGGCTCAGTTAGGACTCGTTTTCTGGTTGTGCCCCCAGTAAAACATGCAGATTCTGACAATATTGCAATGGTCGCTGACAAAAATATCTTATGGATTCAGGGCTCACCTTTATAGAGAATTCTATGACTTTTGTCCAGTGGTGGGATTCAAAAATTTTTACTACTGGTTCTGTGGGCGTGGCTTGGTGGGTGTGGCAGGAGAAGATTACTGCAAAATCCCCATTCCCTCCCCACCCCACTAACCTGCTTTCCAGTTCCGTTCTCCTGTGCAGGGCAACCAAAGAAGACCCAGCCAATCAGCTGGGACTCTGGAGGCAGAGAATAGATGGAGGCAGGCCAGTCAGAGGTGGTATTTGCCGGTTCTCTGAACTACTCAAAATTTCCACTACCAGTTCTCCAGAACTGGTCAGAACCCGCTGAATACCATCTCTGCTGTTGTCTCAGGTAATGCTGCCATCATTATTGTCAAAGCCAGTGGCATTCCACAGCTTCTACAGAAGAAACAAACAAGAGCGAGCAAAGTATTGCAACTGGTTTACACATTGTTTACCAAATGGAACAGCCAAAATTGGATCAAAGAGGTGTTGGGGTTTTGTTTTGTTTTTTGATCCACATGGATCAACTGGTGGACTTCTATTAACATTTTAAAGAAGAATGCCATTTAAAAAGGATTTGTTAGAGAGAGTATCTCATTTTATAAAGTAACAGAATGTCCTCAAACAAGCTACCCATTCAGTGGTTCAGCATATCTATTATATCAGAAGGGGAATCTTGAATATTTGGGAGGTCACGAAATGTTATTTCATAATTCACCATGGCGATGATTAAAAAAATGCCCAAACCAGGAGAGACAAGACATCTGGAACGTGCGAAGAGAGATTAACAAATATATTCAAGGTTCAGTTGCTAAATGGCATGCTGTGTTTCTGCCTACAATTATACTTTATTTTCAAGAACTTCAATATGTTGCTTCAGCACGAAGAACCAGTGATCCACAGATTGTATCCTACCATGAATCTCTATGTAGGATGCTTTATTAAGCCATTGATCATATTTAAGAACAAAGATGATGTATAATGTGTGTTGATATCACCAAGGAAGATATTCAGATATCAGGCCAAGACTTGGAATTCGGCCATAACACCATCTGTTTCATTTGCTAATCATTCCCCATGCATTTTAAACCCAACTAGCAATTCCTCCACTATGCAACCCGCCCCACCCCCTGCCATTTTATCCTTCCCATCCACAGATCCAAATTGCATTTAGCATGGTTTTGAGCTTCACAGGAAGCACCTTCAGCCAATCATTACTCAGTCCAAACTAGCCAACAGCTGAGGTCTGAGAACACCAGCCAATTATTGTTCACGTTCAGCTTCAAACATGCAAGTTGCCAAGTTCACTCCCCACTCCCAAGTGGCTGGAGGAAACAAAGAGAGATAGAAAATAAATGGAGGAAAAAGAAGTTCACCACGACACTATTCTAGCAAGTTGCGTGTTGTGCGTTCTTGAAAAATCCGAAAATTTGAATTTGAAGATGATGCTCCCACTCCCCAAGCTGGAATCAGTAAAAACAGTATTGGACTGAAAAAGAGATGGTCCTTGCATGTCAGTCTATTCAAATGAAGAAAGAGAGCACCCCCAGAGACAGGTTGGCAATGCTGGAATGCAAACTCCATTCATAGGAGAAGCAACTAAAAGTAGCTTGCTTTTAAGGTGGACAATCAGAATTTTTAGAACTGGGGTGGATGATGACTGGATTTTTGTTCATGTCATGAAACAGGAAGGAATGAAATGCAGTCACGCTTTAATTGACAGGCTTTGCTGCATTGCAGTGGATCAATGGATCATTTAAGATCAGCAAATTCCATGCTGAAGCAATGAGGTGTTGTTGAAAGATCTTGCTCTGTGTGTGTATGTGTGTGTGTATATGTATGCATGTATATTGTATGGCCACATACATACAATCTAATTCCACAGAAGTGATAGTTGTGCTTGAACCTATAGGGACAGAAATTGTGAAATGCTTACTGCTACAGACTTTTTTTGGGAACTATTTCAGGATTTAACACCGTAGAGCAAACAAAATGATCTTTATGTGGAGTTCACATGGTACCAAATTTCCCCAAATCTATAGTACCTGCCATATGTTGTGGGTAAAGAAGGATCGATCAATAATTTTACCATCAGCTATGCGAATGATAAGTTCTAACTAATGGGCAACCCCAGTTTCCAGAACATTTTTGTTTGCTGAAATATGCGTTCTTCATCCCAAACAGTACGATAATGATTTCTGTGAAAATATGTCCAGCTTGATTTAAAAGAAAAAAGAAAAAGAAATCAAGGTCAGCAGAAAGTCACGAGGCAGTTGGAGCCTGTGCAGAATAGACAGGTATTAGTAATACTTTTTGGGGAATCATAGTATCCAAAATCAATATAGTCAAGAAATACAACCGTGTTGAAATGATCATCAGCCACTGATTTAACCTACAAAGAAAAATCTGCTAAATATATTTATTTGCAGGCAAGGAAGGAAACTTCTTAAGGTTTTGGAATGACAAATTATATAGCACTTTTGACCTAGAGAATTCTCATGCATTATTTAAATGCATTGCTGGGTTTGAAGTTAGGAGAAGACCATTCTAACACCATCAGATGTTGCCTCAGATTCAGTTTTAATGTAGGCTGACTCTTCTCACTGCCAGGAGTTCGAATCTCACCAGGCTCAAAGTTAACTCAGCCTTTAGTCCTTCCAAGGTCAGTAAAATGAGGACCCAGATTGTTGGGGACAATAGGCTGATGCTGTAAACCACCTAGAGAGGGCTGTAAAAGCACTGTAAATGTGCTACAATATAGAGCAGCATCTTCTAATCTGGTGTCCTTGAGATATTCTGGATTACAACCTCCAACATTCCCAGCACTGAAATTCACATGTATAAGTCATCCCATTGGAGAAGATTATTACCTAGAATAATAAAATAAAAAAAATAAAAAATGAGGGGATTCTTAACTAAATTCATACTAAAATCCAGTGTGGGGGGAAATTATACTTCTATCTCATATTTTTTTATTCATTGCCTTCACTCAACCCTACTGTAATAATTAAGATGAGCAGTATTGAGACCAATATAAAGGAGTGATTAAATCTCTTGATACAGGAAGAGTTGCAAAAACTGCATGCCAAGATCTTGGTGCAAGAAATTTCAGCCTTTGTATAAGAACTACAACCCTCCCCCATAAAAGACACAACAAAAGTTGTTATTGTGAGTGGACAGGAAGGAAACCAATCTCTACAATAGGCATGTTACTGTTTATATTCTAAAGGGCAGCTATATATGCCCTACCAAGACAGGAGTATTTTGTACAGCTCTTCCACATATATCAAGTAAAATGTAAGAACATGAAAGAGCAACTTTTGTACAAGAAGAAGTTCTAACAAGATGGTCCAAAAGTTCTTTCCCGGAACGATATCAACTGCCTATATACGTTTGGGAGCGCCATCACTTGAGACTTTCAAGAAGAGATTGGACTGCCATTTGTCAGAAATGATGTAGGGTCTCCCGCTTGGGCAGAGGGTTGGACTAGACGACCTACAAGGTCCCTTCCAACTCTGATTATCTGTTATCTGTTTCTTGAAGCTGGGGTAGTGGATATTTTGCCTTTTATAAAACCATTCCTGTTTACATTTTACTCTGGAGAAAGATAGTTCCCCAGGTCAAATCTCCTGCTAAGAGGAAAAATTGGCTTTAAAAGTGGGGAAGAGACTTGAAGTTTATTCAGACAGAGCTGAAATCTGTCCCAGTGTTATGGAAAAAAACTATCTCACAAGAAGTCCTCCCAACAGAATAACTCTGCACGTTCATGGGTAATTGTGGAAGGGGTTGAACAGAAAGTGCTTCAGTTCAGAAAATTGCAAGTCAAGGATCAATAGGAAAAGAGACGTATTGGCGACATGTTTCTTTCAACCCATAACATTACCTCAGCGCTGTTTTCCCTGGCTGGGAGAAGCAAGCCAGATTCAGCAGCCTTTTCTGCGCTACTCATTCTAACAGGTCTTTAATCCTTCAATGGAAAGTAAACAGCCCAGAGATTTGCCAAGGACCAACCATACAAATATCACTGATATATTCAAAAATACTTTCCTCAATACCACATAATAAGTAGAGATTACTAATTAGCGGTGGCTATGTGGCCGAGAATAGCAATCGTTTCATTTTGGGAACATTTGGGTGGGGGATGAAATGAAAGAGGAATAAGCAAGGCAGTATTTCTTGGCCACCATATTCTCTTTATATCCTTCCTGGACAAAGTAGAAGCAACTCATGCAGGCAAGAAGGAGCAAGTGAGTAAATGAGATTTTTATTATAAAAGATGACTTTATCATGTCTTGAATTGTGATATTCTCCCCTTCCCCCCTTTTAATTACCTGCTATCAGCTTTATTTTAGCTAGTAACAGAAGCAAAATTATTTCTGCAAGACATATCCCCCCTCTCTCCCCACCCAGTGTTCCTTGTGCATTCACATCTCCTTTTTAAATACTCTATTAGAAAAATATTGCCTCAGCCGCTGGGATGCATACAGCAGTGGTGGAGAGGGGAAAACCAAGAGCAGGATGTGGGAGGCAAGCAATAAAGAAAAGAAAGAACCGATAAAGATTAATTATCTAATTAACAGAGAAGTAAAAATAGAGAGAGAAATATATGCTTTGGTAACATTTGCTTGGGAGGCTTATTCCCTTTCCGGTGATCTTTCTCTTTCTCTTAAATATATAAATTTGGTGAATCTCATTGCTTCTGCCCTTTCAGAAGCTAGGACACACCGTGCACAAATGCTACCAAAGGTCACAGTTTTAAAGTTCCATGGTTTTCAAGAGAGAAATATAAGGGTGGGAAAACCTACCACCACCATCAAGTCTTGGGGGGAAAACCTGGAGTAAGTAGATAGAGTTTCTCAAATAAACTCTGCATGTCCATAAATGATTCCAGATTAAAGGCTGGGCATCGTTTAATCCAGCAGTACAGTGGATCATTTTTCTGTATCAGGGAGGTAATGTTTTCTCCCCAATTCAACCTCAAGAATGGGAATAGTGCAAGGATGGGGTAAGGAATTTTGAATGTGTTTTTTATTTTTTAAACATGATTTGTGGTGCACCTTTTTTCCTTTGCTTTTATTTTGAAGGCTGGCAAAAGTCTTTCTACCACATTTTGCTTTGCAAAACTTCAGCAATGCCATCTGCTTGGGGGAAGGGGACAAAGAAGAAGGAAAAGGAAATGTGTGGCCCTGTGCACAACTCATGACCTACAGGTGCCCCTTGTTTTTTGGGCCCTTGCAGTAGGCAAGATGAGATTTGAGAAATGACCTTTCACTGGTGTATTGCTGTTGTTATTATCATTCAAAGCAGCTGGTCTCTAGATCTGACCTGGAAAACAATGTGGGGAGTGGTATTTAAGCTTTCTTCCATGCCCCTTCCCCATCCTCAATTCCCACCGACCCCCATCCCCCACAAGCTGTTGTTTACTAGCTCAGGGTACCGTAATACTTTACTCCTCACTGGACTAATAGATGCTTCAATGAGGAGGCAATTTAGATGAGGAAATTTTCCCTTCCTATCAGTGCTGCTCTCCTTTCTTCCTGTAGGACCTTTGAATGAGGCTGCTTTAAGAAAAAAAATTGCCTAGCCCCATAACCTCTATTTCCCACTGTAGCCAAGGCTAAGAATGCATAATTGAAATAGATGCATATTCTTCTCCTGATTTTTTCCCCATTCCACTGCCCTCCCTCTCCTTCCTCTGTTATCTCCCTTTTGTCAAATGGTGGCTAACAAATACCTCAAGGCAGAGACCTGCCCCTCGTATTTCATAAATTACAATGCAAGCAATGGTGTTAGGTATATAATATCTAATAAAAACAGCAAACAGAAACATTGGCCACACACCTTTCAACATTTCTCTTAGTTTGGCTCCCAACTGGAGGATAGGAGGTCATCCTTGGGAGTTTTATCTGAAGGATTTTATCCATTTGGTTAGAGTTAACCATGGAGATAGTAAAGTGATAGATTGCTTCTTCCTTTTTGGATCAACCATCAAAAGTAAAGGAGCAAGCAGTCAAGAAACAGGCCACTGACTAGTCTAGTCCTTGGTAGAGCAGCCATGAAGGTCTTGGAAAAGATATTCAGATGTTGTGATGCATTTATACCAGAAAGATCAAAATAAGTGTAAGCCATGGTATTCCCTGTGACACTCTGTGGAAGTAGAAGAAGAAGCTGGAAAGAAAGAGAATTGACACTTCTGAACTTTGATGTTTGAGAGTACATGGACAACCAAGGGGGAAAAAAGCACCATCAAACAAATTTATCCAAAGTTCTCACTTAAGGCAAAAATATCCAGACTCAAATTATCACACCTGTACACATTATAGGAAAATCTTACTATCTGGAGAATGTTCTAATGTTGAAAAAGGCAGGGACAATCAACCTCATCAGGAATGTGTGCATTGTTGGAAAACCTGAAGGACAAGGTTAGGGTCAGATTGTCATGGAGAAAATCTCTCTATGTTGTTGGTAAGAAACAACTCTGAGTTCATGGCACATAATCAATCGATCAGACAATCCTTTTGAGATCAATGTGGGACCAAGGTTAAGATACAAAAAAGTCTTTTGGGAATTGGGTGGTCTTAAAAAACTAACACGTCCATCAATCAGGCTGCCTTGATAAAATAATACAAATGGGAAGTAGGTTGGCATAGAATGTGTATTTCTATGAATACAAATACAGGAAGAATTCCAATAATTTGAAATAAAAATACAACTGAGAAGTAATGCACACACAAAGATAGACCCATAGCACCATAGACCCATATAATTCCGTACAGAAGTATTTTTGTAAATCACCAGGAACTGAGCTTCACTCAAAGGTTGTTTGATTTTAATTTTGAGTAGAGCATGAGATACTGAACAGATGACTTGTTCACCTGTTCGGTTTATTCTCTATGTCTGGCCATAAACCCCAATGTTGGCTGTTTACTTTGAAATCTGGCTTTTATTCTGATTTTGATTATGGAATTATAAATCTCACCATATCAATAAAAGACCATAAACAAAAGAGACTAGCCATTCATCTCATTCAGTGGCTTGGTGCAGAAGAATTCATCTGGCCATCAGCTTCTCCACAGACTTCCATTAGCCCATAAAAGAAATTAAGGAAGGAACAGTAAACACATCTTGTGTGTGTTCGCAGCCAAGCGGTAGACAAATGAGAGCTTTTTATTGTCACAACATCAATAATCCTTAAGGCTTGAAAATCATTTGATTTGTATTTATCTTATTCCTTCTCTAAGCTGGCTAGATTTTTATGAATAGGTTATATTTTCATAAAAGAACTATAAAGCAGATTGAGCAGAAGGTCAGAGAATGCTTCCATACCACTGATCTGTGGTTGGATTGAATGTTGGAGTGCTATTGTATTATATTGTTGTGGTTTGTTGCATATTCAGCCAGATGTTCAGACTGGATTTAACTGGATTTTTATCTATGTACTGAATCCTTTCCAAAGACCTTGGATAGGCAGATGTTGATGCTTGGTGGTGTTAGAGGTATCATTACAGGGTGTAAACTGTTCCGAGTAAAGCTGCCTTATGCAATTGATTGATAGTGAATTTGTCAGTGCCGATGGTGTTCAAATGGTGCTCCAGTTGTTTTGGGTCTGCACCCAAGGTGCCTATTATTATAGGTACTGTCTTTGCTTTCTTTTGTCTTAGCCATTCTATTTCTATTTACAAGTCTTTTTATTTTATCATCTTCTCCAGTTCTTTTTTATTCTGCTGTCTCGAGATACTGTCATGTCCATTCGCCAGACTTTTCTGTCTTTCTTATCTACAGTTCTTAAGTCTGGCATGATAGGTGACAGGTGCCTGGATGCTAAAGTCCCAGAGCACTTTAGCTTCTTCATTTTCTATGAGTTTCTCAATGAGTCCTACCAGTTCTTGCATGTAGGCAAATGGTATTTCTTGCAGATCTACCAATGCACCATAGCTGCTATTTTGTCACGCTGTTTTTTGTAGCCAGTCTTCTTGCAGAAGCTAACCAGATCATCCATTGTTCCTTCGACTTCTTTGCAGAGGTATCACTTGCTGTCTGTTGCTGCTTTTCAATTCTGATTTTGTATGTATTTAGGTTAATGGTCGTGTGCAGCAAGAATTAGCCTCTTTGTCTCTTTCTTCAGCTTTCTTGCTATGTTATGTTGTGTTGTGTTGTGTCATGTTATGTCATGTCATTATACTATACTTATGATCACATTCTTATATTTTTATTATAATTTCCTACTGATACATAATACATAGATATACATTCATACACATAAACACACAAAAAAACTGACATGAGCCCCTGCAACATTGGGATGATTGCCAGTATCATAGCAGCTCAACATGATTCGCAGTGGCCTGCTTTTTAAATTTCCTGCTATGTCTATGGTAAACAAAGGAAGAATTAAAAAGTTTGTCACATAACTGCAAAGTGCCAAACTTTAACATCCTGTTTATTGTCAAAAGGCCCTGGGATCCCCAGGCATTCTTAAATAAAAACAGGGGGTTATTGTATTCCAGTATTTCATTTGTAGTATTCCATCCCTCATCCCCACCTGCAAAATATGGATAAAAATAAGGTGGAATGGGGAAAGGTATCTGTGGCAGCTTTCTGGTAAATCTTATAAACAAGTAGGGTTTTTATGGGAGCCATTTTGTGTGTGTTCGCAGAACATGCTCTCAACTCCAAAAGTAGTCATCAGCCAAAGAAGACTTTCTATCAAATATTGTGAGTATTTAAGATGCTCGCAGACTATAGTGCAGTTTCTATGGTATGTCAGTCTAACAGATGATCCATCAGGAAAGATGTTGGATCAGGACCAGACCAGATTAGTTCAAATCCAGCTTCAGCCCTGGATGATTTAGAGCTGTTAAACTCACAGCCCATAGGCCAGATGTGTCACACGCTGGCCACACCAATGCCCGGTTTAGGGAAGGGGAAAGAAGTCACGTGATGACGCAAGTTTGACACCTCTGATTTACAGCATCTCTGAGCCAAGTCTATCATATAGGGTTCTTGTGTGGAAAAGTTGAAGGAAAAAATATAATGCCTGCTGCTTTGAGTGCCTGGGAGAACTTTGGGTTATATAGTCTAATAACTGAATATCTGATGATCAGCAATTATATAAAAGGGCTCACTGATTCATGGCTAGTCTACCCTGCTGTGTTTGCTAGGGTCAGAGCTCAAAAATGAAGCTATCCCAAATTAGTATATGAGGAAACAGGCTTGATAAGAAGCCTGGGTCTTTCATCACTCTGGAGCCAAAGGGCTTACCATTTCTCCTTTAGAAAACTAAACTAGCTGCACAGTCACTGGCCCCATTGCCAATCCCTCTCTGGATTCTGCCCCATTCTCAAAATATGATTCCTGTTGGTCACATTTGGGAAAGCAATGGGTTTTCTTACTAGAATTCACGGGCCTTCAAACTTGGCAACTTTAAGATTTGAGAACTTCAACTCCCAGAATTCCCCAGCCAGCCATGCTGGGGCATGCAGCCAGGCATGCTGGCTGGGGAATTCTGGGAGTTGAAGTCCACACATCTTAAAGTTGCCAAGTTTGAAGGCATCTGCTTTAGTTCAAAATGACATTTTCTCTTGTCTTCTCTTTCAACTTCTTTTCTTTCTCTTTTTGTTCAGATCTGCCCACACTTCAGCTGTTTTCTTAACTCTGCACTTTTTCTGTCTGCCTCCCTCTCTCTATTCCTTTCCCTCCCTATGCTTTCTACTATGGGTTATTTTTTCTCATTTCACAGAGATGGCTTTTTCGTTTTTGAACACTGGGATATTTGCTTAGTAAAGCATTTTTATACTGCCTAAAGACCTCTTAGGAAGATGGAAACTATTGAGGGAATTATCTCTTTATTTGGTTTTGGAAAATGTTCGCTCTTGAGATGTGCATTTAGCACATTGTTTCTGGGTCTGAAATTGTACTATAATCTTAATAGAATTGCAGGCTTCTCAACTGAAGCCACCAGAATTTTGTTTTCAAATGAAGGAAGGAAAATGAATGAAGTTTCTAGCTACTTTCTCATGTGAAAGGAATGATTGTGAATTAGAAATGGTAAACGGGTTAAAGCCTTGCTTTCACAGTTGTCCTTGACTTATGACTACAATTAAGCTCAAAATGTCTGTTGCAAGAAAGCTGTTAAGTGAGTTTTGTCCCATTTTATGACCTTTCTTGCACCATTGTTAAGTGAATCACTGCAAGTGCTAAGTTAGTAACATGGCAGTCAAGTGAATCTGGCTTCCCTATTCACTTTGCTTGTCACAAAAGGGTTCACCTTGGGGCAGTGCAATCGTCATAAAAATGAGTCAGTTGGCAACTGTCTGAATTTTGATCATATGAGCATGGGGATGCTGCAATGGTCACAAATGTGAAAATTGGCCATAAGTCACTTTTTTTCTATGCCATTGTAACTATCAGGATTCCGGCAGTTACTCCAATTAAATCATGAGGCTCAAGCCACACTCCCAAAACTAAAAAAAGATTTATTTGAAGGTAACATTCTATGTCTGGCATTAACCTGGGCGTAGCCAACTCTGAGATACGTAATTCACTGTCACCTTGATCCTGCTTTTTCTCTCACCCCTCTGGGTGTATCATCCAGCGAAAAATGTCCATAGCCAAGAGTCATCAGTCATGCTCTCCAATTAGATTTTTGCCCTGCAGAAACTTCAGGCATCTAATCAGTGTTTGAAGAAAGTATGAATGGAATGTACTTTCAATTCCACACTGCCGCTTACTCTTTGAAACTCCCCCCACCCTTTTTTCTGTTGTCAACTATAAAACATGTATACAAAATGTTTTATGAGTTGACAGTAACTTTAAAAGGTCACTAAGTGAACTGTTGTACGTTGAGGACTACCTGCCTGTCTGTACCTCAACCTTCCTTTCCTTCTTTTTCAAAAGCTGCATGTATTCCATTTTCTACCTGTCACTTGCAAAGCGTTCATGTCAAAACTGCCTTGCTTTCTTCTAAAAATCAAGCACTATATGTTATTCTTCCCCACACCTAATCAATCCCACTCTCCTTGTGTGGCATCTGGCACCCTCCCCAGGACCCCATCCCCCCATCCTAAAATGGACAGCTGATAATTGATGGGTTTTCTGCACATCTCCCTATCCTTTGAAAGCACTGCTTTAAAAAAAGAAGAAGTTAAATCTGTTCTTCAGTAAAGAAATGAGACCATTAACAGCACTTGTGTGTGTAGAGCGTCTTTGCTTATTTCTCCAGCCAGATGTTCCACAGTTGTGAATTTCCAAAATGGGCCACTCCATCCTGTTTGACTTTACTTTATTAAATCATCAACACGTTTTGAAACTCTGGCTCTTGAGTCCTTTTGCAAATTTCCTCACTTAAGGCTCTCAAATGGCAATACTCGTAATTCAGTTGACTTCATTGGAGTATCATAAAAAAAACCTCTCCCACTCTTCTCTGCCATGGAGATGGGGAGGAAGGTGGTGGTGGTGGGGTCAGGCTTTCAAGGGATGAAACCCATTCAAAAAGAAAGAAGCAAAGTCCATCTTCCAAAACAAATTTTTTTTATTTAGGTAAGCATCGAATTGGCAAAGTCTACTGTAATTCTGGATCTGACACAAATCGGAATTACACACATAATATTGTAAATTAGAAACCACCCACAAAAGTCACATTCCCCAATAGGATTAAATCAACATTGCCTGGTGTCTTTAATCTCCACCTCCAGGTCTCGCCAGGGAGAGTTTCTGTTCCCACGGGAAGGAAAATCACCTAGCCAAAACAATCCTCACTATAACCATTCCTCCCACCTTAAGAATGTGGCTAGCCTCTAACCCTCCCCCACTTATACCAGCAAAGAGAAAGAAAGAAAAGGAATATATGATGAGAATATAGAGCTAAATAAAATGGCTACATATATGTCAATTTCGGGCTCGATAGCGGGTTGAACTGAACACCGAGCCTAGAATAATGCACAGTTTTCATTCTACCTGTACCTACCGGTATGTCCAATTTTTGCACATGGCAGCAAATTTCTATATTTAATCAATCAATCAGAAGAGAGCTGGAAGGTACTTTGGAGGTCTTCTAGACCAAACCCCTGCTCAAACAGGAGACCCTATACAATTTCTGATCAATGGTTTCCAGTCTCTTCTTAAAAACCTCTGGTGATGAAGCACCCAGAACTTCTGAAGGCAAGCTGTTCCACTGGTTAATTGTTCTCACTGTTCGGAAGTTTCTCCTTAATTCCAAATTGCTTCTCTCCTTGATTAGTTTCCACCCATTGTTTCTTGTCTTGTCTTTTGGTGCTTTGGAGAATAGCTGGATCCTCTCTTCTTTGTGGCAGCCCTTCAAATACTGGAATGCTGCTATCCTGTCACCCCTAGCCCTTCTTTTTTCTAGACTGGCCATACCCAAATCCTGCAACCTGTTCTTCATATGTTTTTGTCTCCAGGCCCTTAATCAACTTAGTTGCTCTTCTTTGCACTTTTTGAATACAGCAATAAACATTTGCAATGTCCGTTGCTATATTTGGGTAAGAGCCAATTTATATATCTCACAAGAAGTATTGAAACCATGGGACAAGTCAAAATGTGGAATATTTGATATTTTGCCATTGCTGTAGATATATGATTTAAACCTGATTTTTTTTTCTTTTCTTTACAAAGATATGATTCAAAGCAAAGCAACCTTAAGACTCAAGAATTTATCATGGAAAACAATGCCCTTAACCCTCTCAACAAAAGTATATCAAATGAGGATGATTATGATATTTGGCTGCATTGGGCGAGTAATCTCGATTTGTGTGACTCTTACTGAAAGTGGTTCTTCAAGGGGAGGTTTTCCAGGAACATTTATCTGCATCACAAAAGCCGCTTTTCTGCTCAAAATCATATCAACTGCATTTCGCAATCCACTCATCCTTCATTAACTTTTCCTCACTTCCTTTCCTCCACTTTCAATAGACTGCAAGGTCTTTGGGGTATGGACCTTTTCCTTTTTTCTTTGCTGAGATTGCAAAATGCTACAGGCATTGATGAGGTCTATCATCAATAATAATTACTCCGCTATTTATCTTTAGACATTCTAGACTGGCAGATTCTAGGGAATAAGCAATGTGTACATCATTTAAGACACCCAGACAGTCTGCATCGTGTGTGTGTGTGTATACGCACATGCATGTGTGCACGCACATGTATGCATCTTTGAGACACTTTTGACTTCTTGTTTGTCCTTGTGACAAACATCCATACTCTACGAGTTTTCTCTCTCTTAAATTACAAATAATTACCTGTCTTTTAGGGCTCACAAAGCCAAATCTACAATATTCTACAAACTATTTAAAAAAATGTCCAAGTACCCCTTTTTAAACAAATATGGCATATTTTTACCCCAAATATAGAGAAATGGCTAGCTCTTCCTTTGGTTCCAATATAAATTCACAATCCTTGCCTTCGTATTTAGGGCATATCTATAGAGATTCCAAGTCCTGGTTATCCCAAAGGTGGTTTTTCAAACGGCAACTGGACTTTGTTCTTCCTTTAAGACATTTCGCTTCTCATCCAAGAAGCTTCTGACAGAAGTGAAACATCAGGAAAAAACAAAGTCCAGCTGCTATTTGAAAAAGTGCATAATCATGGCATGGTTGCCCTGAGTTGACCATATTTTCCCCCATGTTTCTATGGTATCTTGTCCCTTGCCCAAGAGCGAGACAGTCCTAAGTGGCAATTCTCTTATTCTAACACTATTCAGCAGCCACCACCAGGTCAATATCAGCAAGTTTTTCTATCCCTTACCTTGAGGGGGTATTGTCTGGTTGCCCTTGGGAACAGAAGTAATGAAGGCGGGATAGGGATTGATAAAGGGAATACTGCACTTCATGGCAATATTGTTTTTTGCGAACTCAATGAAGAGTTGGCTCCACAATAGGAAAACAACCCAATTGTCGTGATTTAGCCACCCCTGATAAGTTGCATCCAAGAGGTTATAATATGACTGCTTCCCCTCTTCTCTCTCTCTCTCTCTCACACTCTCTCTCTCTCTCTCTCTCTCACTCACTCTCTCACACACACACACACAAATCCCACGTACACACATTACTAGCTGTTCAATAATAAAGCTTTGTATTGTTCTCTGAAATATTGAAAGCAAGTTGTCAGGTGGTGATGTCCAGTAACTGCAGTAAGTCCAGTAAGCATTGAGATCTGATTAGCAGCTTTCCTGCAACCACCACAGGTCCTACTCTGGATTCTGGAAACTTCCTAGAATCTTAAAAAACTAACTGAGATCCAGAGCTCAACCTCTGACTGGTTTTATGCTCCCTATATTATTAGATTTAGGTTTCAGAAAGAAAAATGGAGAGAGTAGGTTGGTCAGTGACTGAAACATCAAGATTCTAAGAAGGAATTGTATATGCACAAAATTGGAAAATGAAGATATTCCTGCAGAGGAAAATATTAGATAAATATTAGAATGTGCCCAGATGGATAGATTAACAATGAAAATTAAGGAATAAGGAAAAAATAGAATACTTTCTAACTTGGGGGTGTTTTATCAATGGCTAGAAAATAGAAGTAGAAGTTAGAAACTTAAAATTGAAAAGAATGTTTAATTAAATAACGTAAGGTAAATATTTATGGATAAGTAAATATTATTATTAATATGTTTTGATAATTGTTATAAATAGCAGTGTGAAAATTGTTGTTATCATTACTCAAAATCAACTGTATCCAGACAACACACTGTCAATGTGAATATTGAATTTTTATGTATAGCAAAGAAAAATGTATTTTAATTAAAAAAAAAAAAGATTCTAAGAGGGAAGTCAGGCAAGATAGGAGCGGAAGTATAGTGGTTTATAGATTATCTGCAGGGACATGGATGAGGGAGCACACCCCTTCTGGTGCTTTGTGACCTTGCAACTGCATTTGGTATCCTCAGTTATGGTGCACTTTTGGATTGTTGGAAGGGTTAAAAATCAGAGGTACTCTTTCATAGTGGTTGTGGTCTTTCCTGACTTGGCAATTCCAATCAGTGTTGGTGGGAAAGGAGAAATCAGCACAGTGGACACTTTCAAGTGGAGCCTTTCAGCAATTTGTTCTTTTTTCCCCTTTTTAAAAAATGACTTAAGCTTACTTGACAACATCATCTTGTGGTGAAAAGTCATCAGTATCCTGATGACATCCATCTAGATATTGCTACTCTAAGCTGAGATGGAAATGCAGTGGAATTTGTGGCCGGTTGCCTGGAAGATATAGGGACCTGAAAAAATTACCTAAAATTAAATCCTAGCAAGATAGAATGATAGTTTGCCCCCAAAACTATTTGGTTCTACCCTGGTTAAAATTTTGAATAGAGTGAAAGCAAATGGTCTATGACATTGATGTTCTGGACACACAGCAACCTCCGCCTGCATTATCACATTTTTATTCATGTTATTGTTGAATTTTGTGTATTGCTTTATACTCTTATTATCTGGTTTGGCAAACTAGAAACGTAACAACTAAAATATATGTGCCACTTAATCGTAAATGTACCGCACATACCAGGTCTTATATGCAGTACATAAGACCAAAAGATCTCTCAGTTTGAATCTCAAAGGTGCTTTTTCAAGAGGCAACTTGACTTTCTTGTTTTTTTTCTAAAGATGTTTCGCTTTTCATCCAAGAAGCTTCTTTAGCTCTGAACTCAACTTCTTGGGTGAGAAGCGAAACGTCTTCAAAGAAAAAACAGAAAGTCCAGTTGCCTCTTGAAAAAAGCACATTTGGGACAATTGTGACCTGGATGACTGAGAATCCCCACAGACTTTCCTGTTTGAATGCAAATATGCAACCTGGAACTCAGGGAAGAAACACTTGTTTGCCCTTGCACAGAATTGCAAGCATCTATTTCTGTGCTCCAGTTTGCCTAGACGATTTCTGGGTGCAGAGTGCTTGAGGATCAATAACCAACTGATCGATTAAGTCAAGGGTGTAAAACACAAAATCAGGCCTATAAAAACAGTTGTGGGGGAGGGAGGGGAATGACAGTTTATCCAACAATTACCTTCATGAAAAGCTGCAAACTATGCATATAGACTCAGCAGCAACCAACCTTAAAAACAAAAAAGATAAAGGAAATAAACATTACAATATTATAGCCATTAACTTCAGTGTTTGGCCATCTTCCAGACCAAGTAATTACCTTCCGCTTGAAAATTACTTGCAATTGGCTTTCAGTTCCTCTTCATTTCCTGTTGTTTATTGTTTCACTTGGTAGAAATGCTGCTCTCCATTTTCCTCCTTTCCTCTTTCCCCACTGCTGAGTTATAGCATTCTCCATCCATGCATGAGTTGGCAGAAAACTATATACTACCAGAATGATATGATATGGTTTATTTCTTTCTTGTCTATATTGCATCTGTTCTGCCAAATTGTTGAATGAAGCTGTTCTCATTTTGTGGGTGCAAAACATCATAGGCAACATGATTTGTTGAGTCCTTCCTCTTCTGTTGTCCATAGCCCAAAGGAAAAGCATCTGAGGATTGGGTGAGTAGGGATATAGAATACTGTCAACTATCTCTAGGTTCTTTTCTGTACTTTTTGTCTCACACCCCCTTCTGTTGTAACTTGAGCTAAATTTAAACACAACCATAACCCCACATTGGAATAACAAATGGAATAGTTTCGCAAACATAACTTTTACTAAAGATTTCTCTGCCATTTCTCCTTTATATAGGCATGAACCACTAGTTTCCACATTCTTTCATGTTTGGTTTGAGAACCAAAGGAAGAAGGATCACTCTTATAATTTCAGCATTTTATTATATTGTTATTGCATCACTTCACTGTTACACTATCCTACTCTTGCACCATTAGCTTTGTGCCAAACCAGTAAGGGCTGTAAAAGTTAAAGCACTTCCAGTAATGACAGTTGAATAATCTTATTTTTGACATCACATCCAAAATAATGGGTGGTGAGATATAGTATGCTCTCAATTAATCTACATTTTCTAATTTCTTGTCTGTGCTGCTTTATTCTCAAATACTTAAGACCAAACACTTTTATGATTTGTTCTAAAGGCTTATCAGATATTGTTATCAAGCTGTTTCCCTCTTTTGAAGATAAGGTGGAAGATAAGCTTTCCTTCAACCAGCTAGCATTTTACTCATTTTCCAGGTTTCTGAAAGATGCCACGTAAAGTGTACCAGATCAGTTCTTGTACTCTGAAAGGTAGTTAAGTTAGCTTTTTATTCAGAAAGGACAATTCCTTGCTGTCTCAAGCCTCAGTACTGCCCCCTAATTGTACTTTTCAAAATTGCTGGTGAAATACATTATTCTCTTTTCAGAGAACTGAATACTTCTGCCCTTTTTTTGTATCTGCTAACATTTTGCTGTCTTTGTTGAGTTACTGATGTATGAATTCTTTTCCTTTTATTTTTACCGTCTTTTTGCTGTTGTTTTGACATCGTTAACTGACCTTGACTAATTTTGAACTTTCATTTTTGGGACATGCTCTTTACAGTTCTAGGCTGTTTTTTTATATTTGTTTGGAGAAATGTCCTTCTCTCCAATCTCTGCCCTTTCTTCTTTTTCAGGTCTTTGCTAACTTTTTTTGTGTTGATGTATTGGCTTTGTCTCCTATCCCTTTTTTCTCCGCATTGAAATTGTTTCCCAATGTTTAGCCCAGGCACATTAGAGATAGATAGCCATATTTGTAATAGATTTCATGAAGTCTATAAGCCTGGAAGAATGTTTAATTTTTTTTCTTTCCAGCAGAAAGTATATTCTCGTCTTTAAAACATAACCTGAGTCCTTACTGTTTCTGGCCATGGAAAATCTGGATACTATTGGAAATACAAAAGTTCAAAAGTTTAGCGTTTATGCAGCACAACCAAATATTCAAGGAAGTAGGTTTGAAGATTTCTGCAAAGTTCAATTACAACCCAATCTCTTTATCTCTCTCCCTCTCCCCACCTCTCTCTCCTCACTCATTTTGAACTCAGCTTCTCTGTATGAAATTCTACTTATCTCTGTTATGAGCTCTGTTGCTTGCATTCAGTTTTGGTTTTTCTTCAAATAAAAGCTTCACCATTACAAGATAACATTCTTCCCTGTGTTCTGCTGCTTGTACATTCTCAACTAAATATTCTACCATGGGAACTCCTCTAAGAAGCTTTGATTTCAGATGATATACCATGCCAAGATGTGGAAAGGGGGTGGGGGACAAAACATTAGCACATCAGTGATTTACTGAATGGAACAGGAACTGAAACTGGATTCAGAATCCAATAGTTGATCCTCGCATTCTGCTAACCATAGCACAGAGATGACTGACTAAGTGTCAGGACACATCCTGACAATATCATCATTTCCGAAGACAAGTCTAGTGCTGTTCTAAAAGCATCCTAAAACCAGAGGTGGTATTCAGCAGGTTCTGACCAGTTCTGGAGATTCGGTAGCAGAAATTTTGAGTACTTCAGAGAATCAGCAAATACCACCTCTGACTGGCCCCGCCCCCATCTATTCTCTGCCTTCCGAGTCCCAGCTGATTGGCTGGGTCTTCTTTGGTTGCCCTGCACAGGAGAACGGAGCTGGAAAGCAGGTTAGTGGGGTGGGGAGGGAATAGGGATTTTGCAGTAACTTTCCTCTGCCATGACCACCAAGCCACGCCATGCCCACAGAACCGGTAGTAAAATATTTTGAATCCCACCATTGCTTAAACCCAGTTGATAGGTTGGTGGAATAAAGAAGGAGGAAGATTACCCAGTATGCCAGGACAACTTCAATTTGCTTCACCCACCATTTTTCCTCCATCTCATCAACCTGTCTCCTGTGTTATTTTTGGACACAGATTTTGAACTCTGCCAGATCTCCAGACTCCTGATTAGAAATCGTGACAGTCATTTGCCTAAAGAATCTCTTCCCCACCCCCCCAGCGACCTGTCACTTATGCAATGTAAAAGATGACCCAAATCTTTGTCCCAGGTAGCCATTCCCACCCACTTGAGGTTGATTATTGCTTGTCCCACCAGGAGGACAAACACAGCCAGGAGAATCACCAGTCACTGTGCTTAAGTTATCTCGTGTTAAACTGTGAAGCAATGCAAATCTTTGCCCTTCACTCTACAGCAGAACGAATCTCTACCAACAGGCCTTTGCGTTGATTGAGGGTTGGGAGGAACACACATTAATGAGGTTCTGAAGGGGAGCTTTCCATCTTTCACCTTACTGATACTTTTCGACAGAGATGATAGAAGACTAAAATATATTTTGTATAGCACAAATGTTATGTCAATAGACAGGCAAATATTTAAACGATTGTACATGAAAGTGACATTAAAAGCCTCTTATCCAGACAGCAAAGCCAAGTATTTGGGAGTCATAAAGTGCCAGATTTACAGCAGTCCGTGTGATCTTAATACAGTACTGCCGCATCACAAATCAGACAGAAGTCCCATTGAGAAAAAATTAGCATGCAGTCAAGGGACCTCAGCCTGTTGAGACAGCTTGCATCACAGTGGCTCTGCTCAGCTGCTTTCCTTAAATTTCTCTTGTGTGTTGGTAATTATACATGTAACTTCCTTTATTTAGTTATCATTCAGGAACATTAAATCATTGCCTGGAAAAAAAGAGAGAAGAGAAAATGACATTTTAAACAATGGTCTGTTGAATAAGCCTCATGGTGCCAAAGAATAAATCATGGTTTATCAGCCACAAAACTGGATTAGTAATCCATGCTAGGACGTATTGGGAATGGCTGATTTTGACTTAGCACAATGTGTGAACTCAATCAGAGAGGAGGAAAAATTGTACTGAAATGGAGAAATAAACATCCGGAGGTCAAAGAAGTAATCCTTTTCTTCCTTAAGAAATAAACTCCAAGATTGGTAATCAAGCAATATCATCATAAAATAATTAGTAAGTTTTTGAAATTTCTTTACACTTGATCAGAGTTTAATATATGGTTAAGCCCAAGCTAGCTGGGACTTGCAACCCAGAATCTGGTTTTAATTACAGTTGTTTTGAAATGATTAAAAAGGGGGATTTTCCTCACATCCATAATGATGTACTTCTCTCCCTTCCTTTTGTTGGGAGACATATAACGATGGTTGTACCTCCTCCCCCCAAAAAACATACATGCTATACTTCTTGGGTTTAGCAACGGGACTGGACATTGTCCACGCAGTAATGTGCCATGGTTCCAGGGCAGGTCCTGATGGGATCTCAGTCATGGTGGAATGTTGCGGGATTCAAAAATTTTTATTACTGGTTCTGTGGGCATGGCTTGGTGGGCATGGTGAGGCTTGGTGGGCATCGCTTGGTGGGCTACTGCAAAAGGATACTGCAAAATCCCATTCCCTCCCCACTCCACT
Organism: Hydrophis major; assembly: GCA_033807585.1. Lineage (NCBI taxonomy): Eukaryota > Metazoa > Chordata > Lepidosauria > Squamata > Elapidae > Hydrophis > Hydrophis major. The sequence goes on from CM066329.1 coordinate 215,002,543, forward strand.
AACCAGCTTTCCAGCTCTGTTCTCCTGTGCAGGGCAACCAAAGAAGAAGCTGATCGGCTGGGACTCGGGGGGCAGAGAATAGATGGGGGCAGGACCAGTCAGAGGTGGTATTTGCAGGTTCTCTGAACTACTCAAAATTTCTGCTACTGGTTCTCCAGAACTGGTCAGAACCTGCTGAATACCATCTCTGGTTGCAGGTCCCATCTTCTACGGAGATACATTTGACAGGACTCAGAAGAAGGGCCTTCTCCATAGTGGCTCCCTCCCTGTGGAACATCATCTCTCTGGAAATTAGATTGGCCCCAACTCTGACACTCTTTCAGAAGGCCCTGAAGAAGTGCTTCTGTCAACAGGCCTGGGGAACCCAGAGCGGGATGGAGCCCATTAAATGGCTGGTATGAGTGTGTGTTGTCACTGGGATGGGGTGGGAGGTTATTATCTTATTATTTTTTTATTATTTTTATTTCTTTTATAATGTGTTTTTATTTCGTGTAAGCCACCTTCAGTCGTCTGTGAACGAATAGGTGGCATTTGGATTTATTTAAATAAATAAATTCTTACACCTTCCGTGGCCTAATAGGAAAACAAGCCACTCAACAGTACTTTGAAAGTGCAGAGAATACCATTACTGATAAGAAAAGTTTTGATAAGAAAAGCTTCTCAGGGTGATTGATCTTCCATTTGATGGACAAAAATCTCTGATTTGTTTTTTCCAAACCAAACCAGCACCAGACCAAGGGCAGGAACATTTATGGCTACTTTAATCCAATTTGGAAACCAGCTAGGGTAGCCAATTCTTGTCTTGTGGGGGAGTGTTTCTAAGAGTTCCAGTCCTAGGAATTTTGCCTTGCCTGTATTTCTACGGACAGAATTTTTCACCATTTTGTAATTTCCAGCCCCTTGTGGAAAAATGCAGCAAAGAGAAAAAGAAAAAAGAAAGAAAGAAAGAAAGAAAGAAAGAAAGAAAGAAAGAAAGAAAGAAAGAAAGAAAGAAAGAAAGAAATCAGCCATAGCTGCCTGTTCCAGTAAGAGCAAAAGTGTGTCAAATTTCACATTCATAGCAAATTCATAGAACTATTTTCTTTGTTTCAAGGAAAGTGAGAATTTTCTTCAAAGTAATCATGAGTTATCTGAATGGTAGAGTCCACTGTGTGACATTTCATGCTGGATCAATTAAAAATCATTTGTGATGTGATGTTGTTTCATTACGTTACACCACACTATACATTACAGAGATTCTCTCTCTCTGTGTGTATGTGTGTCAGTGTGTGTCTGTATGTGTAATTTTGTTAAAACTTTTATAAAGATTAGAAACTAATACAAACTCCTATGTGGTAAAGAAGAAAAAAGAAAAAGAAAGAAATCAAAGAGAAAGCTAAATGTGCAAGAAAAGAAAAAAGAGTAATAGAAAAATAGAAAAGAAAGAAAAGAGACACAAAGAAAGGGCTCCTGATATTTTTTATAGCAGTTATAAATATATTTTAACCTCTGTCTCTAAAGTTACATCATGATTCCCTTCTTTGTATAATCTATCCTATCTAATCATCAAAGTCATAAATCACAAGTTCTTTTTTTTATTTTTATACAAAAAGTCCATTAGAGATTTCTAGTCACCAATAAAAGCAGAAATTGTCTTTTCATAAATCAAAGAAGTTATCCATCTCAGCAAAATCCGTCAATTTCACCAACCATTCCCCCATAGTGGGTAGTGTTGAATCTTTTCATCTTCATGCATGTAATAATCTTTCCATAGTAACATATATTGAAATAAACTTCCATGACTTTTTTTTCTGTTTCCTTCAGTCCTAAAGGGAGAAGTTCTGGCTTCAGTTGAATATTAATCTTTAAAATCCTCTGTATCAATATATGCATTTGAATCCAATTGTTTGGCTTTTTTTACCTATCCACCATGATAGAATGTTCATTTTGTTCACATTTTTAACACATATTTGAAGCACCTTTATAGATTCTACATAATTTTTCTGGCATGTTATATCAACAATATATTAATCTATCAACAATCTCTTTAAGATTACAACATAATACGTATAAATTTCAACCCTGTTAACTGCACATTTTGCTTTGATCCATCTTGATATTATTATCAAAATTCTTACCTCGTGTTACCATATATTTTAACCTGTTCTTCCTGTGTTTCAAATTTTGACATTTTATACACTTTAGAATTTACATATTCATCATCAGTGACAATTGTACTTCAAATTCTTTTCATTTTGCTCCATACCTCAAGTCTTCCATTGATTAAAATCAGTGGCATGAGATTAAACTGGACTTTAGTTTTACATGAGGTCAATACAGTATTCCTATCTCTGAAAAGAAGAATAGAGAAGTGCAAGAGAGATGTGAAACAGCAGTACAAATAGCTGCAGAGGCAAAAGAGTCCAGCAACTGGATGAGAAAAGTCAGTGCACAACAGACTTACTAGGGTCTAGGCCATCTGGAAACTTCTTGTTGTTAATTGTGAAGTCACAACTCCATGGACAACTTCCTCCAGGCCATCCTGTCCCAGAGTCCATTTAAGCTCACACCTACTGCTTCAGTGACTCCACCATCCAGCCACCTCATTCTCTGTCATCTCCTTCTTCTATTGCCCTCAGCCATTCCCAGCATTAGGCTCTTCTCCAGTGAGTCCTTCCTTCTCATTAGGTGGCCAAAGTATTTGAATTTCATCTTCAGGATCTGGACTTCTAGGTGAATTGCTAATTTCCAAAAGCTCTACTTCCATGCTTTATTTTGTTTTGTGGGTTTTGTTTTTACGCTGAGCTGCCTGTTGATTTAATGCTTCTTTCTGTTTTTTTGTTTTAGTTTTAGTTTTAGTTTTGCACCCTGTCCAGAGTCCACTGGAGGTGGCGAGGTCAGTAAATAAACATTTCAATAAATAAACAGTAGAATGTTCTCATATGCAAGCTTTAAGTTACAGTAGGGGGGGGGGGAAACCACTGTTTGTGCCAGAATACCTAAAGTTTGGCCTTGAGCAGCCTTAGCAGCAAGCTGGCAACTAAATTAATGCCTGCATCAGGAGGGACATATCCTCCATGAACAGTTAGTGGATTAGCTTCATACAGTGGTGGGATGCAAAAAATTTTACTACTGGTTCTGTGAGCATGGTGTGGCTTGGTGGGCATGGCAGGGGAAGGTTACTGCAAAATCCCCATTTCCACTCACTCCAGTGGAAAGATATACTGCAAAATCCCCATTCCCTTTCCATCCCACTAACCTGCTTTCCAGCTCCGTTCTCTTGTGCAGGGCAACCAAAGAAGACCCAGCCGATCAGCTGGGACTCAAGAGGCAGAGAATAGATGTGGGAGGGGCCAGTCAGATATGGTATTTGCCGGTTCTCCAAACTACTCAAAATTTCCGCTCCCGGTTCTTTAGAACTGGTCAGAACCTGCTGAATACCCCCTCTGGCTTCATGCCATGGTGAGCTGGACGTGAGGATGAGCTCAAACAATAAATATGATCTTGAGTATATTCAGTGGGGCTTTCATTCTGTTCATTGTCTATCCATTGCAGGATGAAGGCCTCTTCTGATGTTTCCAACCCATATGGTCCTGAGCTTTCTTTTGCCAACTGGACCTTCAATACTTGCTGATGTCATTGCTCCATCTTGTTTTAGGTCTTTTTTCTGAACACATTTTTATCAAATGGAATCCATTCTGCCTTAGTCCGGGGCTTAATTCTAAGTATATGTCAGGAGCAAGTAGCCGGGAACAAGAGTTTAGTTCAAAGTAGAGGTGGTCCTTAACTGACAAGAGGTCCGTTCAAAGTTACAACAGCATTGAAAAAAAGTGACTTATGACCATGTTTCACCTTTACAACCTTTCCAGCTCCCCCCAGGATCATGTGATCAAAATCCAGACGCTTGGCACAACTGGTTCATATTTATGACCGTTGCCGTGTCCCGAGGGCTTGTGATCCCTTTGACGGCCTTCTGATACGCAAAGGCAACGGGGAAGCCAGATTCATGTGACAACCGGGTCACTAACCCATCAATGGCAGTGATTTGCTTAACAAACTGAGACAAGAAAGATTGTAACAATGGGGCAAAACTCACTAACAAAATGTCTTAACACTTAACATCAGAAATGTTGGGCTCAATTGTGGTTGTAAGTCGAGGACTACTTGTACTTCAAGTTTATTACAGGCTATCTATATGCAAGATAGAGAAAATAGCTTCTGTGGTGCAGTGGTTAGAGTGCAGTACTGCACTTCTGCAGCCAGCTGCCTATAATATGGCAGATCGAATCCCACCAGGCTCAAGGTTGACTCAGCCTTCCATCCTTCCAAGGTGGGTAAAAGGAGGACCCAGATTGTTGGGGGCAATAGGCTGACTCTGTAAACTGCTTAGAGAGGGTTATAAAGCAGTATAAAGCGGTATATAAGTCTAAGTATATTGCTAGTGCTGCTACGATCTACTAACAGTCAAGGCTAATTGGCACTAGATAAGAGTCAATGGACTTCAATGGACTTACATCTGTGGTGGGAGTAGAACAGAGGTGGTATTCAGCAGGTACTGACCAGTTCTGGAGAACCGGTAGCAGAAATTTTGAATAGTTCAGAGAACCGGAAAATGCCACCACTGACTGGCCCCACCCCTATCTATTCTTTGCCTCCCGAGGCCCAGCTGATTGGTTGGGTCTTCTTTTGTTGCCCTGCCCAGGAGAACGGAGCTGAAAAGCAGGTTAGTGGGATGGGGGGGAATGGGGATTTTGCAGTATATCCTTCCCCTGCCACACCCACCAAGCCACGTCCACAAAACCGGTAGTAAAATTTTTGAATCTCACCACTGGAGTGGAGCGACTCCAAAGTGCCGATGCCTTTGACCCCACCCTTTGGCTCAACCTGGTCATCTCCTAAGTAATTGCATACAGGTAGCCATTGATTTATGACCCTAATTCAGACCAGAATATTCATTGCTAAGCAAGTCAGTTTATTAAGTGAGTTGCATCTGATTTTATGACCCGTTTTTGTCACAATTGTTAAGCGAATCACTGCAGTAGTTGTTGTGAATCATGTTGTTGTTAAGCAAATCCTGCATTGACTTTGCTTATTGGAAGTCAGCTGGGAAGGTTGCAAATGATGACCTCAGGATGGTGCAACTATCATCAATACATGCTGGTTACCCAAAGTGCCTGAACTTTCATCACATGATGGTGGGAATGCTGTAACTGTGAGGATGATTCCCAAGTCACTTTTCTCAGTGCCATTGTAAGCTCAAATAGTCACTGAATGAATGGCTGTAAATCAAGGAGTACCTGTGTAAGACAGGAGCCCCTTTGATACATTCTCTAGATTTGGAGAGCAAAGTAGAAACCATAACTGATCTGATGATCTTATATCTTTCTGTTATTTTTAATTGTATTTGTAGCACGAAAATTGTTGTAAATCAGAGTTAATCTAGAGGTATTTAGATTCCAGGGAAAGCAGAAGACATACAGATTCGAGAGAAATACATTCTGTAGCGGGAAGAGAAAAGGCTAATGAGACAGCCTTTAATTTTCAAGACAGTCAGACCTAATGATCTTGATGGGATGAAAAATTGTTCTTTAAAACCACTTAAATCATACAAACAGCCCATTAAAAAATAAATAAATCCCCGCAGTCTCATTGTTTTGCTTGGCTGCTGATTCTATAGTTCCAACGTTTAACTTTGACAGCTGCTTCTTCCTCCTTCGGAATTAGTCAGATGGGGGATCTCACCCAATCAAAGGCCCCACTCCTGATACAACAGAGCCATGTACAGATTGTGTTTTTGAAGCTGTGTTCAAGAGCATGAGTAGGCGAGTCAGACTGAAGACCTTGTAAATAGTAGGGGAACATTTTTTGCAACAACAAAAAATGGAAAAGTTTCTCAAATAGGATTGTGTTGACTTTATCCTCTTCCCACTGCCACGTTCAGTTTTGATTCAGTGTGGCTGCAAACTCACCTGTAAATACATTTTATGGTCAGTTTACAGCCACATCGGATCAAAAGCAGAGGTGGTACATTCAGCAGGTTCTGACCAGTTCTGGAGAACCGGTAGTGGAAATTTTGAGTAGTTCGGAGAACCAGACAATACCACCTCTGACTGGAGACTTTACAATATCCTTCCCCTGTCATGCCCATCAAGACACGCCCACAGAATCAGTAGTAAAAAAAAATTGAATCCCACCACTGATCAAAAGAGAGGAATGCAAATATATCTAGAACAAGAAGAATAACAGTGTGTAAAAAAAAGTGCCTTGAGACAGTGGTTCTCAACCTTTTCTTCTCCACAGACATCCCCCCCTTTAAATACCTTTTGGGGCTATAGACCCCTGAGACTTAACTCAAGATTTAAAACATATCATTTCTTCAAGCCTTCATGGATCCCCTATGATGACATTGCAGCCCTACAAGAATCTGCAGGCCATAGATTGAGAACTACTGCTTTGAGACATTTTTTTCCATCAGAAGGTTATCAGTGAGAATTGGTGACTGTCCCAGTTATTTCCCTCTGGAGGTTATGCATTGTGTGTGTATCACATGACCACTTTCAGATAGGTTTGCCAATTTATACCATGGAGCAATTTTCCCCAGCCAAGCACCCTCTAGATATGCTTGGACAGAAAATCTCTAAGTTATTAGTCAACAGTTTAGTCTTTAAGCTGGGAATTCTAGGAACTCCAGCAGGGGTGGGATTCTACCAGTTCGCATCTATTCGCTAGAACCGGTTGTTAACATTCTAAGCAGTTTGGAGAACCGGTTGTTAGAAGAAATTTCTGGCCTAATCCTGTAAGGAAGGTAGGAAGGAAACATTCTGGTGTTGCTTACAGAAACTGCTTCTCCGTTAACCCTGATTACATTCTTGGCAGGACTAGACTTCTTGTCTCAGGAACGTCTCTGGAGTTTTTTTTCCCCTTCCTTTGCTGGGACTTTGCTTGTGTGGAGTGACCATTCAAAGTTACAATGGCACTGAAAAAAGTGTCTTATGACCATTTTTCACACTTATGACTGTTGCAGCATCCCTACAGTCATGAGAGGCCAGGCAAGGAGATGCGTGCCTCGATGTGAGTGATATTGAGTTAGCCACACCCAGTCAATAACATGACCACCATGCCATATCCACCCAGTCACATGACCACCAAGCCACACCCAGCACCTCAGCCATGCCCACAAAACTGGTTGTTAAAAATTTGAATCCCACCCCTGAACTCCAGACCTGCCTTCAATCCTCCAGCATCAAATGGCAGAAATCTGCCCCAAAGTGAAACTTAATGAAAAATTAGGTCTCCTATTGTTAATACTGGGCCAAAATCTACTCTGAAATTTCTCAAATGTTTTCTTCAGCAAACAAGATACCATGTTATTGTTGTGCAGCCTCTCAGATATTGGAACAGTGCTATCATGTCTCCCATTGTCCTTCTTTTCACTAGACTAGACAAACCCAATCCCCACAATTGCTCTTCCTATTTTCTTGGAATTGAATTAAAGTGTGGGAAGCTGGGATGGGGGGAGCCAGTGAATCAATAAATGGTACCATGGGCATCTGCAGGAATGGCGAATGATATCAAAATGGCAGGCACAACCAGGCTATCAAAGTTTCCACCATTTTTCACATGCCCTGGATAGCATAACAAAAGACATCCAGGTATGCAGTCTCTCTCTCTCTCTTTTAATTAAAGAAGCATGTAGGCATAGCAACAGGCTGAAAGGCATAAATAACATAGCATTCAAGTGAAAATATTCAGATTTTTAGACTATGGCATTAGAGTGTGAATTCAAATAATCAGAATAGAGCTAGAAAGGATCTTGGAGGTCTTCTAGTCCAACCCTTGCTCAAGCAGGAGACCCTATACAATTTAAGACAAGTGGCTGTCTAATCTTTTCTTCAAAACCTCCCGTGATGAAGCACCCACAACTTCTGAAGCCGAGCTGTCCCACTGGTTAATTGTCCTCACTCTTAGATAGTTTCTCCTTAATTCCAGATTGCTTCTTTCCTTGATCAGTTTCCATCCGTTGTTTCTTGTCCTGCCTTCTGGTGCTTTGGAAAATAAGTTGACACCCTCTCTTCTTTGTGGCAGCCCCTCAAATACTGGAATATTGATATTACGTCAACCCTATTCTTCTTTTCTCTAGACTGGCCATACCCAATTCCTGCATATATTTTTGTCTCTAGGCCTTTAATCATCTAAGTTGCTCTTCTTTGCACTTTTTCCAAAGTCTCAACATCTTTTTTGTAATGTGATGACCAAAACTGGATGCAGTGTTCCAAGTGTGGCCTTACTAAGGCTTTATAAAGCGATATTAATACTTCATGTGCCTCGAATACAACCACGAATTGTATTAGCTTTTTCAGCTGCTGCCACACACTGATTAGACGAATCCTGGCTCAAAAACAGTAACTACAAAAGGGACATTGGAGTGCTAGTGGATGATCACTTAAATATGAGCCAGCAGCCAAAAAAAGGTATCAACCTTAGTGTTCGATCTTCATATACTTTCATTACCTTTAATGAATGCCGCACTAGAAGTCGTCCAATTAGCAGCGACCCACTAATAGCCAATCAGATCAGCCGATAATGACCAATCACGATCCGCTATTAGCGGGCCAATCAGAAGTGCAGGTTTACGAGCCTGCTGTGAAAGTAAAACTATTAGAATCGCAAGCTAACGAGTTTGCTTAGTTCGTAGAAGATGAATAATCCAGGTTTGGTTGCGCTGGTTGCTGGTTTTCGAGTACTGGGTCGGGTACTAGTTTGTTTTTGGCACCCTCGATTTCCCTTCCCCCCCCCCTGGTTTGGAGTTCAGGGCTCGTGAAGGGGGTAGGTGCCAGTCTGGAGCGTAGCTGGTCGATGTGGCGCTTCCACAGTCTCCCATCAGCAGTTTGTAAATGGTAGGAACGGGGACCCGTAAGTTGAGTTATGGTAGCGGGGACCCACAATGGGTCACCGGTAAGGTTTTTTGCAAACACCGGGTTGCCTACCTTGAACGTGCGATACTTGCTGCTGGACCCCAGGGGCTTTTCCGGTGTGTAGGCAGGGTGTAGTTGGTCAAGATGTGATCAAAATTTCCTGCCCATCAGGAGTTCGGCTGGGGTTTTGTTTGTGGTGCTGTTTGGAGTAATATGTTGGAGGAGGAGCATCCTGGTCACCTTGTCGTGGATGTTCCCTTGTTCCATCTTGTGTAAGGTTTTCTGTTAGGGATAACATTGTTTACCCTAACTGGTTTAGGTAAAGTAATAAATATGTAATCATAGTTTGTAAGTTAAAGTGTCTGCAACTTTAAATATAGGAATGTAATTAAGGGAGTGGTTGTGAAAGCACTTTAAAAGAAGCAAGACGACAGCTTGCTCTCTCTCTGGCTTTGATGATCCCTAATTACTGCATGGACTCAAGACTGCGTTACTCGAACGGGAGAGAGACAAAGGACTGATTTGTAAGTGAACTGACATAGGATATTCTACATGGACTTTGCTAACTGAATATCCTTGAATGGACTGACTAAATGATACATGACTAATGGACTGTTATTTTGACTATGCTATAAATGGAATAAACTATATTTTTGATAGCACAAGCGTATCTGTTATTTTTACTGTATGTTAATAAACATACAAACATATCTCACTCATTTATCTGTATGCCTATCTGACTAATGCTGCACATTCTGTTTAGCTTGTCTCCTTAACCCTGGTTGGGGAACACAGGCTTAACACTGGTTATGGGCCCAGCAGCTGCAAAGTCAGTTTAACTAGGATAAAACAGATTTATGTAAAAGTGAGAGTTTGTGTTGTTATACATTACAGTAAACAGACAGCTGTGTTTTATTAATTATAGTTTTATATCCATATAAAGAAAACATGGCACAAGTCAATTTACAAAGTTTGTCCCTTATATCCAAGTTGGATGGAACAAACTATGTATCATGGTCTATGAAATGTAGTCTACTTCTACGAAGAGAAGGTCTGTGGAACATAATTGAAAATCCACCAAACGTAGAGGAATGGGATCCAGAGGATGATGAAAATAGACTAAAAATAGAAGAATTTATGCATAAAAATCAACAAGCTATTTGCATAATTGGATTAACATTAACTGACCAACAACTTGTTCATATCCACAGAGAGCAAACAGCTGTTGGGTGTTGGCAGAAGCTGAAGAGGATTTATGTCCGAGATAACGTTGGTGCTCACATAAATCTAACACGGAAGCTTTTCAGAACGCATCTCCAAATGAATGGTGATATGCTGAGTCAGTTGAAAACTATGCAAAGCATTTTTCAAGAACTGCACAAGAAAGAGCTTATTTTCTCTGAACTACACCAAGTCTACATAATTCTATCTTCACTTGACATAAGTTATGACAACTACGTAACTTCCCTTGAAATTTTGCCTAAAGAAAGTTTAACTTTAACTGATATAACTGGCAGATTGATTGAAGAGGCAAGAAGAAGACTTGAAAGAGATCAGTTAAGGAGGGAGCAACCTCAAAAAGAAGATAATGAATCTCCTACTGCATACGCAATTAAAAAGTGTTTTAATTGTGGAGGAAGAGGACATTTGGCAAGATTTTGTAAAAAAGCAAAGCGCCAGAACGCTGGCCAGAATACTAAAAGTAACCAAAAGAGAAATAAAAATTTAGAGTTAGCCATGTATATTAACGGAGCTGTAAAAAATAATTTATGGGTGGTTGACAGTGGAGCATCCCACTGTATAACAAATGATAACAAAAAATTTTATTAAAATGTCCAAGAGTACACAGCAGATATCGTTAGCCAATGGCTGGAAACTGAAAGCTAAAGGTCAAGGTATAGCATATTGTTCTTTCATAAAAGAGAATGTAAAAATGTTATATGTACCACAACTTAAGTTTAATTTAATTTCAGTTAGAATTTTGGTTAAACTAGGATATGTAGTTACCTTTAAAGGAGATAACTGCATAATTGAAAAAGAAGATAAGAAAATTACTGCATCTTTAAGAGGTGAATTATATGTGTTAAATGATAATGGCTTAAAGGTGGCTAACACAGTTTATGATAATAAGAAACCTCATGATGAATGTATTCACTTGTTACATCAAAGGCTAGGGCATTTAAATTTTAAAATGCTTAAGAAAACTGTTGAATTATCTAAGGGAATAAGTTTAAAACCTTGTAATAAGTATTTGCAATGTAATGCTTGAAATCAAAGCAAGAGCAAGGTCAAACCGGCTAATAGAGTTGATGGATTTACTACCAAAGAGCCTTTAGAGGTAGTATTTGCTGATTTAATAGGTCCAAAAAACCAAGTGTAGGAGGAGCTCGATACATACTAAGTATAATGGACCACTATTCTAGATATGGGTTTTGCTATTTAATGAAGAGCAAAACTGAAACGTATCAAAATCTCTTTAATTGGATAAAATTTGCAGAAAGGAAAACTAAAAAGAAATTAGTAACTCTTATAACAGATGATGGTATGGAATTTACAAATAATAAATTCCAGAATAGACTTAGAGTGTTAGGTATTCAACATAAAAAGTCTGCACCATATAGGCCACAACATAATGCCTTTATAGAGAGGAGGCCAAACACTACAATCAATAGCAAATACTATGTTGTCTGATTCAGGATTACCTGACAATTTGTGGGGAGAAGCAATAATGTGTGGTAATCATATATTAAATAATGTTGTTAATTCAACAACAGGTGAATTACCATTCACACTGTGGCATGGTATAAAACCTGATTTAAGTTACATGCACATATTTGGAGCACCAGCATGGGTGCATATCCCTACACAACTTAGACAAAAAGAACAGCATGGAGCTAAAAGATTATTTTTTGTAGGATATAAATCTAATCATAGATCTTATAGATTCTGGGAACCAGGAACATCTAGAGTTTATACCAGTGCTAGTGCTAAATTCCTAGAACATGTAGGATGGAATAGATTAGAGCAAGATTTAAATAATGAAGTAATTATTGAACCCTACAAAAGGCAGAAAGAACAGACTAGTTATAAGAAGAGTCCAATTAAAGAAGAAGTCCACGAAGAGCAAATAGGACCCGAACAAGAGGAAACAGTTGATCAGGAAGAGTAAGATAATCAAGAACACTTAGTAAAGGAAAGTCCACCTGAAAGTCCTGTAATACCTAGACGTACCACACATATAACTAGACCACCTGATAGATATCAAGCAAGTATAGTTTGCCAAGTAACTAAAGTTCCAACTAGTGTAGATGAACTTAGGATGTATCCTGCTAAGGATCAGGAGAATTGGAAAAAGGCAATGGAAAAAGAACTAAATTCATTAAAGGTAATGAAAGTATATGAAGATGCTAAATTACCTCCAGGAGAAAAATCCATTTGGTGCAAATGGATATTTAAAGTAAAAACTGGAAATGATGGGACTGTTACCTATAAGGCTAGGTTAGTAGCTCAAGGATTTAATCAAACTGCATCTGATCACAATGAAGTTTTTGCACCAAGTCTTAAAGCAACATCTTTAAGAGCAGCATTAGTGTGGGCAGCTAAGAAAAACTATGTCATTAACTATTTAGATGTAGAAACTGCTTATCTGCATTCACCATTGCAGCACACTATATATTTAAGAAAACCAGTAGGTATAAAAGACAATAAAGTAAATAGTAATGATTGTTGGAAACTCAAAAAGAGTCTTTACTGGTTGAAACAATCTGGCTTTGAATGGAATCAATATATTGTGAAAGTGTTAAACAATATAGGTTTTAAATCTGGTTTAGCAGATCCATGTGTGTTTAAAAGAGAAAATAATGGAACGGTGTCATTATTGTTATTATTTACAGATGATATTGCTTTGATAACTAAGACTAATAATGAAGCTAATGAGATTATATCATTATTAGCCAAAAAGATAAAATTAAAGCATTTAGGTGAAATTAAAAAGTATCTAGGATTGACAATTAACAAAACAAAAAATGGATTTAAGATATCTCAAGAAGATAAAATTTGCCAATTAATTAAAACGTATAAAATGGAACTTTGTAAACTGGCAAAGACTCCAATGAGTCAGGAAGTTTGCCAAACTGATGATCAAAGTCCCAAATTTGATAAGTCCATATATCAATCTTTGATTGGCAGCTTATCATATATAAGCAATTGGTCTAGACCAGATATAGTTTATAGTGTTAATCAGCTGGCACGTTTTAATTCAGATCCACATCAATGTCATTGGCAATCATTAAAGAGAATTTTAAGATATCTTAACGGAACAATGAACCATGCATTGTATATAGAACCAAAGGGTGATTTGAGTCTTAGTGCCTATGCAGATGCAAGTTTTGCAACTGACATAAACACTAAAAAATCAACATCTGGGATGGCTATATTATTTGGTAAGACACTAATAGGGTGGAGGTCAATCAGACAACAGCATATCAGCTTGTCCACAATGGAAGCGGAATTTTCATGTCTGTCATTACTATGCACTGACTTAATTCTGTACAAACAGTTATTATTAGACATGGGTATAACTGTTAAAGAATCCATTATTGTGTACGAGGATAATTAGGCAGCCATAAAGTTAGCTACTAGTATTGCTGTAAAAACTAGATCAAAGCATACTGATTTAAGATACTTAAATGTTAGAGAATCTGTAAAGAATGGGCTAATTAAATTGGAATAGTGCATGACAGAAGAAAACATTGCAGACCAATTTACAAAAGCTCAAGGAGTAAGCAAGTTTAAAGAGAGTTGTAACAAATATGATTTAAAGATGTAAATAGTTATATTATTATTATTTCCTAAAAGGGGAGAATGTTAGGGATAACATTGTTTACCCTAACTGGTTTAGGTAAAATAATAAATATGTAATCATAGTTTGTAAGTTAAAGTGTCTGCAACTTTAAATATAGGAATGTAATTAAGGGAGTGGTTGTGAAAGCACTTTAAAAGAAGCAAGACGACAGCTTGCTCTCTCTCTGGCTTTGATGATCCCTAATTACTGCATGAACTCAAGACTGCGTTACTCGAACGGGAGAGAGACAAAGGACTGATTTGTAAGTGAACTGACATAGGATATTCTACACGGACTTTGCTAACTGAATATCCTTGAATGGACTGACTAAATGATACATGACTAATGGACTGTTATTTTGACTATGCTATAAATGGAATAAACTATATTTTTGATAGCACAAGCGTATCTGTTATTTTTACCCTATGTTAATAAACATATAAACATATCTCACTCATTTATCTGTATGCCTATCTGACTAACGCTGCACATTCTGTTTAGCTTGTCTCCTTAACCCTGGTTGGGGAACACAGGCTTAACATTTTCTTTATGAACTGAACCATTCGTTCAGCCCTATCGTTGGCCGCAGGATGAGCCGGCGATGTTAAAGCGTGGTATAACCCCCGGTCTGCTAGGTACTGCCCAGATGTCAAGGCAGTGAATTGTGGGCCATTGTCTGAAACCAAGACATCCGGCAAGCCGTGTGTAGCAAATAGTCTGTTTAGTTTTTTAACGACTGTCTCTGTTGTGGTGCTCTTCATTTTGTGGACCTCAAGCCAGTTGGAATAGGCATCCACTGTTATGAGAAATGTATGCCCCTTGGTGGGTCCCGTAAAATCGATGTGGATACGGGCCCAGGGACCTTGGGGTGCTTCCCATTCCGTTGGTGGTGCTTTTGGTGGAGCTGAGCGTGTTTCCTGGCATTTGTTGCAGGTAGCGACCCAGCTTTCTATTTGCTTATCTATGCCTGGCCACCAAGCGTAGCTCCTTGCTAGTGCCTTCATTCGCATGATGCCCGGGTGTCCATCATGCAATAGTTTTAGGACCTTATGCTGCAGTCTTTCTGGGATGACGACCCTGTCTCCCCATAAAACACATCCTTTTTGAGAGAAGAGTTCTGTCTGCCTGTGTTTGAAAGGCTTGAAGGTGTCGTTGAGTTCGTTGTCAGGCCAACCTCCTTCCAGCCAGCTGAGGACTCATGCCAAACAAGGGTCCTTCCTTGTTTCTGATGCGTTGTCTTGTGCGTCAGTGGTGGTGATGGAAGTGTCTCAATTTGTAGTGTAGCTAGGGTTGGAGCTGGGTCGTCCAGAACTTCTGGTAGCGGAGAGTGGCTCAGGGTGTCAGCGTGGGGAATGGCTTTCCCCGGTCGGTGTCGCAGTTGGTAATCGTATGCGGCTAAAAACTCTGACCAGCGTGTCATTCTTGGTGATAAGA
Source organism: Hydrophis major (assembly GCA_033807585.1). Taxonomy (NCBI): domain Eukaryota; kingdom Metazoa; phylum Chordata; class Lepidosauria; order Squamata; family Elapidae; genus Hydrophis; species Hydrophis major. The sequence continues at coordinate 215,017,714 of CM066329.1, forward strand.
TGTGGGGAGTTGGTTTATCCCCCGCCAAGATGCCAAGTAGTGGTTTGTGATCGGTGATTATAGAAAAGGATCTTCCATATTCATACTCATGGAATCGTTTGATTGGAGACACAATAGCGAGAGCCTCTTTATCTAGTTGGCTATAGTTTCTCTCAGTTTTAGATAAAGTTCTAGAAAAGAATGCAATGGGCACCTCAGTACCATTTCTCAGGATGTGGCTCAGGATGGCTCCTACTCCAAACGGTGAGGCGTCACAGGTGACAGTTAATGGTAAAGTCTCGTTATATTGTATCAATACAGTATCTTGATGTCCCCAGACCCAAGAAGCCTTCTTATCGAGGAGCCTATGCAGAGGTTCAGCAACAGTCACCTTCTGGGGTAGGAAGATGTTATAAAAGTTGATAAGTCCCAGGAAGGCTTGGAGATCTATTTTGTTTCTAGGTCTCGGGGCATTTTTTATTGCAGCCAATTTTTTCTCAGTAGGGTGCATTCCCTGTTTGTCAAGAAGGTAACCAAGGAATTCAACCCTCTCCATACATAGTTGGCACTTGTCCTTCTTGATCTTCAGGCCAGCGTCTTTAAATTTTTGGAGGACCATTCTTAGTCGTTTTTCTAGTATACTTCTAGTGGGAGCAGCTATCAGGACATCATCGAAATATGGCACGACCCCTTTTATGCCTTGAAGCAATCTCTCCATCAGACTTTGGAAGATGCCAGGTGCTACGCTTACTCCGAACTGGAGTCTATTACACTTGAATGCACCTCTGTGTGTAACTATAGTTTGGGCTTCTGCGGTCTCTGCATCTACGGGCAGCTGCTGGTACGCCTGGGCTAAATCCAATTTTGCGAATATTTTTCCGCCCCCAAGGGAATGAAGGAGGTGTTGGACCACAGGCATGGGGTAAGCGCTCTGCTGGAGTGCGTGGTTTAGGGTGGCCTTGTAATCCCCACAAATTCTCAAAGATCCATCAGGTTTTATGGGGGTCACAATTGGGGTCTCCCATCGGGTGTGGTCAATCAGTTCCAACACGCCTTGAGCTATTAATTTGTCCAATTGTTCATCAATCTTTGGTTTGAGTGCAAAGAGCACTCGACGAGGCTTAAGGCGAATGGGCGCAATATCTGGGCAGAGGTTAAACGATATGGGGGATCCCTTGTACTTGCCTAGCTTCTCGGTGAAAATTTCCTGGAATTCCTAGACAAGGGTCGCTTCCCAGTCATCGCCTTCGGTCTGGTTGATGCCTTCCAGTTCGATTCCCAGAGGTGCGAACCACTGTAAGCCTGGCAAGCTGGGTCGATCTCTATTGACGACGGTAAGAGGTAGGGTTGCGGTGTGGTCCTTGAAAGAGATTTGGACGTGGCTGGAACCGGCGACTGGGATTCTATTCCCCTGGTAGTCCTTCAATATAATTCTCTGAGTGCTGAGGTCCTGGAGGCAGATGTCAGGGATCAGCTGTTTGAGGGTTTTCCAGGAAACCATCGATAGGGACGACCCAGAGTCAACTTCCATAATGCATGATCGCTTCTCAATGATGACCTTTACTCGGATTTTCCTTGCATCAAGGGATGAAGCGTGGCCGATGGTGATGGTTTGGTGTGCCTCTTCTCGTCTGGTAGAAGTGGCTGGTGCTCGGTTTCTGTAGTAGTAGTTCCATTGGTTGCTTGGGCGGTCCCAATTTACTGGTGGGGTGCCTGTTGTCTGCCGGAAATTATTTTCTCTTCAGTTCAGGCTGGACCCTCGCTTGCTTCTACAAACCTTTGCAATGTGGCACCTCTTTCCACAGGAACGGCAGAGTGCATCTAGGAATGTGCAGTCTGATCGTGGGTGGTTTCCCCCGCAACCAGCACACTGGAATGAGGGCTTAAGAGTCCGTTGATCTTGCTGATCACGTTCTGACTGGAGTCTGTTGACCTCCTCTCCCTCGCTTTCTGATGAGGATTTGAGGTCTTCATGGTGGGTGGTCATTGCATGCCTCTAGGGACAAGGCGTAATATTACTGGCGAGTTGGCAGTGCGGTCCGTTTGCTCGGCGCATTCGAGCGGCTGACTTCCTGATTGCTTCTGCTGCAGTAGCATCGGTGATGACATCTGCGAGGCCGATGTCTCCCTTCGCCATAATCTTGCTCTGGGTTGTGGGGTCTCTTAGACCCAGAACAATTCGATCTCTCATGGCTTCTTCGGGACTGGTGAAGCCAGAGAGTCCCCCCAGGTTTCTGAGGTCCGCGATGAAGTCTCCAACACTCTCGCTTTCCTGCTGGTCCCTCTGGTAAAACTCGTGTCTTCTGATGAGTGTTGGCACCGCTGGGGCATAATGGGCCCGGAGGATTGGGGCAAGAGTGTCCCAGTCCATTGTCTTGACTTCCGCTGGTTTTGCAAGTGCCTTTGCCATCTTAAATACGGCTGGCCCACAATGGGTCAGGAATACAGCTCGTTTCTTGCCAGGCATAGCATCCTTCAAGTTGTTGGTTTCCAGGAACATCTGAAACCTGTCCATATACGAGTCCCAGTCTTCGTTAGACGGGTCAAATGGAGCGGGTGGTATGGTGCTGCTGGTCATGTTGCCACGATTGGTGTGTTCTTAGCCACGTGCTCTGTTATCATGCAATGAGTAATCAGTCAGCTCTATTGTCTCCGCATCCCATCCTCATCGCCAGTGTTCGATCTGGGAGAGTGGGCACAAGAATGGAGACGAGGCATAGTGACTCCACCTCTTTATTAGTGACTTCAGAACAGAGCGAAAAGCTAGGGCAGCAGCAGCTCCTTTTATAGAGCTGGCTGCTGTCACAACATCCAATGATTTTGAGTTTGCCGCGCTGGAAGGCGTCCAGTCAGCAGCGACCCACTAACAGCCAATCAGATCAGCCGACAACGACCAATCATGATCCGCTATTAGCGGGCCAATCAGAAGTGCAGGTTTACGAGCCTGCTGTGAAAGTAAAACTATTAGAATCGCAAGCTAACGAGTTTGCTTAGTTCGTAACACTTAGCCTTTCTGATCTCAAAGGTTGATAAGAGTGAAATGAATATTCCTTTTGTTTAGTTGTCTCAGAAAGAATCTACCAACAAGCAGAAGTCTTTCAGTAGGGTTGATAGACTCAAAGTAGACTATTAGGGAATCTAATCTGAATTCCAACTAAGCATTTTCTGGCTATTGCACTAATGTTAACCAAGACTGTTTTTTGTCTTCCAAGTATGGCCTGTGGGCGACACATGTTCCATACTTCTAGTGTGAGAGAAGACTACTCCATGCCGCCTAATTTTCTATGAGACACTGCTATTTGGACCTTTTTTTGAAGTTTTGAATAGGTCCTAGGTAACCAGTGTAAAGAGGGCCTCGTAAAGTCTGAAGCACCACAGAAAGCCCACGTCTCTCTCACTGGATGGGAGCAGCTGCTAAAATAATAAGAAAACCGTGATTGTAAGGGATGGAGAATCCCAGAGAGAATATGTTTTGGTGAATAGGTGTTCTATCAAAAAGTGGAAGTGACATGTGAAGTGATGGATGAGAGACTTCTGCTGGGTGGGGAGTCTGATCCTCAGCTATCTTTTAAGCGCCACAAATCTTTTGTGGAAAAACTCAGAACTTCTTCCCACCCAAATGACCAATGCCACTCCAGAATCCTTTCCCTTCTTTCTCTCCCTATGTGCACACAGTGCTGACACCACAAATTCCCCAACCCAGCTGGGTCACAGAGAATCTTGCATTATATAAATAACAACAAAGAAATGAACCCTAGAAAGGCAAAGACGCCTCTAGGAAGATAAGGGCAAAGGCCTGTTTCCAAAGCATGACAGGAAAAGCCCTGACAACGTCATATTTCTCTCTCCCCCCGCCCCCCACAAGCCCAGATGTTCCCAGACAGCTTGACAGAATCAGCAATTCTGTGCAGAATAAACATGCCAGCCAGAAAGTGCTGAGATCAGCAGTGCTCTAAATGATCTCGGTAGGCTCACAGTTCCTCTGCAAAGATTGCTTTGAGGGGAAGGTGGCCTCAGAGGAGACTGCTGAAGCTGTGGTCGCTGGCCTAAGGAAATAATGCAATAACAATAACAGTCTTTGATTTTGCTGATGAGAGTCAAGCCTGCAATGGGGCATTTTTCTGTATTGGTTTAGATCAAGTTTCCCTTTATCACTAAGCTCGGAATAAACACCTGCTCTGCATGCAAAATGTATCTAGACCAAGCGTTTCTGGATCTGACCAAGGAAAGTGGCTATCTGAAGCCCCCAAGAGCCACTGCAAGGCAACACTCTTCTCCACCTTGATGGCCTCCATTTGGGTAAGAGGCCACTCCCTGTACCTTTCGCTGCCCCCTTGGTGATTTCAGGGTAGGGGAGGTTGTAGTTTGTAGCCTGCTATGCCTAAAAAGTGCCAGGTTGAAGAATAATCTGATTTGATAGGTAGCAACTTTCCATGCCAGAGGGTAGGTGACAGCATCTCTCTCTCTCTCTCTCCCTCCCTCCCTCCTTCCCTCTCCGTCCCTCTCCCCCCCTCCCCCCCTCCATATTTGTATATTGCTGTCAAACACAGAGGAAGATAGGATATCAGAAATTGATTGGAGAGCCAGTTTGGTCTAGTGCTTACGGCACTAGGCTAGAAAGCAGGAGACCATGAGTTCTAGTCCTGCTTTAGTCCAACCCACTTCTCAGGGTTGTTGTTGTGGGGAAAATAAAAGGAGGAAGGTGTGTTGGATGCGTTCACTGCCTTTTTTAAAAATCAAAATAATAACAGTGGGATATAAACAAACAAATAATTGGCCTCTCCCCCATGTCCTCTTTTCTATACATAAAGTGACACAGTTCGTTAACTATTTAGAAGTTCCAAAATGACTCTGAATGGCATCCATAGTTGAAAGGAGAAGAAAAAAAACAATTTCAAAGAGGCGGGGGAGAAAAAAGGACTTCCCTCTGTTTTCTATATAGACCAGGGCTAGAAGGGATCTTTATCGGGGACCTAATTTTATCAAAGATTGCAGAGAAAACCTTGTTCACAAAGAATTTCCTATGAACCAGCTGTTGTGCCTGCAGGCTTTTTTTTTTTACCCAAATGATAGAAAATTGTGCAATTTATAGCTGTGAGAAGAGCATAAATTCCTTAGGGCCTCCTCCTGACTGGATTGAACTGTCTCTCTGAATATATGTGAGAATCTGGATATGAAAAAAGAGGTTTTATAACACAGAGTCAGACACGAATGGAGCAGCACATTAGCAACAGCAGAAGGAAAAGGGCAAAGAGATGGAGCACCTACTGAAAAGCTGGAGCCATTGTTTCAGCCATCCTAAACCTCCAGCTAGCTTCTCCTAAGACACCAGGAGAGCCCCAGTGTTGGAGCCCCAGTGTTGTGGTTAACTGGCAGCAGTGAGGAGGAGGTTCCCGAGGAGCCTGTGCTAACTGTGAGTGTGCGCAGGATGATTCATAGAAGAGAACAGCTGGAGCAGCACAGGCTACTCAGGAGTAAGAATGCTAAGTAATGGCCTCTCCCTCCAGGGAATATAAGCCTGGTTTCAAAGGGTTTTTTGCTCTTTAGAAGGCAAAAATGTTCAAAGGTCTCAGCATTGTGTGTGGAGACTCCGGCTTAACTGAAGAATTCTGTCAAGGTTTTTCTGGTTGGACGAATTGGTTGCAAGCCATCTTTTAACCACAAAGAAGTTTATTTGTAGATTAAAGCTATGAAGGTTTGAGTTGCTGCATTTGTGTTTGGTCTCTGGGAACTCAGTTGGGTCAGAACACCCAGATTAGGGAAAGGCACATTATAAATTTGCCCTACATACCCCTTCCAGAAGAAGCTGATCTAACAAAATGGAACTTTTAAACCAGATTGCTTGGACCACTAGAAAGAGCATGCTCTGCAATCTTGTGACATAGGTAGTCCTCGACTTACAACTGTGACTGAGTCCAGAATTACTGAGTCTTAAGCCATGCCAGTTGTTACCATGTGACCACGCCTGATTTTATGACCTTTTGTTTTGCTGTGGTCATTAATCAAGTTGTTAAAACGAATGCCATGTTTGCTAAGTGAACCCATTTTACCCAATGGGAAGATTTTTTTTTTTGCTGAAAACTAGAAGTAAACACTGGAAATTGGCACAAATCCCTTCCCCCAACCCCATGGTCAGGTGACCGTGGGATGATGGAAACAGCCATAAATGCCAGCCAGTTGCCAAGTGCTCCTAATGCATTAATGTGGCCATGTGGGTGGGAGGCATGTGGTTGCCAGAACCCCAGGAACCAGATTGTAAGTAGAGTCCATTTGTCAGCCTCCATGATGCTTGCTTGTTATCGACTATCATAGAAATGGGGGAGGGGGAGGTTTGCTGGAGACTGGAGATGACTTCTGTCTGAAGTGAGTGTGGGGAGATGCTGTTATGCTCACTATGGAACAGCATGGACTTGTTTATACTCAGCCAAGGTGAACCATCTCAGCATACCAGATGGGGGGAGGGGGGAAATACCTGAAGCCCCTCAGGATGCCATACGCACTAGAGATTGGTCATCCAGTCTGGGTCCTCGGGGGAGGGAACTTGGGATAACTTTCAATATATAATTTTCGCACCTATTGCCTCAGATCTTGGTTTTCTTTCGTTGCTATCACTTCTACCTCAGTTGAAGTACCTCTTCTCAACCATGGAATTGGGGGATTTCTTTCTTGGGTTTTGAATGGAGGCATGTCTGACACCATTATAATTTCAAATCGATGGTGGGATTAAAATTTTTTTTACTACCGGTTCTGTGGGTGTGGCTTGGTGGGCGTGGCTTGGTGGGCGTGACAGGGGAAGGATACTGTAAAATCTCCATTCCCACTCAACTCCTATGGGAAGGTTACTGCAAAATCCCCATTCCCTCCCCACCCCACTAACCTGCTTTCCAGCTCCGTTCTCCTGTGCAGGGCAACCAAAGAAGACCCAGCCAATCAGCTGGGACTTAGGAGGCAGAGAATAGATGGGGTTGGTGGGGCTAGTCAAAGGTGGTATTTGCCAGTTCTCCGAACTATTCAAAATTTCCACTACCGATTCTCTAGAACTGGTCAGAATCTATTGAATACCACCTCTGCTTCAAATGTTACTTGAAGTTATTCAAATAACTTCAGTGTTACTCTTTTATTTTGAAGGCGAGTGCTGGTTTTTGGGGGGTTTCAATTTACATATGTGTCCTTGTGCATGCCTATGCGTTTTCATGGCCCCATTGGCTTGACCCTCCCCAACAGTCCTAGTTTTTCATGTAGCCCCCTGAGGAGAATTAATTGCCCACCCCTGCTCCAAGTCATCAGCCATAGCTCTGAGGAATGGGGCTCTGTGATCTTTGCATGGGATGCCCAAGGAAAGGGTTAAGGTCTTTTATGAGGTTTGTTCTGCTGGAGTGCACTGAAGCCCTGTGGACACAAAGCAGCCAATTAGGTACATCATGGAAGTTCACCAACGTGGATAAAAAGGGATGGTTCTTATCCCTGATTGGTCATTTAGCAGCTGATAGCTTACATGTGTTGCTTGGGTTGCAGCAGGTACTCAACAGCATCCCAGAACTGGTTGCTGTGGATAAACTGATATGCCATGAATTTGCTCAGCCCCAGATTAAAACCACTGGTGGGATTCCTTTTTTTTTTTTTTTACTACCGATTCTGTGGGTGTGTGACTTGGTGGGTGTGGCAGGGGAAGGATACTGCAAAATCCCTATTCCTTCCCCACTCCTGGGAGAAGGTGACTGCAAACTCCCTCCCCACCCCACTAACCTGCTTTCCAGCTCCATTCTCCTGTGCATGGCAACAAAAGAAGACCCAGCCAATCAGCTGGGACTGGGAGGCAGAGAATAGATGGGGGGCGGGGCCAGTCAGAGATGACATTTGCCGGTTCTCTGAACTACTCAAAATTTCCGCTACAGGTTCTCCAGAACTGGTCAGATCCTGCTGAATGTACCACCTCTGTTTAGACAGTATATTTCAGGCACAATTTGGCAAAAACTGTGGGGACAAGTACAGGAAATAGAGATTTTGTAAGCACTGTGAATGGAATTGGAAGCTCCTGGTCTTCTTTCAGTTGTCAAGCATGTGAGAGAAGGGAAGGTGGGAGATGGGAAGAGATGAAGGAGAAAACGAAGTATGCAGAATTCCCTTTTAAAAGCCTGGTGGGAGGAATTATGAAGTCCCAACATCTCAATGCACTTTTCTAGGAAAGAAATAGTGGATGACTCCACCTGATTCGAGGATATCCTGGCCCTGGGATTCCCTGGCTATTAGATAACAACTTTTGGGAGGCAGAGTGTTCTGTTTCACTAACATAATTGGTTATGTGGAACTGGTGAAGCTAAACTCTGTCCCTGCTCTTCAAACCCAGCCAGCTTTTGTGCCAGCAAAGGTGCTTTTATTTATTTTTTTCCTTTTCTTCCTTTTTTTGTTTCAACAGGCAACTGGACCTTCTGGGTTTTGTTTTGTTTTTGTTTTTTGATGACTTTTCGCTTCTCATCCAAAAAGCTTCTTCAGCTTTGAAACATCTTCAGAGAAGAAGCTTCTTGGATGAGAAGTGAAATGCCTTCAAAGGAAAAGCAGAAAGTCCAGTTGGCTCTTGGGGAGGGGGGAAGCACTTTTGGGACATCCATGACCTGGATGACTGCCAATCTCCATAGACTTCTATGCCAACAGAAAAAAAAGACCACATATATATTTCAGTTTCCTTGATAAAAACTTTCATCCAATATGTTATTATGCAATATGTTATTATGGCAAGCTGCGTGGGCCCACCTACCACATTTGTTTGGTTAAGGTCAATCCATATATATAAAAGCGAAATACCATTCACGCATCATCACAAAATCTCCAGAACCATAAAGCTTACAAAAATTTGGCACACATGTTCCTCTTGGCTTCTAGGTGCTCACTAAGAAAGGATTTTTCGAAATGACCATCAGAGCATTAGTACTTCCGATTTATTGTTAACATGCTCTGATGCTAAGGAGTTCTACTCCCCCTCCCCAGCTGAAAAAAAATCTGTTTCAAATGCAAACACAAGCAGAGGAGAGGAATTTCAGTTTCAGTTTCACAGCACCAAGCAGCTTTAGTTGTGCTAAGCCACGCCCAGGCTCCTTGCTGTCTCCTTCTTGCTCACACATCAAATACTGCTTCCGTTTCCAAATGCCCTCAACTCTCTCAAACACTGACAGGACGCTAGCCAGATGAATACCGATGGATCCTGATAGGCAGAGGCAGAATTTTTTTTTTCTCCTTATTTTCCTCCCACAAAACTAAGCCCAACCACATCATTTCATAGCAAAGCACGGACATCAAGCTAGTTAAAAATATATATATGATGTGGCCTCATTCCTTGAGCAATACAGCAAGAAAAAGGACCTGGAAGCCCATCATGATTTCATGCCAGCTGGGAAGGCATAGGAGTGGGTATAGGTTGGCATGAAGCTTAAGCCATTAGTGCTGAGCCGAGGAAGGAAGCAAATTCAAAGCAATGGGGGAATCTAAACTCCTTGTGGATGACATTCGGATGTTTGATGAGCAATATAAAACTTATAAAAGGCTCTAGCTCTGCGCACATTTACTGAAAGTTATAAAATAAAAACCCTTCCGATTTATAGGGGGAAACGGTAAATTACCAGCAACATTTTACAGAGTTAGCATACACCTTGAGTAGGGCTGGCAAAGTGAGGGATGAGAAGGTTCAAAGATTTGTTTCTAAAAAAATGAATGGAGTGTTAGAGAATGTATTCCCCCTTATTCTTCTTATTTAATAAAAAAAAAACATAATCATAAGTCAGAAGCATAAATACTGAAGATGACAGCTCCCTTGGTTTATGGTTACAAACAGATAAGGAGATGAATGGAGATATATTGGTGCCTTTTTAGAATAAAGAGCAAGCAAGGGGCTGTAAAATGCAGTGAAACATCAACCAGGCCTCCAGTATTCTATTCATTTTCCCTGGGAAAAGTGGGAGGGAGGGAGACTAGGTGTGAAAAAAAGAAAAGAGCTCCTAAAGGAGGAAAAAGATAGAACAATCTCACCCAGTTTGGCTTGAGTTTATTAAAACAGGGAAGAAGAGAAAGCCTAATGGCTTACATCCAGAGGTGGTATTCAGTAGGTTCTGACCAGTTCTGGAGAACCAGTAGTGGACATTTTGAATAGTTCGGAGAACCAGCAAATACCACCTCTGACTGGCCCTGCCCCCATCTATTCTCTGCCTCCTGAGTCCCAGCTGATTGGCTGGGTCTTCTTTGGTTGCCCTGCACAGGAGAACAGAGCTGGAAAGCAGGTTAGTGGGGTGGGGAAGGAATTGGATTTTGCAGTATCCTTCCCTTGCCACGCCCACCAAGTCACATCAAGCCACACCCACAGAACCAGTAGTAAAATATTTTGAATCCCACCACTGCTTACATCTATGCACCAACCACTGGAGATCTGGTGGAGGAAGAAGGCTCAGAAAAAGCCAAGACTCCCTGCAAGGGAAAACAAAGGGCAAACCGCAATATGGTTCTTTATGATTTGCCTAAACACATTCTGGAAAAAAAAAAAAAAAAAGGGAATTGCAGTGTCAAAAAAGGATATATTTGCATAAAATCCGCCTATGCTTATCTATAATTCATGAATGCAAATTGTGAAATAATTACTATAATTTAAAGAGAAGTGCAATGTATCTCAGCATATTGAGGATATATAAAAATCACATGGCCTCTTGGGAAGCTAAGTCAGCACTGGAGTACTAAGTTCTACACATAAATCCTAGAAGAAGCAGGGAAGGAGCCACATTCGCCCTGTTGTTGCCGCTTCTTCTGAGTTTCCAAGACTTACCCTCTGAGCATAAGGGACCTTCTTCCATTTCCCGTGAAGATCTGGGAAGACATCTTGCAAACATTCTGAGCTCTGATTCTAGGAGTCATTCTTACTGGTATTAGCTTTGTCTCTAGATGTAATATTCCTTCTTTTACCATGTTGTGTGCATATGGACAAAACTAATCAGTTTGCATGCTTTGAATTTGGATGCAGATGATTTGAGGGGGTGATTAAAAAAATCCTTTCTCTTCTCTTCACCTCCTTTCTTACCTTTAAACCAGAATTTAACTGAAGGTCCATCAATAATATACCTTCAGCAGCAGTGCAGATAGGAGTGTTAATACAGCTCTCATCTCTTTGCCATTTCAAAACAGAGAGAACTCACCCAGCCAAGTCATTTGTGATTTTTAATATCAAAAGGCCTTCTTTATGATGACCCCACTGTGCTGTGAGAAATTTGCCTTGGGAACTCTTCCTATAGATCCAGTTGATTTCCTGCACTCCTCACAGGTAAAATCCCAGTTCTTGTTGCCAATTTTCTCAATGGCTGCTTAAATTTTCTCGCTTACTATGATGGGGTGTGTACCTGTAGGGAGGGAGAATTTGGCAAAACAGAGTTTTCTCATAAATACACTCAGATTAAGAGACAGGGGAGTCCCAAACTGGAAGGGGGAGGGTGGAAAAGCTTCCAGGTAGCCACTCCTAGAATCTTTCAGGATATAACCAGTAGCTTATAAAGTTATAGCTTTAGTTTGGCAAGAGTCTGTCTATTAGGTATAAGGTAATAAAGGGTTGAACGTGATTGGATGTTACTGTCTCAGCTCTGGTCTTACTTATTCATCAGTTTATTTGTTATAGATTGCAATAGTTGTTCTTGTCTGAACTGATATCTACTATGCCACTGGAACCACCAAACTGGGCAGAATCATAACAACCAGTTCTATAGAGCCAGTATGACCAGGTAGAATCCCACCTCTGGAAGTGGGTAAGCAAAGTGGGCTATTAAAACTGTAACTCTATCGGTCTCAAAATTATAAAATGACAATGTCAACAGCATATAAAGAAAATTTGTATAAGATGTTTTACAGGTGGCATTTCCCCCCGACAAGAATAGCAAGAATGTTCAAGAATAAATCCAAAAAATGTTGGAAATGTCATCAGACCCCTGACTCATTTTACCATATGTGGTGGACTTGTGCGGATGCCAAAAAATACTGGACTAAAATCCACATGTGGTTGGAGAAAATGACGAAAAAATATATAGACTTGAAACCAGAGATTTTTTATTGGGAATTTTACCTGAAATATATAGTAAAGACTTGAAATATTTGATTGTCAATATATTAACAGCGGCTAGGATTGTATTTGCTAAAAACTGGAAAAATGAGAAGATACATTGTTCTGTACGGTCATTTACATTCTTGTAAACGCTGCGCTGTGATTGATCAAAACGTGTAGGAATCCGATTGGTCGAGCGAGCCGCTCTGATTGGCCCGCTGTGTATCTCCCGCGATTGGTGGGAACTAATCACGGGAGATTCAAAGCGGTGCCATTGGCCGCGGCCACCGCGGCTGGGGAATAAAAAGCTGCAGTTTTTCCCCCGGAACCCGAGCCATTCTCGGGACCAATAAAAGAGCTGAACCAAGTCACTAAGTCCTGATCTCCTTGCCGCGCCGGACACAACATACATCATAGGAGGAAATCATTAAGAAAATATTGGAATGTGCTGAAATGAGTAGATTGACATTTGAAATTAAAGAAAAAGAGGATAAACAATTTTATAAAATTTGGGATCTTTTCTATCAATGGTTAGATAACAAAGTACAGTATGAAATATGTAGATTTCTAGAAAATAATAAATATATAAAGATGTACTTCTTTTTTATTATAACTACAAAATGATTTTAGGATAGATTTGGGGTGATAATATGAACTGTTATACAATAAATTAAGTAAATTATGGTTATCTTATAAAACATGAATGAATAAAAGTATAGTCAGATGATTGATTAATAATGATACTAAGGTATTTAGTTTTTGATTGACAATATGAGATTATATGTAATGTAATTGTAATTGAAGACTACGAAATGGAAGCACAAAACAATTTGTAAACCAACCAGCACACTGTATGCACATCTATGGAAAACAGCTTGATGTTTTTATGTTTTGTTTGTTTATGTTTGTTTTTAAAAACCAATAAAATTTTCATAAAAAAAACAACTGTAACTCTATCGAAGGCTTATTTTCAGGAAAACACTGTGCTGAATCAAGGTAGCAAGTGACCAACTTAAAAAAAAAACTAGTTTAAAGGTATAGGAGGGGAGGGAGAGAGAGATATCACTGTTAGTCCTGTGATTAAAACCCAAGCATTTATATCTGCATATATTTATGACAATTGCAGCATCCCTGGGCCATGTGATCACCACTAGTGTCTTTCCCAGCTGGCTTCCAGCAAGCAAAGTCAATGGGGGAAACTGGCTTCACTTAATGACTGTGTGACTTACTTAACTGCAACCATGCTAAAAGGACGTAAAATTGAGTGCAACTCATTTAATGACCATTTTGCTTAAACAGTGGCATTCAGGTCCCAATTGTGGTCATAAATCGAGGACTACCTGCATACTATCAAAAATAGTGTGTATTGTATGAAATCTAAGGACAACTGTGCTGTTCTCAACCTACTGATTCAATGCAAGTTACTCAGACAAATAGAAATGGACAAGTGGTAGAAAGAAAACAAGAATTAAAAAGGGAGGCAATGGGAAGAATGCAAGTAGAATAAAAGAGAATAAAAGAGGGATGGAAAGAGTTGAAGAATTACAGACTGACTGGGCACAGAGACTAATATTACAAGTCAGAAAAGTAGACTGAAAGTTAAGGAAGGATAAGGATAAAATGGTGCGGATTTGGGGAAAGGGAGATTTGAAGAAAGTCACATAAACATATATGGAGGAGCGATATTTTTTTTTTGAAGCAAATATTTTTATTTTTTAATTAAACTTATATGCCATTCATGTCTTAATTTAAAACAATTTTGGGCAGTTTATACCAGAGGTTAGATATATTAATGTAAAAATAAGAATCTCTCTTTCTTCCCCCACCACTTTGAAACAAATTCTATGTCAGAACGGAATTCTCCCAAGCATTCCAATGGCCAACTATTTGTATCACAAAGCCCAACACACACACACACACACACACAAACACACACACACACACACACAGACGGTCTCTCCCTCACTATAGCTTTGTTCATATATGGCAAGAAAACTGCGGTGGGTAAAATGCAGCTGAGGTTAAAAAAAAACAAACCATCAGAAGTCTCTTAGCATCTCCAAATCATCTCCAAATCCCTCTGAATTGAAACCCTTCCAGGATTCATACGTATCTAAAGATTATGGGTGGCCATCACATATGGATTTGTAAAGAGCATGTGGAACAATTGGAAGAAATCACCCCCAAACCCAGTTTGATATGAATGTTCTTCTCCTGCTAATGCTTTATAAAGACATACCACAGCCTCTCTGATTGTTTTACTGAAAAGCAGTTCATTTCCTTAATTCCTCGACATGTTGCAAAGTCGTTTACACATTCCTCTTTGGTGAGATTCAGATTTCCCTAACTATCATCGCCAAGAGAGGAGTTACCTGGAATGTGTCAGAGGTCGGTTATCATTTATCATGTCAGTTGCTTCGCATGGAATGTCTCCTTGGAAAAAGCTGGACATAACCTGAGTGCTTATCAGAAACCTCCAGGTGCTTAAGAAGAAGTGCCTATAACATGGCATTTGGCAGTAAGCCTGCTGCTATCATCTCCCGCCGTCAGGGAGTCTCTGTGTTAATACAGCAGGCTTCTGCAGTCCATGTAGAAACCAGAGGCTGAAAATTCCATCTGGAAGCTGTGGCTGAACCGAAAAGAAAGAAGGAATCTAACTTCCACAATTAGTTAAGCCGGCCTAGTTCAGACCAATGCCCTTCTGGACCAGTGGTGGGATTCAAATTTTTTCTACTACCGGTTCTGTGGGCATGGCTTGGTGGGTATGGTGTGGCTTGGTGGGTGTGACAGGGGAAGAATACTGCAAAATCTCCATTCCCTCCCCACTCCACTAACCTGCTTTCCAGCCCCGTTCTCCTGTTCAGGGTAATAAAAAAAGACCCAGATGATCAGCTGGAGGCAGAGAAGAGATGGGGCTGGGGCCGGGGCCGGTCAGAGGTGGTATTTGCCAGTTCTCCGAACTACTCAAAATTTCCACTACCAATTCTCCAGAACTGGTCAGAACCTGCTGAATACCAATTCTGTCCTGGACGTATCAGGTCTACAATTGCCTGAATTCCAAACTTGGACATGATGATAAGTCTATACAATTTTTGCTGGTTTGAGGCTTGGTCAAGGTCCATCCTCCAGAAGTGGATAAGGAGTGGATTTGGTCTTAAAAATGGGCAAGGTTTAGGGCAAATATTTTGCTCTGTCAGAGAATGAAGTTTCCCAAAAGGAAGCGAATAGGAGAAGGATTTGGCCCATCCATTCTGCAGATGCTCTAGGGATTATCAAAAGGATGTTTATGCACTGCTTATGACTTCTATGATACCTTTTGCCCTTGTGTTCTACACGTTTTGTAGCTGTGGTGACGCAGTGGTTAGAATGCAGTACTGCAGCTACTTTTGCTGACTGCTAGCTGCCTTTAATTTGGCAGTTCAAATCCCACCAGGCTCAAGGTTGACTCCCCTTTTGTGACTTTCTGACAATGAATGAATGAATGAAGCAAGCAAGCAAACAAACAAAGTCAATGAGGAAGCCAGATTCATATAACAACCAGGTTACTAACTAATCATCTGCAGTGATTCACTTCACAACTGTGGCAAGAAAAGTCATAAAACAGGGCACTTAATAAATGTCTCAATTGTGGTCATAAATCGAGGACTACCTGTAATTCCTTACTGAGTTTAAAAAGAGCAGGCAAGGGGGTGGGTTTTGGGGTGTTTTGATACGATTTCCCACAGCTGACAGATCCAAGGAGCAGAACGACGAGAAATAATTATGCCAGTCGGATGGATGGGGCAAATTTAGAGAGAGGAAGATGATTTGGGGAATATGTTAAGACCATCTTAAAACTTTGCTTGCCTTCCTATCCCACCCACATTTGATGGGAAATGGCCCTACTAAATTTCCAATGTTTTCAATCCAACGTTGGGGCTCCAACTTGGGGTGTTTCTGGAAATTATATAAGAGAACAAGAACACAGAAGTAATCCCTGGGCTATATGTTACCAGCCCTAGTGTTTCAGTGTCTGATTTTAATGACAAAATTAATGTATGGCTTGTTGTGAATGAATAATGCCAAATAAAGTTAAAGCTTGAAGTCAAGTGCAGGGTTCTGACCCTACACTTCTGATTGGCTGTTAATGGCAGGATCGGATTGGTCCGTTCAGGAGCATCTGATTGGCCATTAACAGGCCATTCTCATTGGTTAACGAAGCTAGCGCTCCAGGATTGCTATTGGTTGAATAGTTAATAAGTTGCCTATATAAGGAAGGATATAGCAGCCCTCCAGTTTGAGCTGTCACACCATGTAAATAAAGAGTTTGAAGTTCACTGTTTCTACCGGCTCATCTCCATTATTCGCACCCATGCTCCAGACTTAACACTGGCGACGAAGGTGGGATTGGATGACATCAGAGCCAACGACGAAGACAACTAAGCACGTGGCTGAAGCGCACAACGGCGGAACAATGTCCAGCGGTGCAGTACCACCCACTCAGTTCAATCCAGCTCAAGAGGACTGGGAGTCCTACATGGACTGTTTCCAAATGTTTTTGGAAACGAATAATCTGAAGGATGCCACAACGGGGAAGAAACGGGCAGCCCTCCAGTTTGAGCTGTCACACCATGTAAATAAAGAGTTTGAAATTCATTGTTTCTACCGGCTTGTCTCCATTATTCGCACCCATGCTCCAGACTTAACAGGGCTGGCTGATGCTCTAGTTGGACAAGACTAATGAATATAGAGCAAAACAGATTGGTCACAAACTTACTTATTTCTGCTACTGCATTAACATTCAGCTTACCCAGAAAACAAAATGTAAATGTCTTTAAGTTACAGCTCTTTTTTACAGTCTAGCTGGGCCACTTCAAATCTGGATGATGGTGGAAAGCGAGGGAGGTCAGCTTTTTATGCGGTGGAGGTCAGTTTCCCTGGACAAGCTCTTAAGTTCTGCACACTCAGGTTCACATTAAGGGGCACTATCCCTGTAGTGAACAGAAAGTGGCACTGGGTTTTGCACACACCAGCCAATCCTTGCCTTGAGACAAAGTTGCTCCGTTTGACAAATCACAGGCTCACAAACACGTGCTCAGTTGCTGAAATAAGAAACATTACATCGACTTACGACCTCAACTGAGCACCAAATTTCGGTCGCTAAGTGAGACATTCGTCCAGTGAGTTTTGCTTCATTTTACGCCCTTGTGTCAGCTTTGGAAGCCATATTCCACGCTGCCACATAGCCTGAGAAAGTGGGAGGGGGTGATTTCAATTAAGTAGCTCTAAATAGACAAAATAAAATTCTTTTGTTAGTTCAAGATCATTAAGTATGGCGCAGGGTAAAATAAGGATCTTACCTTTGGACGGATCGTGATTGGGCCATGTGATATGATGATGGCCAAAGGGGGATGGATTTGTAGTTTGGGAAATTGTGGGAAGCCCGAAAACTTTCAGATTCGGGATTCCACAGATTTACCAGGTGCTATTCTAATAAAGGCACTTTTGAGATATGTTTGTCTTGGAGTTACTGATGGGAATGGAGGTTTGCTGGAACACTGACATCTTGCTTTCCAAGGAGCAACCCTCCTTTCCAGGTAGTAACTCCGAGACAGACATCTCTCAAATATTGCTTTATTTGGATAGTAACTGGTACGTCTATGGAATCCCGAATCTGAAAGTTTCGGACTTCCTTGCCATATTCAAAACAACAAATCCATCCCCCCTCTTGGCCGTCATCACATCACATGGCCCAATCGTGAGCCGTCCTTATCTCATTCTGCGCCATACTCAATGACCTTGAACTAGCAAAAGAATTTTATTTTGATGACTTAGAGCTACTCAATTGAAATCACCCCTTCCCACTTTCTCAGGCAGCGTGGGAGCATCGGATCTCAATATGGCTTCCAAAGCTGACAGGTTGTTAAGTGAATCACTGCAGTTGATAACACAGTTGTTAAGCGAATCTGGCTTCCCCATTGCATTTGCTTGTCGAAGAGATCACGTGACCCCCGAGGAGACTGCTACAGTCATAAATATTTGCCAGTTGCTAAGCATCTGAATTTTGATCATGTGACCATGGGGATGCTGCAATGGGCATACCTGTGAAAAATAGTCACTAAATGAACTGCTGGAAGTTGACTACCTGTAGAACATAGAAATATCACATAAGGAATCAGTATGAAAACATAGGTTTCTTAAAAGCCAGAGGACATTTCAACCCTGAGCTGCAAATATTCTCCTAATTTATGTTGTTAGTGAAACTTAAGGGGTTCATCATTTCTTAATGCTATATAAAGTAATAGAAGGTGAAGTTTTTTTTTCTCCTTGGTTTTGTTGCTAAGTAAAACTTCATGATTTTATTATTTTTACTAGGTTGTAAAGGCGAGGGTTGGTTTGCAAAGTTACTTTTCATCACTGTTGTAACTGTGAATGGTTGCTAAGTGAGTCTGTCACTAAATGAAGACTATCTCTAGCAACATGTACTGGCTTTGGATAGAGCACAATAAATGTCCTGTTTAGGAAAAGTCTTGGTTTGGTTTGGTTTTGTGGGTTGGAGCAGGGCATGGGGAATAAATGACATGAGGACATTCTTAAAAGGCTTCCCAGTATTTTTCCAAATATTCAATTTCTGCATCAGGGGTACAAAACATTTTTTTTTTCTGACCTCACTTGACATCTCAGGGCTGTAGTTCAAAAGTCCAGGACAAAACTAAGTCTTATTTAATTTAACATTCACTAATATACACAAACATTGATTATACAGTAGTTAATAGAATCAGGGCATTAAATACTTTCCCCCAGTCTGGGATTCAAATTTATTTACTACCAGTTCTGTGGGCATGGCAGGGGAAGGATACTGTAAAATCTCCAGTCAGAGGTGGTATTGTCTGGTTCTCCGAAGTACTCAAAATTCCCGCTACCGTTTCTCCAGAACTGGTCAGAGCCTGCTGAATACCACCTCTGCTTTCCCCCTTTTCAGTCAAATTCAGTTTTCATATTTGAGACAACTTTCCAGGATGGCACTTTCCTGAGCTTAGGCAGCGTCCTATGTCCTACTCCAGACAAACTCATTAAAATAGCACTCAGACTCATATACCGCTTCACAGTGCTTTACAGCCCTCTCTAAGTGGTTTACAGAGTCAGCAACTTTGCCCTCAACAATCTGGGTCCTCATTTTACCTACCTTGGAAGGATAGAAGGCTGAGTCAACCTTGAACCTGGTCAGGATCGAGCTTGTGGCAGTCAGAAGAATTAGTCTGCAATACTGCATTCTAACCACTGCGCCACCAGGGCGATGAGTGTGACATGGTTGACACATCCTGATCCACAATAATGGCTCTGTTTATGGTATTTGTTAAGTTTGGAGCATGGGTGCAAATGATGGAGATGAGCCGGTAGAAACAGTGAACTTCAAACTCTTTATTTACATATTGTGACAGCTCAGCTCAAGGGCTGCTATAGCCTTACTTATATAGGCAACTCATTAACTATTTAACCAATAGTAAACCTGGAGCGCGAGCTCCATTAACCAATGGGAATGGCCTGTTAATGGCCAATCGGATGCTCCTGAACGGGCCAATCCGATCCTGCCATTAACAGCCAATCAGAAGTGCAGGGCCAGAACCCTGCACTAGACTTCAAGCTCAGTGATAACTTTATTGGTATTATGCATTCACAACAGTATTTTCATTGGTAAGGCTCAGCTTAGCTGTCTTCAGTACATTAGCTAGGTTTGGTATTTATTGACTGGCTAAGCTTAAAAGCTCCTGGCAAAGACCCCAGACGAAGGGAGATGGATTTGTTTCTGTAGCAGAAAAGTCCAATCTGTTCAAGTCAGGGTTGTTGTTTTTTTCCTCCTCCTTTGCTGGAACCAATCAAGCTGTGGACTCCTCCTCCTAAGAGGAAATGAACTTTTTCTGACATTTTTGGAGACTTTTATGAGATTCCCCATCCCACCCCGGTCACAGCTGAGAAGGTTGTTGTTCTGCTT
Organism: Hydrophis major; assembly: GCA_033807585.1. NCBI lineage: Eukaryota > Metazoa > Chordata > Lepidosauria > Squamata > Elapidae > Hydrophis > Hydrophis major. The sequence continues at coordinate 215,037,729 of CM066329.1, forward strand.
AACCCAAAGGAAAAACACCTTGGAAAAGACCAGGTGACTTACCAGCCCTATTCGATCCCCTTGGATAGAGAAAAAAATAAATAACTGCAAGCCTCGGAGAGGAGAGATGGCAAGAGTTACCCTCCTTTTTGGCCAGTCAATTTCATCACTGGGTTGTCTTGGTGGTGGCAGAAAATTAGCAGAGGGAATATAAACAACCATTCACTCTGCCTCTCTCCTGGTTCTGGAACCAAGCCCAGCCAAAGGAGAAATACCTTAGTCTAATGAAGAAAACAGTTTTCTTGGCAATCCTGCACAGCTTTCGGGGGGGGGGGGGGGGAATGTATGAAGGCTGCTATAAAGAAGCACATATTACACACCCCTGCCCTAGAGAAGAATACTGGTTTGCTGCAAACCTTTTACCATGAATATGTGTCATTTAAAAAAAAAAGTTGTAATTTCAAAAGGAGGCTAAAATTATTTATGAAAATTGAAGAAACCATGATAGCATTTGACTAATATACTAATATACAGCCAAGAAAGAAAGTCTTGTCAATTCTAGGTGACGATCACCAAATATAAATTGGGGGGTGGGGGACGACGACATATAGCTCATTCATTCATTCATTCGTTGATAAAATGTATTGGCTGCCCATCTTACCATAGAGTAATTCTGGGCAGTTTACAGTTACATCTATGCCAAAACATAAAAAAGTTAAAATCGAACATTAAAACCAAAGACACATGGGGAGCAGAGGTGGGTATTCATCAGGTCCTGACCAGTTCTGAAGAATCAGTAGCGGAACTTTTGAGTAGTTTGGAGAACTGGCAAATCCCACCTCTGACTGGCCCTGCCCCCATCTATTCCCTGCCTCCCGAGTCCAAGATGATTGGCTGGGTCTTCTTTGGTTGCCCTGCACAGGAGAACGGAGCTGGAAAGCAGGTTAGTGGGGTGAGAAGGGAATGGGGATGTTGCAGTAACCTTCTCCCCGGAGTCGGGTGGGAATGGAGTTTTTACAGTATCCTTCCCCTGCCACGCTCACTAAGCCACGCCACACCCACCAGGCCACACCCACAAAACCACTACTAAAAATTGTTTGAATCCCACCACTGATGGGGGTGGGCAGAGTGGGGGTGGGAGGTGGGATCTGTTATTACTCCATCAATCACCTCCATTGCATTGTTCCCCCACTGGGACTCCAAGGCGACTGGCGAAATCACTGGGCCAACCATCTGCTGGGGTCCCCCAGGCTTACTGGCATAACCAGGTCTTCAGAGACCTTCAAAAGCCCAAGAGTGATAATGCTGACTTCATTCTGCAGCTGAAAAGGCCCGCCACCTATGGCCTCTGTTGGATCGGGTAGATCGGTTCCCACAGAGACACGAGACCAAAAATGTACATTCAGCTCTTTATTTCAGTGTTAAGACCTGTACAAGATCTTAGAACTGCGGCAGCCCTTCATATAGGGATTGCTCGCGGCTTAGCAGCCAATGACAGCGCTTTGAATCTCCCGCGATCGGCTCGGCCAATCGCGGTTGATTCTTAGCGCGCCAATCACGGCCGTTCAGTTGACCAATCGGGTTGCAGTCCATGTGGACCAATCAGAATTCAGTGTTTGGAGAATGCTAATATAGAACAGCCTCACCAAATGTAGCTTCCTATACAACAGAACTCAGTACATACATGCCCATTCTATGGGATCTGGTGGGTTGGACAGATGAAATCAGGAAGAGAAGTTTGTGGGACATCTTAGAATAAAGTCTAATTCTTAGTCATGCATACAAGTAGTCCTTGACTTATGGCTGCAGTGGAGCCCAAAATTTCTGGATGCTCAGCAAGACAGTCATTAAATGAGTTGTGTCCCATTTGATGACTTTTTGTTTTGCCACAGTTGTTGAGTGGCTCCCTGTATTTGTTAAATGAGTTGGTTTCCCCTGTTGATTTTGCTTGTTGGAAGCCAGCTGGGAAAGTTATAGATGGTGATCCCATGAGCCCAGGACAGTGCAACTTTGATAAATGCATGCCAGTTGCCAAGCAACTGGATATTGATCATGTGACCATGAGGATGCTGTAATGGTTGTATGAAAACCAACCATAAGTCATTTGTTTCAGTGCCGTTGTAACTTTGATCAGTCGCTAAACAAATGATTGTAAATTGAGGGCGCCCTATATATACTTTTGATGCCGCTCAAATCGTATATTTCTGCATATGGGAGGGCAGAGGCATGAGATTGCAACCTATATATCTACCCTGACTTTCTCAGAACATCAGATAACAGCATCAAGTGCTATTCAAGAGCACTGTGTGGTTTTTTCCTTTATGGAAACACACCTATAGAGCTAAATAAACATTCCTGGCCTATTTATACAGCTGTGACAAGAATGTAATCATCATAATTCAAGCAAAAGTACCACAGTGTGGATTCAGTTTAAGGCATGGATCTGGAACTTAAGTGGAAAAGTGCAGTCCATCTATTCATAAGGAGGGTTGTCAGAAGTTAGGTTGCCTCCCTATGTCAGTGAAGCCTCCACAGGAAGCTTCAGCTCATGAAGTCCAATATCATGTTTAGATCCCGCAGGTAAGAAACCAGCGGCATTCCAAGGATAATTGGGAACTTGGATTTTGTTATGGAGAAACAGACATTACATAGATAGTGATTCTGGTCTGCATTTCCCATTTAGCAACAGAAACTAATGCTATGAAAAGACCTCAAAACTATGCAAGAAATACCACACTTGGAAATATATACCCAAGTTCAAGAAGAGCTGGAAGTCTTCCATCTGGAAAATAAATAGGGTTCCCTAGTGACTAGATATATAACATTGCTTGGAGGGAGAATCTATTTGTGTATATAGTATATATTATAGTGTAATATTTCCCAAGCTGTTCCCATAGAGAGGTGCAGACAGAGTCCAGGGGAGATATGAAGATTTTTATTTTTATGTCTTTATTAGAAAAAATAAAGCTTCACAGTATTGTTTTCATTGTATTTGTTTTATTTGGGTGTTTGGGTTTTCTAGGGAGGTGTGTACTTACAGATTACACTAAAGAGAGAAGTGGTGGCAAAAAAGTTTGGGAATACCTGATATATGTGTTTTGGGTGGTTTTTTTCCCCTTGAAGAAAGACCAAAGGCTGTCATACACAAAGAATCAAGATCAATGGTTAGATTGCAGCATAGAAGATTTATTCATGCCTATACACAAGAATCTGGTAACTTGAAGTTCAACACTAAAATGTCACCATATAAGAGTCAATGGAATTCAGGAGGGGTTGGACTTGGAGCACTTGTGGGAACACAATTATTCTAAGCTGATGATGCATTTAACTCCGCCCCCAGCTCTTCCTACTCTCTTCATACAAAACAGCTTTGTTTCCCATGGACGAGATTAGCCCCACCACAGGGGCAGAGTGAAAGTGGCTCTGTTTATCACAATGAATACCACAGCAGGAGAAGCTGGACTCTTCCAGATACTGTGCTTCACAGCCCCAAGCAAATATAGGAGACTAAAACCCCCTGCAAAATCCATTACGTGGATTTTTAAGCAATGGGCACGGGTGACTTTCCCACATGCCACCCTCCCTTTAACATTTTAAATAGATATATCATCACTCTCCAGTCTAAATAAATAAAAAAATCAGTGTATTTTCACCAAAGTCATTTCTTTTAATTTTTATTCTCTAGAAACAACAAGAGAAACATTCTGACAAAAAGTTTATCGGGTTTTTTGGGGGGGAAATGGCATTGATTAAATTCAGTCTCCTGACACAATAAGCAAGGGTCGATCGGTCCAAAGTGCCACTCTTTTGCTTATTCTATTTTGCTTATTCTATTATATTAAATCTGTCATCTGCACATCTATAACTGTCTGGTTTGGCTCTGCAACCAAACAAGACAGACACAGGCTTCAACAGATAATTAGAACTGCAGAAAAAACAATTGCTACTAACCTGCCTTCCACTGAGGACCTGCATATAGCACGAGTCAAAAAGAGGGCTGTGAAAATATCTACAGAGACCCCTCACATCCTTTATTTATTTTATTTACATTTATTTATTTTGTCAATTGCTTACAAGATAATAGGTATAAGTATAAACAGTTATGAATATATGAAATGGATAATAAAAAGAAACAATAGAACAGAGACAGTAGGCACGTTGGTGCGCTTATGCACGCCCCCTAGAGACCTCTTAGGAAAGGGGTGAGGTCAATAGTAGACAGTCTAAGGTTAAAGTTTTTGGGGTTTGAGGAAGAAACCACAGAGTCAGGTAGAGTATTCCAGACATTGACCACTCTGTTGCTGAAGTCGTATTTCCTGCAATCGTTTGCTGCGATTAACCTTGAGTTTGTATCTATTGTTTGCTCTTGTGTTGTTATTGTTGAAGTTGAAGTATTCATTGATCCTGGACATAAACTGTTTCAACTTCTACTCTCAAAACTATGCTATATAAGGCACTTCACACCAGAACAACTAGACACAAAGACAGTTCCCCCATCACTCTGCCAAACAACTAATTCCCACAACACTGTCAAATGATTTACTAAGATTGTATTACTATTATTATTCTCATCCTTCCTAGTACCTACCTCTTCCCACTTCCCACTATAACCACATTGCCTGTATCTTTACAATTTATATTGTTTTATTTGTTTCCTAGTATAATTTGATTGCTTACGCCTATGACTACCACGAAGTATTATATCTTATGATTCTTGATGAATGTATTTTATTTTTATTTTTATGTACACTGAGAGCATATGCACCAGACAAATTCCTTGTGTGTCCAATAAAGAATTCTATTCTATTCTATTCTATTCTATTCTATTCTATTCTATTCTATTCTATTCTATTCTATTCTATTCTTCCGAAGACTTCATTTTAACCCAGTAACTTGACCTAATTGTCTCTTCACCCTTCATGTTTTCCATGCAGATTTTCTAAATGTTTTCTGAAATTTGGTTTCCCTAAGGGAAGCATCTCCTTGAGAAATGGCCTCATGATTTCCTCTCTGAAAGAGGCACAGTCAGTTCCCCATTTCATTGACTTGAGACCTCCCTTTAAAGCAATCTGTATCTTGTTTCTCATATTTTGTTTTGCAAAGAGATAAAAGAAGAGTTGCAAGTTGCTTTTTTTCTCGTTTTGTTTTAATACAGTGTGTGTGTGGGGGTGGGTGGGTGATGAAAACTTTATTTTTTTCATTCCTGGCCAGATGTAGTAGGAGAGTGAAGTCTGTGGGTGGGTGTGAAGGACACTTCTCTCTTGGATAGCTTGGAGGCAGAAATTTTGCAAAGGCAGAAATTTTGATGCCTATGTCCATTTGGCATTATACACAGGCTATGTTTTATAAGCACATGCTACCTGTGTCTCTTCTCCCAATATTAATATTAGAAAGAAGAATAACACCAGGAGTTCTCTGATTTCTTCCTAAATACAACTGTGGACAGGGACCGATCATAAGAAGGATCCAACAGTTCCTCCCACTTCCAACTAACATGGAATCAGGGGCAATAAGGACTTGCCCATCCCAGAAGCCCAATGGGAAACCTAAGAGAGAACAAGTTAAACCATTTCAGATAGACATACAACTGTTCCAAGAACTGCTGGGATCAAGCCTCAAGATAACTAACAAGGGTTTTAGTCTATTTCAGTTTTGCATTTATTTCTTCACGAGCTCATTCTGCCCAGTTTTCATTTTATATTTAAAAATGTACATAAAATGATTATTTAAGGGCGCTTAAGTACATATTTATACCCATTAATAAAGCACACAACATAAACATTTTAAAATGGATGTTTCCATTTTAACTTGGGTTGCCGTGGAATCAGGGAAGTGCAGAATACAAAGATAATTGTTTGGGAGGTGGTCAGGAGGCTGCATCAAACGTTTTGGGAGAATCAAGTCCCTTCAGCATCCTAGACACCCAGTTCTATGCTGTAACTTGGAACACCTTCCGAGGCTAGTGATGGCAACTCTGCGCCTTCCAAATGTGCTGGAGTTCAAATCCCAACAATCCCAGGATGTCCGAATGAAAGGAGATTGCAGAAGTCACTGTCCAAAAAACATCCGGAAGGATCAGGTTTCCTGTCCCTACTTTAGGGAGTAAAGGATTCCCAGGATTGAAGCTATTCTCCTATTCAGATAGTTCTCTTCCACAGGACGTCAGATGAAGGTTTCCAGTTCAGGGTTGAGCTTTGATTCCCTTCCTCAGTTCTGAAACAGATTTCTTCATCCTCAGTTTTTTAAAGCTCTCCCACTAGTTAACATCCTTAAATTCAGGACATGACCAGTGCCCATAACCAGGGGTGGGGTTCAAATTTTTAACAACTGGTTCTGTGCACGTGGCTTAGGTGGTGGGTGTGGCTTGGTGGTCATGTGACTGGGTGGAAATGGCTTGGTGGTCATGTGACTGGGTGGGCATGGCCAACTCAACATCACTCACATTGAGGCACGCATCTCCTCCCCTGGCCTCTCATGACTATGGGGATGCTGCAACAGTCGTAAGTGTAAAAAATGGTCATAAGTCACTTTTTTCAGTGCCATTGTAACTTTGAATGGTCACTCCACACAAGCAAAGTACCAGCAAAGGAGGGGGGAAAAACTCCAGAGGCGTTCCTGAGACAAGAAGTCTAGTCCTGCCAAGAACGTAATAAGGATTAAGAGGCAGTTTCTGTAAGCAACACCAGAATGTTTCCTTCCTGTCTTCCTTACAGGATTAGGCCAATAATTTCTTCTAACAACCGGTTCTCCAAACTGCTTAGAATGTTAACAACCGGTTTTAGCGAATAGGTACAAACTGTAGAATTCCACCCCTGCCCATAACCCTCATGTTGAGATGAACTACTTACCATCAGTGCTGTAAGTAGAAGAAATAAAGGAAGTGAAATGCTTTGGTTCATTCCAGCTTTAGATCAGACTCCATTATGTCTACTTAGAAGTGGAGTGGCTTTACATCTCCTGAAAAGAAGTGGGAAGGCATCCCTCTCTAATCCCAGCCCCTGTGAACACAAATTATAGTGAAAATTAATGTACACTTAGAAATAAATGGGCAAGAACGGGCACATGAACCTTCACTGTATATATCTTTTCTGCTAACGGAAAAAGTAGGGGAAACCACAGCATTAACTCACACCAAATGTAGATTGTGTGAATGTGTGCACGCAAACCAATGTGTATTTATTATTATTTTATGCCTTTGGAGAAATATAGGGCCTGACCTCTGCATGCACTCTTAGCTGCAAATCTTCTGTTATTATGGCAACCAGTGTTCCCTTGGTGCTTGAGCCGCAAGATTACGGACCATAAGTAGCCACCAATTTGTTATGCTGCTTGGCATTCTTTATTTGCAAAGCTCTGTATGGAGAATAACAAATTAGCCATTCCAACATGTGTGTGAAGTACCTTCAGGCTCCTTCGCCCAGATGGAGTAAGGGAGAGGGAGTAAACAAGGCCAAAACTGCACAGAAACAGAGGCATCAAGCGAAAAGGGGTCAAGCAAGCTGTTAAAATAAAGAATAGCAGACGCTCCAGGCAGCTGAGCTTCACCTCCACAAGGTGCTTTGCAGTGTAGAGGTGATGTTGTTCACCTTCCTGAGCCAGACTCTGTGCCTCTGAGTGTCTTATCCAACATTTGCAGGATTCTTTACCAAACACTGGAGCCGCTAGACAAGCAGTTCAGAGCAACACAAAGTGACATAAAGCAGCAGCTTTGCTTTTAGAATGGGAGAGCGGAATGTTACTTTGCAAAGTAACATCACTTTGAAAGGAAGCACCTGTAATGCAGGGATGGAATCCGATTGGTGTAACTACTGGTTCTGTCTATTAGCATCATACGAGTAACCAGAGTGCAACTTAAAACCTGCTGAGCTGCCCGGACAGCTGAGCAGCGCTGCATGGAAGTGTGCAGCGGTTGGAAAAGCACTTTTTTTCCTGCTGTTTCAACCGCAGCTGTGTCCCGCAAAGCAGCTGCGGTTGAAAAAGCAGGAAATAAAGGTCAGGTAAAACCCCAGGAGGGTGGTTGGGCCAAAACATCAGCAGACATAGAACAGATTCTGTCTGCTGGTCTTCGGAGCAACCGGTTCTACAGAGTGGACAGAACCGGTAGAATCCCACCCCTGCTGTAATGGTAGGTGGGAATGAGGTAGAAGAGAAAGGTGGAAGAGCTGCAGACTACTAGGCAGTGGTCAGATAATCAATCAATCAGAATAGAGCTGGAAGGGATCTTGAAGGTCTTCTAGTCCAACCCCCTGCTCAAGCAGGAGACCCTATACAATTTAAGAAAAGTGGCTGTCTAATCTTTTCTTCAAAACCTCCCATGATGAAGCACCCACAACTTCTGAAGCCGAGCTGTCCCACTGGTTAATTGTCCTCACTCTTAGGAAGTTTCTCCTTAATTCCAGGTTGCTTCTTTCCTTGATCAGTTTCCATCCATTGTTTCTTGTCCTGCCTTCTGGTGCTTTGGAAAATAAGTTGACACCCTCCTCTTTGTGGCAGCCCCTCAAATACTGGAATACTGTTATCATGGCACCCCTTTTCTCTAGACTGGTCATAGCCAATTGCTGCAAACATTTTTTATATGTTTTAGTCTCCAGGCCTTTAATTATCCTAGATCAGGGCTGTCAAACTCCTGGCCCACAGGCTGAATGTATCACATGCTAGCCACACTCTTGCCCGGTTTAGCGAAGGGGGAAAAGTCCCGCTATGTCATATGACACCACTGTGATGACATTTGACACCCCTGTCCTAGATGTTCTTCTCTGCACTTTTCCAAAAGTAGTGCAGAATAAGTAATGCAAAGGGCAGAGAAACTTTGGAAAGTGGCAGCTATCCCTGCAAAAGGAATGGGAGCAGAGTAAACATTTCAGAAGGGACCTCCCTAATTTCTTGGACTATAATAGAGAGGAAGGGAGATAAGTATTTTCAGACTTGCAAGAGTCTGTTATGTAACCTTACAATAAAGTTAGAGCTACTATTTATGGCATGATTCTTGTCTGGACAACTTGGTAAGGCAGACATCATCTCTTAAATTTGCCCAGCTCAAACAAAGAAACAAAAGTCATGTTACATCATTGATGTGCTTAGCTGGATGTTGGTTCAGGCTTTTCTGCTCCTTCCTCTTTGCACATTCAGCTGCTGCACCACCCTTGAAGTTGCATTCAATGAGCTCAGGTAACTGACCGCAAGTTAAATAAAGCCATGATCCTAGTTTATTCTGTAACAAAGTGAAACTTCTACTGACTGGACTGGATTAGGGAGGATTTCGATGTATCCAGCTCTTCTGGATCTCATTTCCCCCAGGGAATTTGATCTTGAGGAAAGCAGCATCCTCTCTTTCATCCTGATCAGACCTATTTGGTATTGAAACAAAACGCAGCTATCAAGCTATGTTAAATAAACCAAGTGCAAGAGGAGAACATCTATTCTATTCTCACTGTTTTTCCTTTTTCACTGAGGAGAAATATCCTCCTCAAATATCAACACCAAGTCTGGAAAGATCACTTCTACCCTTTTGTTTATGGAGACCCCTCTGTTCTTCTGAGACCTTAAAACAGTATGCCATTGTCCCTGGGTGGGTTAATAACTGATAAGCTTCATGCTGGATTTGGCCAGGCCCATGACTTAGATTTTCCTATGGGATGTGAATATTTGCAATTTCCATATTGCAAATGGAAATTTGCAGTGGAAAAAACACCGCATTTAGTTGTACAGTAGGGAGATGATACAAAGATGGGAAAGGATTTTGCACCTTCTATCCATGACCCCCCCAACCACTATATATATCTGTTCTTAAAAATACATAAACATATACAAACTCTTAGTTTCAACCACTTTCTTTATACAAAGAATGCTAGTTGATTTATTTTCTTACTAAGCATAGAAAGAATTTCAGTTTTCAACTGAGATTCCTGTGAGAGCTCTCCTATGTCATTTTCTCGCCTCTAATTTTCCTGGGAATTAGAAACCAGATGATTGAGAGTTCTAGTCCCGCATTAGGCACAAAACCAGTTGGGTGACCTTGGGCTACACTTTCTCTCAGTTCTTGGAAGAAGACAAGGCCAAATCATTTCCAAGAATCTTGCTAGAAAACCACAAAAACTAGTCCAATCACTGGCAGTCAAGGCTAACTTGAAAGGGTGCAGCATGTGCGCGCACACACACACAAATATACACTACAAATAATTGGTTATGATGTTATTTTCTCCTTTATTAATTTAATTGTACAATTAGAATGGTATTCTTTGTTTCTATATAATGTAGTATTTTATACTCTATTGGATTATTTTTCACCCTCTAGTTTGGTGGACACCTTATAAGTTAAAACAATGCACATATGCATTTTAACAGCTGGTTTTCCTATTTCCAAAAATGGGAAGCTGCTAATTGTTTGTTCCTTTTTGGTGAAAGCCTGGGGAAAGTTTATAACACTTAAAAACCAGACAGCACCCGATTTGCTTCTCCGCAAAATAATTGTAGAAGACTATAAGAATGTCAGCTTGAAGACATTGAAAATGTTTAAGCACCAGATGCATTCTTCCTCCAGCACACATTTTCCTGTCCCCCGCCCCCCTCCACTTGCCTGATAAAAGATTCTTGAAAATGTCACCACCATGATATCAAATTTGATGAATATACATCACAGCAGCAGGATTGGCTCAAAATATTACACTGTCTTTTCCGAGACCAAAGGGAAAATGGTGTCTTTCCCCCATTTTGTATAGGCTGTGTCTGAAGGCCTCTTTCTGACATTCTGCTTAAGATACAGCATCTGGACAGAATGAAGTTCAAAGTAGAGGTGAGGATTATTCTTCTGCTGCATAGATTAAAGCCATCCTGGTAAGTAGAAAAATTAAACCACAGGGAACATCTGCAACAGAACTGCTAGCTCTGATGGCTAGTTGGTTTGTTTTAATCTGGAAGAGATTATAACAGCTTCCCCTCAAACACTCTGACGAAGCAACTAAAGTAATATTCTGATAGCTTCAAATTTTACTGTTACATCCCATTCTTCTGAGTACATAGATCAGGCCTTAATCTCACGTCAGCTCTTATTATTATTTGTACTGTATATAATAAAAATGGTGGTTAACTTTAAACCAGGTTGAGGAATTTATTTTGAGCTGGAAATTCTGAGAGCCTCAGGAAAGCATTTCAGGGTATTTACTAGGAGAGTTAGGGTTTAGGGTTTCCGTGTGGGTTGGTTTTTTTTTAGTAATTAGCTGGTTTCTTCTCCTTTTTCTGATGTAAAATATAAGTGCTTAAGGATTTGAGGCCTTGTGGCCAGCACACAATGGGTAATATTGAAATTATATGCTTCATCAAAAGATCATTAAAAAGATTAGAAAATACACAAGTTGACCTCTTCATCTGGCAATGTCTTCTCTATATACTAGGGATTGGTAATCTGTATATCACACACATCCTCATCCAGTATGGCTACTAATCTGGGATGACAGGAGCTGAAGTTCAATAATATTTGGAGAGATACAATTCCTCAGTCTGTACTGTACTGCCTACTGAAAACTGTCCAGGCCAGAGTAGTTGAAGTAATTGTCCTCAATTTACAACAGTTGATTTAGTGAATATTCAATAATATTTGGAGAGATACAATTCCTCAGTCTGTACTGTACTGCCTACTGAAAACTGTCCAGGCCAGAGTAGTTGAAGTAATTGTCCTCAATTTACAAAAGTTGATTTAGTGAATGTTCAAAGTTACAACAGCATTGAAAATAGTGACTTATGACTGTTTTTCCCACCTATGACCAGGGGTGGGATTCTACCAGTTTGCACCTATTCGCTAGAACCGGTTGTTAACATTCTAAGCAGTTCGGAGAACCGGTTGTTAGAAGAAATTACTGGCCTAATCCTGTAAGGAAGGCAGGAAGGAAACATTCTGGTGTTGCTTACAGAAACTGCCTCTTCATTAACCCTTATTGCATTCTTGGCAGGACTAGACTTCCTGTCTCAGAAACTTCTCTGGAGTTGTGTTTCCCTCCTTCGCTGATACTTTGCTTGTGTGGAGTGACCATTCAAAGTTACAATGGCATTGAAAAAAGTGACATGACCATTTTTCACACTTACGACTGTTGCAGCATCCGCACAGTCATGAGAGGCCAGGCGAGGAGATGCATGCCTCGATGTGAGTGATATTGAGTTGGCCACACCCAGCCAATAACATGACCACCAAGCAATGCCCACCAACTTAGCTGCACCCACAGAACCGGTTGTTAAAAAATTTGAATCCCACCCCTGCTTATGACTGTTGCAGTAGCCACATGGTCACATGATCAAAATTCACACGTTGGCAACTGGTTCGTATTTATGACGGTTCCAGTGTCCCGGGGTCATATGATCCCCTTTTGCGACCTTCTGACAAGCAAAGCCAATAGGGAGGCCAGATTCACTTAACAACCGTGTTACTAACTTAACAACTGCAGTGATTCACTAAACAACTGTCATAAATACAAGAAAGGTCATATGATGGAGCAAAACTCATTTGACAACTGTCTCACTTAGCAACAGATATTTTGGGTTCAATTGTGGCTGTAAGTTGAGGACTACCTGTATAGGATGGCTCAAGATGACGCATAAGCAGAACCATTCTCTTCTTGTCCAAACTGCAAGAATTTTGCATTCCCCACCTCCAAGAAAAACGGGGGAAGCTAGTTTATTTTGCATGCAAGCAGGGGTGCCATGTTCACTTACAAACGGCTTTGCATTAAAAGTCAACCTTACTTAATCTCTGGGAAATTAATGATTGCCGTACCCAAAAGGTCTCCTATATTTGAGTAGTCATTTGGCGTCTTGACAGGACTGCATAGAAAGAGAGGTAGTCAAATATGACAATTGGCTTGAAATATGTAGGCATCTAGCCTTCTGTAATATATGGGACTGCATTGCCTGTAAAAATTATTTATTAGGAACTTTTAGTTACTGAGTGGCGCTGTGATTTAGTGTACAATTGCAGCATTTGCCTCTGGGACCCAGGGTTCTAATGCAACTTGTGAGACAGAACTTAAGCGACGCTAAAAAGTTACTGAGGCTGTCTCAGCTCACTTGAGGATGAACCATAAAACGGTCACAACCATCTTAAATCAAGACCTCTTGAGCACTGGGATTTCCACAGGACACGATCCTACCGTGTGTTTTAGAAGGTGAACCACAAGATGGAGAGGGGGGCGGGGGAGGCACTCAGGTATGTGGGTGGAGGGGCAGAGGGAATTCATTCCATTTATTTGGCCATGGCAATATCAGTTTAAGAGTGTTGTTCAAGGGGCAGTAAACTTCAGGGGTCTGCAACTTTAAACACTCAAAGAGCCATTTAGACCTGTTCCCCACAGAAAAGAAAACATCAAGAGCCACAAAACCTGGGTGGGCGTGGTCAACTCAACGTCATTCCCACCCAGTCACATGACCCCTCCTGCCATGCTTACCCAGGTTTTGTGGCTCCCGGTGTTTTCTGTGGGAAATGGGTCCCTCTTTCTCTCTTTCTCCCTCCCTCTCATTTCTGTTTTTTTGTGTTTTACCTTCTCAGGCCAGGCGTGGAGTTACTGGGAGGGGAGGGTGAGGGGCGGGGCCAGCCAGTGGTAGGATCACCCAACAGGGAGCCATAGCAGAGGGCCCAAAGAGCCGCATGCGGCTACAGAGCCAAGGGTTGCTGACACCCCTCTAACCCAATGAGGAAGCCACAGAGCTAGCAATAGATCAGCATCTGTGCCTGCAAAATAGAGGTATTGTTTGACTTACAACAGTTCGTTTAGTGATTGTTCAAAGTTATGCTTGAAAAACGTGACTTATGCAGCATCCCCACGATCATGTGATCAAAATTCAGATGCTTGGCAATTGGTTCATATTTATGACTGTTGCTGTGTCCCAAGCAGAGGTGGTATTCAGCAGATTCTGACCAGTTCTAGAGAACCGGTAGCAGAAATTTGGAGTAGTTCGGAGAACTAGACAGTACCATCTCTGACTGGCTATCTATCCTCTGCCTCCAGAGTCCCAGCTGATTGGCTGGGTCTTCTTTTGTTACCCTGCACAGGAGAATGGAGCTGGAAAGCAGGTTAGTGGGGTGGGGTGGGAATGGAGATTTTGCGGTATCCTTCTTCTGCCATGCCCACCAAGCCACCGCCACCAAGCCATACCATGCCCACCAAGCTATGCCCACAGAACCGGTAGTAAAAAAATTTGAATCCTGGTTTTCCAGTTTTTGCGTGGCTTCGGGGCAGCAGGAATTCGCGACCACTCGCGATTCCTGCTGTGCTAGCCGCCGAGGTACCCCCAATCCAAATGGGTCAGGGGGATATGGCTGCCCTGTAGGGACAGCCAAAGAGAGAGAGGAGCTGGACAGGGGGTTGGGGGTGTCGCAGAACCCCTCCTCGTCCTGAAAAACCTCTTTTTCCCAAGGTGGTGGAGCGGCGGTCAGCAATGGCCGCCACGAAGAAGTCTGCAACCGGGTAAGATCGTGCTGGAGGAAGCAAGAAAAGTGAAAGTGCTGGCTGAGCCAGGTCAATCAACATCCTTTAAATTCGCTGGAACTGAGCTGTCTGAATTGCTGGAGAATACATTGTATCCCTAAGAAGATCGAAAGCGGCGGAGAAACTGTTAAAGGGAACTTTTTTTTCCCTTCACTCTCCCACCCCATGAAAAAAGCAGAAGAAGATTTGAAATTTGTTTGGGCACTGAAGGTGAAATATTCTGAAAGTTGCTTGGACATTGGACTTAAAAATTTAAGAAATTGGAATACCTTTATTAGAGGTATGGATTTTTGATTATTTAAAAATTGATGTTGCAAGTGGGAAGGGAACGGAAAAATATTGGAGCAGAAGTGGAAAAAGGAGGAGATTGCCAAGAATACTAAAAAAAGAAATATGGTAATTGGACCTCTTTGATTAAACAGTAACCCCAGAAAGAGAAATAGAAGAAGGAAGAAAAGTATTAACTTTTGGAACTTTCTTTTTGAATTATTTTTGACTAAAAATATTTGGGTGGTTGTTTTGGGGAAAGTTTTTCTTTTCAGGATGGCATCACTTGTGGATGAACTAAAGACTGAATATCAAAAATATAAAAAGGAAGAACAAGATGGAAAAGATATTTTGGGCACTTCATTTCAATTTTTAGAAATGGCGTTATGTACTTATGAAAAGTTGATTACGCAGCAGAATGACTGGGACAAAGAAGAAGAGGAACAAGAAGCCATCTTTGATGAACAATGGGTTTTTTCAGGGGAGGAGGAGAAAGAGGATAAGAAAAAGGGGATTTTAAGGTTTGAAAAAACAACCAAAAAAGAGAAAAATGAGAGGAAAGGTGGATGCAAGGTTAGAAAGCAAAGGAAAGGGAGTAAGAAAAGGGAGGAGGAGAGACAAAGGGGTAAAAAGGGCAAGGAGAAGAATAAGCAAGAGAGAAAGGGGGGGAGGAGAAGCCTCAATGGTGGGAAGCAAGATCTAAAGAAAAAAAGTTTATTTAGAGACAATGGGTGAATCTAATTAAGGATAAAAGGGGGATTCTGGAAGGTATATAAGATTGTGTTTTTATATGTGTATTTAGAGTATAAAATTTATTGTGTAAATTTAGAATTTATTAAACAGAATCCCAAGATAAATTAAGTGTTATATGAAGTACTTTTAAGTTAGGGTAAAGGCATCACTCCAAATAGTGTATAGGAGAAGTATAGTAAAAGAAAAAAGATGAATGGATAGTTGGAAATAGAACAGACAAAGAATGTTATTGAAAATGGTTATAAGCTGTTATGCTTTGATTGTTTGTGCACTGTTTTTATAAAATTAATAAAATTGGTTTATAAAAAAAAAAAAGAAAAGAAAATGATAACAAGATATGGAAAGATATATAAAATGAATATGATGTTTGAATTTTTGTCTGTGTGAAGAGTTTTAACCCGGGATCAGGCAGCCTTCAGAAAAGATGTTTTAGTTTATGTTTTGTGTATTGTGTTTGTAAAATTAATAAAATTTGTTTAAAAAATAATAAAAATTTTTGAATCCCACCATTGGTCCCAAGGTTGTGGGATTATCTGTTGCAACCTTTTGACAAGCAAAGTCAATGGGGAAGCCAGATTCAGTTAACAACCAGGTTATTAACTTAACTATCACAGTGATTCACTTAACAGCTGTGGCAAGAGAGGTCGTAAAATGGGGCAAAACTCACTTAACAAATGTCTCGCTTAACAATATAAACGTTGGGCTCAGTTGTGACTGTAAGTCAAGGACTACCTGTAAATCCAGGGAGAAGGCGGAGCTTCATCGCTGCGATACAGCTGCGATCTCGGGGCTCTGAGATCACAGCTGATATCTTCGCCCCTGGTCGGTCCCAACGAACCTAAACCGTCTCGTAGTGACGGTGACAGTAAGGGGCGCGTTCTGTAGATCCCAGGGACATCGCAAGTCCCTGGTCGATCCAGAAGAAGCCCTTTTGCGGAGAGGCAGCCATTAAGCTGCTAAAGCTGGGACAGCTCCGGAAGGACAAGATAGAAAGAGAAGTGTATCAGCTGGTGAGGATCTTTTTTTTTTTTGCTTGGGACTTAAGAACACTCTAATATGAGAAGAAATCTGTAAACTTATTGACAAAATTTGATTTAGCAGCGATTTTTTTAAAGTAATGTCAAAGTGAGGCTCGGCTTTTTATTTTTACTCTTTTTTTTCTTTACTGAATTTCTATTGCGATCTAGTTAATCAGACTGGTTTTTTCTTTTATATTTTTATATTTACTTGCTCTCTCTTCTCTTTTTTGACTGTTTATATTTTTTAAAATAGAGGCTCCCTTTAATTTTTTTTTTTTTAAATATACATAAATATACATATATACTTTTTTTTTTTCTTTTTAGGCTTTTTTCAGGGGGGAAGAAGGGGGAGGGGTTTGAAGAAACTTTGTAACACTGCCAACTAGAGGCTTGAAAATATTTTGTTTGAAGTTGAGAGTTGGGGGGAAAAAAACCTCTTCTCAAGGCTACTGGAAATGATAAGATAGAGGGAAGAGCACTGGAGGATGTTTATACAGGTGCTCTTTGGGACTTCTATTATTAACTGAATATTTGAAGCTTGGCTTTGAAATTTGTGGAGAAGCCAAATAAGAGCCTTTTTTTTTTCAATCCTTTATTAATTGTTTTATCCCTCCCCTCCAACCACACAGCATTTTGTAATATTGATATACTTATTTTTTATTTTTTATTCTATCTCATTTTTATTTTTATTTTTTTTAAAGGGGAAGTCTCAGAATATTCTTTTTTCGCTTTTTTTTCCTCATAGGGATGCCTGCCTCTATATCTCTATTTTTGACTTATTTTTATGGCTACTTTTCATTTTTTGAGGTCTTTCAATTGGATTAAGGTGGGAAGAACCTGAAGAACTCTTTTTTCCCCCCTTTTTCTTTGCTTATTACTTTTTGATATTATTGGGCTTTATTTTGTTTCTTTTTTTCTCTTTATTTTCAATTTTTACTTTTGAATTATAATTGAGTATTTCACAATTGGATTAAGGTCTTGAAGAACCTGAAGAATTTTTCCTTTTTAATTTTGGGCTTTTTACTTATTATTGGTTTTGTTTTTTGTTTTTTATGGTGTTTTCCTTTTTCTTAATTGGATTATAATTGGCTACCTCACTAATTGGATTAAAAGAGCCAGAAGACCCTGAGCTATCGAAATGAGTAAGAAAATTTTACCTTTGGGCATCTCAACTTCTGCTCCTGTCTCCCCATCATCTGGAGGATGACTCTCAACAATGGCGAAGCAAGATAAAGCACAAGTGGATTTAACGATGGTTATGCAAGGAATACAAGAACTTAAAATGAGTATTGAACAAAGAATGGAGAGTATTGACCAAAGAATTGGAAAGATTGATGAAAAATTTGAAAATGTTCAACAAATGATGGTGAAACACAATGAGAGAATCCAAAAAATAGAAGAGAAAGACAAGCAAAGAGATGATACAATTGGAAATATCGATAACAGATTAACAATGGTTGAACAAGAAAAAAGTGGGATGTTGAAGTGGGAGATGGACATGTCAGAATTTTATCTTAGATTTCAAAATATCGAGGAAGAAAAAGGACAAAACTTGGCAGCAGTAATGATTGAAATCTTGGCTGGAGTCTTGGAAATAACAGAGGAAAAGATGATGGATGGAGTAGATGAGATATATCGAGTCTTCACAAGATATGCGACAAGGAACCAATTACCAAGAGAGGTCCATGTTAGATTCACCAAAAAAACTATTAAAAACAAAATATTACAAGTGGTAAGAGAGAAGGGGTTGAAATACAAAGGCAAAGAGATCCTGGTCTTAAAACAAGTACCTAGAAAAGTGAGAGAGATTAGAAGAGAATATCAATTTTTGACCAAAATGCTATTGAAAAAAGAGGTGAACTATAGATGGCTGATTCCAGAAGGATTAATGTTTACATGGCAAGAACAGAGACACAGAATCGATTCAATTGTGAAAGCAGAAATATTCTACAAGGAATTTTTCGAAAGAAGAGAAATGGAGATAGAAAAAGAGAACATTTTAACTGAATCTGAAGAGGATCAAATGGAGATGGAAAAAGAAGAAGGCGCAATAGATGGACAAATGGAGATCAAAGAACAACGTGAAATAAGATCCACGAGAGCTGTTAGACCTAAATATAAAGCATAACCATGGGAGAAAAAAAACTGATTTCCATGAATATAAATGGACTGAATTCAGCTACCAAAAGAAGGAAAACTTTTCACAAATTAGAGAAGCTAAAATTTGATATAATTTGCTTACAAGAAGTACACATTAAAAAACAACATGAACAATTATTGACACGACCAAAGTTAGGGAAAATATTTACTTCTCTGACTCATTGTAAGAAAAGAGGAGTAGTTTTGTACATCAAAGAAACCACTCCAGCCCAACTGATTTATACTGATGAAGATGGAAGAGTATTAATAGTTGAAATAGTGGATAATAATATAAAAACACTCTTGGTTGCAATTTATGCCCCGAATGATAAACAAGAAGAATTCTATAAAAAATTACATATGAAAATAATTGAACTGGACTATGTTAATATACTTATGATGGGGAATTTCAATGGAATTGTAGACAATAAACTGGATTACGCAGCAAAAACAACACGACAAAATAGGAAAACTCTCCCTAAATTCTTTTTCAAAATGACAGATGAATTAAATTTAAAAGATATATGGAGAGAAAGAAATGCTAAAATTCAACAATATACTTTTTATTCAAATAGACATTTATCGTGGTCCAGAATAGATATGATTTGGACATCAACAGAATTATTATCTAATATTCAAGAAATAAATATTGAAACAAGTACATGGGCAGACCATAATCTAATGACAATTAAATGGAAAGGACAAAAAAGAAGATCTAGATGGACATTAAACAATACTATTCTAAAGGAAAAAGACTTTACACAATGGATGGAAAAAGAATTGGTCTTCTTCTTTAATGAAAACAAAAAAGAAGATACTTCAATACAGAATGTTTGGGATACAATGAAGGCATATGCAAGAGGATTAATAATTGACTATACAAAGAAAAAGAACATTAGGAAGAGGCAAATGATTAAAGCTCTAGAAAATGACCATAAAAAACTGGAAAAAGAATTACAGAAGACGTCACAGAAAAAAGATATTAAACTTAAAATGGACATAATTAAACATAAAATGGATCAAGTAGAGAAAGAAGAACTGGTACAAAAAATTAGAAGTGCTAAACAGAACTATTTCGAAGATGCAAATAGGCCAGGTAGATGGTTAGCATATAAGCTGAGAAAAGAGAAAGAATCAAGGAAAATATTACAGTTAATAGACGATCAAGGTCAAATTTGTTATGGTAATAAGGAGAAAAAGGCAATCATTCTAGATTTTTATGGACAATTATATAAACAGGAGGATCTTGATGAGGAAAAAATTAAACAGTATTAACAAAATGCTAACCTACCTAAGATACCTGATGAAACTGGGAAAATGTTAGAAAGTGCTATAACAATGATGGAATTAACCGAAGCACTCAACAGACAGAACAATGGAAAAGCACCAGGACCAGATGGTTTCCCGGCAGAATTTTATAAAACATTACAAGAATCGTTGAGCACTTCACTGTTAGAAGTCATGAATGAAGTTATGATAAATATGAAAATACCTAAAACATGGTCAGAAGCTTCTATTACACTTATTCCAAAAGAAGGGGTTGACCCATTACAAATTAAGAACTATAGACCTATTTCCTTATTGAATGCAGACTATAAAATCTTTGTTTCAATCTTGGCAGAAAGGCTTAAAAAATATCTAAATAACTTTATTCACTCTGATCAGAATGGATTTTTACCAAAGAGACAGATTAAAGACAATATGAGGGTAATCCTGGATACGTTGGAATATTACGAGGCGCACACTGAAAAACAAATGGCTTTGATATTCTTAGATGCCCAAAAGGCATTTGATAATGTGAATTGGAGATTTATGTTATTACTATTGGAACAGATGGGCTTTGCTAGAAAATTTATTCAAGCAATAGAAGCCGTATATTATAAGCAAACGGCAAAAGTAATGATAGATGGAGAATTCACAGACTCTATCAATATTAAAAAAGGTACAAGACAAGGATGCCCATTATCTCCTTTGTTATTTGTATTGACCTTGGAAGTGTTAAATAGAAATATTAGAGAGGATACAAACATAAAAGGAATGAAAGTCAAAAAGGAGGAATTTAAATTGCAAGTGTTTGCGGATGACTTGGTCTTTACTTTGGAAAACCCTTTAGAGACAGCTTTAAAACTATTGGAAAAGATAGAGATGTATGCTGAGATGGCTGGTTTGAAAATAAATAAAGACAAAACAAAGATTCTGACAAAGAACATGTTATTAAGACAAAGAGAAGAGCTGGCAGATTTATTGAAAATTCAAGTTACGAACAAAGTTAAATATTTGGGAATATATCTGACATCAAGATGTACCACATTGAAAGAGAATAACTATATTAAACTTAAACAGCAGATAGCATCCGATCTGAAAAAATGGGAAAACCTACAATTGTCATTGAAAGGTAGAATTTCAACAATTAAGATGAATATTTTACCCAGAATTTTATATTTGTTCCAAACAATACCAATTAGGTTAGGTAAGGATTACTTTGAAGAATTAAATAAAATTGTGTTGAAGTATATATGGCAAGGCAAGAAAGTGAGAATAAAATTAAAACTTTTACAGGATGCTAGAATTAGAGGAGGATTTGGCCTTCCTAACTGGGAGTTGTATTATCAAGCTGCAAACTTAATGTGGGTTAAAGAATGGATAACGCTAGATTGTTGGCATTAGAAGGTCATGATTTATTATTGGGTTGGCATGCTTTTTTATGGTATAAGGGAACTAAATTACAGGGTTATTTTGAAGGCATTATATATGGGAATCGTTATGGTTGAATTGGGAGAAAATTAAGAAACAATGTTATTTGAAAATCCCAGTTTGTTTATCAGCTATTGAAGCTTTTTCATATCCTATAACCTATAAGAAGGAACAAACAGTTAGATATGGGGAAATACTGGATGAAAAGGGTGAACTTAAAACGATGCAAAATTTAGAAGAACAAGGTATAAAGATGAATTGGTTTTCATATGCGCAAATACATGCAAGGTATCTTAAAGATTCTAAAATAGAAGGATTTTATGATAAATTGACTGATTTAGATAGGATTTTGACAGGTACTGATGAAAAAGTGATTAAAAAACTATATAGTTATTTGTTGGAAATTAAATTAGAGGAAGAACAAGTTAAAGAAACAATGATTGCTTGGGGGAAGCATTTTGGATATGGGATTGATTTAGAGAAATAGCAAAAATTGTGGTCACAAAATCATAAAATGACAATGTCAACAGCATATAAAGAAAATTTGTATAACATGTTTTACAGGTGGCACTTTCCCCCGACAAGAATAGCAAGAATGTTCGAGAATTAATCTGAAAAGTGCTGGAAATGTCATCAGATACCTGGCTCATATTACCATATGTGGTGGACTTGTGAGGAGGCCAGGAAATACTGGACTAGAATTCGCATATGGCTGGAAAAAAATGACAAAGAAACACATAGATTTGAAACCAGAGATTTTTTTATTGGGAATCTTACCTGATATATATAATAAAAACTTAAAGTATTTGATTGTAAATGTATTAACAGCGGCTAGGATTGTATTTGCTAAACATTGGAAGAGTGAGAAAATACCATTAGAGGAAGAAATTATTAAGAAAATATTGGAATGTGCTGAAATGAGTAGATTGACATTTGAAATTAGAGAACAAGAAGATAAACAATTTTATGAAGTTTGGGATCTCTTTTATCAATGGTTAGATAATACAATATAATTATAGAATATTTAGAAATCTAGGAAATAACGAATATATAATTTTTCTTGGTTTTGATAACATTTTTAGAATATTTTATTAAGATAGATTTGGTATGATTCTATGATCTGTTATAAAATAATTTAACTCAATTATAGTTATCTCGCTTAAGTATGAATTAGTAAAATTATAGTCAAATGATTGTTCAATAATGATATTAGGATATTTAACTGATGATTGATAATGTGAGTTATTATGTAATATAATTATTTCGATGACTATGAAATGGATGCATAAAAAGGAGTGGTAAACCAACCGATACACTGTAAATTTATGAAGAATGATGATTTTTTTATGTTATGTCTTATGTTTTATGTGTTTTTGTTTGTCGTTAAAATCAATAAAACTTTTATCCAAAAAAAAAAAAAAAAAAGGACTACCTGTAAATCCATAGGATTAAGGATCCAAAATGGGAAATTGATCAAGAACTAAAGCCTGTCGAAATCCCCCATTCTCTGACCCAGTTGCCAGCCTTTTTAATTTCAATATCCAAAATATTTAAGGAGAAATCAGCAGCAGAATCTCTACAAAGTGGTGGTTGTTCCTGCTCATGCTTACCAATGGAGGTGCCTGAAGCTCAGCCTCACTAGACAGTCATAATATAATAATCATTGTATTTCTGGTTTGAGAGTCCTAACACTGTATTTTTATCTCTGGCCTCTGAGAAAAATTGCTGCTAAGCCAAAAAGTATAAATGCAACTAATTCTAGAATCTTTGGCTGCTTTTTCTTGTGGTCTCTTCATAACTTGGTTGTGAAACCCTATTATAAACTGGAGTAACAATTATACTCTTTCTGTAGTTTGATCTGAAGGACAATTCCTACCAGCGTGGTAGTGACATTCTGATTCAAGGACCATCTGCCTCATACAGCAATCTCCATCTTGGGCTCTCCATCCATCCCTTCAACGTTGAATTATGGCAATATCTGTTATAAAGAGATGTATAACATGTATTATTTTTGCCAGGATAACCAGCTTTTTACCATGGTGAAGAGGCTGCCCTCTGAGAACAAGCAACCCAAAAACTCTTCGTCCCTTGGATGCTTTGTTGAGCTTCAGGAGATAAAGGACTAATTGCAAAGAGCAACTGGGAAAAGTGGTCAGCCCACAGCAGAGACAGGTGGCCAGGTTGTTCTCAATGCCATTTCCCCACAGATTTCATTTGAGAAGATACCCTATCCATCCCTTCCACCAGCAGCAGCTGCAAGAATTTGTTTTCCTCTTTTTGGCTCTTCTGCTTCCTGATCCTTTACGGCTTGCCAAATACAACGATGTAACTTTTTCCCGGGTTCTCTCTCAAAGGTCTGAATGCAGAGATCTTTGCAGAAAGGGACTTCAGGGTCAGTTGAAGGAGAGCAGATTTTCAAGGGCATGAAGACCAGGCCAAAACTGCATCATTAAGCGCACTGCCCTCAGCATGATGTTCTCTTGGCCTCTGCATAATATCTGATGCTCTCCTACATCCGCTTTCTCCACTCACTTCTCCCCATCACCCATCCCATCTCCCAACCTCACTTTTCTCATGCAGCAAAATAAGCTGGCTATTTTGTAGAACTCTTAACTATGTTGGAACCATGCTGTAATGCAAAGTGATTTCCACCATTCATGGTATCTTTGTTTCCTGAAGATGGAACACCTGAAACCTCTGCAGTTGTAGAGCACTGAATTGCCTACAGGTAGTCCATGACTTACAAGTATTTGTTTAGTGATTGTTCGAAGATGCCACAGCATTTTTCTGTATTCTGCACAGTAGTGAATTTTTAAACTGTGCAGATACAGAGAGATAAACTCAACAAGACATCCATAGCAAAGTACATTTATTGGTTCATCAGGTATCCTCATAATTCACGTTTGTGACAAAGTTCTTCTTTAAGGACCAATCCTTTGTATATCTGCCTTGTAGTAAAAGATGGTTATCTCCTAACCCATCTCGTAGCGATAGAAAGCAGCTCCCATGAGTTAGGGAATTCAGGCTAAAGTGAGGAAAACTTCCCCCAACCCCTTGAGGGTCAATTTAGTGACCAATCAGGATTACAGATGTGGTCATGTGATATGGACTACATTTCCCAGGATACCTTTAACTACATTTACCATGATGCATTCCCTTAAGGGGACAGCTCATAACTCCTAAGTAACTATCCAATTCCCATAGACTGGCTGGGACAGCACAGCATTGAGAAAAGTGACTTACAAACGGTCCTCATACTTATAACCATTGCAGCAGCCCCATGGTCAATGATCAACATTTGGGTGCTTGGCAACCAGCATGGATTCAAGACAGTTGCAGGATCCTGAGGTCATGTGATCGCCATTTGCAACCTTCCCAGCTGGCTTCTAACAAAGAAAGCCAATGAGGGAAGCTGAGTTTGCTTTATGATTGCATGATTTCACTTAACGTCTTCAATTATTCACTTAACAACCCTGGCCAAAAAAATGTAAAATAAGGTGTGAGTCCATTAACAACTGCCTTGCTTAGCAATGGAGGTTGTGGTCCCAAGTTGAGGGTTGCAAGTTGAGGATTAGCTGTGCTTTCTGTGCTGCAGGCCTCTGAAATTACATCTGGCAGCCCAGCCCTTGCATTAAATGTATTAAGTTTGACTTTACCTTAAGGTTTTGGATTTTTATTTTTAAATAGAAGCTGCTTGGGAGAGGTGATCACAGTAATATTCACCAGAATTCTGGTACCGAAGGAAAGAGTTCTGACTAGCTGCTCCCACTCTTGACATCCTAAGTCAGGGGTCCCCAACCACCAGTCCCTGGACCAGTACCAGTCCGTGGAACATTTTCTACCGGGCCACCGGTTTGCTGGGCGCCGCCATCTTGTTTCGATGAGAAGGTTTTTTTTAAAGACTCCAATTTTTCTTCTTTCCTTTCTCCCAAAATGAAAATACGAAAAATGAACTGCATAAAGTTCTGCTACAGCAGGCATTCGTTCCCCCCAAAAGGAACTCACAAATTACAGAACAAAAACAAAAATAGAGGTAGGACCATGGATAAGACGCAAAACTTTATATGCAAAAAATAGCCATTCTGGGCAGTTAGCCCTGAGGGAAGTGTGGGGTGGAAGGCGGGGAATGGTAACAGCCGGCATGCATTTTTCAAAAGAACCACACAGGCTGCTGAGCCTTGGACAGAAAGAGTGAGCCAAGTAACATTTTGTTGCTTCCTGATTGACTAATTTCAAGCTCCCGGCTGCACTAATCGGGCAGGGCTGTGTCGCTCACATGACCTCCAGGCACGAGATTAAATTCAAATGGCCGCGTAGGAGGATATCAGGGAGTCGGTTGCGCTGCTTCTGCGGGAGAATCTTTTCATTGCAAGGCAAGTGGGTGGGTAAGCACCGTGAGGTGGGGGACAGGTCAGATGGGGTGCCGCTGTTAAAAAAAAAACTGAGCGAAAACAAATTTAATTTGGATTTAGTGGAAGGACAAGTTTTCTACTTTGTTGGATGGGTTCTAGTTGAACAAATGAAGCCAAAAAGGGGGGCTCTTGCTTTGGGGTCGCTCGGCTCACCTTGCCTCGTCATGTGTGCTGATACCGGTACCAGGCCGTGGATCATTTTGTGATGCCAGTACCGGACCGTGGCACAAAAAAGGTTGGGGGCCACTGTCCTAAGTGACACCGAGCTATTTTAAAAAGAAAAACAAGCATTCACAGTCGTTGTTTGAGCACCTGTCCTTATGAACACAGGTTTCAAGCCTGACTTTATAGTCCTGAAAAGTTGATGGCAGCTTTCAGCTTTGTATCCTCCAGAGACATTGGATTACCCCTTTCAGGTAGACAAGCAGCAGAACTAAAGTTAGTCATGACGATCAGAAACCCCATTTATTTCAATGGGTTATTTTAATGAGGGTGACCCAAGCCCATTTGACAGATGATTGATGGCCAGATATCTTGAAGAGCTGCTGCAGAAATGGT
The DNA here is from genome assembly GCA_033807585.1 of Hydrophis major. Lineage (NCBI taxonomy): Eukaryota > Metazoa > Chordata > Lepidosauria > Squamata > Elapidae > Hydrophis > Hydrophis major. The sequence continues at coordinate 215,064,021 of CM066329.1, forward strand.
TCCAGCCTAAGAGCAACTTGATTCAATGTCTGCTGCCAGGAGGACAAAGGTCACCAATTCCTGTCTTCCTGCAATGGAGGAGTTTTACAGAGCCAGGAACACGCGAGAGAAACCTGCTTGCCCTGCTCATTCACATGTTTTGGCCCTTTGTCCTGCAGGAGGTGACCTCTCCAAGCATCCTACATGTTGTTTTTCTTCCTGGCTATCAGCAATCCTGGCAAGCAGCTTTTTTGAGTCTGCCTTCCTTCTGCCCTTCCATTTCAACCCATTCATCTCTCTCCCCAAAATAGTGGTGCCCTAACTTGCTTTGACTGCTCTCCATGGACTCTCTTTAATCGAACCCCATTTCCTCTTATCAAAGATAAGGAAATTTAAAGTCACCAAGAGTGAGACTGTAGATCTTGACAAGGTTGCCATATCTGATGTATTTCTTCCTTTAATCACAGAAATGATGTCGTGTCACTAATATTTTATATTGTGCTCTCCTCCTCCTTCCACAGAATCTGTAGCTTGTAGGGAGATGCAGCCACAACCCAAAAGGCCACCAGGGTCAATGGTTAAGGAGTGTGTTACTGTAAAGATGCTGATTTATTAATGACCACGTTCATAAAATGTATTAAGGATAAGATGTTGTTTTCTTTGGGCCTCATTGTGTGAAAAATGGGATTTGGCTCCGTACCTTTGTGTGGGTCGGTATGTATAGAGAGCCTTCAGCCCTGCATGTGTAGCAGTCCCACCAGATAGACCAGTCCAGTTATCACTTTAAGGAAGGCTCAAACTAATATTTTAGAGGGTGGCTACAACAGAATCTTGCAAGTCAAAGAATCTTGCAAGCCAGACTTTCTTCCCTTCTTATAGCCATGTGAATTAGGAAAGTGTTTATTGGAGATTCTTCCACATATTTTCTGCTTGTAGTGGACTTTTATCTTTTCTCCTAGTTGCTTTGGTAATGGATCTCACCTATCTCCAACAAGGTCATCTTCCTTACTATCTGCAATAAGAAAGAACAGTGCCAGAGCAATTATGTATTAACCACTGCCTAAAACTAAAGCTATCCATCAGTTCTGTACATGCCACTTACTCATAAACTTCTAGATTTATCCAACCGTCTTAGTGAAAAACAACAGTAATGACTGGATGTGCTTCAAGCAATAGGTGGACAATGCCATAAAGATACTTAAATCACTAATGGGGAAATGGTCAGTCAGTAGCTCACAAACTTTTTTTTCTGTCATATCCCTACCCATCTATCACCCTTTGTAAGATAATCCAAATAACCTATTCCCTGAGGACTAAAACATATGAAGAATGGTTGTAGGGTATGTCTAGTTTAATGAAAATAAAGATTAGGGGTGACATGATAGCAGTATTCTAATATTTAAGGGGCTGTCAGAAAGAAGAGGGAGCCAACCTATTCTCCAAAGCATCTGAAGGCAGGACAAAAACCAATGGAAGAAAACTAACCAAGGAGAGAATCAGCTAATACTAAGGAGAAATTTCTCAATAATTAGAACAATTAACAGTGGGGTGACTTGCCCCACAGACCTTGTGGGTACTCCAACACTGGAGATTTTTAAGAAGAGATTGGACAACCATTTGTCCAATCTGATATAGGTTTCCTGCTTGAGCAGGAGGTTGGATTAGAAGACTCTTTCTACCTTCTTTTATTCTAGTGGTAGAGTTGACTCAGAATGGGACAATTTTCATATTTCACATAACATAACAATCTGCTACAACGTCCTGTCTTTCAACGACTTCTTCAACTTCAACCACAATAATACACAGGCAAACAATCAATATAAACTCAAGGTAAACTGCTGCAAACTCGATTGCAGAATATATTTGACTTCAGCAACAGAGTGCTCAAGGCCTGGAATGCTCTACCCGGCTCCGTTGTTACAGCCTCAAACTGTCACAGCTTCAACCTCAAACTGTCTACTGTGGACCTCACCCCATTCCTAAGAGGTCCTTAAAGAGGGCGTGCATAAGCGCACCAGCATGCCTACCGCCCCTGCCTTATTGTCCCCATTCATCTATATTGACTTCCTTTGTTCATGTTTATGTTCATATCTACTCTTGTTATCCTGTATATGTTTGACAAACAAATAAAATAAAAATAAATTTAAAAATTGCAGAAGTTATGGTTTGTATACTGTATGCTCATCCAGTCAGTACCTTATGGAGGACTTCTCTAACCCAGTGTCCTCTGGAACTGTAGCCCATCCATCCCTAAAGCCTACCTACACTGCAAATTCCCAGTCAGCCTGGTCAGATTGGGAATAGTTACCTTTGGGGAAACTGGGCATAATTAATTGACACAGAGGGCGCAATGCACAACCTACTGCATAATCCACCTCAAACTAAATCAAGATATCAGGGAAAAGTTGTTTAACAGTCCAATCCCTTTCCTGGCCACTAGCTTGAGTCCTTTCCAAAGGGAAGGTCCTTTTCAGCCTGCCAGACATTGGTTCCGTGATTCTATCACTATTGCATTTCATTCTTAGAGTGGACGATCTTGCTAGTGAATCCTGTATTCATCTCATGCTGGTTTGATCAATATTTGTTCACAGCAGCCTGAATGACCAGCAGCCCTGCTGTATTCTCACTCTCCTGTTCATCCATTGGTGAGTATATTTGTTACTTAGATGGCATGCACAGCCTCTGATGCATAGAATAATCTGTCTGCCTTTGCTTCAGTAGAGTGTCTATATGGCCATTCCATTCACTGCTTTATCCCATTTGATTTCATCTAATGCAGGCAGTATTTATCCCAAAAACTACTTAACTGTAACTTAGCCTTCTGTTATTGCTATCTCACTCAAGCTGGGACTGAATACACTAACTAGGAGTTATGCTTCTTTGCTTGGCAAGACACTAAGTCACAAATGGATGATTATCTAAAAGCTGTTTCACATCAAAGCAGTGTGTCCCCAGCATCTACAGGTGAACATCAGAAATACGAGGAAGAGATTTCTGCCTCTGGAAGTACATGTTGTGGGCAGTCCATCACACAAGGGACAGTTGCAATAGATGTGGTGACTGGTCAGGATTGACTCAGTCCTGGCAATTAGGTTCATGATGATGGACTCCATATTATTTCATAGCAGTATGTGGCTGCTGTGAAAAAAGCACATTTCATCTTGAGATCATTGCAGAAAGAGAGCGCATACCCAGATAAAGGATACCTTGGAAGCATCGAGTATGAAAAACTGTTTGTTGCATTGTCCTTTAAGTCAGCTGGACAAAATATGGATGGGCAGTGGGGGGTTTAAAGCACTGCTTGTAATTCAGCAACCAAAGTCCACCCTCTATATATGATACCTTGAAACATCAAGCATGAAAGACTATTCATTGCATTGTCCTTTTGGTTCTGGCTCATGGCAATTTTTGCATTTTCTCAGCAATTCTGCAACTGCTGGAATCTAGAGGGATTCAGAGATTCCAGGAAATACTTGTAAATACCTACAGGAAATGACCAGTCTTGCCTTGCTTCCGAAGACAAACTCTACAGAGTCAATGAAAAATTCTAAGACATCATATCTCTTTATTGATTTTCTTTCTTACTGATATTATTTATCCTTGACTCAGTCATCCTCATATCTGTATTATAGCACCTGGAAACTTTATGCTTCAGACACCATTCCCAGTACAGGTAATCCTCAACTTACAACAATTCATTTAGTTACCCTTTAAAGTTACAATGGCACTGAAAAATGCGACTTATGAACATTTTTCACAGTTACGGCCTTTGCAGGATCCCCCATGGTCATGTGATCAAAATTCAGATGCTTGGCAGTTGGTTTACGTTTATGACCAGTGATCAGCTTTTGTGACTTTCCGATGAGTAAAGTCAGTGTAGAAGCCAGATTCACTTAACAGTCAGCTTACTAACTTATGATCTACAGCGATTTGCTTAGCAACTATGGCAAGAAAGATCATAAAATGGGGAAAACTCACTTAACAAATGTCTCACTTGATAACATAAATTGTGGTCATAAGTTGAGGACTACCTGTACACCACATTTGTATGCCTTAACCCCATCACAGTGGCCAAAATGTTAGACATACTATGAATTAATACAATTAGTATTTTCAGAGGACCTTTTGTCCACAGTTAGTGCTTTCAGTGTCAGAAACCAGTGGTCTGCAATCAGTCTTAGAAGATTGCTCCAGTCTTAGCCTATTCTCTGATTTTGAACTCCTTAACCTGACCTGAATGTTTAAACAGCATTCTCTCTTTCACCTTGCAAAGGACTTGCATGCCACATTTATTTAATTTATTAATCAGATTTTTATCCCTTATTACTTTATAAGGAACTCAAAATGGTGAACACACCTCATACTCCTTCCTTTTCCTATTTTCCCCATAACAGTTCTGTGAGGTGGGTTGGGCTGGGCTGAGAGAGAGAGTGTGTGTCAGCTCCTACGGGAGATTGCTGAAACAGGTTCAATAAAACCCTTCACTCACAGTCTTGATGTAGCAATGTATGTTTATTTCGGCTTCCTCCACCAGCAGCAACAAACAGAAAGTCTGAGGAAAGCCAGCGCTGAGAGCGTCTGCCTCTCAGCGCTGTTTATATTTCCCATTCACCCCCCATTAATTAGCTAACATCCACCCTTAGCAAAACACGCAACATCCATCTACAGCAATCTCGTGCTCTACCACCCAACCCCCCAAATAACATCTTCCCCCTCCCCGAGTGTCGTCCTTCATCCCAATCCACCCCATATCCCCTATGTGAAATGCTGACCAGCCGAAACAACATCCCGAAGTATTTCCCGGCTGGTAAAGTAGAAGAGTGGAAGGCGTTGTGCTGAGAGCTTTGCAAAACACCAAACAGCTGATAAGGCATTTTCCCAGTCAGTTGCATTGAAGTAGGGAGAGGCAGTTGCACCTGGCTTTGTCAGCTGTCATTGACTTGGAACCTTCAAGGTAGGCAGCTCTCCCCCAACCATAACGACGTGTCAGGCTTCATTCCGTCGGCAGCGTTGTTGAAGCCCGACATGCGGCCCCCTCTACCATGTGACTCTCTGAAACAAAAAATAGACAATAATTATCTTGTATATACAATTTCCCCCTCCCCGCCCGCTTTCGTGGGGTACTTCCTGTGGAATTGCCACCACAACCAGGGAGCAGACACATCTGTACACGGTATCCATGCTGCATCTGATAATGGATAACCCTTCCAACTAACTAGATATTGCAGGACACCTCATCGTTGACATGAATCAAGTATCTTGTCAATTTCGTAATGATCATCACATAATGGTCCCAGCAAAATTGCTCTCGGTTCTTGTCTGGCCATATTAGTCAGTTTTAGTAGAGCAACATGGAATATAGGGTGAATTTGTTTGAAATGGGACGGCAGTTGAAGCCTCACTGTTACTGGATTTATGATTCATAATATTTGAAACAGTCCAATATATTTTGGTCCTAATTTCTTCTTATTTAAATCCAGGTATATGTATTTTGTTGATAAATAAACCCAATCTCCAATATTATATGGGTTTTGGTCGGATCATTTCTTTTTGCTTTGGATTGCATATGCTTCCTGGGCTTTTTTTAATGCGATTCGCACTGAATCCCATTGTTTCGCTATATTGGTTGCCCACGTAGTGGTATTGGGAGTTTCTTGTGTCTGTGCAGCTTGTGGCCATTCTGGTATGAGTGTAAATTCCATCCCATTAACTATTTGAAAAGGAGAATAACTGGTGCTACTATGAACCACGTTGTTGTATGCGACTTCAGCGTATGGCAGTAAACTTCTCCAATTGCTTTGTTGATAATCAACATAACATTGGAGATATTGTTTGATGGCCGCGTTCGCTCGTTCAGCTGCACCATTGGTAGCTGGATGGTAGGCTGTACTTAACTCTTGTGTCGATCCAATCGCATTGAGGAATTCACACCAAAATTTGGATGTAAACTGCAGTCCTCCATCAGATATAATCTATTTGGGTACTCCATGTAATCGATATATTTGTTGTATGAATAATTGTGCTAATTTTTTAGTTTTTAGTTTTTTAGTTTTTACACTGTATAAAATGTGCCTGTTTTGAAAATAAATCAATAACAGTCCATATAACTGTGTACCCATTATTTTCTGGTAAATCCACTATGAAATCCATTCCAATCACTTGCCATGGTTTCATTGGTTCCGATATAGGCTGCAATAGACCCATCAGTTTCCCTATTTTAGTTTTGTTTATCATGCAAGTTGGACAGGACTTCACATATGCTTCGATATTCAATCGCATATGGCCACCAAAATTGTCATTTTGCTAAATGTAAGGATTTCAGGAATCCATAGTGTCCTGCCTGCTTAACATCATGAAATCTTTTCAGTACCACTGATCTCAATACATTTGGTACATAAATTTTGTTCCCACTCCAGGCTATACCATCTTTCATTTTGATTTGATTTGTTATGTGCCAACCAATCATCTTCTGCTAACAATACAGGCAGATCTGGTGCTAGTATAATGGCTTTAGTTCCTGTGACTCGATCAATTATTGGTATAAGCAGTTGGATTGTGTCCTCACATTGGCCATGATACGGTGGAAGTCGGGATAAAGCATCCGCCATAAAGGTTTTCCCTGCTGGGACATGTTTCAATGTGAATCTAAATCTCTTAAAAAATAAAGCCCAACAAACTTGTTTCGGCGATAAACGACATGGATTTTGGAGGGCTTCCAAATTTTTATGGTCAGTGCACACCTCAAATGGTTTTGGACTGCCCTCCAATGCATGTCAGGTCAATAATGACCAAAGAACCATGAAAGCTTCCTTCTCCCATATTGCCCAATTACATTCAGTTGGGCTGAACTTACGAGAGGTGTATGCACATGAGTGTACAGAATGACTGACCCACAGTTACCCAGCTGGCTTACATGGCTAAGGCAGGGGTGGGATTCTACCAGTTTGCACCTATTCTCTAGAACCAGTTGTTAACATTCTAAGCAGTTCGGAGAACTGGTAGTCAGAAGAAATTACTGGCCTAATCCTGTATGGAAGACAGGTAGGAAACATTCTGGTGTTGCTTACAGAAACTGCCTCTCCACTAATCCTTATTACATTCTTGGCAGGACTAGTCTTCCTGTCTCAAAATGTCTCTGGAGTTTTTTCCCTCTCCTTTGCTGGTACTTTGCTTGTGTGGAGTGACCATTCAAAGTTACAATGGCACTGAAAAAAGTGACTTATGACCATTTTTCACACTTACGACTGTTGCAGCATCTCCACAGTCATGAGAGGCCAGGCGAGGAGATGCATGCCTCGATGTGAGTGATATAGAGTTGGCCACGCCCAGCCAATAACACGACCATCAAACCACACCCACCAACAAAGCCAAGCCCACAGAACCGGTTGTTAAAAAATTTGAATCCCACCCCTGGGCTAAGGTGGTAGTAGAACTCACAGTCTCCTGGTTTCTAGGTCAGGAGAACCATCGCCATCGTAACCACTAGACCAAAGTGATCCCCCATGTTTATTTATTTATATATTTGTATTCTGCTTTGATTATTATTTTTATCAGTAGGTGGCGAACATATCCCACATGCTTTCCTCCTCCTGTTTCTGTGAGGTGGGTTGGGTTGACAGAGAGTGACTTAGCTGGCTTTCATGGCTAAAGTGGGACTTGAATTCTGTGGTATTTCAACTTCTATTGTGCATACAGATAGTTTCCCAAGAATGTTAATGCACTTCTGGTTTGCCTGCTTTTTAATTGAAATTTTAAATTTTCTCTAATTAAAAACTAGTGTAATGAAACAATCTTAAAAGAAAAACGGTTGCTTTGGAACATACTGTATATCCCCAGCAATAAAGGGACAGAGGGTAGTACCCTACACTGCAGCAGTATTTGTGAGAACTTATTATGAAGATGAAGCCACTTGGGTTAAATAGGTCATTTGGGTCTTTCTCAGGCTCCTCTTCCCAGACCAAAAGAGAGCAACCTCTCCTATGGTATGCAGCACTGTACCACATGAAAGCTAGTCTGAGCCTGCAAGGAATGCATATCTGAATTATTAGGTACTTGTTATTAATTAGAGGTACAGATGGCCTTTCAGCCATAATAACTCCCATAGCTGTTTACAATGAAAACAATTCACAATTAAATCAATGTTTAAAAATTACAATAATCAGATTGCACTAACAGAAGGCGGCCCTGGGAATGTGTAATACTAACTGCCATTTCCCTTGCAGCCTTTTAGGAATTCTTTCCCACTTCCTATCCTTCCTCCCAGTGCACAACTGTCAGTATTGAAGGACTGGGATGTGGCGGGGAGAAGGAGGACTGAAAAATGAGGGGTTTTTTTTAGGAATGGTCCCACAGGTCTTGCTTTTTCATGCTATAAGGGCATTTAAAAAAAATCAAGAATGCATGTACAATTGGGGACAATTGCAATGGGCTCTTCATATTTCCCCTCCCATAATTTTAGCACCAAGGGCCAGATTTGGATGTTATCCAGAGGCTCTTCACTGCGGGGTGAATTTTAGAAACCACAAACCAAGCTGTATATCTGGAAATCGGTCTTAGGATGGTATCCTGTATATCCTGCATTTGTTTCCCTCATCTGCTGGTGTGCGGAGCTTGAAAAATGTAGTGTATTGAACACAAAGTGCAGAGTCATCCACAAAGTCACCTTCTGCATCATTTGTTGCACCGAGTGATTTTTTTTTTTTAAAAAGGTTGGCATGCCAGTCATGGAAAATATAATCTTAATGTGCTATGTTTTCCATCGCCCAGCTAAAATACAAAAAACGAACGTGTGCTTTTCTCCCCGTTCTTTCTTTCGCTGGGTTTTTTTTTTTTAAACAACAATCCCCACAAGGGAAGACATTTAGCATTTTGCAACACCCAAAGAAAACTGTAACCTCATTTGTAGTTTCCTTCCATCATATAGATTGGGCACAGAGAGTCAGAGAGATTTCAGGGGAGGGGGAGGGGTGGGGGGAGGGGCATAGGCTGTCCCCAGCTGTTCACCATTTGCTTGGGTGTGGGGCTGTCCCCGGAGTCATTAAACGCCAAAGGACACCTCGCCCTCATTGTGTTCCATGCAGCAAATCCTATGTTAAATTTAATTTAAAAACCATCTTTGCCTTAAATTTCAAAATAAACCTTCTGTACAATAATAATGATAAAGCAGGGAGCCGGCACTCTGGACAGGAGAGATTTTTCTTGTTGACACCAAGTTTCCGATTAAAGGCAGGCAAACATAAATCCTTCTTCATAATTGCTGCACTTGGTTCGCTTGCATCCCTTAGAAGAATAGATTTTGCATTCTCTTTTTCTCTTCCACCCCCCCCCTCCACCCAATGAACATACTCACACAGATCTTGCCCTTTCCTAAAAGTACCAACCTACATAGTCTCGGCCCTTCTCAGAAAAGCTGAACAGACTCTTATTCTCACCGCAAGAAAGAGGAATGGGAGTCAGGGAAGCTGCCACGCTTTGATGCTGTGCTGTTGCTTTCCTGATAAAACTTTCCCTCCCCCTTTTTTGGCATTGTGCAAGACTAGTTGTTGGGTACCAATTGCCTCAGTAGCCTTCCACAATTGGGCGCCTTCCAAACACATTTGACAAAAGGTGGGTTGAAATCAAATCACCTCCACCTCAATAACAAAGGGTCAGGTGAAGAAACCCATTTGTGTGTGTGTGTGTGTGTGTGTGTGCGCGCGCGCGCTGCTGTTGCTGCAAATAGATGAATTTCTGGATACGGGTGCATAAAGCATACTGCTACCCAAGACAGCTGGTCATTGCAAAAAGTTTCAACACCCACCTTGATAGAGCATGCAATAAAGTCATGTCTCTCTTTCACCTTCCAAGACAGAGAATATCTAGGTAGCCTCTATGAAAAAAGGATGGGATGCTTTGAGTTTCAAGAATGTATCTGCTTCAACATCTTGAGAGAAATTGGAAGCCAAGAGCTAATGATCATCCTGATGGGGAGGTGGGGTGGAATGTGGGGTGAAAGAACTCTTTGGAAATAACAAATAACAGAAGGTGGAAGGGGCTTTGGAGGTCTTCTAGTCCACCCTCCTGCTCAAGCAGGAAACCCTATACCATTTCAGAAAAATTCAGAGAAAAACAATTACTACCCACCTGCCTTCAATTGAGGACCTGTACACTGCACGATTCAAAAAGAGGGCTGTGAAAATATTTACAGGCCCCTCACATCCCGGACATAAACCGTTTCAACTCTTTCCCTCAAAACGACCCTATAGAGCACAGCACACCAGAACAACTAGACACAAGGACTGTTTTTTTCTCCAAAAGCCATCACTCTGCTAAACAAATAATTCCCTCAACACTGTTCAACTATTTACAAAATGTACACTACTATTACTGTTAATCTTCTCATCACTCCTTATCACCCATCCCCTCCCACTTGTAACTGTATCTGTAACTTTGTCGCTTGTATCCTTACAATTTATATTGACTGTTTCCTAGTATGATTTGATTGTTGATTGTACCCTATGACTATCATTAAGTGTTGTACCTGATGATTCTTGATTCTTAACGAATGTACCTTTTCTTTGGACACACACTGAGAGTATTTACACCAAGACAAATTCCTTGTGTGTCCAAACACTTGGCCAATAAAGTATTCTATTCTATTCTAAATGGTTGTCCAGTCTCTTTTTAAAAACCTCCACTCAGAGCACCCACAATTTCTGGCAAAATTGTTCTAACTGTTGGGAAATTTCTTGTTAGTTCTAGGTTGGAACAGGCTTAGACTGTTGGAAAGTAATATTTATTTAGTGTGCCATTCTAAAAAACAGCAATTGGTTGTTTTTTGAAAAATTAAGGTTAAAAAAGAAAGCCCTCACCATATCACTAAACTCTCAAAGCTACAACAGCTCTCCAAAATCTTTCTAATGGATTTAAAACAGGTCAGTCAACACCTTCACTGCCATTAAAAAGCTGGGTTTTAAAGGACCCATGGCTCCAAGGAGAATGCATTCCATCCTTTGGGAAGCACTCTGGAGAAATGCCATGGTCCTCAGTGTGTGAGAGAAAGGGGAAGCTGAATTGCAGGAGGAGGCAACAGGTAGGATCCCTGCGATTGGCCAGTGACTGCAGCATCTGAGGAAGGAGCCTGAAGAGGGCAAAGGGGACAATGGCTGCAGTCTCTGTGTGATGGCAGAGAGATACAAAACAGTCTGCCTCTTTCAGATGCCCTAGGGAAGGTCTTTACGCCCCAGTGAGCAAAAAAGGGAAGGCTGAGAAGCCACCACCGCTCTCAGCAGCTGCTTCAGCCTCCTCCACCTGACATTCCCAGGGAGGGCAAGAACAGGGAGGAGAAAAGATGGCTGTCTCCAGAGTTGGCTGTTGTCATAGCAACAGGCCCAGCTCTTGGAAGCTGGACAAGGACGCTCTTCTCCATTGTCAGCGCAGGGGCTTTTGTGCTTTCCCAGCAGTCCTTGTTGAATAGGTGCGAGTTCATGAACCTTCCTGGCTGCGGAAGAAACAAACAAATATTTGACCTTTGACCTGCCAATGATGTCTCTGCTCCCCTGATGGGGCAAAACCTGCCATGAAAAATGATTTTATCTTCTTTGTTCTCCCTAGCTGGGCACATCCACAATTCCACAAATATATTTTTAACCAATTGCAAATGAACCTGAGACATGGAGCGCTGGTCAATCCCAACCCTGCCTGTACCTCTTCTGCACAGCCAAAGTGCAGGACACATCATTTTTTTCTGTTAGGCCTTTTTTTTTTTTTTTTTGGCATCTGTCAGTTTATTCCTTTTTGCCTCTTTCTTTGACCACAACTCTTTAGCACATGTATTCATTGGTCATTTCTTTTTTAACTCCCAAGAGGTTGGCCAACATGTTACACATGGCTAATGTAATTGAGTCCTCTTATTCTGTACTTTCCTATAGAAAATTAGAATAGTATAGTATAGTATAGTATAGAACAGAATAGAATAGAATAGCATAGCATAGAACAGAACAGAAATTTATTGGCCAAGTGTGATTGGACACAAGGAATTTGTCTTTTGGTGCGTAAGCTCTCAGTGTACATACAAGCAACAAGTGAGAAACAAGTGATCAATCATGATCATAAGATGATAAATCACAAATCAGATTATTATCTGTAAGTCACTCAGAGTCATCTTATAGAGGAAATGAGTGGCATAAAAATTTAATACACAAATAAAGTACATCTTATATATTTTAGTAATCCATTTTAATAATCATTTTAACATTTTCCAGTTCTCATAGCTCAAGATGAAAAATCTGACCATGTGAAGGCATCGCTTTCCAAAGCCATATCTATTATCAGTCTACCATTATGGATTCTGGTCTACCATTATGGACCATATTCTCCCAAGAAAAACATGAGGCACTTCACTCAGCAGAAGAGTTGAAAATCAGTGTAAATTATAATCATTTGCCTTTTATGGTTACATAGGTTCCAGTTGTCATGTAGTTTGAAATGGAGAGTTCTTCAGAGTTTTGAATTGCTTATATCAAGTGTTTTTCAACCTTATTAGCCTTAAAATGTGTGGACTTCAACTGCCAGAATTTTCCAGCCAACAGAGTTGGCTGGGGAATTCTGGGAGTTGAAATCCACACATGTTTAAGCTGCCAAGGTTGAGAAATATCGACTTATATTTCTGATAGCAGAGAGAGAGAAGATGTATTTGAAAAAAAAAGGAGCCCTGGAAATAGCAAAATAGCTATGATGATGAGTAAAGTAATATGAGCTATGGGTAAAAATGAGAAAGTCAAACTTTTTCAAAACCCCATGTGAACAATAACAGTAGCAGTCTGTAGAATTATCAGAATAACAGAATAACAGAATTGGAAGGGACTTTGGAGGCCTTCTAGTCCAACCCCCTGCTCAGGCAGGAAACCCTATACAATTTCAGACAAATGGCTGTCCAATCTCCTATTTAAAACTTCCAGTATTGGAACATTTATAACTTCTAGAGGCAAGTTGTTCCACTGATTAATTATTCTCACTGTCAGGAAATTTCTCCTTAGTTCTAAGTTGCTTCTCTCCTCGATTAGTTTCCATCTATTGCTTCTTGTCCTGCCCTCAGGTACTTTGGAGAATCAAATGCCATGAAAATTATTCCAAACAGTCCTAAGGGTTTAGTATCTTTTAAGGTGGCACCTTGTTCTTCTTTGGAAGAGATGAAGAAAAGTGAGTTTCCTTACATCATCTTAACATTAATGATAGAAGGAAAATGAAGCTGAAAATAGCACCTGATCCAAGGCTCTTTGCCAGTTATCACCAGGACTAAACAGCAACATGGATTCAAGCCTCTCCACTCATGATCCAATATGATAGTTAGAAATTAGCAGTCATAGAAATAAATTACTTAACTCAGAGCCTGAACTACAGTGTCCATGTCTTTAGTTTATGAACATGATGTAGAATTCATAGGTGATGATCCATTCTGGGAACAATTTGTCCATTACATCTACAAGCTTGTTTCAGCTTTGGTACAAGTAATGGGAAAAGGACAAGAACCTATACTATGGGGGCAAACCTCCGTATGTTCAGAGCCATTTCTGGATAATCGAAGCGCTCTGAAATTAAGTTTATACTGGAGAAATAAACATATTTTTCTTTCCCTGACAGCACTCATATAAGCATGTTGAAGCACGTGTTAATGCAAATTTTTTAAAAACCTAGTGCACTTTCTTATTTTTTAGAAAATAGCTATTGTCTCCATCTTAATAAATATTACAAATTTCCTCCCTGTACATATCATAATGGAAAATTTCTAACAGGCGTTCTCACTGAGTACTCATGCTGAGTTTAGTTTTGGTGTGCTTAGACAAAAATTACAGTACAACAAACAAATCAACTAAAAGATCAGTATCACTCCACTGGGCAGGGGTGGGGGGGCAGATTATTGCACATGGATGCATGCAAGCACGCATATACACACCACACCCACACACCAATAAAATCCAAGAAATGATGGTTGCATGATAGAACAATTCTTGCAAAAGACAGAATCTGCCTCTCTATGTAACACACCCTTTCGAAGGACTGAAGGAGAAAAAGGACATGGCCTTGTTCAGCCAATATGATTGGAATTCCGGTCAGGCTTAGCAACTGGCAGACAGAAAGAGCAGAGCCATTTATTCTTAAACAGCAGGTATTTGAAAGGGCTTCCCTTCTTCCAGGAGATCAAAAAAGCAGATAAGCTCTCCTGCAGCTGCAGAGGGCACCAGAGGAGGGAGGCAAGTGCCACATACTGGATAATCCAGTTGGGATGCAAAAACTTCTGAGGTGGCCCCAACCTTTGCCCTTAAAGGAAGAATCGGGACATATCATGTGGGAGATTCTTCCATAGAGCCTGAATCCAGGCCTAGCTGGATTTCACATTCATCCCTGCTATCGGGAAGACAATATGTTTAATATTTAGTGGTACAATATTGGGCAGGCAGAAATATCAGCTTCCTGCCTTGATTCATTACTGCAGATTACAGCAATAGATACTGAATCAATTCTGAAAGTCATGGTAATTAGAAACTACTCTGAATATCATGTTAAGGATATAAGTGCAGCATGCCAAGCCTCAGATGCTCCAGATGTACAATAAATCCCATTATCTCAAGTCAGTACGGACAGTGGATAAATACGATGTACATTATAGTCTACAGTAATGATTTCTCGGAGGCTTACATTTTTTGAGGGCTTGCCTATGTCCTTTTCACACAGATCTTCACAATTTTTGCAGAGGGAGAGCCGGATCATGTGACTGCTTTTCCTTTTGTGCTGATTCAAATAGATTGGAATAGAGCCTTGGGAGCTTATGGATATAATAATCCCAAGGAAAAATTCAGACTTTCAGATCAAGCTTTTTCCCACATGTTAAGCCAGTTTTGATTGGGTGGAAAGGGTGCTTAGGAGGTGTGTGTGGTTGAGTCACATCTTTATAGCACAGTAAAGCAATGGCTCATCCAGTTTTGTCTATACCTTCCTTCCCAACTTCATTTCTTACAACTTCCAGCATTTCTAACCATCTTTGTTTTGAATGCCTCCAGAACTTAAATGTATTGATGGAACTAGACTGGAAAGATCAACAAAGATGTTTAGAGGACTGGAGGCTAAAATATATAAAGAACCGTTGCTGGAATTGGGTATGTCTAGTCTAATGAAAAGAAGGACTAGGGGAGACATGATAGCAGTCTTCCAATATCTCAGGGGCTGCCACAAAGAAGAGGGAGTCAAGCTATTCTCCAAAGCACCTGAGGGCAAGAGAAGAAGCAACGGGTGGAAACTAATGAAGGAGAGAAGCAACCTAGAACTAAGGAGAAATTTCCTGACAAAGAAATCAAACAATGGAACAGTTTGCCTTCAGAAGTTGTGAATGCTCCAACCCTGAAAGTTTTAAGAAGAGATTGGACAACTGTTTGTCTGAAATGGTATAGGGCTTCCTGCCTAAGCAAGGGGTTGGACTAGAAGACCTCCAATGTCCCTTCCAACTCTGTTATTCTATTCTATTCTATTCTAAGCTACATTAATTGGCAGCATTTCTTCAAGTTTCATATATAAATTTTTTCTGGAATGATGTAAATACAGTATTATAGAAGGAAAACTATGTCAGTCTTTTGTGGCATAACTTTAGAAGGACCAATCTATATATATTTATATTAAAAGGCATAAGGTTTCATGAACTGCAGTTCATTGCATCAGAAACATGGAGTGGATAAACTGATGTAGGGTTAAACTGGGATGAGAGGGAAGGGACAGGTTCAGAGGTGGTATTCAGCAGGTTCTGATCAGTTCTGGAGAACCGGTAGCGGAAATTTTGAGTAGTTCGGAGAACCAGCAAATACCATCCCTGACTGGAAATTTTACAGTCTCCTTCCCCTGCCATACCCACTAAGCCATGCCCACAGAACCGTTAGTAAAAAAACTGAATCCCACCACTGGACAGATTGGTTATGCAGATTACATAAGAGATAGATTACAAATACTTTATCAATTCACAATTGTAACTCAGTTTTAAACCCCATTGTGTTTGTTGAGCCCTGTGAGATTGCCTGCCACCTTTTGAAGTATGTGAGTTCAGCAATTTCTTATCATGGGGGAGTTAAGGTCCTATTTTTCCAAAACAGACACTTTGAGGTCTGCTAAAAATGTTCCCAGAGTTGAAATGTTCTGATATTATTTTGTCCTTGGTTTGGGTCCTCATGTCAAACTTATGTCCATTAATTCTTCTGTGCAAAGTGTTTGCAGTATGCCTAATTCAGAGGGGCATTGCTGACAGATTCCCACTGGCTGACAGCTTGAACAATAAGGAAGATCTTGCTGTCTAATCTAAATCATCTTCTTTGTACTTTTACTTCCTCTACATTAATGTTCTTAAAGTATGGTCCTACAACCACTGGGGGGGGGGGGGGTCCCCCAAGACTCTCTTAGGCATCTGCAAAATTGAAATTATCTGCCAGGCTACACTGAAAAATAATACAATATTAAAACCCCATCAAACAATCATGAGAAGTGATAATGGCAGCAAATGTGTCAGTTTTATTTTTTAATAAAGCATATGTCAATAAATATATCCCATACAAATTAAAATTCTTTTGGGGTCCTCCATAATTTTTAAAAATGGGAAGGGAGAGGAAAAAAATTCAGAAACAGTGTTCTCAATTAAGAAAAACACAACAATTCTCTGTAGGAATACAAAATCCAGAAAACTAGCACAGGTAAAGGAATTTCTGAATTATATTCCTATTTGTAAGCAGGCTTTGAACAAATCTTTCCAAAATAGCTCCTCCTAGTGGCTCTTATGCTGCTTAAAACTTCACCAGTGGAGGAGGCAGGAACACAGATCAAATCTCAGAAACAAGGGCTACTTTGGAGATGAAGCATCTGAAATGAGAGATATATATCCATTCACTCAGAGAGAGGCGGGAGACGTGAAATTGAGGAGCATTGATTAAAACCTTGAAACACATTACTATGCTGTAAAGGATGGCCCTTTAAAATGAGAAATGTTCTTTTAAAGAAGGAATATCTGTAACCACAAAGAGGAGCAGCAACGTATTGGCCCACTGCTGGAGAACAAGGCACTATCCACATAAATTGTACAAAGGAAGGGTAAAGTATAGACTAGTCAAATATTCTGATTGATGTTAGTAACTTAATATTTCTTTTTTTAGGAGTAGCGATGGGAGAGCTTCTGCTGATTTGGCGTGAAACCCCAAATTTTATTATTGTCCATGAAGGTAAAAAATGGTTGCCAGATGAATAAAAGCTTACACGGGACTAATATACAGATCATGCTGAGTTTAGAGCAAGCTGGTAGCAATGTGTAAATGGTAGACCCTGGGAAACTGGTCAAAGAGATGTTGACTAGAGAATGGTCAGATAAGGGACAGCATAACCTGCAGCTGCATAGTGGGTGGAGCAAGGGCTCAGAAGGCACCCTTCCCTAGGTTTTCCAGCTATGAAGGTGACAGCAGGAGTGTGATGACTCAGGGAAGGATACAAAATAAACACAGTCACAAAAAACAGGTGAAGCCCTTTTTATTCCTTCACTTTGCTTCCAAGCTCCAAATATCCTTGAATGGAGACAAAAAAAACTCCCACACAAGCAATTACAAGAAGGAGGAAATGCCGTTTAAATTATAAAGAGTAAAAAACAACACAAACCAGGCAAGATATGGGCTTAAAGATGTCCACAGATAACACACACTGGGAAGGACGTCAAACTCAGAGAGGAACAATGAACTAGAGATATTTCCACGCTTTGTTTCCAGCACTGACCCGTACGCATGTCCGTCCTCTACAGTTGTCACAGCTGCAGCCCATGAAGAGGATCAAGGCCCTCTCCTCCCCAGTAGACCATGTCTCTCCCTTATCCTCTCCTCCCTCAATGCCCTAGGATGGAGAGGGGATGGGCCTGGGTCCTCCTCTGACTGTCCAGCTGTCCTCTGTCCTTCCCCAGCCTCCTCCACAACCTCCGGAACCACACTTCCACTCCTTGTCGGCTGTTCCTCCTCTCCCTCAGAGGCAGTCTCAAGCAGGGGCATGACACAGAGAATTTTACTTTCAAACTTGCAAGATTCTGTTAACCTAGCTTTTCATTAGTGTAGAATTAGTTTATTTATCCTGTCTGGTTTACCTGGTAAGGCTAACACAGTATTTAGATTTCAGAAAAGTAAAAAAATCTGGTTTGATGTCCTGCCTTTAACAGATTCTAGCTCCAAGAATCTTTTTTGATGTGGGTACAAGCTGATCTATATGACACAATGGGTTAATATACTGTGATGGTCACTGGCCAAATGAAAGGCTCAGATGAAAAACAATTGCAATCTGTGAAAGGATAATACTTGTAATTTAATTCCGTTCTCTAACAGTAATCAGAATTCTGGATTCTGAATGGGCTAATCATATTGGAATGGTTCCAGATTTCAGTAGTACGGGTGCCTGAAGCAGCCACATTTTTTCAATGCAGTTCTTCACACCATAGCGGCCATGCAATAAGCGCAATCAAAATGCAGTTGGCCTCACTGAGATACTTTGCATCACTCTCCAAGGTCTCATCTGACAGTTATAATTTTATTTATGCATTAGGTTTAAATTCTGCCAGTTAAATGAAACTTCTTCCCATGGAACTGTTGCATGTGATCCAACAACAGAATGAAGCAATGCAGCCACCACTTTGCTTTTTGAAGATTCCTTTCCTTTCTTCCCTTCCCATTCATACAGATATATCTAGCAAGAAATCTGTGCCAATTCAAAACCAGCTTTGGTAGTGTAACTACAGTATATAACATCAACTGCTTTTGAATTCTAAGTTTTTCCCCCTTTACTGTGATTCGAATTTCTGCAGGGGAGTATAGCTATCATTACATCATTGTTATTATTATTGTTATTGTTGATTAATTTTTAGAAGAAAGAGAGAATATCAATCATATACATCAGGGGTGCTTAAATCTGGCCTGTGGGACTGGCTGGAAATATCACAAAGCCTCTGGAGGATAAAATGGGCCATGTTGCACACATACCCCTTTCACCTCATTTTCACCCTCCAAGGCTTCCTGTAGCACTCTGCCTGCCAAAACCAGGTCAAAAACTGGGCCCAAAACAGGTTGAAAAATGGGCTGAAAAAGGCCCAAAACAAGTGAAAAAACAAACCCAAAACAGGCCAAAAAATGGGCCAAAACCAGGTCCAAAATGGGCTCAAAACGGGCCTCAAATGGGCCACACAGCCTGTTCTATCTCGGAGGGTAGTCGCAAGAACGGAGATGAGACATCGGATAGTGACTCCAAACTCTTTATTAGTGACTTCAGGAACAGAGCTAAAAGATATGGCAGCAACAGCCCTTTTTATAGAGCTGGCTGCTGTCAAAGCGTCCAATGGTTTGAGTTTGCTGCGCTTGGAGTGTCCAATCGCGGCAGCCCATTAACTAGCCAATCGGATCAGCCTTGAACGACCAATTGCGACCCGCTGTTAACGGACCAATCAAAACTGCAGGATTACGAGCCTGTCGTAGAAAAGGCCAGTCAGGTTTGCAGGCTTACGAGCCTGCTAGTTCAGAACACCCCTCCCCTCTCGGTTTCACCTAAGGGGTGGGGTGATCTATTCGCGCAGGTAGGCAGGTCTTTGTACCTGTCTACCTGACTTGCGTTGTTCAACCTGCCTTCGCTCGGATTCTGGTTCCGGTGGGTCATTTAACAGTGACCTGGCTTTGCTGCTGGGCAACCCTGGAGGTAACTCGGGGATACCCTTAACGTTTCTGTCGTCTGGATTTTCTGGACTTGCTGACCCCACTTGGCTGCTATTGCCTGGAGAAACGGCCAACTGCCACGGCTCCTCTTCAGCAGGTAAGCATGCTGGGCTTGCTTGTTCAGTCTGTGGGTTTGCCAGGTGTTAGTTCATTTTCAAAATCCTTGGCTTCCCTTCCCCCTCTGGTTCCAAGTTCAGGATTCGCAGATGGGGTAGTTGTCAGCCTGGAACGCAGCTGGTCGATGTGGCGTTTCCACAATCTTCCATCTGTGGTTTCTAATCGGTAGGAATGGGGACCTGTAACTTGTGTTATTTTGGCAGGGACCCACAAAGGGTCACCTGTAAAGTTCTTTGCGAATACGAGGTCTCCTACCTTAAATGTGCGATGTTTGCTGGACTTGCTGGACCCAGGGGCTTTTCTGGGGTGTATGCAGGGTGTATTCGGTCTAGGTGCGACCTGAGTTTCCTGCCCATCAGGAGTTCGGCTGGGCTTTTGTTTGTGGTGCTGCTTGGTGTAATATGTTGGAGGAGGAGCATCCTGGTGACTCTGTCATGGATGTTTCCTTGGTCCATTTTGTGCAGGGTTGTTTTAGTGAACTGAACCATTCATTCAGCCCTGCCATTGGCTGGGTGAGCAAGTGATGTCAAAGCGTGGCGTATCCCCCGGTCTGCTAGGTATTGTTCAAATGCCAGGGCAGTAAACTGCGGGCCATTGTTGGAAACCAAGACATCTGGAAATCCATTCGTTGCAAACAGTCTGTTTAGTTTTTTGATGACCACTTCAGTGGTGGTGGTCTTCATCTTGTTCACCTCGAGCCAATTCGAGTATGCGTCCACTGTTATTAGGAAGGTATGCCCTTTTGTAGGTCCCGCAAAATAGATGTGAATGCGGGACCATGGACCCCTGGGCATTTCCCATTCTGTTGGTGGCGCTTTTGGTGGAGCCGAACGTGATTCTTGGCATTTGCTACAGGTGGCAACCCAGGCTTCACTTTGTTTGTCCATACCTGGCCACCAGGCATAACTCCTTGCCAGCGCTTTCATCCATACGATGTCCAGGTGTCCATCGTGTAGCACTTTCAGGACTCTGTGTTGTAGTTTTTCAGGGATGGCTACTCGGTCTCCCCACAATACGCACCCTTTTTGGGAAAACAGTTCTGTTTGTCTGTTTTTAAAGGGTTTGAACTTGTCATTAGGTTCGATTTCTGGCCATCCCCTCTCCACCCAGCTGAGGACCCGTGACAAACAAGGGTCTTTTTTTGTTTCCAACGCGATGTCTTGTGCAGTTAGTGGAGTTGAGGGAAGCATTTCGATTTGTAGCGTGGATACCGTAGGAGCTGGATCATCTAGGAAATCAAGCAATGGAGAACGGCTTAAGGCGTCAGCATGGGGAATGGCTTTTCCTGGGCGATGTGTTCACAGGTAGTCATAGGCAGCTAAGAACTCTGACCATCATGTCATTCTTGGCGAAAGGATGTGGGGAGTTGGTTTATCCCCTGCCAAAATACCAAGCAACGGCTTGTGGTCTGTTATTATAGAAAATGATCTTCCATACACATATTCGTGGAACCTTTTAATAGCAGATACAATAGCAAGGGCTTCTTTATCTAGTTGACTATAGTTCCTTTTAGTTTTAGACAAAGTTCTTGAAAAGAATGCAATAGGTGCCTCTGTACCGTTTGGTAGAACGTGGCTCAGTATAGTTCCTACTCCAAAAGGTGAGGCATCACAAGTCACAGTCAAGGGTAGTGTCTCGTTATATTGGATTAACACTGCATCTGATGTTAAAAGATCTTTGACTTGCTGGAAAGCTTGCTCCTCTCGACATCCCCAAAACCAGGAAGCTTTCTTGTCGAGGAGCCTATGCAGGGGTTCAGCAACAGTCGCCTTCTGGGGTAGGAAGATGTTATAAAAGTTAATAAGTCCCAGGAAGTCTTGGAGGTCTGTCTTGTTTCTAGGTCTTGGAGCGTTTTTAATAGCTGCCATTTTCTTTTCGGTTGGGTGAATACCTTGTTTGTCAAGAAGGTAACCAAGAAATTCAACCCTCTCAGTGCAGAACTGGCACTTTTCCTTTTTTACTTTGAGTCCTCGTCTTGGAATTTTTTCAGGACACTTCTTAGGCGTTTTTCTAATTGACTTCGTGTTGGGGCGGCTATCAATACATCATCAAAGTAAGGTACAACTCCTTTTATGCCTTGCAGTAACCTTTCCATCAAGCTTTGGAAAATGCCCGAACTGGAGTCTATTACATTTGAACTCCGAACTGGAGTCCGAACTGGAGTCTATTACATTTGAACTGGAGTCCGAACTGGAGTCTATTACATTTGAACGCACCCCTGTGCGTGAATATGGTTTGGGCTTCTGCTGTCTTTGTGTCTACTGGCAGCTGCTGATACGCTTGGGCCAGGTCAAGCTTCGCTAATACTTTCCTGCCCCCAAGAGAGTGAAGAAGGTGCTGGACCACGGGTATAGGATATGTGCTCTGTTGAAGCGCGTGATTCAGGGTGGCTTTGTAATCCCCACAGATTCTCAAAGATCCATCAGGTTTTATGGGGGTTACAATTGGGGTCTCCCATCGGGCGTGGTCGATGGGTTCTAAACACGCCCTGTGCTATTAATTTGTCCAATTGCTCGTCAATTTTCGGTTTGAGAGCAAATGGTACTCAGTGTGACTTTAGACGGATGAGTGCGATGTCAGGGCAGAGATTAAATGAAATGGGGGACCCCTTGTACTTGCCTAATTGCTCGGAGAAAACTTCTTGAAAGTCCCGGATGAGGGCCGCCTCCCAGTCTTTGCTTATGATCTGATTGATGCCTGCCAATTCGATTCCTAATGGCGCGAACCACTGTAATCCCAATAAACTGGGTCGGTCTCTGTCAACGACGGTGAGAGGTAGAGTTGCGGTGTGGTCTTTAAATGAGACCTGGACATGACTGGAACCAGCAACCGGGATTCAATTGCCTTGGTAGTCTTTTAATATAAGTCTCTGGGTGCTGAGGTCCAGGGATCAGTTGCTTGAGAGTTTTCCAGGATATCATGGATAAGGAAGACCCGGAGTTGACTTCCATGATGCACGGTCTGTCTTCAATGGTGACCTTTACCTGGATTTTTTTCGCATCCACTGATGAGGCGTGGCCGATGATGACGGTCTGATGTGCCTCCTCTCGTCTGGTAGAGGTAGCTGGTGTTCGGTTTCTGTTGTACTGGTTCCACTGGTGGTTAGAGCGGTCTTGGTTTGATGGGTGGTTGCCTGTTGTCTGCCGGAAATTTACTTCATTCCTCTTGGGGCTGAATCCTCGTTTGCTTCTGCAGACCTTGGCGATGTGGCCCCTTTTATCACAGGAATGACAGATGGCATCTAAGAATCTGCAGTCTGCTCGAGAGTGGTTTCCTCCGCATCCAGCACATTGAAAACTGGTTCTACGACCTTGCTGGTCTCTCTCTGATCTGAATCTGTTGACCTCTTCCTCTTCACTTTCTGACGAGGATTCGATGTCTTCATGGTGGGCTGTTGACGTGTGTCTCTCTGAGAGCATTGTGATGTCGCTGGGGTTTTGGCAGTTTGTTCCATTCGCCTGGTGCATTCTGGCTGCTGATTTCCTGGTTGCTTCTGCTGCAGTAGCATCTGCGAGGGCGATGTCTCCCTTTGTCATAATCTTGCTTTGAATGGTGGGGTCTCTTAGACCTAGGACAATTCGATCTCTCATGGCTTCTTCCAGATTTGCGAAGCCACATAGACCGTCCAGATTCCTTAGATCAGCTACAAAGTCCCCGATGATTTCACTTTCCCGTCGGTCCCTCTGGTAAAACTCGTGTCTTCTGATGAGGGTTGGGACTGCTGGGGCGTAATGAGCCCAGAGAATGGGAGCGAGGATGTCCCAGTCCATAGTTTTGACTTCCGCTGGTTTCACTAGTGCCTTTGCCATTTTGAAAACGGCGGGTCCGCAGTGCGTTAGGAACACTGCGGGTTTCTTGCTGGGCGTGGCATCCTTCAGGTTGTTGGTCTCCAAGAACATTTGGAACCTGTCCATGTAGGAGTCCCAGTCTTCATTTGCTGGGTCAAATGGAGCGGGTGGTATAGTGCTGCTGGTTATTCTGCCGTCTCTGCGCGTTGTCAGCCACGTGCTTGATCACTACTTCGCGAGTGTTCAGTCAGCTCTTATCGTTCCACATTAGCTCTTATCGTCTCCGCATCCCACCTTCATCGCCAGTGTTCTATCTCGGAGCGTAGGCGCAAGAACGGAGACAAGACATCGGATAGTGACTCCAAACTCTTTATTAGTGACTTCAGGAACAGAGCTAAAAGGTATGGCAGCAACAGCCCTTTTTATAGAGCTGGCTGCTGTCAAAGCGTCCAATGGTTTGAGTTTGCTGCGCTTGGAGTGTCCAATCACAGCAGCCCATTAACTAGCCAATTGGATCAGCCTTGAATGACCAATCGCGACCCGCTGTTAATGGACCAATCAAAACTGCAGGATTACGAGCCTGTCGTGGAAAAGTCCAGTCAGGTTTACAGGCTTACGAGCCTGCTAGTTCGGAACACAGCCCATTTTTGGCCAGCAGAATGGAGACCATAGAGGGCAGACCCCCCCCCCCCATGCCCCATTTTGCCAACAAGGTGCTGCAGGAAGAATCAGTCCTGCCTCCTCCACCGGCCCGTAGAGAACTGCAATGCTGATCCAGCCGTCGAAGATATCCAGTTTGACACCCCTGATATGAAAGGTAAAAAAATGAAAAAGAGTAAAATATAGATGGTTGAACAACAAATATGCAATATCATCAAAGTAGCATATTCCTTGTAATATTGTGGGATGTTTCATGTCCATCCTATACCCTTGACTGAAGATCAACACACTCCTTTCTGAATGGTCATTTTCTTCTACTGTGTGTACACTTCATGGGCGGAGACACATGGAACAGTGAGGAAGAAAAAGGACATCCACCTAGCCTAGCCATATCAACCAAAACAACCCTAGTATGCGATGGGATGACAAATGCTGCAACCAAAACGTACATGAGCTTATGTGGAGATTGTGTGCTTCTTTCTAAATGACCAGAAACAGGAAGTTTCCAAAATAGCAATAGCATTCAGCCTTATATACCACTTCACAGTGCTTAACGCCCCCCTCCATGTGGTTTACAGAGTCAGCATATTGCCTCAAACAATCTGGGTCCTCATTTTACCAAACTTGGAAAGAGGGAAGGCGGAGTCCACCTTGAGCCAGTCAGGATCGAAATGCCAAACTGCAGGTAGCCAAACTTCAGCAGTCAGCAGTCAGATTCTAACCCTTGCGCCACCACAGCTCGAAATGGTGGCCCAATTTTGTGCCTTTGCAATGACAACCAAAAGTTACTGAATCTGCTTGGGCATGTTTTGTCTCAAGTACAAAGAGGTTTTTACTGGATATTTGTATACTTTATTCAGCCTTTTGACTTGTTTTTGGCCTATGACCATGTTTATTTGAAACAGGTGGCTTGCAGTATAAATTAGATAAATGAATAAATACTGAAGCTCAGCTGTGCTGGTGGGTAATTGATTTTTCTGTGTTTAATGACTCTTGCCTCCTCATATCCTGGATTTAGCCACCCCAACAGGTCTTACAAGTCTTAAGTGATGAGTTTGCAACTCCTCCCATTTTTATAAGAACCATCCCAAGTAGGGAGGGGTTGCATTCAACCAAGCCAATGCACACAGCACTGTCAGGCACAAAGAATCAGGAACACTCTCTGAATTCAAAGCACAAAAGAGTTTATTATTGCTACCTACACATAAGAATCTGGTCAACTCACTGTCAAAGCTAAATCGGTGCTATAATTCATGGGGAGCTAGACTTGGGCCTCTTGTGGTTGTGCAAGGATTCCAAACCAATGACACTTTTAACTCCATCTTCCAGCTCAGCCTGCTCATATCCTACAAGCACAGAATTAAGGATATGGAACGGAGGTTCAAACACTTTATTTTGTTCTCCTTTTGTATGAAGCTGGGGTAGAGGAATATTTGTTTCCCCAGGACCTGCAACAGCTCCCAAATGAAGGAATGATTCTTCATACTTTGTCCATTTGTATTATAGAGTTGGCAGCAGTGAAGACAGAGATCATTTTCAAATCACTTTTGAAGGACTAGTGACTAGAAACAGTGGCCAGGACAACAGTGGCCAGGAAAAAGAAACAGTGCTCATTAACAGACTAAGAAGAGTGAGTGATGTTTTGAGGGGGGTTGTCTAAAAATGTGTTTTCTAATGAAATTGCTTTTGTTTCCAAACAGATGCTTTGAAGGAATGACTATTGACAATCATATGCATGTTCCCTCTGTTTTTAAATCTCTGATAAACAGATTGCTCCAATTTGTATTGTTCTGAAAACCTGCAAAATCTGTTTGTCCAGAAACAATTATTGGTAAAAGAAATATATGTCTGGATAAATTGGCTGTAAATCCTTTCTTGAGACACTTTTCATTCTCTTAGAAATGATTGCATAGTACAGAATATTCATAGAGCTGGGGCATGCGCTAGATGAGTTTGTTCAACATATGTTGTTTTATCCAACTAGTATTATTTGGGAGATATCAACAAAATCCTCTCTAAGTTCTTGAAAAAAATCAATTTTAAAAGCAACTGTAAACAGTCAGTATAATACTGAAGTATTGTAATATTAGCATAAATATAACAGAAAACAGACATTATGGAAAGCAATACATATGCACACTTTGTTGATGGAGGCATTTGGTGCCAATTCTCATGTAAAGCAGCTTGATGAACTTTTCATGCTTGGATTAGTGCATCATGAACCTGTACAGGGGGTCCTCGACTTACAACAATTCAACTGATGACCATTTGAAGTTTACAATGGCACTGAAAAAAGTGACTTATAACCATGTTTCACACTTGTGATCATTGAAGGACCCCCATGGTCATGTGAAAAAAATTCAGATGCTTGGCAACTGACTGATTCTGAAGAGAATTTCTGATGAGAATTTATGGGATAGCTCCAAAAAGAGAATTCAGAAGGTTGGACTGGAATTCCAGGTCCACACACGACTGGCACATATATTTCTGACAATGGCTAGAAGGAAAAGAAAAGAAAGATGGAGAGCTCAATGCTGTACAAAGAAAAAGTACAGGTATTTGACAAATAGCAAGAAGTTATCAAGATGTCCAACAAGCTAAAATTTTGGAGTGGTACCAAAACTCAGTGCCATGGAAACTGCCAAAAAGAATTTGAGACCTGAGAAGCATTTTTTACAGTGAAGTCTTCTGATATTAATGCAGGAGAATTTAAAAGTCAGGGGTGTTGACACCTCCCCATTACTGGTCATTTACAGTACATTAACCTCCTAATATACATTAACCAGAAAGCTGAGGAAAGTTTCCATCCACAAAATGGTTATCATGGAGGACATAGCCAGTTATGAAGTGCCAATTTACTAGTATTAGCAGCTATCAGTGGTGGGATTCAAATTTGTTTACTACCGGTTTTGTGGGCGTGGCTTGGTGGGCGTGGTAGGGGAAGGATAATGTAATATCTCCAGTCAGAGGTGGTATTTGCCGGTTCTTCAAACTACTCAAAATTTCCACTAGCGGTTCTCTAGAACTGGTCAGAACCTGCTGAATACCACTTCTGGGAGCTATCAACTTATCTAGCCTTTGCCAAGGATGCTCTTAATCCCCTCCCCCTTTCTCCTGGTTCCCTTCTCTCTTAGGAACATTTACCAGCTAAGGTTAGGTAAGAGTATTGTATGAATGTGTTCATAGAGAGAACAGTTTCCCTGAGACTTTCCTTGTGGGCTTCTTTGAAGCGCCAGGAATTGTTTGAAAGAGAATTCTGCACTAAAGAGAACCTTAGTCTTTCTTTGCAAGATTAACTCATAGTTGTCAAGCCAATTATGAGATTTTTTTTTCCCCAATAAGCTTGCAATTTGCTTTAATGATGCTCAAACCCTGTCACCAGAGGGAACCGCCTTGCTCTGCTTAATGGCAGGGCCAACCCTGGATGGCTGCTCGCCCTGTATAGGACAGATGGAACAGCTGGCTCATGACTTATGGTACATGGCACTTTGTAGGACAAGATGGATGAATAGCATAATCTCAGCTGCCATAAGGAAAGGTGGCACTGCTTCATTCATGGAACAGTCTTCTGACATTGGCCAGTAGATACCTTCTCTTCCTACTTTCCAATTTATAGGCCATTGCCATGGAGCCTTTGAACAAGGCGATTACACATCTTATCTGGGTACACCTTTTTGTTCTTGCTACCTTTGGAGTTAATTTGAAATCTCCCTCCCCTCCCTAAATATCAGCTCTCCTGCGTTGGCCTGACAGATGGAGAGTCCTTGCTACTGGCTGCTGAAGGCACATGCAATCATTTCCCTTATCAGTACCCAAAAACATTGCCTGTAAATAATGCACTCACAGGAGAGTCATTGGCTGTTTATTTATGGAGAGAGCTCAGTTATAGATAGCAAGAGTAAAGAGAGGAGTATCTTCATAATGAGCTGAACTGTGTGTGGATGGACATCAGGGTTGCAGCAGTTCTTACCTGTATTCTCTAGACTGCAGCACAACCTGTAGTGACAGTTATGCAGAGTAGAAGCCAAGGTTGGAGAGCTTTATTCTAACACCGTGATGTAATCAATTTCTTAATTTCCTAAAAGTTTTATTTTCCCACCAAAGAGGCTTCTGTTCCTTAATTCAGTCTCAGGGTGCTTTAAAATTCCTTTTTGATTCTAAAGTTAATGTTATTGGGTTTATTGTTTTCCATTTGCTTCATTTATAGCCTGCCATTTAGAGTAAAGCTCCCAAGGCATATTATAGAAAGCACTAAAGCAAAATCACGATTAACAGCAGAGGGTTT
Organism: Hydrophis major; assembly: GCA_033807585.1. Classification (NCBI taxonomy): domain Eukaryota; kingdom Metazoa; phylum Chordata; class Lepidosauria; order Squamata; family Elapidae; genus Hydrophis; species Hydrophis major. Next base: position 215,092,586 of record CM066329.1, read on the forward strand.
TCCACAGCTGCATCTAACCACAATGCAAGCACGCCCTGACCATGTTTTCTTTATTATTTTTTTTCTGTTGCGTTCCATAACTTTGCTTCATCCCATCCCCAATTTGTGAGTACAACATGGTTACGTTGCTTTTCTGCAGCTGTGACCATGTTAAGATGGTATCTTCAGACTTTCAGACTCAAGGTGTATAACACCTATTAGGCTCTTTTACTCATTTTCTTGGAAGGAAGAATCAGATGCCTGGCAATGACAGCATAGCCATTAGCAACAAGGACAACGCATTTCACACTAGTATATTTTCTCCTGGCTCAAGGACAGGCTGGAAGTGGAAAAAAGTTGCAGGTTTATTGTGCTATCCTCCTTTGGATGTTTCCTTTGACTCAGTAGAACAGGGGTCTCCAAACTTCACAACTTTGAGATTTGTGGACTTCAACTCCCAGAATTCCTCAGCCAGCCATGAATTCTGGGAGTTGCAAGTCCACAAGTCATAAAATTGCCAAGTTTGGAGACCCTTGCAGTAAAACATGAGTTATGCCTAGGTTCTCATGGGAAATGAGGCAACTAAGAGACCACCAGAAAAATACCATCCAAATTTCATCAAGTTCTAAAATATTCATGACTGTGATGATACTGATTAGCTGTAGATATAAAATTCTAAAATAATTATGACTGAGGCTGATTAGCTATAGATAGATATAGATACACAAGTATGCATGTACATTCTTAAAAGCCTGAGTGGGGTGTGTACTTTTTGTGGGAAGAGCTTTCAAAAATGTTAATACTGAACAATAATGAGATTCTCACTGGGACCGCTCACCCAAGGAGTTTTATGATGAAATGAACATTTGACCCCAAATCCATGTTGTATTAAATCCAGTAGTGCAATAGAATATAATAAGAAAACAGAATTGTTCAGTCCATTCCATTTCCTGATTACATTAGTATCATGAAGTAACTTCCAAATATGTTACACAGTAGGCATGCAAGGGATATCTCATGGCATCATATGTTTGCGTAAGCCTGAAGTATACCCACTCACATATATATTTATACCATAATTTTTTCACAAAAGGCACAAAGATGCACTACATTATTTACTTAAAAAGAATCTATTATTTTACTATCACATTAGCACTGATGATGTTACCTAGTTAATGAAACATCTCCAATGAGACGTTTGAGATAATGAAATTAACCAAGCTCAGAGAGCACTTACTATCACATTTTTATCATTTTATTTTACACTATCTATATACTTCTATGACAAGGATAAAGGCATTGGACGGTATTGCACTGATTCTCTGGTTAGGTTATGACAGAGTATATTATTTGTGTCTGTGCTTTAAAATAATTAAAGTGTTCTAAAGAATCCTGCTGTTGGTCATCCAAAAGTTGCAGCTATTTTGTCCTTCTCTCCTTAGCAGATTCTCTGTGATGAGGAGAGGCCAAAAATGCAGCAATAGGGGAAACACCGTAGCATTATGGAAGATCATCTAAGAAAAAAAGGGGATAGTGTAATAAAATCCTCATGTGGAAGCACTTTACCTATGATGTATATTGCTCCTACTAATGAACAGGATCAGTCATAAGACACACATCTAATGAAGAGGTGGTATTCAGCAGGTTCTGACCAGTTCTGGAGAACCGGTAGCAGAAATTTTGAGTAGTTCAGAGAACTGGCAAATACTCCCTCTGACTGGAGATTTCACAGTATCCTTCCCCTGCCATGCCCACCAGGCCATACCCACAGAACAAGTAATAAAAAAAATTTGAATCCCATCACTGATCTAATGCCATTGTCCAATCCAAAGTATATCAACATAAATTTGTGGTGTCTGTGCCTCCAATTTCTCCCCCGTTTCATTAATGAGGCCTGCACGAGGCAAGTTAAGGTGCAGTGATTGGTGTATTTCTCTGCTGGCAATCAAAAGCTCTAGCAATCACTTTCCCCAAAAGATCTACCAATCACTTTTTCTGACATAGGATGGGAGGCTGAAGCTCAGGAAGAGGTGAGTTTTGATAGGGCTGGAATGGTTAGTTGGGCTATCTTTTGGAACCTAAAATGGAGGGAGATCTCAGTAAAGTAGGAGAAGCTCTGCCTTCCTGCTTTAATAGGAAGCCCTACCCATTGCTATCTGCTCATTTTCCATGTGGGGAATCTAAGTAACAGGAGTAAGCATGCTACTCCCATATCCAGCTCTGCCCACAGTGGATACTGGATGCAGGAAGAGGGTCCTTTCACTTCATTCAACATACTGGTGGAAACAGGTTGTAGGTGCCTATGTGGACTGAAACAGGAAATCTCCCAATTCATGCATTTCTGCATCATGCATGACCTGCTGCTCACATGGTTGCCAAGGCAATATGTGGGGAATCTGGAAGGCAGAATACATCCCCAACATGCAACCATTATTCATTGAAGGCATTTAGTGAGTGAAATGGAAGGATGGGCCCATAATAACTGAAAGTGGCCAGTAGGAACTTAGCTCGTTACACTTCTTGCCATGTCACTACCCGGATGCAATAGAGTATAATACATCATGCAGATTACAAGGTGACCATTGGAAGAAGATGGAAGACGCCAGTTCAGAAAAACAAGGTATCAGCTGACCTTAGCTGTAGTCCGGTGGGTGAGACAAAGGTTGCATTGAGCAGAGGCAACCCTCAGAAAGAAGCTCAAATGCTTTGGCCACCAAATGAGAAGAGGAGACTCATTGGAAAAGACCCTGATGTCTGATGAAAGATTGAAGGCAAAAGGAAAAGAGAGACAGCAGAAGGTGAGATGGATAGATGGATAGATTGACGTGATGGGCATGAGTTTGGGCGAACTCCAGGAAACAAACTCTGAGGGGTGGGGGGCTGATGTGCTATGGTTCCTGGGGTCACGAAGAGTCGGACATGACTTAACTGAACAATAAAACAACAACCTTCAGTCTGACTTCACTATGGCTTAAGTCAGGGAGACGTCTGAATGTCACCTCAGCCTTACTTACTTCACAAAGTTGTTCAGATGATAAAATCATGATGAAACAAGACATCAGGCCCATTTTATTAACTCTGTTGAAAAGCCAGCTTCATTAGGCTCCCTTCTTAGAAATGTGTCATGTGTCAAATATATGAGACAATTTATTAAATTTAGGAAGAGATGCCTGAAGTTGGAGTGTTTCTTCAACTTTGTCCTACTTTTTAGATTTAAAACATGCAGATTTTACAGTTTCAAGTTAGCCTGGAATTTTTTTTTGACTGACAGAAGGGATTGAAATGCTATAAATACTTACATGGGTTTTTTGTAAAACTGCTGTAGGAAGTTAGCACCCACCCCTCTCCTAGAAAATTGAAACAGCCTAGGAAATATTAAAAAGGCAGGATATTTCTCCTAAAAAGAGTAGAAACTCAGAAGCAGAAATTCACCTCAGAAGCAGAAGCTCACCCCCACCTTTGTTAATGGGTGGGCCATTAAGACCTGGGGCAGAATACTTTACACAATAAAGATCTCTAGGTAAAGCTATAGCAATTGCCAAAAGCCCTTTTTAGTGCATCATCATCCAGCAAGGCTCAACCAAGCCTGGAACTCAGGACAGCCTACAGAGTTGCCCCTGCATGGCCCCATGGGAGTCTGACAGAATACAAGCTCAAATTAAAATCCCAACAGAGGGTATAAAACCCAGGCACTCTCAGCATATCAGTCCTTTTCCTTCTTTTCCTTCACCCAACATCTTGTGATCGTCCTTTTCACTTTGGAGCTCCAAGGCATGTGGTCCTGTCCACCATTAAACCATCTTTCCAAGCATCCTCCATGTTTCCAGTGTCTTTTTCCACACTTGGAACTGAACCCAGAAGGATATTTCTTCCAACACTGCCATGAACTCGGAGGGAGGGAGAGAGAGAGGGAGAAATGGGGAAAGGGGAGAAATGGGACCAAACATAGAACAAGAGATATGTCTGGGTTTTTCCCAATTCCTCCCTCCCTCCCTCCTCCCCACTCTCTCTGTATTTCCCCTGTGTTTTCTACAAGATACCCACATTTTTTGGCTGGCTCTTCCTTTAGTCAAGGTTACCCTTTTGTTAGGGATGGGATACTTTCCTGATCAAATGATGACCTGGCTTGCATTTTGCCTGCTCTTCTAGGAGGGAAAACAATCACCTGTAATTATACATTATTACAGAGGAGTCTGGAAAAGGGTTTGAGGCGGACTCACTACAGTGAACTTTGTAAAGGACACAGAGCTTGAATCGTAGGGCAGGTGAATATCATTTGATTAACTTAGTTGGGGGAGGAAGCCATGGCCGCGGCTCTGGTTGCTTCTTTCAATCACTGCACTGTTTTTCTTTTTCTTTTCTCCAGTTGCCAGAACTTAGGCTCAGCCCAAGTGACCTTTTGTATTTCTACAGCTCATTTCCTTCTCATCCACTTCATACCTACGAAGTATCATTTCCTCAGTGATCACATTGACGGTAGGGAAGCAGAGAAAATTTCTCCAGGAAGGACAGTCAAGAGCACTAGTGGGAGGGAGAAAATCCACTTATGCAATGAAAGGGATGCAGGGCTACAAAGGGATATGCTACGAAGAGAATGCTTTTTTGTGTTGAGGTCAATTTGTATCACAGGTTTAGAAAATAGAGGCTCCTAGATTTAGGTATGAACTGCAATGCCCCCTAGTGGCTAGATCCCTATAGAATCTGTGCTTGCACACCAGGTTCAATCACAAAAATATTTTTCATTTAAACAGATCCAGCCCGCATCCTCATCTCTTGAAGGTAGAGCTTTTCCATTTCTTTTTCTTTTTTTATGCACATCTCTCAGCATCATTTGGGATAGGCCACAGCATAGATTTTCAGCAGAAATTCCTCAAAGAAACCAAGCACAGAGGCTGTATCCAACTTGGAGGAAGATTTTTTTAAAAAAAAAAAAACAGTACATATTTTATGTTAGTGGAAAATTGCTGGTTAGATTCCCCACTCCCCCCACCTCCAGAAAATACACTTTACAGCTATTAATACAGATTCAAAATTCCACCAGGAGGGAGATTTTTCTCATTAATGCATGCTAAGTGAAATCTCTGTCAGAGAAAAGAGTGATAGCCATTTACTAAAGACAAAGGCTTGGCAGAAGCAGCCTAAGGGAATCACCAAGTTGCTGGACACAGCAACCTACAATATATTGATTTGATCCCAACTATTACATTATCTATATTTGTTATTGAGATATTTGAATTGTGCTGGGCCCCCCACAAAAAAATATCTACAAATGCTTTCCAAGATCAAATTTGGGTCACAATTAAGTCTGTGTTCTACCTGTATACAGTAGGACTACTGTACTAAAGCTGCAAATATCCAAAGGACCACTAGATAACAACAAAGAGACTGGAAGCTCCTAATTCTTTGTTGCCATCTAGTGGCTATCTGGAATTCTGCAGCCTTGGAGTGGTGTATACCTGTGTATATCAAAGATCCTTATTTCAATCTAGGGCCATGAGGGTGAACCTATGGCATGCATGCCAGAAGCCATCTCTCTGGGCATGCCAGCCGTTGCCCATTGCTCTTCTGGGTTCCAGCATGTGCATGCACACCAGACACCTGAAAATCAGCTTCCTGGTGCATGCATGCACACCGAGGAGCTGTTCTTCCAGTTTACTGTGCCCCCACCCCCCATGCTCCCATTTCAGCACTCGGTGCTGAAATGGTTTGTCAACATTGATCTAGGGCATTTTTATTGAAAAATTCGGATACTAGGTGATTATCTTTAACCAAAGTCTTTGCAGAAAATACCTTCCAGGATATACTAAACAGACACAATAGCCTAACTTGGAATATAGTACCTTCTGGTAGTTTCACAGACATAATAGATATCTTGAGCACTCTTTTTTTTTTTTTTTTTAACAGCAAAAGAAATTGCTTGTTGTTTCATCTGCTTGTTTCATCTGCTTTCATTTAAACAGCACCAAGGGTCCAAAATTGACTGCTTTCATTCTCTGTCTGCAAGTACCTTGGTAACTCATAAGCATTTTTAAAGAATGGCCATTTAGAGCTGAGATGAAATACAAAACACAAACCCTGGAATGGTTCTTTGGCAGACACTTTGCAGATGATACATACCTTGAACGATTTCCAAAAACTGTCACCGCAGTGATACAGTGTGAAGTTGCAGAGAAGAAGGAAAAAAATTCCTACTCTTGCATCCCTGCATCTTCCCCCAACCTTTAAAAAAAAAAAAATCTGGAACAAACAAGAAGCAATTTATCAAGGCCGAGAGAAGCAAAGAAAGAGAGCAAAATCCCAGAGAATATTAACCTAATTAGAGACTTCATTAAAACACAGGCTTGAACTTAGCTCAATCAATTGTTTCCGTTCTAGTAGAGGGGAAAAATGCTTTCTCAGAAAAATGCCTGAAATCCTTCCCCCTTACTCTTAACGTCTCTGGTCAGCATAGTTGGACAGAAGCCATTAATTGAATTTCCCAGGTGCAGGTATGTTTTGACAAGTCATATTTAGGGGTTTTGGCTGAAAGTGCCCCAACTCTTCCTTGAAGGCTCTTCTTCACCTCACCTCTGCACCCAACCATGACACAAACTTTCCCTGGTGATTATTTTTATATGAGGTGTCCTCACAATCTCATGTTCATTTCATATCTTGACCCGCCTGCAGCAGAGGCAGCTTAAAGTTGTTTGCTTTTCTTTTTCTCCCAGTGAATTTCTTGCTTTGCCAATGATGTCATATCAACCAGAATAGAGCTGAAAGGGACCTTGGAGGTCCTCTAGTCTTACCCGCTCCTCAAGCAGGAGACCCTATACCAGGGATGGGCAAACTACAGCCCGCGGGCCACATCCGGCCCATTGGTCTGTTCAATCCAGCCCGTCCCTGAAAAAAAATCGCCGGGCGTGGCATATTGCCCTGTGCCACATGGCCCCCAAAGCTGCAAAACAGTGCGGAGCGATCTAGGGGTAGGAAAGAAAAGAACTTTGCAAAGGCCTTGGCTGGGAGTTTGAAATCACCTTCGAGTGCGACCTCTCCAAAGGTGAGTCCCCGCCGATCCCCCTTTTTTTTCCGGGGTTTCCAGGCTTAAACTTTGCAAAGGCAAAGTTTGCAGGGTGGTGCATCTTCCCGCCGAGGAATGGGAAGGGTTCTGCCTGGCGGGCGGGACGGGCTGCTTGGAGCCACCTAAAGCTAGGCCGCTGCTGGTGGAGCCTTGCCCTGCCTTGGTGTCCCGTTTCCCGGCTCGGCGGTCCTGCTCGGGCAGCACTTTAAAAGCCTGCTCCCAGCACCCGAGCAACTTCCCAGCAACTTTCGGCTTCCTTTTAACTCGCAGGCGCTCATGCCTGGCCCTGAGCTGTGTGGTGGAGGGGAAACCCGGAGAGCCGCCGGGTCGCCTCCTCCAAGCAGCCTGCCCACCCGCCAGGTGGAACCCTTCCCGCTCCTCGGCAGGAAGATGCTCCCGCCTGCAAACTTTGCCTGTGCAAAGTTTAAGCCTGGAAGCCCCGGAAACCCGAGCAATTTCCCAGCAACTTTCAGCTTCCTTTTAACTCGCGGGCACTCGCACCTGGCCCCAAGTCTCGCGGCGGAGGGGAAGCTCGGCAGGCGGGGGGCAGGCGGGCTGCTTGGAGGAGGCGACCCAGCAGCGCTCTAGGCTTCCCCTCTGCCATGCAGCTCGGGGCCAGGTGCGAGTGCCCATGAGTTAAAAGAAAGCTGAAAGTTGCTGGGAAGTTGCTCAGGTGCTGGGAGCAGGCTTTTAAGAGCTGCGCTCCAAGGAGCAACTGACAGCCAGGACTGGCAGTGGCGGCGAGGGGCTGACCTGTGCAGGGGGGGCCTGGGGTGGTTTTCTCCCATGTCCGGCTTCGGAGCGGCCTGCCATGCACTCTTGGGCATCTGGCTCGCTGCGTCCTGGGTGCGCCTTTCCCTCACCTCTTGGCCAGCAGCAGCAGCAGCAGCTCCACTGCCGCCTCCATCCTCCCCTAACGCCCGCTGTTGTGATGCATATTCCCGTAGACCCGAGCACCAGCAGGCACTTCACACCTCCCTCCATGGCCTTCCCCTGCGGTAAGATGGGAGAGAAGAACTACGGCATCCTCAGCTCGCCGGTGCCGTGACCTCGCAGCCGGACTGAGGCATGCTCGGTGGTGGACGTCCTGGCTGGGCGGAGCAGGCAGGTCCTGGGAGAGGCGCGCAGATGTTTTCTGCCGAGCGGGCTTCCCAAGCGCCCAGGAGGACTCGCGGTTTAACGGCAAAAGCGGCGGCAGGATGGGCACTGGGTGGGTGGGGGGAAAGGCAGGTGAAAGCCCCCCCCCCCACGCCTCGGTAAGCGGTTTGCAGGGTTAGCCAGCAGTTTCTCGCAAGAGACTGAAGGCCGGTCTGCTCCCCCCAATTAGACGTTGATTCAAGAGGGAGGGTCAGCCCTGCTACTAATTGGTGGTTCACAGTTTATCCGTGGGCACTGGAGGAGTTATGTTTTGGGGGGTGGGCGTTTATTTATTTCTTATCTTATAAGTGGCCAACTTGTGTAAGCTGAGGGGGTACATTCATACATACACACAGACACACAAACACACACACACACAGTCATTTATTCATAGGGGAAGAATCTATCTATCTATCTATCTATCTATCTATCTATCTATCTATCTATGTTGTGTTTTTAATCAGGAGAATATCATGTCTGCGCATTAAGCACAGTGACTTGATTTTGAGGAGCTGTGTGCTGACCCGGCCCGTCTGTCAAATTTTAAAAGTCAATGCGGCCCCTGAGCCAAAAAGTTTGCCCACCCCTGCCCTATACCATTTCAGACAAGTGGCTGTCCAGACACTTCTTAAAAACCTCCAGTGATATAGCACTTACAACTTCTGAAGGCAAGCTGTCCCACTGGTTAATTGTCCTCCCTATTAGGAAGTTTCTCCTTAATTCCAGGTTCCTTCTCCCCTTGATTAGCTTCCATCTTGCCTTCTGATGCTTTGGAAAATAAGTTGACTCCCCTCCTCTTCGTGGCAGACCCTCAAATACTGGTTTACTGCCATCATATCACTCCTAGTCTTTCTTTTCTCTAGACTGGCCATACCTAATTCTGCAACTGTTCTTCATATGTTTTTGTCTCCAGGTTGTTAATCTTCTTAATTGCTTTTCTTTGCACTTTTTCCAAGTCTCAACGTGTTTTTTGCAATGTGGTGACCAAAAGTGGATGCAGTATTCCAGGTGTGGCCTTACTAAGGATTTATAAAGACTTCACCAGCTGTAAATTCTAAAAGTCAACATCATTGAATATTATTAATATTTACCATTGCATGAGCATTTGGGGAAAGCATTCCCTGTTATCAGCCTTGCCTCCAGTTGCAACCAGCTCCCTCCTCTTTCCATTTCTCCTGCAGTTGGGGGCTGGACAGGTAAACAACTGTCTCTCCTGGCTTCTCATATAAGGCTGCTGGGGCTGGGAGGGGTGGCAGAAGAAGCAGGGAGGTAACCTGCCAGCCAGCCTGAAAAACAGCCAGTAAAGCTAGCAGGGGAGGGGGGAGTGAAATAAATCCCACAGTAGCATCCCATCCTACCTGACTGTCTATGACAGGGGTGTCAAACTCAAGGCCTGCAGGCCGGATTTGGCCTATGGAGGCCTTAGATCTGGTCCACAGGGCCACCCTGGAAACAGTGAAGGACCGGCCTATGGTACCTCTGCACCCCTCCCAAGCTCCGTTTTTACTGGCAGAGGGTTGTAGGAGGCCGTTGCAACCAAAAGTGATGCTCAGGAGCCCATTTTTGCTGGAAGAGCAGAGCATTCGGGTCACAATAGGTGCCCCCGACATGAGTGATGTTGACCTGGCCACCTCCACCCCAGGTCAAACATAACCCTGATGGGGCCCTCAATGAAATCGAGTTTGACACCCCTGTTCTATGAGGTTACTTTGAAAATAGGCCTCACGTTCTTCCAGAGGGCATCCAACCCATATTTAAAAGTAGCTCAGAAACAGGTGACTGGGTTGAAAGAGGTGACACATGAAGGTTAAAGTGGGTAGGAGCTTTCCTACAACCCCCCCCCCCCCAATCCTCTGTCAGCTATTGGTTGAGCTGCTTGAAATATAGATTTGATGCTGTTCTGGAAAATGCAAATGTTGCTGGGAAACAGCTGAGGCAGCCAGAACTAGTGTGGGTAGAAAGTGGCAGGATCTCTCCTGCTTTGCTATGCAATATCCCTAATGCCCATCAGCATTTTTTTCCCTGTCAGTTCTGTTGTGAATGAATAAATGTGTTAATAAAGTTATCTGAGCTTGAAGTCAAGTGTAGGGTTCTGGCCCTGTACTTCTGATTGGCCGTTAAATGGTGACATCAGATTGGTCTGTTCAGGTGAATCTGATTGGCCATTAACGAGCCTCTCTTATTGGTTAACGGACCTAGCACTCCCTGGTTTTCATTGGTTGAATATTTAATACGTTGCCTATATAAGAAAGGCTGTTGCAGCCATTGAGTTTGAGCTGTCACAACATGTAAATAAAGAGTTTGAAGTTCACTGTTTCACTGGCTCGTCTCCATTCTTCGCACCCATGCTCCAAACTTAACACTGGTGACGAAGGTGGGATGTGGAGATGTCAGAGCTGCCTAAACATCGAAGAACAATAACCGAGCACGTGGCTGAATGCACAACGGCGGAACCATGTCCGGCGGCGTTATACCACCTGCTCCATTCGACCCAGCGCAAGAAGACTGGGACTCCTACATGGATCATTTCCAAATGTTCTTGGAAACCAATAATTTGAAGGATGCCACTACCGGGAAGAAACGGGCGGTATTCCCAACACATTGCAGGCCAACCGTATTCAAGATGGCTAAGGCACTAGCGAAACCGGCAGAAGTAAAATCTATGGACTGGGACGTTCTCGAACCTCTAATGAGAGCCCACTATGCACTGACCGTGCCAACCCTCGTGAGGCGCCATGAATTTTACCAAAGAGACCAGCGGAAAGGAGAGAGCGTTGCAGATTTCATCGCAGATCTCCAGAATCTGGGAGGCCTATGTGAGTTTGCCGACCTCGAAGAAGCCCTGAGAGACTGAGTAATTCTGGGATTAGAGTCACCGCACACGCAGAGTAAGCTGATGGCGAAAGGCGACATCAGCCTTAAAGATGCCATCGCTGAAGCTACCGCAGCAGAAGAGACCAAGGAGTCGGCTGTCCAAATGTGCCGTAGCCGCGCCCCGCTTCACCAACCGACCCGTGAGCTCTCACCCAAGTCAGAAGGGCAGTTGTTAACGGCCCACCACGAGGACTTCTCTTCATCGTCAGACAGCGATGAAGAAGAGGTCCATCGACTGCGGTCCGAACGGGACCAATACCAGAAGCCCCAATACCCCTGCGCTGGTTGTGGGGCAAACCACCCCTGGTCTGAATGCAAATTCCGTGACGCACTCTGCCATGAGTGTGGAAAATGAGGCCATATCGGACGGGTCTGCAGAAGTTTTACAAGACTCAGCCAACCCTCGAAAGGGGCTAACTATCGCCAACTGACAGGAAACCGTCCTGTAAGGCGAGAACCAGTGAACCACTCCTACAGAAACAGAACCCTAAACCGCCCCACGAAGCGAGAAGAGGCTCACCAAACTATCACTATCGGTCACGCCTCCTCTTTGGATACCAAGAAAATCTGAGTTAAAGTGGCTATCGAGAACCAGCTCTGCCTGATGGAAGTCGACTCAGTATCGTCTCTCTTGATGGTTTCCTGGAAGACCCTCAAGCAGCTCATCCCTACGGTCAGGCAACAGGACCTCTGGTTCCAGAGACTTATTCTTAAAGACTATCAGGGGAACCGGATTCCAGTCGTAGGATCCAGTCGAGTCCGGGTCTCGTTCAAGAACCGTACAGCCTACCTACCCCTGACTGTGATCGATAAAGACCGGCCTAGCCTGTTAGGCCTCCAATGGTTCGCTCCACTTGGCATTGAAGTGGCAGGCATCAACCGAATTGGCAGCAGCAACTGGGAGGAGGACCTCGTCCAAGAATTCAAGGACGTCTTCGCAGAAAAACTAGGCGAGTACAAGGGGACCCCGATATCATTTAACCTTGATCCAAAAGTAGCTCCCATCTGCTTAAGCCTTGTTGGGTTCCATTCGCCCTTAAACCAAAGATTGACGAGCAGCTCGATAAATTAATAGCCCAGGGTGTGTTAGAGCCCACCGATCACTCTCCCTGGGAGACCCCAATCATGACACCTATTAAGCCGGATGGATCAATAAGAATTTGTGGGGACTACTGAACCACCCTGAACCACGCCCTGCAGCAAAACGCGTATCCGGTACCGGTGGTGCAGCACCTCCTCCATTCCCTGGGGGGCGGAAAACTCTTCGCTAAACTAGACTTAGCTCAGGCATATCAACAACTGCCGGTAGACGAAAAAACGGCACAGGCACAGACGATCGTGACGCACTGTGGTACCTTTAAATGTACCTGACTCCAATTCAGAGTGAGCGTAGCCCCAGGGATCTTCCAGAGCTTAATGGAAAGACTTTTACAGGGGATAAAAGGCGTTGTCCCGTACTTTGATGATGTGTTAATCGCTGCCCCTACCCCGAAAATTTTACGGGATTGCCTAAGAATGGTCCTCCAGAAATTCCAAGACGCAGGTCTTAAAGTGAAGAAAAATAAGTGTAAACTGTGTACAGATCGTGTTGAATTCTTGGGATATTTGATTGATAGCCAGGGCATTCACCCTACCGACAGCAAACTGAGGGCAATCAAAAATGCTCCCAAACCCTGAAATAAGGCCAACTTCCAGGCATTTCTCGGCCTTATCAATTTTTATAACGTATTCCTGCCGCACAAGGCAACGGTAGCCGAACCTCTACACCGTTTATTGGACAAAAAAGCAATGTGGGTATGGGGACATAAAGAAGAGCAGGCGTTTCGAAATGTAAAAAAATTGTTGACTTCTGATGCCATACTAATGCAGTACAATGAGACTTTGCCATTAACGATCACGTGTGATGCATCGCCTTTCGGAGTAGGTGCCATATTGAGCCATGTTTTGCCAAACGGTAACGAAGCCCCTGTTGCCTATTTCTCAAAGATGCTTTCAAAAGCAGAACGCAATTACAGTCAGATTGATAAAGAAGCCCTTGCTATTGTGTCTGCTGTCAAAAGATTTCATGAGTACGTGTACGGCCGAGTTTTTACTATAGTGACTGACCACAAACCTTTGCTGAGAATAATAGCCGGAGATAAACCGACTCCCTATATACTATCTCCCAGAATGACTCGCTGGTCAGAATTCTTGGCTGCCTATAATTATCAGCTGCAGCACCGCCCGGGGAAAGCCATTCCCCACGCCGATGCCTTGAGCCGAGCACCACTTCCAGAGACTATTGATGACCCCACGCCTACAGTGACAACGTTGCAGATCGAGACGCTTCGCACGCCGCCATTAACAGCCCGAGATATTGTGAGGGAAACAAAACGCGACCCCACCTTAGCGCAAGTCCTCAGTTGGGTGAAACGCGGATGGCCATTGGACCAGGTACTTGATGACTACGCCCCATTCAAGAGTCGTCAAACAGAACTGTTCTCACAAAAAGGCTGCGTTATCTGGGGAGATAGAGTCATTCCAGAGCGACTTCAACGAGCAGTCCTCAGAACCTTGCACGATGGCCACCCCGGCATCGTGCACATGAAAGCCCTCGCATGAAGCTACGCGTGGTGGCCAGGCATCGACAAGCAAATCGAGACATGGGTCAAAGCTTGTCACAAATGCCAGGAAGTAAGCAACGCCCCACCAAAAGCAATCCCAACCGAGTGGGAAACACCGCGGGGACCCTGGTCCCGTTTCCATCTGGATTTTGCTGGACCTACCAAAGGCCACACATTCTTGCTAACAGTGGATGCCTACTCGAACTGGCTCAAAATCCATCAAATGAAGAATACAACAACCGAAGTGGTCATTAAGAAACTGGACAGACTGTTTGTAACACACGGATAACCAGACATGCTGGTATCCGACAATGGGCCCCAATTTACCGCGCTGTCTTTTGAACAGTACCTGGCGGACCGCGGTATTCGCCATGCGCTGACGTTGCCTGCGCATCCTGCGGCCAATGGAAGGGCCGAGTGCATGGTACAATTCGTCAAGAAAACGCTACAAAAAATGGACTATGACAACATCGAAGAAAAAATAAACCGGATCCTCTTTTTGCAGCATATCACTCCACACAGCGTCACCAACAAAACTCCCACAGAGTTGCTAATGGGGCGGAAGCTCCGCTCCCACCTCGACTGCCTACACCCCTCCTACAAACCTGAGAAACCACACGGATCCAGTGGGCAATGCCATACCTTCCAGGTAGGCAACTTGGTGTTCACTAAAAATTTGTCAGGCGATCCATTGTGGGTAGAAGCGACTGTGGTCCACGTAACCGGCCCGAGATCCTACCTCGTGCAATGCCACGATGATAGACTATGGAAGCGCCATATTGATCAACTACGATCAAGGCTGCAGTCATGGATCTCCAAGTTCCCTGATGCCCTAACTGAGGGGGGGGGAGGTACGGAGGAAGATGAACTTGAATTTGCAGAAAACTTTAATGAAAGGAACAATAGCAGAACGGAAACACGTGTAGAGGAATCAGGGATGGGAGTGAGTTTGCCTCTTGGGGATACCGAAGATGTTGGTGACAACGGAAATTCGAACTCAGAGTCAGAGGCACCACCTTCACCAAACAACACCCTACCTCATCAAGAGTGCAGCCAAATACCAGGGGCACAACGAAAGTCAACGAGAATAACAAAACAACCGTCCTACCTCAAGGACTATGTAACCGCACCCTGTAAACGGAACCCGGGGGGAAGGGGTGTTGTGAATGAATAAATGTGTTAATAAAGTTATCTGAGCTTGAAGTCAAGTGCAGGGTTCTGGCCCTGCACTTCTGATTGGCCGTTAAATGGCGACATCAGATTGGTCTGTTCAGGTGAATCTGATTGGCCATTAATGAGCCTCTCTTATTGGTTAACGGAGCTAGCGCTCCCTGGTTTTCATTGGTTGAATATCTCATAAGTTGCCTATATAAGGAAGGCTGTTGCAGCCATTGAGTTTGAGCTGTCACACCATGTAAATAAAGAGTTTGAAGTTCACCGTTTCACTGGCTCGTTTCCATTCTTCGCACCCATGCTCCAAACTTAACAAGTTCAGCTCCTATAGATCCCCCAGGTCTGGTAGCTGCCTTTCCTGATAAAGATGTGATATAAAGTTTATTAAGAAAATTAATACATGGGCAGCCTCTTCCCTCCTATGGATCAGTTCAGCTGCAAACCCGAGGTTTGATCAGCTGAGTGGAAAAGGCCTAGCCAGTAAAGGAAGCTACCACAATCGCTTGGTAGAGAGAGATGAGCAACGTACAAATTTAATAAATAAAAATAATATGTTATCCTGTTTGATTAGATGGCTACAACACTGTGGATCCAGCTTTTGACAGACAGATCCAGCCACCTGTGAAAACTTGCCTCTTGACCAGAGGTCTCCCAACTTGAAGACCTGTGGACTTCAGCGCTCAGAATTCCTCAGTCAGCCATGGCTGGCTGAAGGATTCTGAGAGTTGAAGATCACAAGTCTTCAAGTTGCCCTGTTTTGAGACCCCTGATCTAGAATCATCCGTACGATAGAGGGTGATTACTGGCTGCTTTTCCCATTCAGCAAGGGACACACAGAGTGGCTGTAGCGGAAACGAAGCCTGGGGAATCCACCTTTTGCTTTCCTTTGCTTCTCCTACATGAAAATTGCAATGGCAGAATTAGAGACAGTCAATTTTACGCTGGCATTATTTCCTGCAGGCTTGTGGGCTGGTAAGATTGCACAAGGCCATCGGCCTGTGGCCTGAATCAATAGAAAACTATATCGGCCTGAAATTGGCCAACCCCAGAGATGGTATTCAGCAGGGTCTGACCAGTTCTAGAGAACCGGTAGAGGAAATTTTAAGTAGTTTGGAGAACCGGCAAATACCATCTCTGACTGGAGATTTTACAGTCTCCTTCCCTTGCCACGCCCACCAAACCACTTCCACAGAACCAGTAGTAAAAAAAAAATTGAACCCCACCACTGGCCAACTCTATTGCCAATTCCTATCCTGCCTCAATTTCCTCTGAGATTCCTGGAAAGTAACAAGGGACAAAGCTTTAGCATTTTTACACACAGAGGCTGACCTTCCACGGTGCTGAATGAAGGGGTAAAAAGATATGTACAGGTAAAGACAAGTTAAGGTTGTTGCTTTTGGTGGCTGGGAGGAGATGGAGACAATATTAAGGAGACATAGCAGGGCATGTTTTCACCAGTGGAGAAAGCCTCTCTCCCCACACCCCCAAGTCAGCCTATACTTTGTCAGAAAATTCCCTGGGGAGGTAGAACTTGGCAATCGTCCCTGCAATGGTTGGAACATACTGTAAGTTACTTCAATTCTGCACCACAACCAAAGTTGCCCTAATTCAATTATTGCTTTATTTAAAAAGAGATCCAGGCAGCTTATGGGGGAAAAAATATTACAACAAGGCAAAGGGTACGTTTAACATAGAGATACAATCAAATTTAATTTTCAAAGATCAAAGAATTTAATATGTTTACTTATGGAGACATGTGAAAATTTGCCTGTAGTATGGTATGATAGAGATCTGTAAACAAATATCTGGAAGGCTATATAACCCTAAGTTTCACTCTTAGTTCCTCCTCTTTCTCTCTTTCCTCCTCATTCTCTCTTGCCTTTGAGATCTTTGTTTCCCCAAATGATCTTCTTACTGGGAGTACACAACCTGTTGTGTACACAACCTGTTGTGAATAAATGTATAATAAAGTTATCTTGAGCTTGAAGTCAAGTGCAGGGTTCTGGCCCTGCACTTCTGATTGGCTGTTAAATGGCGAGATCAGATTGGTCCGTTCAGGGGAATCTGATTGGCCATTAACGAGCCATTCTCATTGGTCAACGGAGCTAGCGCTCCCAGGTTTTCATTGGTTAAATAATTAATAAGTTGCCTATATAAGAAAGGCTGTTGCAGCCATTGAGTTTGAGCTGTCACACCATGTAAATAAAGAGCTGAAGTTCACCGTTTCAGCGGCTCGTCTCCATCCTTTCTCGCTCATGCTCCAAACTTAATACTGGCGACGAGGGTGGGATGTGGAGACATCAGAGCTAACCGAACAACAAAGAAGATAACCGAGCACGTGGCTGAAAAATGCACAACGGTGGAACCATGTCCGGCGACGTCATACCACCCACTCCATTCGACCCAGCGCAAGAAGACTGGGACTCCTACATGGATCGTTTCCAAATGTTCTTGGAAACCAACAATTTGAAGGATGCCACTACCGGGAAGAAACGGGTGGTATTCCTAACGCATTGCGGGCCGACCGTATTCAAGATGGCTAAGGCACTAGCGAAACCGGCAGAAGTAAAGTCTATGGACTGGGACGTCCTTGAATGCCTACTGAGAGCCCACTATGCACCGACTGTGCCAACCCTTGTGAGGTGCCATGAATTTTACCAGAGGGACCAGCGGAAAGGAGAGAGTGTTGCAGATTTCATCGCAGATCTCCGGAATCTGGGAGGCTTGTGTGATTTTGCCGACCTTGAAGAAGCCCTGAGAGACCGAGTAATTCTGGGTTTAGAGTCACCGCACACGCAGAGTAAGCTGATGGTGAAGGGCAACATCAGCCTTAAAGATGTCATCGCTGAAGCCACTGCAGCGGAAGCAACCAAGAAGTCGGCTGTCTGAATGCGCCATAGCCGTGCCCCGGTTCACCAACCGACCAGCGAACTTTTACCCAAGTCAGAAGGGCAGTTAATAACGGCCCACCATGAGGATCTCTCTTCGTCATCAGACAGGGACGAAGAAGAGGTCCATCGACTGCGGTCCGATTGGGACCATTACCCGAAGTCCCAACATCCGTGCGCTGGCTGTGGGGCCAGCCACCCCAGGTCCGAATGCAAATTCCGCGACGCGCTCTGCCACGAGTGCGGGAAACAAGGCCACATCGGACGGGTTTGTAGAAGTCTCCTAGGACCCAGCCAGACCTTGAAGGGGGCCAACTATTGCCAACCGACAGGAAACCGTCCTGTAAGGCGAGAACCAGTGAACCACTCCTACAGAAACCTAACCTTAAACCACCCCACGAAGCGAGAAGAGGCTCACCAAGCTATTACTATCGGTCATGCCTCTTCCTTGGATGCAAAGAAAATCCGAATTAAAGTGGCCATCGAAAATCAGCCCTGCCAGATGGAAGTCGACTCAGGATCGTCTCTCTCGATGGTTTCCTGGAAGACCCTCAAGCAACTCATCCCTACTATCCGGCGCCAAGATCTCCATTCCCAAAGAATCATCCTTAAAGACTATCAGGAGAATAGGATTCCAGTCGTAGGAACCAGTCGAGTCCGTGTCACGTTCAAAAACCACACAGAGTACTTACCCCTGACGGTGATCGATAAGGACTGGCCTAGCCTTTTAGGCCTCCAATGGTTCGTGCCACTCGGCATAGAAGTGGCAGGCATTAACTGAATCAGTGGCAGTGACTGGGAAGAGGACCTCGTCCATTAATTCAAGGACGTCTTCGCAGAAAAGCTAGGCGAGTATAAAGGGACCCCAATATCATTTAACCTTAATCCAAAAATAGCTCCCATCCGCCTTAAGCCTTGTCGGGTTCCATTCGCCCTTAAACCAAAGATTGACGAGCAGCTCGATAAATTAATAGCCCAGGGTGTGTTAGAGCCCACCGATCACTCTTCCTGGGAGGCCCCAATCGTGACCCCCATTAAGCCGGATGGTTCGATTAGAATTTGTGGGGACTACCGAGCCACGCTGAACCACACCCTACAGCAAAACACATATCCAATGCCGGTGGTGCAGCACCTCCTCCATTCCCTGGGGGGCGGAAAAGTCTTCGCTAAACTAGACTTAGCTCAGGCATATCAGCAACTGCCGGTTGATGAAAAAACGGCACAGGCACAGACGATCGTGACACACTGAGGTGCCTTTAAATGTACCCGACTCCAATTCAGAGTGAGCGTAGCCCCAGGGATCTTCCAGAGCTTAATGAATAGAATAGAATGAATGAGCTGGAAGGGACCTTAGAGGTCTCCTAGTCCAGCCCCCTCCTCAAGTTGGAGAACCAGAGTTGGTATTCAGCAGGTTCTGGCCAGTTCTGAAGAACTGGTCAAGGAAATTTTTAGTAGTTTGGAGAACCGGCAAATACCACCTCTGACTGGCCCTGCCCACATCTATTCTTTGTCTCCCGAGTCCCAGTTGATAGGCTGAGTCTTCTTTTGTTGTCCTGTACAGGAGAACGGAGCTGGAAAGCAGGTTAGTGGAGTGGGGTGGGGAGAGAATGGAGATTTTGCCCACTAAACCATGCCACACCCAGCCCACCAAGCCACACCCACAGAACCAATTGTAAAAAAAAAAAATTAAATCCTACCACTGAGGAGGACCAATACTATTTCAGATAAGTGACTAGAGTCTCTGGACTCTTCTTAGAAATATCCAATGATGGAGTGCCCACAATTTCTGAAGGCAAGCTATTCCACTGGCTAATTGTCCCCACTGTCTTCAACCTTCAAGGGCTTTGAATGTTAGCCCATAGATCTGAGAGGCAATAGGCAACTAGCAAAAGTGAAATAATCATTTATTGTTTGCCTTTCATCCTTGGCTTTGCAATTCCAAGGCCACTCCACATTTCTGCTCAACCTAAAACAAGGTCCAGAAATAAAGTTTTTTTGTGGCACTGATGACCACATCCATAGGACTTTGCCTAATATATCCATAGTCTGAATGAACAGGAGTATTTTAAATGAAGCAATAATTGCTGGTGTACAGATCACCCACTTCCCCTTGCATTGTGTTTGATAGGTGAATAGAAATGGCTTATTAATTGAGTTCTTCAGTAACAAAGTCTGCTTGTAGTTGTCCTTCTGAGTAACATCCCAAGGAGTGCAGCAGAGTAGACACCATGTAGAAAAATTCATGCCCATAATATGACTTTCACTCAGCAATTGGAAAGGTTCAGGCAATGAGGAAGGAATTTGCCACTGAGGTTTTCTATGTTGAATTTTTCCCCCTATATGCCTTGGATCAACCATATTACAGGCAAGGTATTCATAGAATAGAATAGAGTAGAGTAGAGTAGAGTAGAAAAGAAAAGAAAAGAAAAGAAAAGAAAAGAAAAGGAAAGAAAAGAAAAGAAAAGAAAAGAAAAGAAAAGAAAAGAAAAGAAAAGAAAAGAAAAGAATTCTTTATTGGCCAAGTGTGATTGGATGCACAAGGAATCTGTCTTGGTATGATGCAGTAACACAAGTGGTCCTCATCTTACGACTGCAACTGAGCACAAAGTTTATGTTGCTAAGTGGGAAATTTGTTAAGTGAGCCTCGCCTGTTTCACAGCTTTTCTTGCCACTGTTAAGTGAATCACTGCAGCTGTTAAATTAGTAACACAGTTGTTTAAGTGGCCTCCCCACAGAGTTCATTTGACTGAAGATCACAAAAGGGGATCCCATGGCCCTGGGGGGGCACTGCAACCGTCATAAATGTGAGTCAATTGTCAAGCTTCCGAATGAAGATCACGTGACCATGGGGAGGCTGCAATGGTCGTAAGTGTGAAAAATAGTCGTAGGCAGAGATGGGCTGCTGAGGGTTCATAGAGGTTCGGAAGAGCCCCCAGCTAAGATTCTGTGCAGTTCAGAGAACCCCCAAATCCCACTCCTGGCTGGCCCCTCCCACCCCTCCCCTCCCGGGAGTTCCCATGTGGCCCATTTTGGACACAGGTAAGTGCAGGGTGTGTGCGGAGGCTCGAGGAGGGTGAAAAACAGGCCCTGCAGAAGTTCAGGAAGGCCAGAAATGGGCCCATTTCTGGCTTCCAGAAAGCCTCTGGAGCCCAGGGAGGCCTTTTTCGCCTTCCCGGAGGTTCAAGGAAACCCTCCGGAGCTCAGGACGGTAAAAACACCTCCCCGTAGTGGTGCAGAGACCGACTTAGGCCACGCCCACCATGGACATGCCCACCCAGCAACTGGGCGGAGAACCTGTTGCCCACATTTGAAGCCCATCCCTGGTTGTAAGTCACTTATTTCAGTGGTGTTGTAACTTCGAATGATCGCCAAATGAACTGTTGTAAGTTGAGGAGTACCTTTCCTCAGAAATGGGGAACAGGATCCAACAAGAGGGGAGCATCGTCAAGGATGGGCTCCCAAAGAGTTTTGCCCAATATGCACTTTTGCACTTTGGGCAAAGAGGAAATCACAAAAATGCTGGCAGACAAATACTTGAAAATGTTCCTTGTGTGGAGTTCATCCTTCATCTCATGTCCTCCCTAAGATGCCCCAAGAAACTCTGTAGCAGACTTTGGTGGTCATAGCAATCGTCTCCTTTTGCAATACTCAAAGTGACTTGGTCTCATCCCCCCTCACCCCAAAATTAGACGTTTTCTCTGTTGTAACTGCTATTCAAGATGTCTCCTCCCTGTTGTAATTGCTACTCACATAAGTCTCCTCCCTGTTGTAATTGCTACTGACACAAGTCTCCTCTGTGAACTTAAATTTATCGTTGAGAGATTACAAAATCAATCTAGAAGATTTCTTGAATGAATGCCGCTTAATCTGAAATAATCTTATTATTAAAGGATGACTCTAAAAGGGAAAACCTTTATTTGCTGGAGGGAGAGGGAGGGAGGGAGGGGGAGAGAAAGAGAGAGAGAGATTAAAATTAAAAAGTTAATCTCTGTGTGAGGAGGCCTTCATCTCGCAGTCCCAATGCACACTAAACCTGGCTAAAAATTTCCCCAGCTGTTCTGAACTCTTTGTTCTCTGCTCTCTTCTTACCATATTCACCTCTGCCTATTGTCCAGGGTTTTCTTGCAGGGTTGGCTGGCTGGCTGCCAGTCAAGCTTTCTTCCTTCCTTTCTTTCTTTCTTTTTTTTTTACTACTGCTATGAAAGGTTTTATAGCATGTTTTATAACCTGCCATGAACATTCCTTATAAACAAAACAAAAGTTGAAATAAATAACTGAAGACTGTCGGGAAGGGGTTCAGAACAGATCTTAGGCTGCCTTTAACTTCTGCCTTTTGTCAGCGGATAAGAACCTTAGGGTTACGTCACTTAACTCGTCTTCCGAGTGAAAAGTTTCAGAAGGCAAAGCCCCCCCAAGGCGCTGTGATTAAAGAGACCCATAAACAGGTCTAAAATCAAAGCAAAACAAAAGCTTCTGTTCGGAATGAAATTGGAGGGAGTGGGAAACTTACCTTGCTTTCTACCTCCCTGAAAGATAACCAGCCAAAAACCACAAGGGGGGGGGGGAGAATTAATAGAGGAAAATAGCATTTCAGGGTCAGCCTTACCCAATGCACAGATTGAACTGAAGCAGACTATTTCCAGAAATAGATTTTTATTATTTACGAGCAGCACTTACTTAATGTATGGATGCAGGCAACCTCAAGGGATGCTCTGGGTTGGGCTTTTCTACCTTTAAACAGGTTTGGCTTCCTAACAGTCAGCCTCCAGATTGCCTGTCAAGTTCCATACAAAACAAGACCCTGATATTAATAACCCTTTAGTACTTTTCTCTCCTCTGTTTTCCTTTGCCTCTTCTGTGACTGTCTGATCAATGCCCCTTTTGGGCAGAGATAACAGTGAGGGAGCAAAGAACAGTTTACTTACTATCCCCCACTGCTTTTGGGCAGTAAGGTGCTTTGGAATGGGGGGGGGCAGGCAAGTGGGGGGAGGCCAAGATGAAAAAAAGGAGGAGGAGGAGGAGTTGGCCAAGAAGATCTGGCTCAACCTCTAAAGGTCAAAGTGGCCTCTTTCAGCATCTTGCTATGAAGTATGCTGGGAATTGTGGTTCAATGATAGCTGGAGAAGACAACTAGTTTGGTAGAGTGCAGAAGGCATCAAGCTAGAAAAGTTAATTCTAGTTCTACTTTAGGCACACAAAGCCAGCTAGGTGATCTTGGGCCAGTCACTCTCTCAGCCCAAGAAAGGAGGTAATGGCAAACCACTTTTGAAAAATCTTGCCAAAAAATTGCAGGGATTTGACTTGAAGGCACACAAAATATTTTTATCATCTATCTACCTACTTCTCTATCTATCTACCTATTGTCTGTCTGTCTATCTATCTATTTATCTATCTACTACCTACCTACCTACCCATCATCTATCATCTCTCTCATTATCTACCTACCTACCTATCATCTATCATCTCTCTCATCTATCTACCTATCTATATCTGTCTTTCTATCGTTCTCACATCTATCTATCTACCTTACCTACCTACCTATCATCTATCATCTCTCTCATCTACCTATCACCTACCTACCTACCTACCTTATATCTGTCTTTCTATCACTCTCTTATCTATCTATCTATCTATCTATCTATCTATCTATCTATCTATCTATCTATCTCCTATCTGGAGGACTGCCCATTTCTCACCAGCTTAAACATCCTTGACTCTTTATTCTGAAATTTTGATGATCCTTCTTCACTGTGCTTGCCAGCCATGGACAAGATGCTCTTACTTTGTCTTCTCTGACCACAAGATCCTTTCTGATTCCTTCTGCTTTTCACAAATAGTTACATTTTTTTTGCTCCACAGGCTTTTATTTTATTATGTTGAACCTGAAATGTTTGCTTCCATTGTCTGTACTGAATGTTTTGCCTGTTCATTCATCGTTTTTTAATGGGATTGTTACGTTTTTAATTTATCTAAGTCATGCTAAGCAATACTAATCCGTTGGAAAGGCAGTGTTTTTGCTGTCTAAAATACATAAATAATTATCTCTTGACACAGAAACATTCCCCTATCAGCACCTGTTCAATGGTAAATGGAATCTAAATAATTCTCCAACTGGCTGAATTATATACCCCTGAAATAGCCTTTACATTTTTCTCCTAGGGAATTTTCTCTCCATGAGTTTTTTTCTATCCCGACTCAGCATTTAGCTACTGGTGGGAATCTATGCTTTGTGCTCTTCAGGAGGTCAGACAATACAATTCTTACAGGTCCCCCCTGGCCTTGCAGCTGGTGAATTATCACAATATTAGGGGCTCAGCAAGGAAGGTATAGGGAGTTTAAGTGGCTTGCTTAAGACCTAGTGTGAGTCAAGGGAAGCTCTGGGAACTGTCTGTGAGTATTTGGGGCTTCTGCTTTCAAAGCCTCTCCCTGCTTTATTTTGTATCCCTTTCGTATGACATACAATGCTGGGCTTATTATTCAGGGGTCCTTGGGCATCACCCACATGCCTGTGTGAAAAATGTGATGAGTTAAGGCCTAATGATCTATGGGCCCAGGTATTTCCCAGGAATGAATGACCAGCTAGGAGAATCAGATAGACGAAGGAGTGCATATGGACCATTAACTCCAGCCAGTCATTGTTCCCTGGGATACATCCCATGCTGCAGCAGGGTCATTGTTGCTATCGTAGGCCAGATATAAATATAAAAATAAATCTACACACTCCCCCCCCCCCCCCCCCCCAGTGAAGAACAGGCACACAAGGTCTGGCTGGGAATGCTCTGTGCATAAATCGAAAAAGACTTCTCAAGCTAAGATGACAAGTCCGCAAATTAGAAGGGGAAATGGCCACTTGAAGTGACCATCATTGCCACGATGGGGTGGGGAAAATGAGATGAAAAAGAGTAACAAAGAACAGAAGATGATGAGTCAAGAGAAAAGGAAACTTATTTTACTGTTTATATACACTGGGTCTTTTATTTTTATTTTTCCCCTGAAGTGACAGTGTGAGCAGTGATGGGATTCAGCCAGTTCGCACCACTTTGGGAGAACCGATTGTTAACTTTCTGAGCAGTTTGGCAAACTGGTTGTTGGAAGAAAACATTAGGATGGAGAAGGGGTTGTTAAATTATTTGAATCCCACCACTGAGTGTGAGGGTCAGCGACAGTAGGAATGAGCAGACAAAGTCCAGGAAGAGAAATGCCAAAGTCAGAGAATTAATCACAAAGGCTCAATAGAGGATCAAACCAGGTACCACTAAACCCAATTTTTAAAAGAAGACTTCCAGTGACTGAATCTTGAACAACAAAGGCCAAACTAAATGTAACACTAATGATCTGTGATTTTGATCTCTCTCTCTCCTTCTCTTCCCCCACCTCCCTCCCTCCCTTCCCCCTCAAATGGTGCCATGTGAGCAGAGGGATGGAGGACTGGTAATTTGTTTCCAGTGAAAGATAGGACATTTAAAGTTTTCCCTACATTGTTTTCTAAGACAAAATCTACCCTCCCAAAGTTGCTGTTAACCTCCCCAAGGGATTATTGCAAGCCTAACATCTAATAGCTTCAGGGAGTGAAGTGGATCAGGAAAATGACATTTAACAACCCATCTGCCTTTATTTTTTTTTTAAAGTGGGGGGGAATCTTGGCTTATAACTTGCCACTGGGAAAAAAAACAGCAGCCTGGAGATCATATATTACTTAACTGGTTGAAATGAGAAAGCAAACCGTGAAAAGAACTTATGCAGGATGCTAAAAAGGAATTATCCACAAGGGCAGCCTTTATTGTCCTCATGGAGATACCATTGCTGGAAAAACTCTGGCTCTACAAGTCATTTTTTAAAATATAATAATTTGTCACTCTTTATCTTAATAAAATACCATGTATAGGAAAATACCTGTGGTAGCAACAAAGCTGTAGAATACTGTATGGGGCTACAAGATATTGGCTGCTAATTCTGGTGGCTTTCAAAGGGATTGGAAATATTCCTAGAGGACAGCTCTATCAATGGCTACTAAACTTTGACAACTAGGTTCTGCCTCCAGGCATGGGAGTAGCCCTCCCTTATATATTAGGTTCATGCAAATAGGAGCAATAGGAGAGGAAGACTACCTTCATTTCATATTTATGGGCTGCTTAGTTGCCTCTGGTGGGTCACCCGATGAGATGCAATGCTGGAGAGATGAGTGAAGACCTTTAACCAGCAGGAATATTCTCTTGTTCTCAACCAATTTTGACAACTATTAAAAGTAATCATGGTTCCATAATCCGTTCCTCCCCATGTCCTTTCTCCCAAGATATACATTCTGAAAGCATCCAAGGAAGTTTCAAGGCAAGATATCAGTCCTAAGCCAATACATTTTATCACATGAAAATTATTGCATTGCATTAATGTTCGGAATATCAAGGAAAAAGGTGCTTCACAGCTCCAAGGTAGACCAAGAATGCTTCCCTTTGTAGTGTATGTCATCTGCGCTCAGATGTCTTTGTTCAAAGGGCACTCTCTCAGTTGACCTTAAAATAAATTCCACCAGCAAGTCATGGAGATGAATTCAAAGGGAAAAATCAGAAAACAATCAATGCAATATACCCTTTAGCAAAAGCAAGCCCTTAATAAATGGGCCCAATTGGACAACTATGTTCTGTCCCCTCATTTGCATTCTTGAGATCCCCGCGCTTTGATTGGCCAAAGCGCGGGGCACTCTGATTGGCTAGGCGAGCCACGCCGATTGGCTCGCTGAGAATCTCCTGCGATTGGTCCATTTGAATCGCGGGAGATTCAAAGCGGTGCCATTGGCCGCGGCCGCCACAGCTTGGAAATAAAAAGCCGCGAAGTTTGCCTTTAGCCTCAGTGTGGTTCCTGTACCCAATAAAGAGTGAATGCACAAGTCACCGACTCATGGCATCATTCCGACGGACTCGACACTGGCGACGAGGATGGGATACTGATCCTGAACCGAAGCACGTGTCCGACGGAAGCCAGACGAAACTCCAAGATGGCAAACATCGCGCCACCCGCACCTTTCGACCCCGCCAGCGAGGACTGGGAATCGTACGCAGACAGATTCCGCATGTTCCTCGAATGCAGCGACCTGAAGGACGCCACCGGCCCGAAGAAGCGAGCCGTTTTCCTAACCCACTGCGGGCCCGCAGTGTTTAAGATGGCCAAAGTGCTAGCCAAACCCGCCGACGTGACCGCGATGGACTGGGACGACCTCGAGCCAATACTCCGGCGACACTACACTCCAGCCGTGCTCATCCTCATCCGACGACACGAGTTCTATCGGCGGGACCAACGGTTGGGTGAGAGCTTCAGCAACTTCGTCGCAGAACTACAGCACCTAAGGGGGCTGTGCGAATTCGCCAACATGGACGAAGCCCTGCGAGACCGAATTGTGCTCGGCCTTTGGGACTCCGTCCTCCAAAGTCGGCTGATGGTCAAGGGCAACATCGCCCTCACCGATACCATCACCGAAGCCACAGTAGCTAAAGCTACCCGACAATCCGCCGACCGCATGCGCAGACCGAACGCCGGGGACCTCAGCGGGAACAACCACCCTGCAAGGTCGACCGAGGCCCAATCCGAGACGACCACCCACCAGGGCGACGTCCACTCCTCATCGGGCACTTCCGACGAGGAGGAGGAAATCCACCATCTCCAGGCAGGCCGCGACCCGCGGAACCGGCGGGGTCGTAAGTCGAGGACCACCTGTGCCGGTTGCGGAGGCGACCACCCCAGGTCCGAATGCCGGTTCTTCGACTCAATCTGCCGGCGTTGCGACAAGAAGGGACACATTGCCCGCGTCTGCCGACTCAAAAAGAACCGCAGCCCTACACGATGGGACCAGAGTGAACGGAGACGAGAGAGCACACCATCCCGGACCAGAGATCACCCCGCTGACAACCGATGGGACCGGAACGGACGATCCCAACGAGGCGGCGAGACCTGGCGAAGAGAGGAGACTCATCAGACGGTCACCATCGGCCACGCCACAACCAATGACGCACGGAAGGTCTCCGTGGAGGTAGGCACCGAAGGCAAGCCATGTAAAATGGAGGTGGACTCCGGGTCCTACCTCTCCATGGTAGCATGGCAAGAAATAAAACGCTTGGTGCCTACCATCCAGAGGAAAGGCCTAGACAACCAGAGACTAATTGTGAAAGACTACCAGGGAAACCGCATCCCTGTAGTCGGAACCAGGCAGTTCAAGGTAACCTACAAAGGGCACACTGAAAGACTTCCCTTGACCATCGTCGATCGTGACTGCCCAAGCCTACTGGGACTCCAATGGTTAAGATCGAAGACGACCACCCAAGAGACCACCAACGCGCAACTAAGCAAAACCAACCCCCACAACACAAACCAAGAGGGGAGGGAATACCCAGGGAACCAAAACCGAGAAAGAATAAACCAGCCATACTCACCTGAAAGCAGCCAGCACGAAACCTCGCCAGGAAGAGACAGCCAGGCCAGCTCAACCAACCCGGGAAGACCGAGCAGGAGCAGCGAAACCCGCAGCTCAACCAACCCGAGTAGCCCAGGAGGGAGCTGCGGAGAGCGGCCCAGACAGACAGACCAGGCGGTCCCCACGACGGAGTCTGGAGGAACAGAGACCCCGACTGAACCAGCCGGGATCCAACCTACGACTGACCTGCGCAGGTCCAGTAGGCAGAGACGGAGCCCCGCCTACCTACGGGACTACGCAACGTAAGGACTGAACCAAGAGGGGAGGGGTGTTCTGTCCCCTCATTTGCATTCTTGAGATCCCCGCGCTTTGATTGGCCAAAGCGTGGGGCACTCTGATTGGCTAGGCGAGCCGCGCCGATTGGCTCGCTGAGAATCTCCCGCGATTGGTCCATTCAAATCGCGGGAGATTCAAAGCAGTGCCATTGGCCGTGGCCACTGCGGCTTGGAAATAAAAAGCCGCGAAGTTTGCCTTTAGCCTCAGTGTGGTTCCTGTACCCAATAAAGAGCTAATGCACAAGTCACCGACTCCTGGCATCATTCCGACGGACTTGACAAACTATCTACTCACTTATTTGGAAAATGGCCTTTTCAGGCACAGTTGGCTATTATTGCCATCCAATCCATTCTCAATCATTCTCAGGATTGAAAAACCCAATAGCTCTTTATTTTGATGAGCTGACATTTTTGAATCTGTGCTTTCCTTTCTTTCTCCATTTCCTTGAAAAAAAAAAGATGGAGAAAGTCAAAATAATATGGAACAGGATAGGAAACAGTCCCAAAGAAATGGGTACTATTTTGTTTGGTTTGGGGACGGTAGACCTCCAAGAGGTATAGACATGAATGTAGGTGTCTCTGAGAGGATCAGGGAAATTCCACTGCTGAACTGAAATGCTTTTCCTCCGCTCCTTTTGGGAAGATCCAATGCCATTCTCTTGCCTATCACTGCGGCATCCATTTTCTTAATCACTTGGCTTTCTTTCAATGGATGAGAAGGCTTGAGAGATTTCTTGTATGCACAGGGCACTGTTGAAATGAGAAAAGATACTACTTTAACCTCAGTGCCCCAAAATCCATATATATAAAAGCAAAATACCACTCATGCATCATCACAAAATCTCCAGAACTGTAAAGTCTACAAACTTGAAATTTGGCACGTATGTTCCTCTTGGCTTGAAATGATTTTTCAAAATGACCATCAGAGCATTTGTATTTCATATATTATTATTAACATGCTCTGATGCTAAGGAGTTCTACTCCCGATCCCCGCTTGAAAAGAAATCTGTTCCAAATGCAAAACACAAGCAGAGGAGAGGAGTTTCAGTTTCAGTTTTAGTTTCACAGCAGCAACCAGCTTTAATACAGAACAGTTGAGCTAAGCCATGCCCAGGCTCCTTGCTGTCTCCTTACTCACACAGCAAATACTGCTTCAGTTTCCATGTTTCAGTTCCTAAACAGCCCTCAACTGTCTCACACACTGACAGGACACTAGCCAGATGAATGGATGCTGGTAGGCAGAGGCAGAATTTTTTCTCCTTGGTTTCCTCCCCAAAACCTAAGCTCGACCACATAGTTTCGTAGCGAAGCACAGGTACAGAGCTAATAAATAAATGGACCAGGGAATGAGAAGGTAACACCAGAGAAAGGAAATGTTACAACAGCGTAATTGTGCCTTAATTCAGGGTTAGGTGGGGGAAAGGTCCAAAATGACCTCTTCTGAATGACCTCTGAGGACCCCTTCCCTTTGCTTTCTTCCTGTCAGGTTTCATCTCCCTGCCTTGGGGCATTGAGCTCTATAATTGGGCAGGTTGGATGGTGATGCTTTGAATCTCTTCATCAGTCCTTTAATGTTAGGAAGTGAAGAGAGGACGTATCTCCTACTAACCCAGCTGACCACCCAGGCAGAGGTATGTGCTAGGGGCAATACCAGAGTGAGGTGATTTTCAAGCTGTTTGTTTACTTGTGGGCTGAGCTGGCTGGGCTGAGGATGACTGGGATAGAGCAAAAGAACATTTACAGCTCTTCCGGCTCCATTTTTGCTTGAGTAGTTCATTCTTCTCCTTCCCCTCTATTGGCCATTTTTTTAAAAAAATTTTACTTTGCTTTTCCTACAAAACTCAATCTGCAGTTACTCGACTGTTTTTATCAACAATTGTCCAATGCCTTACTTAGTGTGCATTCCATCCTGCTTCGGTGATGTCTCCTGAATTCAGACAAGTATTTTCCTGCACCCACACAACTCCAGGGACAACCAGGAAAACACAAGATGTCCTTGCAAATGCAGTTTGGATCCGAGTGACACAACATTTTAGCGATGCAACTGTGCCTGCTTCTTCTTCCTCTCTGTTCTCTGCAATCTTGAAGGTTTTTGCCTCAGTGAAACTTTCTGGATAAAAATGGGTTTCTTATCAATTAACTTGGAGTTGAAACAGCTGAAGACCCTCAGAACATGTTGAACTGTACTTTATTTCATTGGACACAGAAAACACACTCTGTATTGGAAGCATCCATGTGCTGGATCTCCATCATAGGATCGGGAATTAGTGTCAACAGTTTATTCTACTCATTGCCCATCAGAGTAAGCGCAAACATATTTGTGGGGTCCTTGTTGCTCTCTAAGCTTGCTTGGTTTTTTGCAGACATTTCATTATCCAATACTGATGTTACCCAGTCAGGGTAACAAAACCCTGAGCTACAAATTTTCTCCTTTATTGGTGAAACATATCTGTTGAATACTAATACTTTGAACAAGACCCAGTCCAGCACAAAACAACTGTAAAATTGGATTACTGCATTAAAACTATATTGTATAGAAAAATGTGCTATGTACCTTTCCTTATTTATTTGTAAGGTTGCAAAAACAACACAGGAACACAGATTGGGACAACCCCACCTGAGTTTCAAAGGATACTGAGATATCCAATAACCTATCCCAAATACATCCCCAACAGTGAGTATCCATAGGACATGTGTGCTAATAAGGGCATATTTTATCTTTTATTACATGTGATCATGATGCATCAATATATAAATCAATTTAATATCCAAAGATATTTCCAACTTG
Organism: Hydrophis major; assembly: GCA_033807585.1. Classification (NCBI taxonomy): domain Eukaryota; kingdom Metazoa; phylum Chordata; class Lepidosauria; order Squamata; family Elapidae; genus Hydrophis; species Hydrophis major. The sequence continues at coordinate 215,123,822 of CM066329.1, forward strand.
GTAACTACCAATTAGATTAGAAGAAAGAGGAAACACAGAAGCATAAGTATATTTCAAAATTAGAGAAAGGATGAATATAGAATGAAAAGAGATAAAATGATCAGAATAAACTCAAGAAGAATTAGAAAGCTTAGAGTTTGGAAGGAGACTGTAAAAGAATGACTTGGCCCATCTAGGTATCTGAGACAAGCCACAATGACATCACAGAACATGATATAATTATGCAAGCAATGAAAATTATTAGCATATGTTTAATACATTACCATGATGCAAATCTAACCTATTTCATCCCTATGATGTCATAACGTGTGTAATATCATTTGCTTCACCACAACCCTTCACCAATGTTTATAGGGTTTCCGAGCATAACTGTGAAGAACCAGGGTGGGATACAAAACAAACACAGTCACAGAAAATAAGTGAAGCCCCTTTTATTCTTTCACTTTGCTTCCAAGCTCTGAATATCTTTGATGGAAGACAAAAAAACTCCCACACAGTTACACGAAGAAGGAAAAAAGCAACACAAACCAGGCACATCCACAGATAATGCACACTGAGAAGGACGGCAAACTCAGAGAGGAACTATAAACTAGAGATATTTACACACTTTGTTTCCAGTGTTTGCCAGTACGCAGGTCCAAACTCTTATTCAGTTGTCATACCTGCAGTCCATGAAGAGGATCAAGGCCCTCTCCTCCTGAGGAGACCATATCTCTCCCTTATCCTCTCCTCCCTGTGTGCCCTAGGATGGAGAGGGGATGGGCCTGAGTCCTCCTCTGACTGCTCAGCCGGCCTCTGCCCTTCCCCAGCCTCCTCCACAACCTTCAGAGCTACACTTCCACTCCCTGTCCGCTGTTCCTCCTCTTCTTCAGGGTCAGTCTCCACCAGGGGCATGACAATAACCAAGCTATTTATGAGTCTCCCCTAAAAGAATCTGTGAGCATTGAACATGAGGCATGTGAACCTTCATCTTTAGGGCTAAGGGTTGGCAAACACGAGGAGTGAAGATAAAGAAACTTTTATCGATCCCTAAATCTAAAATGGAAGGAGAAAATGGACATTAAAAGAACAAAAGGTTACAAGCTTCTATGCCAGCAGAAAATAGCAGAAGAGAAGAGAATTGAGAAAAGATAGAAGTCTTTACACTTAGCTAAGGAACCAAGTCAAAGTAAAGGCACAGAGCTACCTGGAGTTACCTGAAATTGGAATTGTCTGGAATTACCTGGAAATGGAGTGCATGTTCTTATAAGGAGGGCAAAGTTGAGGCAAGCAAATAAACCTAGCCATGTTCATCAAAATGATCACAATTCAGATATCTCTTCCAACACAAAGACCATTTAATATTTTTTTTTAATTTGAGGAAAGTAAGGAGGCAAACAAAGACGAGCCAACTCTGGTTCCAGCAGGCCCTGTGTTCTTGTTTGTAGCCTTTTAGTTTAAGACAGAGGTGTAGTCAAAGAGGAGAATGTTCCTTATTTGCCAGGGCATGCTGTTTCTCATATCCTTCATCCTATGCCAGATTTCACTTTCAGGTAATTAGACACCCTAACAATTTGAAATCTACGTTATCAAGAAAAGTGTCTGAAATTCTCACCATATCTTGTTGTCAGTTTATCTTAATAACCCCACCTGACATCGCCTAGAGCACAATGTTCCACTTTGTCTGCACCACAAAGCTTTCATCTCATACCCCACCCATGAATGAAACACCCTAAAATATCACTAAATTTTAAGAGTACCAAGAGTACTCAACCACCACCACTTCAAGGTGTGTACAAGGTGTGAGGCTTTATTGCCCATTATCTCAGAGATAAAGTCAGGTAATCTGTTGTGGGTATGATAAGAGGTGGGTGTTGGCTGTTCTGTCGCCAGTAAAGAGACTCGCAGACCGGAGTTGAATTCAGCTCTTTAATTATAAGAGTAATTTCAACTGCAGTCGAACTGCAGCAGTCCTTTTTATAGCGGCTGCTCCATGGCTCGCAATCAATGACATTTAGTTAAACTTCCCACCGCTATTTGCGGTCAATCAGGTACTATCGTTACTAACCAATTGTATTGTTGCTTCTGTTAACCAATAAGAACATCGCCCTAGAAGTCTTTATTTAAATACACTACATTGGCAGTCCTGGGAAGTAGGGACACATTCCACCCCTCTTTCTGCTCTCTATTTATTTGTTGAGCATGTTTTTGATAACAGATTAGGAACATGATTTTGAGTACATGAAATGGGTAAGGATAAAAGGGGACATTAGGACAGGAACAGTAGGCATGTTGGTGCTCTTATGCATGCCCCTTACAGACCTCTTAGCTCTACCGCACAACTGTTTTTCTCCTGAGATTGGTTTGTTCTCATCACTCCTTTCATGCCATATTTAGTGCCAGCTTCTCCTCAGACTCCCAACAAGGAGCAGGAAACGGACCAGAAAAGAGGACATTGCTTGGGGAAGAAAAGAGGACATATAAGCCCACAGATACTACTAATTATCCTTAGCTTCAGATGCTACAACCCTGTTATTGTTCTTTTGCAGTTCCCAGAAATGAGGCGTGATGTGCCTGCTTGTGTTGCTTATTTTCCTATTTCTCTATAGTTGTCCATTTTAATCCCTCTGACACCTTCTCTGCTCGAAGAAAGCAATTGGGACAACACAACATTCAGCAGGGACTTGGAAGAGATGCAATGGGGACTGGATAGAAATTACCCTTCATTTCAAACCTGAGCTACAAATATTCTGTTGGGCCACTTTCCGAAGCTGGCAGCTCTGCAGCCAGCTGCTTTGCTTTTCATCTCTTTGGCTCATGGGAGGCTTGCATGGTGGCACCAGCAGCAGGTGGAGACAGAGGCAGATGAGAGGCAGAGGCGACCCCAATGCACCAGCCCCTTCGTCCCACTGTTCCTTGCCTTGCCTGTGGCTGTACTGAACAAGCACCAGCAACGAGGGGTCTGGATTGCCTGCCTCCCCCATGCTGGTGCTGGTACTGCCACATAAGCCTCCTGCAAGCCTCCCCAAAAGAGGGAAAAAGCAAAGCAGTGGCCGTGGAGCTGCCAGCTTCGGGGGAGTGACTAGGGGTGGGATTCAGAAATCCCACTGGTTCGCTGCCCAGTTGCTGGGTGGATATGGCCATGGTGGATGTGGCCTACTAGAACTTCTGAGAGGGGCGTTTTTCACCTTCCCAAGGGTCCGGAGGCTTCCCTCAGGTCTCTGGGAGGGTGAAAATGGCCTCCCCGGGTTCTGGAGGCCCTCCGGAAGCCAGGAACAGGCCCATTTCTGGACTTCCGGAAGGCCCGTTTCCCCCCCTCCCATAGTCTCTGCGTGGATCCTGCACTTACCTGCATCAAAAATGGGCCACATGGAGACTCCTGGGAGGAGTGGGGTGTGATGGGCAGGTCCAGCCAGTTGATTCAAAAACCAGTTTGGAAAACCAGATGTAAATTTTTTTTTTTTTAAACAAATTTTATTGATTTTTTACAGAAAACACAACATAAACAAAACTAAAAGATCTTTTCTGAAGTTTGTCTGATCCCGGGTTAAAACTCTTCTCACAGACACAAATTCAAACATCATATTCACTTTGTATATCCTTCCATATCTTATTATCATTTTCATTTTTTTTATATATATATATAAACCATTTTTATCAATTTTATAAAAACAATGCACAAAAAATCAAGGCATAACAGCTTATAAATTCTTTTCTAGGAAAAAATAATAATAAAAAACCAATAGAACATAACAATTCCAAATTATAGTATCAATACTTTATCTATTTAACTTCATATCTTATCCCTACTTCTCCTTTTCATCCAAATTATTTCTTGTTAATTAAAATTTTATTGCCTTTTATCAATATACAAAATCCAAAAAAAAAAATAACAAAACCTTCATATATCTTTTCATATCTTATTACCATTTTCAATAACATTCTTTGTCTGTTCTATTTCCAACTATCCATTCATCTTTTTTCTTTTACTATACTTCTCCTATACACCAATTGGGGTAGCATCTATAACTCATTACCCTAACTTAAGAGTACTTCGTATAACAATTTTTCTTGGGATTCTGTTTAAAAGATTCTAAAATTACATAATAAATTTTATACTCTAAACACACATATAAAAACACAATCTTATATACCCTCCAGAATCCCTCTTTTATCCTAAATTAAATTCACCCATTGTCTCTAAATAAACTTTTTTTCTTTAGATCTTGCTTCCCCCCATTGAGGCTTCTCCTCCTCCCCTTTCTCTCTTGCTTATTCTTCTCCTTTTTTTACCCCTTTGTTTTTCCTCCTCCCTTTTCTTACTCCTTTTCCTTTGCTTTCTAACCTTGCCTCCACCTTTTCGCTCATTTTTCTCTTCTTTGGTTGTTTTTATAATTCTTAAAATCCCCTTTTTCTTATCCTTTTTCTCCTCCTCTCCGGAAAGGACCCATTGTTCATCAAAGATGGCTTCTTCTTCCTCTTCTTCCTTGTCCCAGTCCTTCTGCTGCGTAATCAACTTTTCATAAGTACATAACGCCATTTCTAAAAATTGAAACAAAGCGCCCAAAGTATCTTCCTTTTTATATTTTTGATGTTCAGCCTTTAGTTCATCCACAAGCGATGCCATTATGAAAAGAGAAACTTTTCCCAAAACAACCACAAGTATTTTTAATCAAAAACAATTCAAACAAAAGTTCCAGAAGTTAATACTTTTCTTCCTTCTTCTCTTTCTCTTTCTGGGGCTAATGTTTAATCAAAGAGGTCCAATTACCATATATCTTTCTTTGGGATTCTAGGCAATCTCCTCCTTTTTCAGCTTCTGCTCCAATTTTTTCTCCTCTCCCTTCCCACTTGCAATATCGATTTTAAATAATCAAAAATCCATACCTCCAACAAGGGTTTTCCAAGTTCTTAAATTTTTCAATGTCCAAAAATCCTTTTGTCCCTTAGCTTCAACTCTCAAAACAATTCACTTTCAATGTCCAATATATCCAAACATTTCTGCTGTTTCCATGGGGTGGGAGAGTAAAGAAAAAAAAAAAAGTTCCCTTTAACAGCTTCTCCGCCGCTTTCACTCTTCTTAGGGATACAATGTATCCTCCAACAATTCAAACAGCTCAGTTCCAGGCAATTTAAAGGATGTTACTTGACCCGGCTCAGACAAAACTTTCACTCTTCACTTTTCCTCCAGCGCAATCTTACCCGGTTGCTGGCTTCTTCGTGGCGGCCATTGCTGACCGCCGCTCCACTGCCTTGGGAAAAAGGGGTTTTTCCAGCAAAAGGGGGAGGTCTGCGACACCCCCACCCCCCTATCCGACTCCCCTCTCTCTTCAGCTGTCCCTACAGGGCAGCCATATCCCCCTGACCCATCTGGATCGGGGGTACCTCGACGGCTAGCACAGCAGGAATCGCGAGCTGTCGCGAATTCCTGCTGCCCCGAAGCCACGCGAAACCGGAAGCCCTAAAACCAGATGTAAATTTATAATCCGGTTCTCCCGAACCGGTCCAAACCATTAGAATCCTACACTTGGAAGTGACCCAACAAGCAGAAGCGCTGCACCCAGAAAGAAAAGGGCAAAAGCGGTATTTGTGCTGCCCCAAGGGGCCAATGGGCTGCAGCTGCAGCTGGACAGATGCCCCCAAACATACCCGCGCCCCACTTGTGCTGGCCACACCCATCGCCCCCAGGCTAATTTTCACGGTAGAGGTAATATTAGGCCTACCCCCTAAAAAATTAGGGTTGGGCTCAGTGGTGGTATTCAGCCGGTTCGCACCGAATCAGGCAAACTGGTAGCAAGAATTTGGCATGGGTTGCCGAACCGGTAGTAAGTTCTGGCTGGCCATGCCCCCCACCCGGTCGCCCTCCTGCCCGATGCTCACTCACCCCACCTGCCTGCCTGACATTTGCCTAAGGTATTTCTTTCTTTTTTTTTCCCTCCCAATAATCAGCTGTAGATAAGATCAACCGTGCCGGGATTCCCCTTGCTGAGGCCCAGGAAGGCAAAAAAAATGGAGGAGGAGCTCAGCCTTCCTCCATTTTTTTTCCTTCCAGAGCCCCAGAGGAGCCTTAAGGGAGCAAAAATGCCCCCTAAGGGGCTTCTCTGAGGTGAGGAAGCTCCCAAAATGGAGCTTGGGGGGGTGCTGCGTGCCCTTCCCATGCTCTGTTCCTTTTCTTTCTGAGCCCCAGAGTAGCCTTAGGGGAACAAAAACGCCACCCCTCTGAGGCTCCTCTGTGGCTAAGAAGCTCCCAAAAATGGGTGGGGGATCCAAAAAAAAGCCTCGCCCACCCAGTCACATGACCACACTCACCAAGCCACACCCACAGAACCGGTAGTAAAAGTGGTTGAATCCCACCACTGATTGGGCTAATTATTGGGGTGGGCCGTGTTTTCGGAGAAACACGGTATTCTCCTTTCTTAGTAGAAGAAGCACATCTTAACAATTTTTTCCCATTTTTCTTCTTCCGTGGTGGCTTTGGTTCAAATTCTTTCATTGCTTCCTTATTGGGAGCTTCTCTTCCATCCAAAGTCAAATCAGGTTTCCTAAAAAATCCTTGCTCAAGCTACTGATGGGCCCCGTCACACGTGCACAGTCATGTCTGTGTGTTTCAAATCCCAGACAGCCTCATTCAAATGGTGCTGGTCTGGTTGAGATTTATAGCACCTGCATTTAATTATGTGCCTTGTTCTTTTGACTTAGTGTTTAATTTTCTGTACTTTCCAAAGAGATAATTTGAACTATTTTATTTTTGCATACCTTTGCACATGTCTGTGTATATTACTTTTTTGTTAGTGGGTGAACTCATAGAAATTAACAATTATGCATCAGAATGTAATCTGAGATGGACCTCCAGATCACATGCAATAACATAATAATGAAATACCTGGAAAAAATAATACTATCCTTATAGATGAAGCAGCACGAATTCAATTTGTATTCATTGAGCATTATGTGAGTACCTAGTACAATGACAATTGAAAATATCAAAATATTGTTTTGCATATTAAGAATATTATGTATATAATATTCACATCTACAATTTAGCCTAGAAATTTGGAGAAGGCAATCAGACTTCTCCCATTTATCGATAACTCTAATTTTAAGTAAATGATTTAATGTGGCTAAACACTTTATACAATTAGTGATGGAAATCTTTTCTCTGGTGATCATATTTTTCAGAAGAATTGCTCACAAATTTAAATCAGATTTCATACAGGACAGATTTTATTCTATTTAAGTTTATCAATTGCAATCATTCATTCACAATATTTAAAAACTGCTACATATAGTCAACTCATTTAAAATCAAAAGATGCTCTTCAGTTCACATCAAATGAGAAAGAGATTTGAGATATGAACTCATTAAATAACCTTGGAACGCTTTCTGAAAAATGCTGCATCCAGGCAAATTACTAGAAACTGGCCATAAAAATAATAGTTAGCTTTAATACCACAATATAAAACTTGGAAGTGGAAACTGGATTTTACTGAGATTATAATCAGAGTAATACATGTTATTATCTCTGAGGGCCATTTGGGCTGATAGTTCTGAGGGAACCAGAAAAATTCAATTTCTATTTATTCTATTCTGCAATATTTGTACTCTGACACAATGAAACAAAAGTGCACTTAGTAATTACTCCTGCTTGTTGTTATTTCCCAACACTTACAAACCAAGATTTTTTTTTCTTGAAAGCTATTCTTGTAAATTAATAGAAAATTAAAATATATATTTCTTTCTGCAGCATCCATAACAAACTATGAAGATGTCTACATGTTTGATTAATTGATTGATTGTGACCACTAACACAAAAAATGTTGTGTCATAAACATCAGAAGTATCTCAGCAAAGAAAAAAGAACAAAGAACACACATGTTACATGATACATCTTAATAAATCACAAAATACCCTGCCCCAGTCCCAGATAACACCTTTAGGTGCAGGAAAAGGTATTATATTTGGATGCTTTCTGAAAAATCATTTCCTTTTTATATACATGACTTAAAGCAGATTTATAAATATCAAGGATGGTAGACTTACGGGGAAATCTGAGGGGAGTAAAATAATCTGTATCTCAATACAGATTATCTCTGTATTATCAGTCAATAATCTGTCACATCTGTCATATGTGAAGGTGAACCCTAGATTTTAATGTGAGATTGGGGAAAAATTGAGATAACCAACCCCTAGCCAGGCTTATCAAAGTTTGATAAGTTTAGAGGCTTACAATATAAGTGGTATGCATGTGGTGTTTAAAATAGGAGGTGGAAGGAAGTATTGTGTATCTTCACCTCCTTGAGTGACTTACAAAGTAATTTTTTTTACATTTTACATTTTATTTTATTTGTCAATTGCTTACAAGATACAGGTATAAGAATAAATATAGTTTTGAATACATGAGATACTTAAAAAATAAAAAATGAAAAACAAGAAATAAGAAAAAATAAAAAATAAAAAACAAGAAATAAGAAAAATAAAAAACAATAGGACAGGGACGGTAGGCACGACTGGTGCGCTTATGCAGTAATTCAAGGCAGGATAAAAACCAAACAAGAAAATCAATAAATACTAGCCCCAAAATGCCATGGTGGACTAGTCTCTAAGCCAAATAAGCTCCAAGCAACCCACTTCCTTCTCCTGTAGTAGATCTTGCAAAATTTCATGAGCGTAGCTTTCCTGTGTGCTCTGCCACCCTACAACCGAGATCTCTGCTACTTCCTGTGGCAGCAAATCCAATCAAGTTATCCTCAGTCATCAAAAGGCTGCTTGTCCATCCGATTGGCTCAAATTGCTCCCATTACTCAGCCGTGCTTACCGTGTTTCAGTGAGAAAACAGTTTCCCCTCATAACAAGCATAACTCAAAGGTTGTCAAGAAAACTATCGATTAGTTTTAAAACAAACTGGCTAGCACATCACCATAATCTTTGTATCAGCTGCAATTCTGGTGCAAACGCCTTCAATACAGGTAGAGGAAGAAGATGCAGGATTGAGCCCCATCACCCCCAGTCTAAAGCATCCCCTCCCCCACCCAGAATGGATAGCATGAGCAGCTGTCAATAAATCATACATGTATACCTGCAGATCTAAGTTTACAGAACTGTAACAATTAGGTTAGAGTGGTTGTATATTCCATTTCATGTCACCTACTATTTGAAGGCCTCCTTTAATTAAAATGGAACCCAATCCAATTCCAATTAAAAGGAAAGAAACAGAAGGCAGAGCAGAGAAGGGTCTTATGCCAGTTGCCCTCAATGTACGACCACAATTGAGCTCAGAATTTCTGTTGCTAAGTGAAACATTTGCTAGATTAGTTTTGATTCATTTTATGACCTTTCTTGCCACAGTTGTAAAGTGAATCACTGCTCTCATTAAGTTAATCACATGGCTGTTAAGTGAATCTGACTTTCCCATTGACTTTATTTGTCAGAAGGTCGCAGAAGTTGATCACATTACTCCAGGACACTGCAACTATCATAAATATGAGTCAGTTGCCAAGCATCTTGAATTTTGATCCCGTGGCCACGGGGATGTTGAAATGGTCGTAAGTGTAAAAAACTGTCACAAGTCTCACTAGTTTCAGGGCTGCTGTAACTTCAAATGGTCACTACACAAACCTGTAAGTCGAGGACTACCTATCAGCTATGGATCAGCTATGGGACATTGCAAATGTACAAATCTTCTGTTGTTATCATCCTCCCCACCATCACCTGAAAAAAGATATAATTAACCTTTAACGAAAGGTACAGCCTCTCTCAAAGTCAACCTTGGAACCTCCATGTGGCCACCTTGGCATTAAGTAATTTGCCCGTCTTCTTTTAAGATCATACCAGAATAACAGAGTTGGAAGGGACCTTGAAGGTCTTATAGACCAACTCCCTGCTCAAGCAGGAGATCCTATATCATTCCAGACAAATCATTGTCCAAGACCCCAGAATTTTTAATCATTGTGTTTCAGATTTGGGGGTGGGTGGGTTAAATCAATTAATCTGTCTTCCATGGTCTTCTGAACCCTGTTCTTCTACAGCAGAGGACTCCAAACGTGGCAACTTTAAGACTTGTGGACTTCAACTCCCACAATTCCTGCCCCAGCTAGGAATTCTGGAAGTTGAAGTCCATGAGTCTTAAAGTTGCCGCGTTTGGAGATATAATTGTAACAAAAAACAGCTTCCTCTCTTCTTACAATTTCTGATCACAATTTAATGGGGAACATGTGTGTTATGAACCAATAAAACGCTTAAATAAAGTTTTATCAAACCTTTAGAAAATAGCAGGGTTCTAATCCTGCACTTCTGATTGGCCGATAATAGTGATATTGGATTGGTCCGTTCAGGAGAATCTGATTGGCTATTATCGAGCCACTCTCATTGGTTAAAGGGGTTAACACTCCACGGTTCTCATTGGTTACTAGATCAGCAGCTTGCCTATAAAAAGGCTGCTGCTGCCCTAGGTTTTTGCTCTGTTCAGAATGATTAATAAAGAGTTGAATTTCACTGTTCACCGTCTCGTCTCCGTTCCTTGCGCCCATGCGCAGAACTTAACAATGTGCTTTCCTTGTAAGAAGATGCTGCAATGAATTCTTCAAGTCCAAAAAGCATGAAATGCTAGAAAATAACCACTCTGCTGTAGGCCTTGGAGAGAATGGCCAAGGCTAGTTTGGCCAGTCAGAGTTTCCTCCATTTAAGGATGGAGAATCCAAATGCCCACACCAACTTCCCATTGCTTCCACCTTAAGAACTTGGATGACTGTGTGCAGCAGCGCCATCTGGTGACCACTGTCCTAATAACAAGCAGCCATTCTCCAAAATGAGCTGGAGATGTTTACAAGCAAAAGGCAGCTAAGCTGCATTTTAAGAAGCGAGCACAAACATCCCCAATAACACTTTGCTCCTTGATGCAGTTATTCTTGCACTGGAGCATTAAAAAGAGAAATGGGCAAGAAGTAGCTTGGCTATTTTTACCATGATGTGAACTGTTCCATTTGTAATTCTTTCCATGGTGCCGCTTAGAAAGGGCAAGGAGGAATTGCCTCTCCCTGCACTTGAGACCGCATGCAATTTATTATTTCTTGAAAGCACCCCATCCTTTTGCAGACCATTGCCTAAAGAAAATAGTAAATGTTTTGATAAGGGTGCTACATTTTAATGCATCCCAATCAGTGGTGGGATTCAAATTATTGTACCACCGGTTCAGTGGGCATGGCTGGGTGGGTGTGGCTTGGTGGGGCATGGCTTGGTGGGCGTGGCTTGGTGGGCGTGGCTTGGTGGGCGTGGCTTGCCTAACACCGGCATGCAGCAACACCACCTGAGACCTGCAGTGCCAATCTCAGCTGATCGTTGGCTTTTTTTACTACCAGTTCAGGTGAACTGGTCTGAACCAGTAGCATACCACCACTGATCCCCATCTTTGGGAGTCTTTAACTGCTATTATAAATGTTACCCAGCTTCTCTGCAACTTCATGTTCCCCGAAAACTTCATCGTGGATGCTGGACAGATTAAAAATACATTTAAGATGTTCTCATGAATACTTCTCAAGAATTCATCTGCCTGCTGAAAGCAATTGTTTAAAAAAGAAAAGAAAAACCCAAGCAAAAACTGTTGTGTATGCATAAAGATTAATAAAGTGCGAGCTTGGAGTAAGTGCAGGGTTCTGGCCCTGCACTTCTGATTGGCTGTTAAGCGGCCGGACCGGATTGGCCCGTTCCGGGGAATCTGATTGGCCCTTAACAGAGAGTTCCTATTGGTTCTAAGAGCAAGCGTTCTTCGCTTGTTATTGGTTAAAAGTTACAGGGTTTGCCTATATAAGGCGGGTTTAACTGCTGTTAAGATGAGGAAGTCACAATGTAAATAAAGAGCTGGAGTTCACCGTTCAGAAGCTTGTCTCTATTCTTTCTTGCCCATGCTCAAAACATAACACTGGCGACGAGGATGGGATTTGGAGAAATCTGAACCAACGAAACTTCGAAGAACACCGAGCAGGTGACAGACGATGCCAACAACAGAACCATGTCCGGCGGCATCGTACCACCAGCTCCGTTCGATCCAGCACAGGAGGACTGGGAGTCCTACATGGATCACTTCCAAATGTTCTTAGAAACCAACAACTTAAAGGACGCCATACCAGGAAAGAAACGGGCGGTGTTCCTAATGCATTGCAGTCCAACCGTATTTAAGATGGCTAAAGCACTAGCCAAACCTCGAAAAGTGAAAGACATGGATTGGGATGACCTCGAACCTCTCCTACGAGATCACTACGCCCCGACTGTGTCTATGCTCGTGAGACGCCACGAGTTTTACCAAAGGAGCCAGCGGAAGGGAGAAAGCGTGGCCAACTTCATAGCAGACCTCTGAAACCTGGGAGGCCTCTGCGGATTTGCCGATTTGGAAGAAGCACTAAGAGATTGCATAGTTCTGGGACTAGATGCACCAGGTGTCCAAAGCAAGCTGATGGCGAAAGGCAACATCAGTCTTGCCGACGCCATCGTCGATTCTACTGCAGCGGAAGCAACCAGGTAGTCGGCTGCACAACTACGCCGAAACCGCGCTCCGGTACCTACACCGAAAAGCGACATTTTATCCAAGTCGAAAGGAAAGCTCATAACGACGCACCACGAGGACCTCTCTTCGTCATCAGACAGCGACAAAGAAGGGGTCCATCGATTTCAGTCCAACCGGGACCCTCACCCGAAGCCCTTATGCCCTTGCGCTGGCTGTGGAGCCAACCATGCCAGGTCCGAATGCAAATTCTGCAACGCACTCTGCCATGAGTGTGGGAAACGAGGCCACATCGGACGGGTCTGCTGCAGCTTGCCAGGACCCAGCCAGGCCTCAAAAGGGGCTAACTATCGCCAATCGACAGGAAACCATCCTGTACAGCGAGAGCCAGTAAACCACTCCTACAGAAATCGAGTTTTGCAGAAAGAAGAGGCTCACCATACTATCACTATCGGTCACGTCTCAGCCTTGGACACTAAGAAAATCCGAGTTACGGTAGCCATCGAGAACCAGCCTTGGCACATGGAGGTCGACTCGGGATCGTCCCTCTCGATGGTGTCCTGGAAGACACTCAAGCAACTCATCCCCACAATTCAACGCCAAGATCTCCATTTCCAACGCCTCATCCTCAAGGACTACCAAGGGAATTGAATCCCCGTCCTCGGGTGCTGCCGAGTCTGAGTCTCCTTCAAGAAGCACACAGCATACTTACCTTTAACGGTCATCGATAGAGATAGGCCCAGCCTACTTGGCCTCCAATGGTTTGCGCCACTCGGCATTGAAGTGGCCAGCGTAAACTGAGTCAGTGGCTGTGACTGGGAGGAAGACCTTGTCTATGAGTTCAGGGACGTCTTCGCGGACAGCTTAGGTGAGTACAAGGGGACCCCGATTTCATTCAGCTTAGATCCAAAAATAGCTCCCATTCGCCTAAAGCCCCGTTGAGTTCCGTTTGCCTTAAAATCAAAAATCGACGAACAACTCGACAAACTGATAGCTCAGGGGTTGTTAGAGCCCATCGATCACTCCCCTTGGGAAACCCCTATTGTAACACCCATCAAGCCAGATGGGTCAATCCAAATTTGTGGGGACTACCGGGCCACTTTGAACCACGCCCTACAGCAGAACGCGTATTCAGTTCCGGTGGTGCAGCATCTCCTCCATTCCCTGGGGGGCGGAAAAGTTTTCGCTAAATTAGATTTAGCTCAGGCATATCAGCAATTACCATTAGATGAAAAAATGGCACAGGCCCAAACTATTGTGACGCACCGAGGTGCCTTTAAATGTACCTGGCTGCAATTCGGAGTTAGTGTAGCCCCGGGGATTTTTCAGAGCCTTATGGAAAGGTTATTGCAAGGAATTAAGGACGTGGTCCCCTATTTTGATGATGTATTAATTGCACCCCCTACAAAAAAAATCTTACAGGACCGGTTAAAATTATTCTTTAAAAAATTCCAAGAGGCCGGTCTTAAGGTCAAAAAAACAAAAACAAATGTAAATTATGTACTGACAGTGTTGAGTTTTTAGGGTACCTGATTGATAGTCAGGGCATTCACCCTACCGAAAGTAAATTAAAAGCAACTAAAAACGCTCCCAGGCCACGAAACAAGGCTGATCTCCAGGCGTTCCCAGGCTTCATCAATTTTTATAATGTATTTTTGCCGCACAAAGCAACTGTCGCTGAACCGTTACACCGGTTGTTAGATAAAAAAGCAAATTGGCTATGGGGTTACCATGAAGAACAGGCATTCCGTAACGTTAAAAAATTGCTCACTTCTGACTCTGTACTCATGCAGTATAACGAGACTTTGCCATTAGTTATAACCTGTGATGCATCGCCTTTCGGGGTGGGCGCCATTTTGAGCCACGTACTGCCTAATGGGAACGAAGCCCCTGCTGCATATTTTTCAAAGACTCTTTCAAAGACTGAGCGAAATTATGGACAAATTGATAAAGAAGCCCTCGCAATTGTCTCAGCTGTGAAAAGATTCCACGAATACGTGTATGGCCAGGTTTTTACTATTGTGACTGACCACAATCCTTTATTGGGGATAATAGCCGGAGATAAGCCGACTCCCTACATATTATCCCCTAGGATGACCCGATGGTCAGAATTCTTAGCTGCTTATAACTATTGGCTGCAATACCGCCTGGGGAAAGCCATTCCCCACGCCGACGCATTGAGCCGAGCACCGCTTGCCAGAGACTCTCGACGATCCTGCACCAACGGTAACCACGTTGCAAATCGAGGCACTCAACTCGCCGCCACTAACCGCCCGAGATATCACGAGAGAAATCAAATGCGACCACACCGTAGCACGAGTCCTAGGCTGGGTAGAACATGGATGGCCATTGGACCAGCTATCAGATGACTTCACACCATTCAAGACTTGACAAACCGAGCTCTTCTCCCAGAAGGGTTGTGTCATCTGGGGCGATAGAGTCGTTATCCCAGAACGACCCCAGAAAGCGCTGCTGAGAACCTTGCATGATGGCCACCCCGGCATCGTGCGAATGAAAGCTCTCGCGCGCAGCTACGCATGGTGGTCGGGCATTGACAAGCAAATCGAACAGTGGGTTAAAGCTTGTCCCAAATGCCAAGAAGTCAGCAACGCCCCACCAAAAGCCATGCCTACTGAATGGGAGACACCAGGTGGACCCTGGTCCCGAATTCACCTGGATTTCGCGGGGCCAACCAAAGGCCACACCTTCCTGCTTACCGTCGACGCCTACTCGAATTGGCTCGAAATCCATCGCATGACGACTACGACCTCCGAGGCGGTTATCAAAATCTTAAACAGACTCTTTGCAACCCACAGATTACCAGACGTCCTGGTATCTGATAACGGCCCTCAATTTACCGCACTAGCGTTCGAGCAATACCTTGCTGACCGCGGCATCCACCATGCGCTCACCTCGCCTGCGCACCCTGCGACCAATGGCAAAGCAGAACGCATGGTCCAATTTGTGAAGAAAACCTTGCAAAAGGTAGACTATCACAACATTGACGACAAGGTCAATCAAATCCTCTTCTTGCAACACATCACCCCACATCGCGTCACCAACAAAACTCCCGCCGAACTGCTAATGGGACGAAAGCTCCGCTCCCACATCGACCGGTTGCACCCAGCTTACGAACCGGAGAAACCACTAGGATCCAGCGGCCACTGTCGTATCTTCCAGGTAGGAGACCTGGTTTATGCAAAAAACCTATCGGGCGACCCGTTGTGGGTGGAAGCGACAGTAGTACGTGTAACCGGCCCCAGATCCTATCTTGTACAATGCCTTGACAATAAACTTTGGAAACGGCATATCGATCAATTACGATCGCGGCTTCCAGCGGCCAGTCCGCAACTTTCCTACGACCAAACTGAGGGGGGGGAGGTACAGAAGAAGATGAATTCCTAGAGAACCCGTTCGAAGGAAACGACGGCTTGATAGAGACTCAGGAAGCAGAGCCGGAGGGAGAAACAGCTGCACCTCAGGGAATTGCAGAGAATGTGGGCAATGACGTAGAAGTGAACTCTGAACCAGAAACAGCCTCACTGCCAAACAACGATCTATCTCAGCGTGATTGCAGCCAGCTGATACCACGGAAATCAAAGAGACTAATAAGACAACCGCCCTACCTAAAGGACTATGTAACTGCGCCTTGCAAATAAGAAGCCAGGGGGAAGGGGTGTTGTGTATGCATAAAGATTAATAAAGTGTGAGCTTGGAGTAAGTGCAGGGTTCTGGCCCTGCACTTCTGATTGGCTGTTAAGTGGCCGGACCGGATTGGCCCGTTCCGGGGAATCCGATTGGCCCTTAACAGAGAGTTCCTATTGGTTCTAAGAGCTAGCGTTCCTAGCTCGTTATTGTTTAAAAGTTACAGGGTTTGCCTATATAAGACGGGTTTAACTGCTGTTAAGATGGGGAAGTCACAATGTAAATAAAGAGCTGAAGTTCACCGTTCAGAGGCTTGTCTCCATTCTTTCTCGCCCATGCTCAAAATATAACAAAAACCATTTTAAGAATATTTTTACATAGTGACCTTGCTTGCATTAAAAAAAAAAAAAAGAAGTCCAGTGGCTTTTTGAAAAAAATGCCTTTGGGATAAGAGATTCTGCTTCTCTTATGTAAGGGAGGCAGCAGACAGTTACTCCAACTGCAAAATGATTTCCTCCCTTCCCTGGGTTGGAAGGAAAGCAAGGCAAAATAGCTCTGTCAATAAGCCTAAAAGGATTTTAGAGAGCAACCTGATAAACCAATGAGCGGAGCAATGCTATATATGGATGTGAAGGAAATCTGTAGTAGAACCCCACCACTACTTAGTTGGCAAGATATGAATTAAGGTCAGTGGGTAGAGCCGTTTTTCCTTCTCTGTGCCCCATTCCAGTGGAAGAGATTCTATCTCATCAACCTTTCCAACAGTGAAGATTATTAATCAGTGGAACAGCTTGCCTTCGGAAATCACTGGAGGTTTTTAAGAAGAGACTGGACAGTCACTTATCTGAAATGGTATAGGTTCTCCTGCTTGAGCAGTGGGCTGGACTAGAAGACCTCCAAGGTCCCTTTCAAATTCTATTCTATTCTATTCTATTCTATTCTGTTCTGTTCTGTTCTGTTCTGTTCTGTTCTGTTCTGTTCTGTTCCGTTCCACTCCACTCCACTCCACTCCACTCTACTCTTCTCTACTCTATTCTTTAGATAGGTCTAATTCCCACCTTCTGTTTTGGAAACATATCGAGAATGAGAATTCTATGCATCATTGATTCCATCTGGCATATTAAAAAAAAGAAATCTCATTCATTAGATGACCCCAAGGTGCTTTTTCAAGAGGCAACTAGACTCTCTGGACCAGAAAGTCCAGTTGCCTCTTGAAAAAGTACCTTTGGGACAACCATAACCTGGACGACCAAGAATTTCCATAGACAGTCATAAGATGAAATAATCCGCATTGTTGGATTTTCTACCCAATATGGGAGTTGTCTAGGCTCAGCTTTTTCCCAGAAAACATAGAGTTGCTTTTTTAAAATCAGTGCAAGCATTTATTGATTCTCATTCTATTATGTTTCAGGTAGGCAGTAAAGTTTCAGGTGGCCTGTTACTGGGCTTTCAGTGGTTTTTAACACAGCATTCTGATTTTATTGAATCAAGTGCTCTTGTTCCACCACTCATTCTTCTTTTTATAGTATGTTAGATTTATTTTGCTGTTTTATTTGAAATTATATGTTGCCTCAAGTGCCCAGTAAACAGAGAAATGATCCATAAATACGCCAAATAAATAAATACTTGCTGATCTATTTGAGAGACAACATATACCAAGCAATTGAGTAGGAACATATTTTATCTGTGCCATAAGCATTTTTTTAATTGTGTGGTCTGGTATAAAGTATATACTGTGTAATTTGTGAGTTCTTGTACTACATTCTTATTCTTTGAGTGGAAGTTATGCTTGTTAAATGTAGTGTTTTGCATAAATCTCTAAATTTGCCTACATCTATTCCCTTGTTCTAAGAGTGGAAATAATCTTTTAAAACATTTTTTGTGTTTGTGTGTATTGATTTCTATGGCACTGGCTCTCGTTTCTAAAATTGTTGGTGGTCATTCAATGATCTCATGAACAGATTATTTTCAAAATCATCCACCTTCTTCACTTTTCATTTCCAAATTTACTGGACTAGACTCCCATCCTCTCCCATCCTCTCTGGCTAGCATGATCAGTGATTTTTTTAAAAAAATAAAAATAAATCATGTCTGATTCTTGGAGACTGTCTGGAAAGACTCCCTGAAGTTTCCTTAGCAAGTTTTTTTTTTTTTTTCCAGAAATTTGCCGTTGCTTCATTCCAAGAGTTGAGAGAAAGTGACCAGGCCAAGGTCACCAAACTGGCTTTGTGCCTACAGGAAGACTAGAACTCATGATGCCCTGGTTTCTAGTCTGATGCATTAACCATTGTACTGGCTCTGGTCAGTGGTAGCAGCAGCAATAACTATACCAGTAATGATCAATTACAAAAGTTCATTGTTTAAAAATGCAACACATTAACATTTCTTCCTCAAGGGCAACTGTAAATATCAATATGTGCATAATAGCCTTTCATTTTATTCACTTTGATGTACTATTTTACGAATGCTACCAATAATATTTTTGAATGATGTTCTTGTTTTTGCATTATTACAATTGCCCTTCGGGGAAGACATTTTGGCAATACTTTCAGTGCAATAAATTTTCAGCACCAATATGAAATTCATTAAGAATAAAGGCACAAATAAGCAATGTAACTGTCAGGTATTAATGAGTGCCACCATTCCTGGACTATGGCTTATAAACATTTTGGGGATCATAAACCTCATAAAAGAAAAAGTGCTTAGGGCAAAAGTAAATATGAACCTTGGGGAATCCACATGGCATCACAGAGGCTCCTTAAATTTGATCTTGTGATATGGTCACAGCAGTTAAAAGAAGCTGTAATAACGTAAGTACCAGAAGCTGGGAAAAGAGAGTAGAGAAGAATGTAGGAGGCTCTTGCTCTCAGTGGCTTCTGAATTTTTCAATGAAATCTGGATGGCTGCTGTTGGAATAGAACTTGGGAGTGTGGGTTCTGTCTGATGATATTGGACTGTTATTCATTTTACTTTCATTTTTATTATTTTTATTTAAAATACTATTTGCATGACACTTTCTTTTTAAAAAATATCAAAACAACTGGCAGGAGCAAACTAGCCCAACAAGATAAGGAGGGTGATAAGTTTAAATAAAGAATTAAGCCTGGTTGAGCATCAACAGACCTTTTTTGGAAGCTGAGTCATGCCAACTGGACTTCTTTCCTTTTCCTGTTTGTTCAAAACATTTCTCTGCTTATCTAAATAGCTTCTTCAATCTGAGCCAGTTGGTTATTTTTTTCTTCCAGCTAATAATAATTCTATTGGAAACAAAGAATCTGTGTGAATAGCATCATTACTTACTATAGTCCCTAACTCTAGCTGGGTGGAGTCTTTTGGTTGCTTTGCTGTTCCTACACAATAAGAATTTATTTCTCGTTAGCATAATTAACTACACAATGAGCACCAATGATGTTACTTAATTGGGTACTGAAATATATGCAAGAAAGCAAGCAAGATCGGAGAGGACCCAGGACCTCCCAATTCAACCCACAGCGACAAATATTATCTTTGGTTGATAACAACTCAGTCTTAGGCACGCCTTCCTGTGCTGCTTGCACCAAACTATCTATCTATCTATCTATCTATCTATCTATCTATCTATCTATCTATCTATCTATTTGATTTGTCAATCGCTTACAAGATAATAGGTATAAGTGTAAACATGAGTAAGGATACAGGAAATAGGTACGAATAAATGGGGACAATAGGACAGGGGCGGTAGGTACGATTGTGCACTTATGCATGCCCCTTACTCTGTCTGTGAAGGTTGCAGTCTGGATCATTCCAAGCTCACAAGCAAATCCCATAAAACTAATCAAGAAGAGAACCAGTTTAGAAATAAGGAGAAATTTCCTGATAGCTAGAACAATTAATCAGTGGAACCGCTTGCCTTCAGACCTTATGAATGCTTCAACATTGGAAGTTTTTAAGAAGAGATTGGACAACCGTTTGTTTGAAATGGTATATAGGGTTTCCTGCCTAAGCAGGGGGTTAGACTAGAAGACCTCCAATGTCTCTTCCAAATATGCTATTTTGTTATTCTGTTAAATTACCTATTTCATTGAAATGCATACTAAACGTAAGATGATTTCTGAACAAATGCCCAAAACATTTCACTGAATTCAGTTTAAAAGCTACCATCATACAATACAAGTAATCAAATAACATAGAAGAGTCCCAAGTAGAGATGAAGTATTATCTACTGATTGACACTCACTATATTTACTTGAAAGTTATGTGGTCCTGCTTTATTCAAGACTATAAAACAAAACAGAAATAGTCCATGTTGTTTATAACACAAGATCAAAACCCCTTAATATATTTTAAAAATGTATACATTCCTTACATGTTCTTAAAATGTTGATAAAAACACTATCGTGATGGCCACTCTCATATTCCCCCTCCTCAGCCTGATGGACCCCAGGCTCAATTTAGCTACTTCGAGTACAATCAATCTCATGCTACAGCTCGGCTTCATTCCAAGTACTTCAGCATAACCTGATTACAGATTGAATTGCCTATGAAAAGAAACAGAATAAATGTCCTAGTATTTTGGATTAACATTTCATAGCAAACAAATATTTTGAGGGGAAGGCTGTTGCAAAATTGCTTGGACAATGGGTTTGTTTTGAGGCAATCAACACTGAAACAATTATGATCTTTCCTCCATTCTTTTCAGATGGATTGCTTTTTAAAAGCCCAAATCTGTGTCCTGATTGCAAGAGCGAGCGTGAAGCTTTCTCTCAGATTTGCACAGCTGTGTCATGAGTACATGTATCAAGGTTGGCTCACAATACCCATGCTGGCAATTTCACTCTAGGGACAGTAGCATGATGGATGAGATCTTGCCCGCCCCATCTGTCTGCCTCCTTTATACAGCTGTGAGCCAGGGAACCTTTTCTCCAATGTTTCTGTCTCTCCAGGAAACAAGGGTAGGCCTCTCCTCACATTAAACTGGATGCAAAGAGATGTGGTCAAAGAGGGAGCCCTTCACACCACCAGAAGACAGGTTGGGAAATGTATTCCAATTGGGAAGAGAGAGGGGGAATGGAAGCGAACCTTCTTAGCAAGACCCAGGTCACTTCTTTGTTCTTCCCAACTCTGTTCTTGATGGGTTGCCATTTTCCTTCACCTTTAAGAGCTGGATGGTGAACCAGTAGCCAGCAGTCTACCTCTGGGCTGTAGTGCTTCACCTACTGGATTTCTGCTGTCACACAATTATTTATAGAATGGGAGAAATAATATTAGGGAGGTGGGTCAAAGAGATGATAAGCAGCCATCAATAGTGGGGTTTGCCCAAATGCAAATGGGAATATTATTTTGGGTGGCTTAAAGAAAACTCTGCCACTATAGCACTCACTATATATTACTCAAGTAGCCAACTATAAGCTTATTTTAGAGACCACTGTAACTACATAGCCAAAAAGGCGTTAAGAGTTGTTAACCTAATCTTACGTAGCTTTTTCTCAGGTAATATTATACTAATAACTAGAGCAAACAAAACATTTGCTAGACCAATACTCAAATACAGCTCATCAGTCTGGAACCCACATTGCGTATCTGATATTAACACAGTTGAGAAAGTCCAGAAATATTTCTCCTCTACTTGTTGCAGAATACCTTATGTCAGCAGAAATTCTAGACCTAGAAAATCTAGAACTACGCCTCCTTCGGTCCGATCTACCGTATATACTCGAGTATAAGTCGACCCGAATATAAGCCGAGGCACCCAATTTAACCACAAAAAACTAGGAAAACTTATTGACTCGAGTATAAGCCAAGGGTGGGAAATGCAGCAGCTACTGGTAAATTTCAAAAATAAAAATAGATATCAATAAAAACTTTCACTAGGACAGTTGAGAATAAGTTTGATGTTCACAATTTCCTCTTTGAAAGAGGCCAGTAAATAGGGAACAAGAAGATGAAGAAAAGGAAGTGTGTTTTTTCACACTTTTCACACTGCAGTGAACAAAAATGGCATCAAAGGAACAGGCTTATTCTCAGTCCAAAGGTTTGTTTCTGATTTCTTCCCTGATTTAAAGGAAATTTGGGAAACAATCTTACTATCATGAAAGGTTTAATTGATTCACTAACCCAAAAGATGATGATGATGACAGTGGGAGGCAGGAGTCACTCTCTCCCTTGCAAGAAAAAAGCAAGAGCCGTTCTTATGATCTCTCCCTCTCTCCCTCTCTCCCCGTAATACAATCAAGCCCTTTCCAGCACACGCAATCTGCCTTCACCACTTTGCACCTTGCAAATGCAAAATCCTGGGGTTTTTGCATTTGCAAGGTGCAAAGCGGCGGGGGCGGATCCCGCGTGCTGGAAAGGGCTTGACTGTATTACGGGGAGAGAGAGAGAGAGGGAGAGATCATAAGAACGGCTCTTGCTTTTTTCTTGCAAGGGAGAGAGTGACTCCTGCCTCCCACTGTCATCAACATCTTCTTCTTTTGGGTTAGTGAATCAATTAATTAGGGAAATGATCTCACTATCAGAAAACAATGTGAGCCGCCACCACCACCTCCTCCTCCCCCTCCTCCCGAGTGGACTGAAAGCAGCTGGAGCTGAGGAAACGAAGCTGAGTGGAGCGACCTCAGCTCGCGTTCTTTTCTCAGCCTAGAGCTCAGAAAACAACACGAGCCGCTACCACCACCTCCTCCCCCTCCTCCCGAGTGGACTGAAAGCAGCTGGAGCTGAGGAAATGAAGCTGAGTGGAGCCAAAGCAACCTCGGCTCGCCTTGTTTTCTCAGCCTAGAGAAAGGGGAAGGGGGCTCATCTGGACCAAGGGTGAGTCTCCCCCTCAGTTTCCCCTGAAGGATCTTCCGTTGCTTTTGCCTTCTCCCTACATCTTCCCTCTGTTAAAATCCCCCCACATACACACACACGTATTTTCGGTCAGATAGATTTCGTGTCTGAGCATTCTCACATGGCGGTGGGTCTTCCCCCCCCCTAAAAACAGTTAAAAAAAGAAAAAACAATATATCCTCAAGCAAGAACTTTTCTGCTTCCGATTACCCCCATGCTTAAAAGTTGCAAAGGAAACACGGAAGCAGGGAAGTGGCTGCCCAGCTTCGGAGCGCCACACCATTTTTTTCAGAGGGGAATCTGACTCGAGTATAAGCCGAGGGGGTTTTTTTCAGCCCAAAAAATGTGCTGAAAAACTCGGCTTATACTCGAGTATATTCGGTAAGTATGGCATATAAAATCATACATTGCAATGTCCTACCTGTCAATGAATACTTCAGCTTCAACCATAACAACACAAGAGCACACAATAGATACAAACTCAAGGTCAATCACACCAAACTTGATTGCAGGAAATACGATTTCAGCAACAGAGTGGTCAATGTCTAGAATACTCTACCTGACTCTGTTGTTACATCCTCCAACCCCACTCCTTTAACCTTAAACTATCTACTATTGATCTCACCCCTTTCCTAAGAAGTCTGTACTACATAAGCACACCAACATGCCTACTGTCCCTGTCCTATTGTTTCTTTTATTTCTTTTACTTTTTTTATATGTATACATGTATACATGTATTCATAACTATGCTTTTACTTATACCTATTATCTTGTAAGCAATTGACAAAAATAAATAAATAATAAATAAATAAATAAATAAAATTCTCGCCCTGTCTCTCCTTCCATTGTTCAATGCTATATCACACTGCCCATCCATCCATCAAGGCCCCTATCCCAGCCCTTTTGATATAAGGAAGTACTGGTTCCCCCAGCATATCATTAGATATTTCTCGGCACAAGAAATGACTTTAGCTAGTGGCTCACAAAATGTTGGAAAACATTTGAACAAAACTAATGGCATGTAAGCCATTAGGGGGGGTGTTAGTTTGGAGAATGGGCGAGAAAGAATGGAGACGAGCCTCTGGAACAGTGAACTTCAACTCTTTATTTACATGGTGACTGCTCAAAACAAGGGCAGCTAAGGCCCTCTTTATAGAGGCAACCCAATAACTATTTAACCAATAATAACCCAGGAGCGCTAGCTCCATTAACCAATACGAAGGCTCCGTTAATGGCCAATCAGATTCTGCCATTTAACAGCCAATCAGAAGTGCAGGGCCAGAACCCTGCACTTGACTCCAAGCTCAAAATAACTTTATTAAACTATATGCATTCACAACACCCCTTCCCCCTGGCTTCTTTTTACAGGGCGCAGTTACATAGTCCTTGAGGTAGGACGGTTGCTTTATTACTCTGTTTGATTTTCGCTGTGCGTTTTGCATTTGGCTGCAATCTTGTTGAGGTGGATCGTTGTTTAGCGAAGGGGTTTCCTCTGGTTCAGAGTTCACGTTTTCGTCCTTACCAATATTTTCGGTAACTCCCTGAGGTGAACCCACTCCTGTCTCTGGTTCCAGTTCCTGTATCTCTATTCCGCTATCGTTCCCTTCATACGGGTTTTCTTCTAGTTGAAATTCATCTTCTTCTGTATCTCCCCCCCCCTCAGTTTGGTCATAAGGGAGTTCAGAAATGCGTGACCCGAACCGTGATCGTATTTGATCAATATGGCGTTTCCAAATTCTATCGTCAAGGCATTTTACAACGTAGGATCTCAGGCCGGTTACATGTATTACTGTCGCTTCTACCCACAGCGGATCACCCGATAGGTTTTTAGCGTATACCCAATCTCCTACCTGGAAGGTACGGCATCGACCGCTGGATCTGAGTGGTTTTTCCGGTTCGTAAGCTGGGTGTAACCGGTTGAGGTGGGAGCGGAGCCTGCGTCCCATTAGCAATTCGGTGGGAGTTTTGTTGGTGACACTATGAGGTGTGATGTGCTGTAGAAAGAGGATTCGGTTGATTTTGTCGTCGATGTTATCGGAGTCTAATTTCTGCAAAGTCTTTTTGACGAATTGAACCATGTGCTCAGCCCTTCCATTGGTGGCAGGATGCGCAGGCGAGGTGAGCGCATGTCGGATGCTGCGGTCAGCCAGGTACTGCTCAAAGGACAGCGCGGTAAATTGGAGCCCGTTGTCGGATACCAGGACGTCTGGCAGTCCGTGGGTTGCAAACAGTCTTTCCAATCTTTTGATGACTGCTTCGGTGGTCGTGTTTGTCATGCGGTGAATCTCGAGCCAATTCGAGTAGGCGTCGACGGTTAGAAGAAAGGTGTGGCCTTTGGTCGGCCCTGCAAAGTCCAGGTGAATACGGGACCAGGGTCCCCGTGGCGTTTCCCACTCGGTCGGAATGGCTTTTGGTGGGGCGTTGCTCACTTCCTGGCATCTATGACAAGCTTTAACCCAATTCTCGATTTGTTTGTCGATGCCAGGCCACCATGCATAGCTTCGCGCGAGGGCTTTCATTCGCACGATACCGGGATGGCCATTGTGCAAGGTCCTGAGTACTGCTTTATAGAGTCGTTCTGGGATAACGACTCTATCACCCCAGATGACACAGCCCTTTTGAGAAAACAACTCTGTTTGTTGCGTCTTGAATGGTGTGAAGTCATCTGATAGCTGGTCCAATGGCCATCCACATTCTACCCAGCTCAGGACTTGCGCTAAGGTGGGGTCACATCTGGTTTCTCTCGCGATATCTCGGGCGGTTAATGGCGGCACGTGTAGTGTTTCAATCTGTAACGTGGTTACCGTTGGAGCGGGATCATCAAAAGTCTCTGGTAGTGGTGCTCAGCTTAGTGCATCGGCGTGGGAAATGGCTTTCCCTGGGCGGTATTGCAGCCGATAATTATAAGCAGCCAAGAATTCTGACCAGCAAGTCATCCTGGGGGATAATATGTAAGGCGTCGGCTTATCTCCGGCTATTATCCCCAATAACGGTTTGTGGTCAGTCATGATAGTAAAAGCCCGGCCATACACATACTTGTGAAATCTTTTAATGGCCGATACAATTGCGAGGGCTTCTTTATCGATCTGGCTATAATTAAGCTCAGTTTTTGAAAGTGTCTTGGAAAAATATGCAACAGGGGCTTCGTTACTATTAGGCAGTACATGGCTCAAAATTGCGCCTACTCCAAAAGGTGAAGCATAACATGTGATATTTAACGGCAAAGTCTCATTGTACTGCATGAATACAGCGTCAGAAGTCAGTAGTTTTTTAACATTACGAAATGCCTGTTCTTCTTTATGACCCCATAACCAAATTGCTTTTTTATCTAGCAAACGATGTAACGGCTCAGCGACAGTTGCTTTGTGTGGTAGAAATACATTGTAGAAGTTGATAAGGCCTAGGAACGCCTGGAGATCGGCCTTGTTTCGAGGCCTGAGAATGTTTTTTATTGCTCTCAGTTTACTGTCGGTAGGGTGAATACCCTGACTGTCAATTAGGTACCCTAAAAACTCAACACGATCGGTACACAATTTACACTTGTTCTTTTTTACTTTAAGACCAGCGTTTTGAAATTTTTGTAGGACTAATTTTAAACGATCTCGTAATATTTTCTTTGTTGGTGCAGCAATTAATACATCGTCAAAGTGTGGGACCATGCCTTTAATCCCTTGTAGTAACCTCTTCATAAGGCTTTGAAAAATTCCCGGGGCTACACTGACTCTGAATTGGAGCCGGGTACATTTAAAGGCACCTTGGTGCGTCACTATCGTTTGTGCCTGTGCCGTCTTTTCATCAACAGGTAGTTGCTGATATGCCTGGGCTAAGTCTAATTTAGCGAAGACTTTTCCGCCCCCCAGGGAATGAAGGAGATGCTGCACCACCGGCACCAGATAAGCATTTTGCTGTAGGGCGTGGTTCAGGGTGGCCTGGTAGTCCCCACAAATTTGAATTGACCCATCCGGCTTAATTGGCGTTACGATTGGGGTTTTCCAGGGAGAGTGATCGGTAGGTTCTAGTACCCCCTGAGCTATCAATTTATCGAGCTGCTCGTCGATTTTCGGCTTTAAGGCAAATGGAACTTGACAGGGCTTAAGGCGGATGGGAGCTATCTTTGGATTTAGGCTGAACGATATTGGGGTCCCCTTGTACTCGCCTAATTTTTCCGCGAAGACGTCCCTGAATTCGTGGACGAGATCCTCCTCCCAGTCACTTCCGCTGACCCGGTTTACGCCTGCCACTTCAATGGCAAGTGGCACAAACCATTGAAGGCCTTGCAGGCTAGGCCAGTCTTTGTTGATTACAGTTAGCGGTAAGTACGCTGTGCGATTCTTGAATGAGACCCTCACTCGACTGGAACCGACGACAGGGATTCGATAGCCTTGATAGTCCTTAAGGATAAGTCTTTGATAACGGAAGTCTTGGCGCTGGATAGTGGGAATGAGTTGCTTGAGGGTCTTCCAGGACACCATCGAGAGGGACGATCCCGAGTCGACTTCCATTTGGCAGGGCCGGTTCTCGATGACCACAGTAATTCGGATTTTCTTGGCGTCTAAGGCAGAGGCGTGACCGATAGTGATAGTATGGTGAGCCTCCTCTCGCTTCGTGGGGCGATTTGAAACTCGGTTTGTGTAGGAGTGGTTTACTGGTTCTCACCTTACAGGACGGTTTCCTGTCGATTGGCGACAGTTAGCCCCTTTTGAGGCTTGGCCGGGTACTTGGAAACTTCGGCAGACCCGTCCGATGTGGCCTCTTTTTCCACACTCATGGCAGAGCGCGTCGCGGAATTTGCATTCGGACCTGGCATGGTTGGCTCCACAGCCGGCGCAGGGATGTGAGGACTTTGGGTAGGGGTCCCGGTCAGACCGCAGTCGATGGACCTCTTCTTCGTCGCTGTCTGATGACGAAGAGAGGTCCTCGTGGTGGGCAATTGAAAGCTGCCCTTCTGACTTGGGTAAAATTTCGCCTGTCAGTTGGTGGACCGGAGCGCGGTTGCATCAAAGTTGTGCAGCTGACTTCCTGGTTGCTTCTGCTGCAGTAGCATTGGCGATAGCATCGGCAAGGCTGATGTTGCCTTTCGCCATCAGCTTGCTCTGCACGCCTGGTGCATCTAATCCCAGAACTATTCGATCTCTCAGTGCCTCTTCTAAATCGGCGAATCCGCAGAGGCCTCCCAGATTCCGGAGGTCGGCTATGAAGTCGGCTTTCGCCTTTTCGCTGGTTTCTCTGGTTTCTCTGATAGAACTCGTGCCGTCTCACGAGCGTGGGCACGGTTGGTGCGTAATGAGCTCTCAGTAGGGGTTCGAGGATGTCCCAGTCCATCGCCTTCACTTCTGCAGGTTTGGCTAGTGCTTTAGCCATCTTAAATACGGTTGGACCACAATGAGTTAGGAATACCGCCCGTTTCTTCCCGGCTGTGGCATCCTTCAAATTGTTAGTTTCCAAAAACATTTGGAAACGATCCATGTAGGACTCCCAGTCCTCTTGCACTGGATCGAACGGAGCGGGTGGTACGACAACGCCGGACATGATTTCACCGTGTAGCGTTGTCAGCCACGTGCTCCATGTTTCTTCCTAGTTCAGTCAGCTCTGACGTCTCCAAATCCCATTCTCATCGCCAGTGTTAGTTTGGAGAATGGGCGAGAAAGAATGGAGACAAGCCTCTGGAACAGTGAACTTCAACTCTTTATTTACATGGTGACTGTTCAAAGCAAGGGCAGCTAAGGCCCTCTTTATATAGGCAACCCAATAACTATTTAACCAATAATAACCCAGGAGCGCTAGCTCCATTAACCAATACGAAGGCTCCGTTAATGGCCAATCAGATTCTGCCATTTAACAGCCAATCAGAAGTGCAGGGCCAAAACCCTGCACTTGACTCCAAGCTCAAAATAACTTTATTAAACCTTATGCATTCACAACAGGGTGGAGTCTTATGCTAGTAGAGTAGGCCTTTACATTCCAAATGATCTGCAAATAAAACAAGATGGCTGCTGTCTTTTGTGCTGGTTAAATGTCCACAGTACTCTTGGTAATAAATCTTCTAATAGCTGAAGAGTTGCCACAAGGAAGAGGGGAGGCAACTTCTTGACCAAAGCTCCTGAAGGCAAGACAAAAAACAATGGATGGAAACTAATCAAGGAGAGAAGCAACCTAAAATTAAGGAGAAAATGTCCTATCAGTGAGAACAATCAACCAGTGGAACAAATCGCTTTCTGAAGTTGTGGTGCTCCAACTCTGGAGGTTTTTAAGAAGAGACTGGACAGCTATTTGTCAAAAATACTATTGGTCATCTGCATAAGCATGGGGTTGGACGAGATGACCTCCAAGATCCCTTCCAACTCTGATACTTTCTGCTGCTAAAATGTTAAATGGAATTAGATGAAATGTTTGGTCTGGCCTTTAGAACACTTTGCAATATTCAGCTCCTTTTATAAAATAACCTTAGACTCTGCATGTCCACTGTTACTCAACTGAGGTTCCATCCCCACTAACTCAACTTTCTTTTGCCTCACTCCAGCCATTTTCTTTTACTAACACAGATTTGCTTAATCCAACATCCATATTCTTTACAGTATGAATTTGTACAGCTTCCCCAGACTGATGGTCTTACTGAATCACAAGCTCCATTGTCTCCAGCTAGCAAGGTCAATGTCCTGATGGGTTGAAAATGATGGAAGTTATTATAATACAACACACCTGATGACTAATGTTTGAAGAAGATCACTGTGGAGCAATATATAATACAAACAAAGCAGGCAGGCAGGCAGGCAGGCAGGCAGGCAGGCAGGAAGGAAGGAAGGAAGGAAGAAGAGAGATAGAAAGAAGGAAAGAAAGAAGGGAAAGGGAGAGAGAGAGAGAGAGAGAGAGAGAGAGAGAGAGAGAGAGAGAGAGAGAGAGAGAGAGAGAGAGAGAGAGAGAGAGAAAGAAAGAAAGAAAGAAAGAAAGAAAGAAAGAAAGAAAGAAAGAAAGAAAGAAAGAAAGAAAGAAAGAAAGACTCCTGCCCTCATAAAAAAATCATTGTCTCCTAAATTTTGGCTGGCTCCAGCGAATGTCCTTTCATAAACTTTTGCTCGTAAAATATTTCCTGCCTTCACATCCCACAATGTCACTCTCCAAATCCCCAAATGAGAATATTTTTATGTGTGTGTTTATTCCAAGCACTTATAAACTGTTTTTCTGACAACAATCAAAGCACTGTGAAATAATGACAAAAATATAGCAAAGGAAATGACATAAAGCTATACAATTATCAACAGCTTAAAACAGGACATAAAAAAGTAATAAACAGCAAATCAGCAGCTACTAACTGCCTGCAGGATGGCTAGGTTTTTGCTATTTATACCAATTCTTTTATGGTAATAGTAAAATGGAATGTAAATAAAAAGAAGCAGGAAGCAGCAATCCCCATCAAAGTTTTGTCCTCAATCATTGTTTGCATTGCTGTCCTCAGGTATGCTTTCCTTCACTACTATACTTATGGATCTGCACAGTGGTGGGATTCAAAAAAATTTACTACTGGTTCTGTGGGCGTGGCTTGGTGGGTGTGGCAGGGGAAGGATATGTAAAATCTCCAGTCAGAGGTGGTATTTGCCAGTCCTGTGAACTCCTTAAAATTTTTGCTTCCAGTTCTCCAGAACTGGTCAGAACCTGCTGAATACCACCTCTGGATCTCCATAATTCTCTGGATCTCCATAATGTTAGAAAAATCCAAAGTGCTTATCTAATGAAGTAGGGAAAGCCTGCAGAAAATGGCTACTAGACACCTTAACTTTTTGATCAGAAGTGGTTTAGGGAATATTCTCTTTTTGGTGGGGGATAGCAAAGTTAAGTTTTTGACAGTGTGTCAGCCCTTTTCCAACTGGGATTTACGTGTGTGTAAAAATTTGGCCTATGAATATGGTTTCTGGTCCCCTTTCCAGGTTCATCTATGTCCGTGATGTGTGTCAAAGATAACACACCACAACATTTTGAGTGACACACACCAGTATTCACTAACTCCAAAGGACTGTCCTCAAAAACACCTCTGGTTCTGGAGAATGTGACGTGCTCTCATGCTTTCTCCTGGAATCTAAAAATCACGTAAAAACAGGGCATTGCTTTCGTGCAGTTTTCAGAGGCTGCAAAAGAGCATCGTCTGAAGCCACTTCAAGAGTAAAGGCCTCATGTGATCGGGAATAGCCTCGGATAGGCTTTAGGGGTCTGTCAACAGAAAGACAACACAGCCTGAAGTAAGTGATGTGCAGCAGATTAGATTCTGGGAAATGCTGGGCTGTGGGGCAGTCACATTGTCCCCAAGGCTCACATACCTTGGGCAATGGCACGAGGCAACTTTTTTGAGTGGAAGTGGCAGCAATAGAGCGGAAGTCTCAACTTCAGGCCCAAACTCAGCACTGCCACCAAATGCCACTGTTCAGATAGCCTGGAGGTGGGGGAGGGGAAGAAGTGGGGGAGAGCTAGAGAACTGTTTCTCTTTTGTTTGGAGTGGGTGACACACCAGTACAGTCAAATTAAGCACTTTCCCAATTTTTGACAAAACCAAAAAGTCTGCCATCAGTGCTTTGTGTGTTTCTGCAGTTAAGTGTGCCTTGGGAAGCCTAAAGCAGGATGGAGATGTGCCACTGGCTGTGTGATCAAGAGGGAAGAGGACACAGAAAGCAATGGTCATCAGCATTATGAAGGCAGGTTTAGAGCTGCTGCAAGTGCAAGCACCGCTTACCTCCACTGTGAAGGGAGGCTGATCAGTAAGCGGAAGTTGCAGATGGCTGCAAACTGGCCAACGTTGCACACGTCCCAAATCCCAATTTGGGGATGTTGTGCAAAGGTCTCACCTTTAGTAGAGACAGACTGACTGACTGACTGACTGTTGCTAACATGGCTAAAAGGCAACAACTTTGTTGTTTCCTTGACTTTATCACTTGGATCATTTATAATAATAACAGCAATAGCAATGAGGTCTCAGCTTCAGAAACAAGATGGTGGGATTACTGGCAGACAAAAGCACTGGTAGGCAGAGAGTGTGGGCAGTAGTGGCTCCATCTGGCATATGCTGGAATGAAAGAAGCAATTATGTATCCCTCTTGGCCAATAGGAAAGCAGCTGGAAGGTGATAGGTTGCTGATAAAATGGTACCCTATGGATACTGTGGAAATGACCTGAAGATGACCTTGTTCCAGTCACCAGACTTCTTCTCCCTGCTGGGCTGCATGGCACCCCTCCCAGCTGCGTTTGTCACTTATTTTCATACGACAAAAACTTGCCTGCCCCTAATAATTGGCCAATCCCTTCATCTTTGTGAGGGCTACAGTGAATACACTGCACATTATTATGTGCTATCAAATGAGGAGAAACTGCTGGCTCTAGAGTGTGTATTTGTGCACGGGAGAGATGCAGGAAACAGAGGAGGAAGAGTGCCTGTGAAGGCCATTTTCCCCCTCTGGTGCCTGCCTAATTTAATTTAATTTTACTTTATTTGGCAATTGAGCATCTGAGGCCACAATATCTATCACTCTTTTCATTTATCTCACATAGTTACATTGTGAGCTATTTCTAAACATTTAGATGCAGCAGTGCTGAGTACAATTCTTGAAACTGATTTAGGGGTTTCAGAAGGAAGCATTAATCTTTTGAAATAACTCTTGATTTGATAGCACCTGCTTTGTCAATTCTGAGCAGTTAAATTACACACCATAGTTTCTCCCATCTGTAGCCATGCTCTTTCTTTAAAGAGAAGTTGTGAAAGAAGAAAAATGCCTCCAAATATGTACCATCTGCCTCTTTGTTGCCCTGTATAATCTGGAAATAAAATCCCAGAAAACTTTAATTTGACATTACCCTAAATTCATTATCATATTTTCACAGGCTCATTCTTTTGAATCCAATATTATTATTTTTCAATTCCTTCTTTTCCATCTGTAATCCAGCCAAATTTTCTCTACTGTTCTGTTTTTTTCCCTTACACTAACTATAATTTCAGGTAGATAGTCCATAATACTGTTCAAAATAACCATATTTTCAGCATTGCATTTTCCTGTTTAGCTTTGGTGTTTTGAAATTTTATTTTGGGGGGAGGGGAGGAATCAAAGAAAAAACTGGAAATATATGGAAAGGTTACTTGAAAGTAGCCTTGCCTGAACTCTCACCTAATTTCTGAAAAACAAAGTACAACAGATGTACAGTAACTCCTAAAAAAAGAAATCTATGAAGAAAAACAAAATGGAAGAGTTGTTGATTGGTAGTGGAAGGAGTTGCCTGTCTGAAAATAATCTAGAAATTCATTTCAAAGCATATAAAAGCATTCTCATGAAGAGAAGATTCACGGAGGATCTTTTCCTTTTTTGAATTAAGCACCTCAACATAATTTCTAACTTCAATCAAAATATTGAAAGAAATCACTTATTAACTCTGTTATTAACGTAATACTCTGTATTTACACCTCGTGGTGTAACCGGAACAATCTGGAAATGAACACACTCAAAACCGTAGAAATGGTGGTAGACTTTAGAAGAAACCCTCCCATACTACCACCTCTTACAATATTAGACAACACCGTATCAACAATAGAGACCTTCAAATTTCTAGGTTCTATTATATCACATGACCTAAAATGGACACCTAACATCAAAAACATCATCAAAAGAGCATAACAAAGAATGTTCTTTCTTCACCAACTCAGAAAGCTCAAACTGCCCAAGGAGCTGCTGATCCAGTTCTACAGATAAATTATTGAGTCTGTCATCTGCACCTCTATAACTGTCTGGTTTGGTTCTGCAACCCAACAGGACAGACCCAGACTTCAGAGGATAATTAGGACTGCAGAAAAGCAATTGCTACCAACTTGCCTTCCATGGAGGATCTGTACACTGCACGAGTCAAAAAGAAGGCTGTGAAAATATTTACAGACCCCTCACATCCCGGACATAAACTGTCTCAACTCCTTCCCTCAAAACAACGCTATAGAGCAATGGTTCCCAAAGTGGGTGGTACCGCCCCCTAGGGGCCAGTGGGATGCCTTAGGGGGATGCTGAGAGGCAAGGGGGCTGGCAGGGGGGCGCTAAGAGGCAGCAGGAGGGCGCTGGAGGTGAGCGTCAGGGCACAATTCAGGGGTGAGAAAAAATCCCGCCACCGCCATGTTTGAGGCAAGGCCCCGCAGGATCATCCCATTGACCTGCACACTCTGGTGCAAGGAGCTCTGCCCCAAACGCAGTGTTGGGAAAGGAGAGCAAAGCCACGTTCCACCTCATTGAGCCCATTGTACCAGAGGCACCTGCCCAAGCAAGTCTGAACGGAGCTGTGCACAAAGTCAATGGGATGAGCCTGAGAGAGGGAAAGAGAGAGGGAGAGAGAGAGAGAGTGAGAGAGAGAGTGAAAGAGAGAAGGAAGAAGAGAAAGAGAAAAGTAAAGAAAGAAAAAGTGACAAAGAAAGGGGTGGTGGAAAAAAGGGCAGAAAGAAAAAGAAATAAAGAAAGAGGGAGGGAGGGAAAAGAAAGATAATCTAGTCCAAACACCTGCTCCAGCAGGGTTAGAAGGGTGTGTGTGCGTTCTCGTAATTTACCAATATATTTTGGTTTTGCCTTCTTCAGAATTGGCACTGTAATAGACTGGGGAAAAGTAATTTTTTAGGGTGGAGATCTGGTCCAATGGATCCTGTTTAAAGCCTCAACAAAATGTGAGAGCTTCCTGATAGTCTTGGCCAGGTTTCGTCCACAAAACCTTTAATTAATAGAAGCCAAAGATGTTTCAATGTGCTGGCAAAGATGCTGGCAAAGATGTTTCATTGTGGAAAAGGGCCTCTAAAGTAGGCCTCATTTCAATCTGATGCATCAGGTGTCTCTCTCTCTCCCTCTCTCTCCCTCTCTCCCCCTTCCCCCTACATCCTGCCATGCCCCCCCCTTTCTTTGTCCCTTTTTCTTTCTTTCTCTTTTCTCTTTCTTTTCTTCCTTCTCTATTTTCTCTCTCTCTCTTTCCCTCTCCCAGGCTCACCCCATTGATTTGGTGCACTGCTTCGCTTGGACTTGCCTGGGCAGGTCCCTCCAGTGCAGCGGGCTCAATGGGGTGGTCCTGCAGGGCCAGCACCTAGAATGCGGCAGTGCTGGCACGTTTGAAAAGTAGAGCAAAGCCAGAGGTCGGTAATTTTTGCTGCAAAGAATCACAAAAGCTTCTGGGTTGTGCACAAGAAGGGACACATGTCAATGCAATTCAGCAACATAAAATAAAGAAATACAGATAAAACAAATCAACAAGAATTGGCAAAGCATCTCTGATTAGATTTTATTCACTACTAGAATCTAACCAGAGATGCTTTGCCAATTCTAGTCCAATGACCTGCTCCAGCAGGGTTGGAAGGGAGTATGTGTATATGTGTGTGCATGGCTATCAAAACTCCAAAAACAGGTCAAGTAGTTCTGGGGAGGCCAGTCATAAATTAGAACACTTGCTAAGCAACCGGCTATTAAGTGAGGACCACTTGTATTTGGTTTGCCAGTCACCAAACCACACTCACCCAGTCACATGACCAGCAAACCACACCACCAGTCACGTGACCAACAAGCCACACCCATCCAGTCATGTGACCAGCAAGCCACACCCTCAAATTAGGCCACACCCACAGAAATTTGAATCCCGCCCCTGGATGGGGGACATTGAGAATGAGTTTGTAGCACCAAGGGGGCGGTGGACTGAAAAAGTTTGGGAACCACTGATATAGAGCACTGCTCTATTGTAACATACATAGTCGTGTCCACCAGACTATCTTCCATCCTGGAGGATGTTTAAATTCAGGAAAGTAAACAGGGAGAAGGCAAGCACAGCAAAGCACTGCACCCTTCTCTCAATTTCTGATCTTCCTCTGATCCATTTCTGCCTTGCACACCACAATCATGCCCCAGCAACAGCTTGTTCTTCCTTGTTCCTCCTCCATCCCAAATGACCTTCATCTGATCTCTAGCCAATGAGTGAGATGGCCTTCAAACATCATTAGCTGTATGGTGTTAAGGAGTGTTTGTCCTCCTATCAAATCAAGGTGAACGTCTGGCTTTAAGATACTGTCAACCATACCTTGGAGGAAAGGCAGATGACTCCACAGGCAACAGATAGAATAAGGATCCATCCAGCAGCAAATTTCATGGAAATAGTTTTCCATTGACCCAAAGATGGATGGAGAACATATCAACTCAACTGTGCAGAAATGTCCTTAGTTCTTTAATGTAGGATAACAACTTAAGGCGAGTTGGCCTCCAATATTCACATATGTCCTATAATTGTGGTAGCATTATAGCACAATAGATTCAACCTAGGCTTCCAAAGATGGTCATGACATTGAGTCGTTGAGCTTGTGAAGTTCAGCTTGGATGCTGTAGTAAAAATATGTATCTTTCATGACAACCTTTTTTACATTATTGCAACTAAGTAAATGGATTTGCACATATTATTGTGGGCATCTTTAGCAGTAGTTTCTCACAAGAGGCAAAACTTATCACAAAACTACAGAGGGTGAAAGAAAATGCATTTCTTTTTAGGGCCAATTGGTAAGAGGCTGAAAGATATGTCCTACCTAGAGAAAGAGTTTCACACAGCATTCAGTTTAAATTCTGGGGAAATTCCATTTCACAGGTCAAGATGAAAATACATTAAAACCTCACAACCAGAAAAAAAATCCATCTCTTCTTCTTTTGGAGATTAGAATCTAATTTTGACATCTATGATCGGATACATTAAAAGGCAATAGCAACCTGCCCAAGCAATGGTAGCAATATCAAGTGAAAAAGGCTTTAAAATGTCCATCAGGAAAAAAAAAAGATAATTTTTAAAAAGCAAGTTGTCTCCTATTAAGCTTCTCTTCCCTAAAGGGCATCATATTTGCAAAGTGCTCAACACCTGTGAAAGGACCATTTCATGTTTGTTAACAAGAGAAATATCTGCCAATGGTAGTTTTAGTATTCTTGGATGAGTAACTCAAATTTATAGACAGTGAAGGTTGCAAGTAGTTTACAGCTGCCCCTTTTAGATTTTCATTTATTTTTATTTATTTAGCATTCCAAATCATCTTTTTATTTATGCAATGCATTCTCTGAAATGCTGATTTATTTATTTTTAAGACTGCAGCAGAAAGACGGGAGTAATCGTAAAATAACTCTTTTTCAGTTTCTCTCCAGGTAGCAATTTAACAATATATATATCATAGAATAAGCCCTAGCTCAGTGGCAGAGCACCTGCTTTAATGCAGAAAGACCCAGCTTGAGTTCTTGGCATCTTTAGTTTGAATATTATTGAGTAATAAGAAGGACCTCTGACGGAGATCCAGCCTTGAATAGTCACTCACAGCCAAACTAATTTCTATTATGATAAAAGAACTAATAGCCTAATCTACACATAGTTTGAATGCTCCATATGCCCAGAATTACACAATCCTGTGATATTTTATGTTGAATAATATAAACCCAGTGAATTTACAGATTTGCATCTTCAAGCTAATTCTGATAGTCTTGTTTTGGAACAAATTCTCGGTAGCCTAGTCTTTTCTTTTCTTTTCTTTTCTTTTCTTTTCTTTTCTTTTCTTTTCTTTTCTTTTCTTTTCTTTTCTTTTCCTTCTCTTCCCTTCCCTTCTTTCCTCAAATCTAAAACAAAGACTAACGAGTGCTTTTTGCTTTATTGTTTCTATTCTGTCCTCATTGCTTCAAAAATAACAGGATACATTTTGCCAAGAAAGTGCAGCATGCACATAAATAATTACTAATGGTAGGGAAAAGTCATAGTTTTGGGGGACAATGGCTGTTAAATCAAAGAAGAGTATTTTTAAACCTTTGCCAATGAAGCCAATTATATTGGGTGTAAATTCAAAAATGCAATAGCCTTAAAGAAAATATTTGGATTTCCACTATATTCCTTGATTCCGGAAAAAATATATACCATGTTTCTCATATAATAAGGCCGGGTCTTATTTTTTTTTTGAGCCCCGAAAAAATGGCTAGGCTGTCTTTTTGGGAGTGACTTAATTCCCCCCCCCTTGCATCTTTGGGCGGGCAGGTGGCAATGGCTTGGATGTCGACCTCAGCGTTGGTGGGGCACTTCGTATCAGGGTCAATGCAGGCAGCACCATATCCGGGTGTGCAACAAAAGTACTTCCTAACAGCAAGCCCCCCCACCATTCCCCCCCATTTCTCATGTTTTAATATAGGCCTTAATTTGGGGGGAGGTGTTTTTCATTTCATGCCTATAAAACATGCTTGGACTTCCTATTGGGGGAGGCCATATTGTTTGAGAAACAGGGTGTCTTTCCTGCTTATAATTCTCTCTATGTTGATTATATCTGTTTCCTTTTTAAAGAAAAACTTCTGATGAAATGGGGTTCCAGCAAAATGCTTGCCATTTGCCCCTCTCTCTCCAAAAGCTCTGGGTGTATGGCCTCATTTTAGACTGTCGCAGCAAATTCTCTGTTCTCAGATTCCAGTGAAAAGAGAGAGTCCTGCCCCCTCAAGCACTTTTCCTCCTGGGCACATACATCACTTCTATTGCCACATTTGATGAACCCACCCACCTTTGCCTGCTGCCCTTTAAATGGTGCTGGCTAGGCAGGCTGCATAATGTGTTGGAGCTACACCATCTGAATTCCACTATTAGGCATTACACTGACAATGCAATTACTCAAAGGTGTGGATTTGCTGTGACTGTTCAAAGATTTGTTTTCTGGTAAGGCAATTCCCCCAAGAAGGAGAGTGATCCATTCCCCAATCTTTCGGGTATAATTCATTGTGGAACAGAACTTTTCATCGTTATGCTCTTCTTATCCAGATGAAGCCAATGCTGGTTTCTAGTTCTTTAAAGCTTAGGATTTGGGCAGATTCAATTGTCTATCTCTGCTTCAGTGGAGCAAGCAAAAGAGAGTCCACCATGAAAGATTTTGTGCTCCAAGAAGGCAAAAAGCACTTGGGTATTGCATTCCTTCCTTTCTTGTATTTTATGGTTTATGAAGCATAGTATGGCCAAAACTAACTGAAGGCCAGTTAGGAGTGGAGAATGAAGAATGGTAATTCATCCCTTCCGTGGAAAAAATACTGGAAAGATCATGTCTACACTTGCTAGATGACCATGACTACCCCTTCACCATTTAATCCAACAAGTGAAGCACTCCTGTAAGAATAAAGATAGACACAAGATTTATTTGACTGAAAATGATTGTTATTACACAATAGAGAACCCATACCTGTGGGGTCATCATTTCAGAGATATTTCCTTACCTAAATAGAGAAACAGAATAACCACAGGTGGTAAAAACAATGCATTGGGAGTGAGAATGTCTTCCTTGTGGCTTCTCTGTAAGTTGGGAAACATGCACAGGTGTTTGCAAAGATGTGTGTCAAGGAGGGCGTATGGGTGGCTGGCATGGATCAGGAAGGGTGCATGGGAGAACATGAGAGGTGTCATGCAGATTGCATAGGGTGTACAGGGAGCAGTATGAGTTAAGAAAATTTGTGGAGGTCATGAGGGTATATGAGAGTCGCCTCACAGATTGGAGAAGGTGCATGGGGACAGTTCAGGTCTGGAAGGATGCTGGAAGTGCTTAGAAGTGCACAAGAGGTGCCATGCAAGTCTGGGATGGTGCATGGGGAAGTAGAATGGGTAGGGATGCCTAGGGAGTGCCACAGGGCTGAGGGAATGCATATGAAAGAGATGGCACTGATTTGGAAGGGTGTGGGAAGACGATATGGGTCAGGGAGGGCACAGGGGAATGGCATGACCCAGGAATGGTGTACAGGGATTCCTCCCTCCCTCCTTCTCAGCAGGTAGGTAAGTAGCTGCTGCGAGGTGGGGGAGGGAGCAAGGGATTGCAAGAGTGCCTGGGAAAGTGTCACAGAACAGTGAAGACAAAGATCACATGACTGCAACAATAGCTCAGCAACATCAAAGCAGCCACAACTTTCTTAAATTATACAGGTGAAACTCGAAAAATTAGAATATTGTTTAAAAGTTCATTTATTTCATTAATGCCACTTAAGAGGTGAAACTAATATATGAGATAGCCTCATTACATGCAAAGCAAGATAGTTCAAGCCGTGATTTGTCATAATTGAGATGGTTATGTCTTACAGCTCATGAAAACCCCAAATCCACAATCTCAGAAAATTAGAATATTACATACAATCAATAAAACAAGGATTGTACATAGAACACTATTGGACCTCTGAAAAGTATAAGCATGCATATGAACTCAGTATTTGGTTTGGGTCCCTTTTGCAGTAATTACTGCCTCAATGCATGGCATGGAAGCTATCAGCCTGTGGCACTGCTGAAGTGTTATGGAAGACCAGGATGCTTCAATAGCGGCCTTCAGCTCTTCTGTGATTTGTACTATTCGGTCTCATGTCTCTCATCTTTCTCTTGGCAATGCCCCCTAGATTCTCTATGGGGTTCAGGTCAGGCGAGTTTGCTGGCTAATCAAGCACAGTAATCCCACAGTCATTGAACCGGGTTTTGGAGCTTTTGGCAGTATGGGCAGGTACCAAATCCTGCTAGAAAATGAAGTCAGCATCCCCATAAAGCTCACCTGCAGAAGGAAGCATGAAGTGCTCCAAAATCTCCTGGTAGATGGCTGCATTGACCCTGGACTTAATGAAGCACAGTGGACCAACACCAGCAGATGACATGGCTTCCCAAATCAACACAGACTGTGGAAACTTCACACTGGACTTCAAGCATCTTGCAGTGTATGCCTCTCCATTCTTCCTCCAGACTCTGGGTCCTTGATTTCCAAATGAGATGCAAAAGTTGCTCTCATCAGAAAAGAGGACTTTGGACCACCGAGCAACTCTTTTTCTTTAGCCCCAGTAAGACGCTTCTGATGTTGTTTGTTTTTTCAGGAGCGGCTTGACAAGAGGAATATGACATTTGAAGCCCATGTCCAGGATCCGTCTGTGTATGGTGGCTCTTGATGCACTGATTTCAGCCTCAATCCACTCCTTGTGAAAGTCGACCCACCACTTTTGAACGGCCTTTTCCTGACAATCCTCTCCAGGCTGCGGTCATCCCTGCTGCTTGTACACCTTTTTCTTCCACACTTTTCCCTTCCACATAACTTTCTATTAATGTGCTTTGATACAGCACTTTGGGAACATCCAACTTCTTTTGCAATTACCTTTTGGGGCTTTCCCTCCTTATGGAGAGTGTCAATGATGGTTTTCTGCACAACTGTCAGGTCAGCAGTCTTTCCCATGATTGTGCTTCCTACTGAACCAGACTGAGAGACCATTTAAAGGCTCAGGAATCCTTTGCAGGTGTTATGGCTTAATTAGCTGATTAGAGTGGGACACTTGGATCCTAGAATATTGTCCTTTTCACAATATTCTAATTTTCTGAGATTGTGGATTTGGGGTTTTCATGAGCTGTAAGCCATGATCATCTCAATTATGACAAATCACGGCTTGAACTATCTTGCTTTGCATGTAATGAGTCTATCTCATATATTAGTTTCACCTCTTAAGTGGCATTACTGAAATAAATGAACTTTTAAACAATATTCTAATTTTTTGACTTTCACCTGTATTTGCTCTGGAGTCATGAGTTCTGGATTTTGGATGCATTCTATAAATTAGTCCATTTGTGATGCCTTGGCTGATTCAAAATTTGTTGACCTATAATGCAGCATATTACCCATTTAAAGGTTAATGACAATGAGCATTTTAGAAGTACATGGATTATTTTAAAAAACAGAAATCAATTTTAGATTTTTTTCAGGACATTAACAGTTGATATTTCTCCAAGAAACTACTAAGCAGACTCTGTTCACTATCCAAACTTCTCCAGGCAGTGATTTGAAGGAATTCCAGACTGATGAAGCTCCAACACCCTTTTTCGTTCAGTGCAAACTTAAAGTCAAGCAGCCAACAAAGTCAACTCCCATCGCATCATCCTAAAATCACATTCTGAAGAGGAACAATAAGGACTTGTGAGGAAAAATAATGTTTTTTTCCTTCCTTCCTTCCTTCCTTCCTTCCTTCCTTCCTTCCTTCCTTCCTTCCTTCCTTCCTTCCTTCCTTCCTTCCTTCCTTCCTTCCTTCCTTCCTTTCTTTCTTTCTTTCTTTCTTTCTTTCTTTCTTTCTTTCTTTCTTTCATTTTATTACAAATTTGAAAAAGAATACACAGAAAATACAACCCTTCCAAGTAATAAACAGTAACAAAAACAAAATGGGAGAAAATTGTAAATAAACTAAACAAATCATCTGTTGTATGTTTCAAATATTAAACATTATATAAAGATTACCATTTTAAAAAATGAATAATGTTCTACTGCTGATGTAGTGTATCATAAAATCTGTCCTGAAGGAAAATATATTGGATCATTTCTTGATTGGTAGAAAATATTGCCTTTCAAAAATGGATAAAATGTACATCTCCAGAACCCAGTTGTTAATATCCAGAATAGTAATACTTTTCAAATTTCTCAAAGCAGAAGTAACCTTTCTGATTAACAGGGACTACAAAATTAGTAAATTACCAGGGCTAAATGCCGATGCTGTTAATTAGCGCACTTGTCTTTTATTTAGCACAGGGCTGTGAGCACACACACCCAGTTTGCACAAACAGAAGCATTGCCATGTAGGGTGTCCTGCTTACACAGGGTGTTAGATTGGGGTGGATCAGTTCCCAGAGAGACACGAGACCATAGTGACTTTCAGCTCTTTATTTTTGTTCAGCTCAGTACAAGGAAACTGGAGCCGTGGCAACCCTTCATATAGGGATTGCTCCCAGCTCGGCGGCCAATGGCAGCGCTTTGAATCTCCCACGATCGGCTTGGCCAATCGCGGTAGATTCCCAGCGCTCCAATCACAGCCGCTGACTCAACCAATCTGGTTGCAGACCAATCAGGTGTCAGGTTTTGGAGTATGCTAATATAGCACACCCCTCCCCTCTTGGTTTTGTCTGGCAGTGCGTAGTGATGTAGCGGTGTAGGTAGGCGGGGCTTCATACCTGCCTAGTTGATCTGCGCGGTTCAGTTCCAGCGAGGTCCTCAACCGGTTTGGACGGACTCCTCGTCGCTCCGGTTCCCTGGGATGGAACTGCCTGGAAGGGTGAGCCGGGCCTTCTTTGGTAGCTCCCTCCTGGTCTACTTGGGCTGGTCGAGCTGCTGCTTTTGTTGTTCCCGCCTGGTCTCACCAGGCTGATTGAACTGGCTAGGCTGCTCCTTCCAGGTGAAGTCTCCTGAAGTTCCTGGTCAGTTGGTCCAGCATCTACCGGTGAGTAAGGCTGGTTTAATTGGGGTTGGTTTATTCTGAGTGGGGGGTGTTCTGTTTGCATTTTAGCGTTCCCTTTGCCTCTTTCTTTATTGTTTGACATTCCTCCCCCCTCTGATTTTTTGGTCGGATGTTTGGTTGCTGTTAGCGGCTATTCTTGACCTTAGCTGGTCGATGTGCCGCTTCCAGCTTCTTCCGTCGGTGGTTTGCAGTCGGTAAGACCGGGGGCCCATTATTTGGGTGATTGTTGCTGGTACCCAGATTGGGTCCCCTGTAAAGTTTTTAGCATAAACAGTATCTCCAATGTCCTGTATTTGCTGGAGGAATCCGGGGTTTTTTCCGG
The DNA here is from genome assembly GCA_033807585.1 of Hydrophis major. Classification (NCBI taxonomy): domain Eukaryota; kingdom Metazoa; phylum Chordata; class Lepidosauria; order Squamata; family Elapidae; genus Hydrophis; species Hydrophis major. The sequence goes on from CM066329.1 coordinate 215,167,311, forward strand.
GTTGTATGTGGGATGCATTCTGCCTAATGTGGATCTTAGCTTTCTGCCCATCAATAATTCTGCTGGGCTTTTGTTTGTGGTTGAGCTGGGTCTGATGTACTAGATAAAAAGCATTTTATTAATTTTGTCTTGGATGTTGCCAGTTTTGATTTTTTGAATTGTACTTTTTGTGTATTGAACCATGCGTTCCGCCCACCTGTTCGCCGCCAGATGAGCGGGCACGGTTAGTGCATGATTCCTGACCTACCAGGAATTGTTCGAATGCTAGTGTGGTAAACTGTGGCCCGTTATCTGACACTAGTACATCTGGCAGGCTGTGCGTAGCAAAGAGTTTGCTTAGTGTCTTGATGATGGCTTCTGTTGTCGTTGATTCCATGGTGCTTACCTCCAACCAGTTGGAGTAAGCATTGACAGTGATGAGGTAGATATGTCCCTTGGTTGGCCCCGCAAAGTCTATGTGGATTCTAGACCAGGGGCCCCTTGGAGTTTCCCATTCTCGGATCAGGGCAGAGGGGGGGTTTGGTCTAGTCTCCTGGCACCTCTTGCTTGTGGCTACACAGTTTTCAATTTGTTTGTCCATTCCTGGCCACCAGGCGTAACTCCTGGCCAGGCTTTTCATCTTAACCATCCCTGGGTGCCCCTCATGCAACATTCCCAACACCCTTTCCTGCAAAGTCTCTGGAATAACAACTCTGTCCCCCCCAAAGTATGCAGCCCTTTTGGGTAAAGAGTTCAGTTTGTCGGTTTCTGAAGGGTTTGAATTGTTTGTCTCTGTCCCCTTCAGGCCATCCTTTTCCCACCCAGCTCAAGATCCGCGCCAACCGCTTGTCTTTATTGGTTTCTCTGGCAATGTCTGGCACGGTCAGGAGTGAGTTGGGTAATGTTTCTATTTGCAGGGCTGTCGTTGTGGGTGCCGGGTCATCTTCCAGGTCTGGTAGTGGGGAACGGCTCAATGCGTCCGCGTGTGAGATGTCCTTGCCGGGTCAATGTGTCAGCTGGTAATTGTAGGTGGCAAGGAATTCGGACCACCTTGTAATCCTCGGTGATAGGATGTTTGGGGTGGCCTTATTCCCTGGCAGATCCCTAGCAGCGGCTTGTGGTCTGTGACGATGGTAAAAGTCCTACCGTAAAGGTACTCATGGAATCTTTTGACGCCGGCGACGACTGCTAGGGCCTCCTTGTCCAGCTGACTGTAATTCCTTTCCGGCTTGGACAGTGTCCTTGAAAAGAAAGCGATGGGTGCTTCCTTACCATCCGGCAGCGTATGGCTGAGGATGGTTCCGACTCTGAAAGGCAAGGTGTCACATGTCACTGTCAATGGCAGGGTCTCGCTATACTGGATGAGGACCGCATCGGATGTTAGTAGGTTTTTTGTGTTAGCGAAAGCGTTTTCCTCCTGATTCCCCCAGGTCCAGATAGCTGTTTTATCCAACAGCCTATACAACGGTTCCGCCACGGTTGCCTTCTGGGGCAGGAAAACATTGTAAAAGTTAATGAGCCCCAGGAAAGCTTGCAGTTTGGTTTTGTTTCTTGGTCTTGTGGCTTCCTTGATGGTTCTAAGTTTTTTTTCTGTAGGGTGGATCCCGTGTCTGTCTAGGAGGTACCCCAGAAATTGGACCCTTTCTGCCCTCAGTTGGCATTTCTCTTTCTTAACTTTAAGTCCCGAGTCTCTGAATTTCTTCAGTACCTCCCTTAGCCGGGCTTTCAATTGTTTCTCGTTTGTCGTGGCCACTAGTACATCATCAAAATAGGGCACCACCCCCTTTATGCCTTGAAGAAGCCTCTCCATTAGGCTCTGGAAGACCCCTGGCGCCACGCTGACTCCGAATTGGAGTTGGTTACAACGGAAGGCCCCTCGTTGGGTCACAATCATCTGGGCTTCAGCAGTTGTGCAATCGACCGGCAGTTGTTGGTAGGCTTGTGCCAGGTCGAGTTTCACGAAGACCCAGCCTCCCCCCAGTGAGTGCAGAAGGTGCTGTACCACTGGGATGGGGCATGCGCTTTGTTGGAGCGTGTAGTTAAGGGTGACCTTATAGTCCCCGCAGATTCTCATGGACCCATCTGGTTTGATGGGGGTGACTATAGGGGTCTCCCACCGGGCATAATCGATTGGCTCCAGTACCCCTTGTGCAGCTTGTCTAGTTGCTCATCTGTCTTAGGTTTGAGTGCAAATGGCACTCGTCGCTGCTTAAGGCGGATTGGGGCAATGCTTGGGTCTAGATTAAATGCAATTGGGGATCCCCGGTACTTGCCTAAACTGTCGTCGAAGACTTCCCTGAAATCCTTCATGAGCGCCACTTCCCAGTCTGCCTTGTCGATGTGGTGTATGCCGGTCACTTCGATGCCCAGGGGTGCGAACCACTGCAGTCCCAGAAGGCTTGGGCGGTCTCGGTTGACGATTGTTAGGGGCAACACCTCTGTACACCCCTTGAATGAAATTTTAAAGTGTCCTATTCAGACTACAGGGATGCGGTTTCCCTGGTATCCCTTGAGAGTTAGTTTCTGGTCTTCCAACTCGCGGCGGCGGATGGTGGGTGCCAGGTGCTTGATTGTGCACCAGGAAACCATGGAGAGGTAGGATCCGGAGTCCACCTCCATCTCGCATGGTTGGTCGTCGATGCCCACCGTCACGTGTACCTTTCTGGTGTCGATGGTGGACGAATGGCCGATGACAACCGTCTGGTGTGTCTCCTCCCTCTGCCTTGCTAAGTCGCTTGCTCTGGCCCTCTCGGCTCCAGCGGCTTTCCGTGTGGCGGTCTCTGGGCTTGGTGGAGGTGCCGTCTCACCGTCGGGGGCTGCCATCTCGTCATCGTGGGCTGTAGTTCCTTTTGTTCTGGCACACTTTGGCGATGTGCCCCCGCTTTTCGCAATGCCGGCAAATGGCCTCAAGGAAACGGCATTCCAAGCAGGGGTGATTGCCTCCGCAGCTGGCACATTGGAACCTCGACTTACGTCCCCTCGGTTCCTGCCGATCCCGTGCTGTCTGGAGCCGGTGGATCTCCTCCTCCTCGTCCTCAGTTTCCAAGGAGTCGATGTCGCCATGGTGGGTGGTGATGGTTTCCCGCTGGCCGGTCTCAGCGTGCTTCTCCGGTGTCGGGGTCATCTGGATGGCCGCTGGTCAGTCTGCTGTGTTTGTTTGCCGCATCCGGGCTGCCAATTTGCAGGTTGCCTTGGCGGCAGCAGCCTCAACAAAGGCATCAGTAAGGGAAATGTCGCCTTTTGCCATGAGCCGGCTTTGTAGGATGGGGTCCCTGAGTCCTAGGACATGGTCTCACAGGGCCTTGTCCAGGTCAGTGAAATCACACAGGCCTCCAAGATCCCTCAGCGCCGCCACAAAGTCGCTGAGCTCCTTGCCCTCGCGCTGGTCCCACCAGTAGAAGTCATGCCGCCGGATGAGGATGGGCACGGCAGGGGCATAGTGATTTTGTAGTTTGGGCTCGAGATCGGCCCAGTCCATCTCCTTGACGTCGGCCAGTTTGGCCAGGGCTTTGGCCATCTTGAACACTGCAGGCCCGCAGTATGTTAGGAATACGGCCCTTTTCTTCTGGCCGTTGGCATCCTTGAGGTTGCTGCATTCGAGGAACATTTGGAATCTATCGGTGTAAGATTCCCAATCCTCAGCAGCAGGGTTGAAGGGTGCGGGTGGTGAGGTACTGCCGGCCATGCTGTCTGTCGTGCTGTGCTGCTTCGCCACGTGCTCGGTTGGTCTCTTGTCTCACAATCCCACCTTTGTCACCAGTGTTAGATCGGGGTGGATCAGTTCCCAGAGAGACACGAGACCATAGTGACTTTCAGCTCTTTATTTTTGTTCAGCTCAGTACAAGGAAACTGGAGCCGCGGCAACCCTTCATATCGGGATTGCTCCCAGCTCGGCGGCCAATGGCAGCGCTTTGAATCTCCCATGATCAGCTTGGCCAATCACAGTAGATTCCCAGCGCTCCAATCACAGCCGCTGAGTCAACCAATCTGGTTGCGATCCGTGCAGACCGATCAGGTGTCAGGTTTTGGAGTATGCTAATATAACACACAGGGGGTTGGACTAGATGACCTACTAAGTCCCTTCCAACTCTGACTATCTGTAAAATCTGTATGATCTGTATACCTCCAGCTAGTTTAATCCAATCATGCCAGAGATTCTTTACAAGTTCTGTTTCCAACTAACATATAGCCCTTCCAGCCCCAGCTTGGCACTGGTAAGCGCAAGAAAGAGGAAAAGGGTGAACATTGGAAGAATGGACAAGAGGGTCACCATTGCTGAGGGAGAGGATTTTCTTTAGGTCAGTTTTCTGAGCCTGTTTCCTAAATCTACTTGTGATGTGTCTTCCTGTTGCAGATGGTGAAAAGCAGAGGTGTCAGGTGAGATGATAGGCTAGCTTTCTTATTGGCCATGTCCGACTCATTGCGACCCCCATGGACAATGTCCCTCCAGGCCTTTCTGTCCTCTACCATCTTCTGGAGTCCATTTGAGCTCATGCCTACTGCTTCAGTGACTCCATCCAGCTTAGGGACCTTTAAAATCTAGAGGCTGTCCCAGGGGTGGGATACGATAGGGTTAACTACCGGTTTGGGATTTACAAGCTTCCCTGCACGCTGGAGCCGCGTGTCTCTAAATCAGCAGCAGCAGTCTGCGTTCAGAGAAGCAGCCTTTGAAACAGCCCTCTTTACCTGGTTTTTTAACAGCAGCTGTGCCTCGTTCAGCAGCTGAAGTTGAAAAAATCAGGAAATAAAGATCAGGTAAGAGCCCGGATGGGCAGTTGAGCAAAAACATCAGCAGACATAGAACCAGTTCTATGTCTGCTGCTCTTCAGAGCTACCAGTTCTACAGAGGTGGCAGAACTGGTAGAAACCCACCCCTGGGCTGCCCTTTCTGGTCTTCAAAGATGGAGCAACTGCTCAATTTTTCCTAAAGAGACTGGGGTGGAAGAAGTAGGCCATGAGGAATTCTGAAGAAGTAGGCCATGAGGAGTTATAGGTCAGGGATGGTTATGCTGGGCTGCTTCCAAGCAATTAAAAGGTGTCTTCTGGAAGCTGAACAGAAATTAGTAGGAAGTCCATAGAATCCAAGGTCCAGAAAAGGATTTTTTTTATTGCACACTGACTAAGGGATTTATCCCATCCACAGACCAACATCCACTCAAGCAAGCTCTGATTGGAGGAAAATTTAGACCTTGATTTCTGAAGAGCCACCTATGTACCAGGGGAAGGGGAACAGAGGCAGTAACTTCTGTCTTCCTGAAGACACCTCAATCGCAGAGACCACATCTACTTTGCCATTGTGTACAGACAACATACAAATCTTAAATTCCATTTGGATGTGGAATGCTATTAATGGGATATAAAATAGGAATTTGTAAAGAAATTTGTAAATCTCCATGAAATTCAGGAAGTGTCTTCCTTGAGCTGTGCTTGATATTCAACAGCATCATTTTGTTTTTGCTGTGTGGGTATGGGTGTATGTGTACACATAAATGAAATAAAATAAATAGTAAAACAAAATAAAAAAACAAAAGTAAAATAAAATACATAATGGTACATGGAACCATAATGGTACAATAAAATAAAATACATAATGGTAATGGCCAACTTTGGTTGGGTTTCAAAACTAACCCAGGCTGTGCCAAGAAAACCATAAGTTTGTGCCTGTGTCGTCACTACACTCAAGGGCATCTTTATTTTTTCCACCTTGAAAATGTAATACTGTATGCAGCTTTCAATGTGCAGAAGCCCTGATTAAACGATAGTATGTTTTGGGGACCATAGGCCAGGTTAGGCAAAACATGAGTTTGTTGATGGAAAAACAGTTGGAGAAGATAATTGGTGGTGGGTTTTTCTCCCCAGCCTTTGGAAACTGTCTTCAGTTTCCTCTCTTCTCTTTCCTGCTTTTCAGTACAATTCTCTTCTTTGGTGGAGCGTTTTTGCCATGCTATTTACAGAAGCCAGTGATAAATCCACTGTGATTCCCCAAGCACAGAACGATAAATAACCCCCTAGCTCATTAAGCCCAGCGATCACACGGCGGCACTCGCAAGATGAAGTGCAGGAGATGGGGTGCCAATAGCAACCCCGTACCGCCTGTCCTTCCTCCGCCAAAGGGGTACAAAGTAGGTGAAATGCCCAACACATTGAAGCAGATTTTCTGCAGAAGGTCTCAGCCTAAGCCTTTGCATCAACATTCAGTGCATTTAAAAAGAACAGGGCCACTAGTCTATTCTAGCCTGGCATTGTGTCTATTATCTGGAAATTAGACATTGTCACTTCCCTGTTTGCCACCTCCTCCTCCTCCTCCTCCTCTCCCTTCTAGTACTGATGGTGTGTGCGTGCGCGTGTTCACGTGCGTGAGTTTTGTGTGTGTGTGTGTGTATCTAGTGATTAAAGTAATTGGTGAAATAATTGGCTAGAAATCAGGAGACCGTGAGTTCTAGTCCTGCCTTAGGCATGAAGCCAGCTGAGCAACCTTGGACCAGTCATGCGGTCTCAGTTTAAGAAGAGAAGTGTAATAGCTTTCTTGAATGGGTCAAAGTAGGCCTGATAAGGATGACTAATATATATTTTAATAAACTGAACTGAATCACTATTCCAAACATAGCCCTAGATCAATTGTCTAGTTTGGGTAATTCTTTTTTTTTTTTAAAGTGATTTTATTGAAGTCTGACATTCATGCTGATAAGCAAGAAAAGAGATGTAATATTTAGTTGTGTGTGGTGAATGGCCTGGTTTTTAGAAGAGGTTCCTTTGCATCATCAACTTGCATGATTCTACGGTTTAAGCATGCATTAGCTCCACTGAGCAATAGGAGCAATCCAGTGGTCTACATCAACCTAAAAATAAGACCAACCTAAAATCAGCCCCATTGCTGATCCCTATTTTGATACAGGAACAATGCTGGTAAACGTGCTGGGCTTGTTTCCTGTATACAAGACACGTTCAAGGAAATGATTTATGAATTCCGCCAATGTTACTGCCCTCAACTCCCATCAAACCAGTGGGAAAGCATCCATTAATCATTAAGGAGAGGAGGATAGGGATGGGGCCAAGGGAAAGGTGAGGTTTCATTCAAGACTGACCAGAAGATCATATCCAGAGATTGGAGAGAATCCACCTTTACAGAATAACAGGGCTGGAAGTTCTTCTAGTTCAACCCACTGCTCAACCAGGAGACCCTATACAATTTGAGACAAGTGGCTGTCCAGACTCTTAAAAACTTCCAGTATTGGAGCATCCACAATTTCTGAAGGCAAGCTGTTCCACCATTAATTGTTCTCTCTGTTAGGAAATTTCTCCTTAATTCCAGGTTGCTCCTCTCCAGTGGTGGGATTCAACCAGTCCGCACCAGTTCATGAGGACCAGTTGTTAACTTTCTGAGCAGTTTGGAAGAAATCATTAGGGCAGAGAACCGGTTGTTAAATTATTTGAATCCCACCACTGCTTCTCTTCTTGATTCGTTTCCATCTATTACTTCTTTCCTGGCCTTCTGGTGCTTTGGAGAATAGCTTGAACCCCTCTTCTTTGTGGCAGCCCTTCCAATACTGGAACACTGCCATAATGTCACCCCTCGTTCTTCTTTTCACTGTATTTTTAATTAATATTAAATGCTGATCCCAACCTCAAGGAGTCAAGTATCTCTATCAGTGGCCGAAAAGTTGTTAAATAGCCTGCCAGGTTGAAATCCTCAACAAAATCTGTGTCAGGATAAGAGGGAAAAATGCTATTTGAAAACTGCAACAGTTCAAAATGACTTGTGGCCACCTCTAGGATGGACTAGGGACCAGGTGAAGGTGAAAGTGAAACCAGGGAATGTTTTTACTGCACTGGGGCGCAAATAAGAAAAGCCTCAATGTCAAGGAGATAGACTAGGTTAGCATTTTAAACAACACTTACGAAAGAACACAATTGACACTTAGAAAGGTTACACTGCTAGGAAAACATTGCAAAAATGTGAGAACATGTTTCTCTTTTTTAAAAAATATGTTCTTTTTTTTAAACTGTCAATAAACATATTAAAAAAACAAAAAAAAAATAAACAAAAAACAAAAGAACACTTGGAATTCTGAAATTTATCATTAGGATGGAACTCTGCAATGCAGTGGGGATTTTGGAGAAGAGGACAAGAGAAGGACAACCTTTTACAAGAAATGTCCGGCTGTCCATTAGCTCAAGAGTCTGAAAGAGCAAGATGGCCCTCTGTTATTCCTTCACTACATTTTTTTAAAATTTTATTGGTTTTTAAAAACAAACATAAACAAACAAAACATAAAAACATCAAGCTATCTTCCATAAGTGTACATACAGTGTGCCGGTTGGTTTACAAATTGTTTTGTGTTTCCATTTCAAATTTCCATTACATATTTTTAAAGTGATTTGGGAGAATGTCTCCTTCCTATTTGCTCAGAATGGGAGACTTTTTGTTTTGTTTTCCATGATACTAGTATAAACTGTTAATTAAAATAATAGAGACTCTCTGGCTCCGGGTTTTGCTTATCTTCTCTATCTAGAATTCCTTCCTCTCATTCAGAGGTTATAGAATTCAGCTTTTCTTGGCACCGAGATTTGCATGGCAGAGTTGGGGGGGGGGGGTTGTTGTCAGATATGTGTGTCATTCCTTTAGCATGGAATATACACAATTCTGCTCCCGTGAAAGTTCTGGCAGCAGCAAGAGGGTTTTATAGAAGCTCTGAGTAATGGTAACAAGGAACCAAGGAATCAATGCTATCGAGGTGGAAATCTTTGCAGGAAATAAATGCCGTTCAGGGGTGTCCTCCATGAGTGACTTAGCAGCTTCCAGCCCAGAGATCTTTTGCACAGCAAAATATTAACAAGGAGAAAGTCCAGGAATGAACATAGGCACATGGCTGAGTGTGCTACCAACTGTGGTTGAGATAGATCAGCGTCTTTTGACACAGATATCTGCCTCGACAATGATCTGCTTGCCACTCTTGAGACAGGGAGAATAGTGAACTGGGAAAAGTCCTGGTAGGAATGTCATTGACAAGTAACATTTTTGGGGGATGTCTGTTTACTTACATGTCAAACAGAGGATCAGACAAGCATTTGGATAGAAACCACTGGCAGCATCAATTCCTCCCAAAGCAAACAACATATGTTTTTGGTTGCTGTTCTGCACCCACACCTCCTTTACCAGCCATCTCTAACATTCTACCAGCACTGGTAGCCTTCTTTTCCAGAGCTAATAACAGCATGGGGGACAAAGAGTTACTATATTATGGTTAATTCTCCTTTCCTGGTTCTGATTCTGCCAACTTCACCCGATGGCTGATGTTTGAAAGTCCACGTCCAAACACTCCCAGAGTTTTATGTACTTCCAACTTTCTAGCTGTAGTCTTCAAAAAGTTGACAACAAATTGCAGGGTATTAATGGTTTGCACATTCCACATCTTGTCTCTCAAAAGCAGATTTTCCCAGGGCAGCTTATATGATGCTGAAAGAATGAAATAAAATTTTGGACAGTGGAAATCCACCATAAAAAGGAATACTTCAAATAGAACGTAAATAACCTTGGAGATCTTCTAATCTATCATTTCCACCAGCTGTAATGGCACAGTGGATGGAATGCAGTACTGCAAGCTAACCCTGCCGACTGCCAGCAATTTGATCCTGAACGGCTGAAGGTTGACTCATCCTTCCATCCTTCCAAGGTGGGTAAAATGAGGAGCCAGATTGTTGGGGGCAATAGGATGACTCTGTAAACGGCTTAGAGAGGGCTGTAAAGCACTATAAAGCGGTATATAAGTCTAAGTTCTATTGCTATTGCTCCATAGCAATGAAACAATAATGAAAACAGAAGTCTAACTAAATACAGTATTTCTAAGCAGGAAATGCATCTAAAATTAAGTTGTTATATTAATTAATTAATATATCCTGCTTGGAATAGGAAACACATAAAAACCTAGTATGGGAAGACAAATCAGAAAAGCATTTCAGAGGATTGAGGAGGGGTGCTACATCTGAAAAGAACTGCTCCCAGGCAGCCACCACATGACTTCCAAAAACCCAAAGCACTTCTAAACAGGATCTTTGGATATGGGTAAAAATATATGGGAAAAGACATTCCTTAAGAAATAATTATTAGTGTGATGGAAAAAGGGAGTTGTATAAATAGGAAATAGATAATTGGTTAATCGGTTTTATGCAACTGAGCGTGCATTTAATCATATCAACATTCATTCTGCTTACTTGTCCTGACTACTTATGATCAGCTCTCTGGCCCCGCATCCCAAGACAGGAATCTCTCAGCCCAGGAAAAGGTTGCCATCTCTGGTTTAAAACATAAACATTCTGGGTTTATGATGGTTTTGTTAAAGGGAGAGATGTCTAAAAGTCCAGCATAAGGGTTTTTAAAGCAAATTTTTATTCCTAGGTTTATGCAACATTGTGAAAATGGAATATCAAGGATATCTTTTCAGTTCCTCTGTTCAACCTACACCCTTGTTAATTCCCAAGGTCTCCTATCATGACATCATTTAGCCTTTCAGTCCATTTCTGTCTTCAACTTGCATTACTAAAGACCATTTCCTGGCTGCCATATAGAACAAACACAATCAGAGGTCCCACCCAACTCAGCTGGCAAGTAAGCTCCATAATTCAAAATATGAGTTTAGCCAACAAGAGCCTTTCAACAAACCTCAGAAAATTGCTACCATCAAGTCAGCAAAATTATTAAGGCATCTCTTGTGTTGAGGGGCATTAAAATAGTGGAAAATGGAAAGTAAATTGGGATTGACCAGATCTCTGATTGCAGTAAATCCGTGATGGAATTCTCATGCAGAAAAATCTCTACTGAAATGATGCAGTCATTGGAAAAGGCTTACTGAAAGTATGTAAGGATGCCTGAAAAATATGTGAGCCAACACGACTTCTGACTATTCGAACTGCTAGATGCAGATCAAAATTCAAGATGTTGCAAATCATCTCATCAAGAGCTGAATCACCTCCTTGTCTCCATGAATTTGTACTTGTTCCACAAGCTTTGCTGAGATAGTTGAGCAAGATACCTCACAGAGACCTAAGATAGTACCCATTGTATATTTCGTGGGATTCAATTAATAATTGAATTCATTCCTCAGCCACCATTTTGCAACTAGCTCTGGCTGATACTCCTCAATGTTTCTTCAGTTAAAAAAAGGGAGGATCTCACCTGCTTACTATTGCTTTGAGGTATTTGAATAAACATTTTTCCCAATCCAAATTTAATGACATACTTGACATAGAATCTCATGAAATATCATGTCGTGCAGTACAAAAAGTTTAGCCAAGGCTCAAATTCTGTTGCATTTCAAACTCTTGCTTTCTCAAGACAGAGACTGTTTTGCAATTCCAATAGCACTTAGATTTATATACCACTTCACAGTGCTTTACAGCTCTCTCTAAGTGGTTTACAAAGTCAGTCTCTTGCCCTAACAATCTGGGTCTTCATTTTACTGACCTCAGAAAGATGGAAGGCTGAGTCAACCTTGGTTGTCAACCTTTAGTTATTGTAAATTCCAAAACTGAGATGGAAACCACTTTGTGGGAATTCTCAATCCCCTGCCACAGTTGTTGACTTTTGAGAAAATGATAGGCTTGGAGATTACATGTGTGACCTTTCTGCCTGTCTCAGGGACACAGATCTCAGCGCCCTGTATTCACAATGCCTAAGTAGAGACCTGCTCGATTTCTACCACCTTCTTCTCCCACTTATGATCAAGTCAATAGGGATATTGCCTTGATCCATCTTAACCTTAAAGCCATAAGGATTTATCATCAGCTAATTCTGTAAAGCAAACCATTCTTCAATCCCTATAATTGTATTCATATCTGAGCATTTATTTCCTTCTCTCTTTTTTTTAGTGCAAAGGATCTTACCTTTTACGTGATATTAAATTTGAGGGAATGGGACAAGCTAAAACCAAGGGAAGAATAAATCTTTTCCGATCCCAAAGCTGGGTGACCATGTGGACCACAAAGTAAAACCTATCAATATAGGGAGGGGGGGTTCCCCCCCAAAGGAAATTATATTGGAGGTGCACGTCCACTCCGCCCATCCTGTCTGGAGTCATGGCAGTTGCTGAAAACAATACCACTTCCAGGCAGTGCCCCATGCATACCAGTTCATTATATTGCCTGTCGGCCATCGTGATGCAGGGCCAGCCACTTGCACAGGGGATTTATGACAGTGGCAACAGCAGGGAGTAAATCATGAACATGTTGTGATAAATCACATATTGCAGACAAGCACGGTGGGGACACAAGTGATCGCTGTGTCCTAACCAGCTGGCTGCTGCCTTTACATTCCCACCAATCATCTTGCTTGCTTAGGAGAGGGCAGAGCTGCAGCATCAAGGAAGGCAATAGAAATCTATAGATTTCAAGAAGATTGAGAGCTTCATGTAGAATCCAAATTTACACAGCAACTATTCAGCGTTGTTACTCCATTGGTGTTGGTTACGAAGGATTTGATGGGACGGCAATGCCCGGGGCACTGAAAGTATACACTTTATGTTTTAGGAATATGTAAGAAAAAAAAATTGAATATAGCTATAGTGTAGAGACAGATGCTAATTATAGGATTTCGGGCATACATACAAACTTGGGAGAAAAAAATAATAGTTGTAATAGTTGAAGTAGAAAAAGACAACCAACAGAGATTTTCCTCCCTGGAAATAGAAAAAAGATCTGTCTTTATATAATATATGAAAAAAATGTATCATGGTTTGATAAAAGGCTGGATTTAGAAAGGAAAAGAAACAGAGAAGTTCAATACTGTACCAAATTTGTGCTTGTTTACCTGGATGTTTGGCATTGCCATAAATAGATATGACGATATGCAAGGAGGAGCAATTGGAGGGCAAGACAAGGGATTTGGTCTTGGGTGTCATTTGAGATAGTGAAATGGATTTCCTTGCTCTACCTTCTGTAATGTTACAGCCCTCCACATCTATTTGCCTGGCCACCTCATTTGACAATGATGACAGAAGGTCTAGAGGAGTTATGATCAACCCAGGCGCCTCCAGGTGTGTTACAAGACAAATTCCCAAAATCATTCTGGAGTATTTAGGTGGCCACCAGATTCACATGGTTAATAGCAATAGCAATAGCACTTAGACTTATATACCACTTCACACTGCTTTACATTCCCTTTTTGAGTGGTTTACAGAGTCAGCCTATTGTTGTCCCCAACTATCTGGGTCCTTATTTTCCTGACCTTGGAAGGATGAAAGGCTGAGTCAACCTTGGGCTGGTCAGAATCGAACTCCTGGCAGTGAGCTGAGGTAGCCAGCAATACTACATTCTAACCACTGCACCATCATGGCTTTTAACCTAAAGTTAAACAGATCTAACCTGTTAACCTAAACAGAGTATTTCAGAAATCTGTGTAAGATACTGTTGGTCACGCTAGTTTGATGGAATATCTTTCTTCGCACACCCTGCCAAGCTGGGATACACATTCTGGATAATTATTGTTTAAACCTTTGCAGGGTTTAGGGGCAGGATATATATATATGTGTGTGTGTGTGTGTCTGTGTGTGTGTGTGTGTGTATACACACACACAAACACACACACCGAAAAAAGGGATCTTAAAAATCAAAAAGCATCCTGTACGTGTGCCAATACAATGAAAATACTTCTCTAGTTGTTGAGGTACAAAAAACAGTATGTTGGCTTGCAAATTGTCTCTAGATTAAAGATCCTAGCTTGCATGGATAGCCTCAACATTCTCAGGATAAAACTGGCTTTTAGTACCAGTAGTGCTTGTGACATACTGGACCAGATGTGCTCAAATTCATAGCCCCTATCCTTAATGCTGCATGTGGCATAGATATAACAAGCCTTTACCTTCTCTTATTAAAAAGCACTATGTGGACCCTTGATTGACCAAAGCCATAGTAGATAGTGATTGACATTATGGGCCATTCTTACTGGTCAGCCTGAGTCAAAGAGCTATGAATAGAAGCATCTCTGTACCAAAACCTCTGGACTTGAGTAGATCCATAGGACTATTCGTGAAAGGAGGTTCAAGGCAAGGAGAATGAATCCTCGCAGCCAATTTCAGCATCTTGTTGTTAGCCACGAAGTTGTGTCTGACCCATTGTGACCCCATGGACAACATTCCTCCAGGCCTTCCTGTCCTCTACCATGCCCCAGAGTGCATTTAAGCTCACACTGATTGATTCAGTGACTCCATCAGCCACCTCATTCTCTGTCATCCCCTCCTTCTTTTGCCCTCAATCGTTCCCAGCATTAGGCTCTTCTCCAGTGAGTCCTTCCTTCTCATTAGGTGGCCAAAGTATTTGACTTTCATCTTCAGGATCTGGCCTTCTAAAGAACAGTTAAGGTTGATCCCCTCTAAGACTGACTGGTTTGATCGCCTTGCAGTCCAAGGGACTTGCAGGAATCTTCTCCAGCACCATAGTTCAAAGGCCTCAATTCTTTGGTGCTCAGCCTTTCTTATGATCCAACTTTCACAGCCATACATTCAGATTTAGGCTGGAAAGAGGTGAGATAGAAGTGATAACAACAACAAGATGCTGAGAGGTGATACCAGCTACCACAGACTAACAGCTCCCCTCCATGCCTTTAGAAATGGTTTCATCTGCAGGAAATTCTATATTTGTGGATAATCTACTTCTTGATAAAACAAAAAACAAAAACCAATGAATTGCAGAAGAGAAATATTAGATTTTTTTTTTTAAAAAAAGGGTTTCCATCTCTTTCAGCTGTTTTAAAAGCAGTCATTCTTATGACACTATGTGAAAAAAACAGATGCTGAATCACTTAGCTTAGTTTTTTTTCTTGCACTAGTAACAATGATAAATATACTTTTTATCTGGGAATAAAACTCTGTGGGCAATGGGCACTTAATATGCTAAAAACTGTGTTCTTTTATATACTGATATTCCAAAGATCTACTTTGTACTTATTCAATCATTTCTATTTAAAAATTGTTATCTGTTCTCCTTCACTTTCCTTTCAATTATGATCTACTCTTTCAGCTAATAATAAAGTTCTCGGTTTTCTCCTGTCTGCTATTTCTTTTCTTTTACATCTTGAAGCACATTTAAGAAAATTGTTTCCAGATCTTATAAATATCTCATGAAGATAATAATCTGATGAGATTAACTCCTTCCCTCTAAACCTTTTTTTCTCCTTTTGAAGACATGCATTTAATCTCTGCGGTGCTACTGTCCACATTTTATTGCCTGGTAATTGGTTATTAACAGACCCTAAATGTCATGCATGCAACATTTTAGGAGTATTCTCTTTTAATTGCAGGAAACCACTTTTATATCTAATTTTTGTTATCTGGTATGAACATTTAGTCCTTAACAAAGTAAAGGGTTGTTCCAGTTTCAGGAATGTCTTGAGTACCTTGTAGAGATAAAGATAAAGATAAATTTATTGTCATTGTACTCAGAACCTGAGAACAACGAAATAAGGTGCTCTTTTACAACATACAACTGAACAACACCAAAATAACTGCAGTTCTTCAAGGCTTGGGAGGAAGGGTTTATAAAAAGAAAATAATATAATATTACAATTATTACATTGTAATATGGGCTTTTCACATTCATGTTGAAGAAGGTAGATCTTTAAACTGATATTAGGCAATTCTTAGATTTTACCAATCTCTTGCTAAATTGGCCCAGGAGTCTTCGAGAGTCAGCTCTCTCCACAATCTATTTTGATGAGCATCCAGAGGGATCAAAATATCAGTTTTGTATTTGTAACACTGTGAAGAATTGTGTGTGCCTACTGCAAGGTGAGGAATCCCTCCATTTAGGAAATAATAGGGCCTAACAATACTTCTGTCTGTTATCGCGAGGTTTATGCTTATTCTTCCTCTACTAAAAGACATGTTTTTTGTGAGCTGCAGCTCATGAAAGCTTCTGCCTTTCAACAAATTTGTGAGTCAGCAAAAGTGCTAAGAGATTCCTAATTTTGTTACCATAGACTAACACGGTCCTTCTTTTACAATATCTTCCTCTTCCCAGTAACTCTTGATCATGTTACTTTACAAATGAAAATTAATATATGGACCGTTGCCATAACACTTTTTTTTTTCAAGTACAGAAGTTTATTGGGATGGGATGGGATGTTTGAAGCATCTTCTGACATCCCTGCCTGGAGATGGCTATATATTTTGAAACAATCTGTGTTCTTACTTTCCAGAATTATTGTTTGTTTCTCTCTCCACATTAGCAAGACCGTTGTCAAAATACTTGTGAGGACCTTCTGAGTTTGAGGAGTCCAGCCTCTCTAAATTTTGCAAACAAAATCTCATTATAATAACTATTATTATACTAGTAAACATCATTTTTTCTAAAAGTAAAAAAAAACAACCAAATTTGAAAACATGAAGCATTTTATATAGGGTATGCTATTAAAACCTGTGAGTACATTAACTGCAATCATTTCTAAAACAATAACATAGTTCGACACTGGTGTCTCCTTGAGAAGAGCATTATAAAGGTCTTTGCATCTTTGTTTTTAAATGTCACAACAAAAATGAATTTGCATTTCCTAATTTTCAACAGTCAAATTCTTGGCAGAATAAATGTAAACATAATTTGTGCACTAATTCATTAATGGAAACAAATATAATCATGCAAAGGAAAGAAAAACTGAATCTAAATACATTTCTACTTATTCATTGATTTAAACAGATGTTTGGTTGCACTATGCGTAGACCTTGATACCAATAGTTCATTCAAAATTTGGACTATATACGTTTTCTAGTAAGAACATCACCATGCTTCATTTAGGAGGCTTGGGACAAACTTCAATCCTGATCAATACAGACCATATTAAAATCAACTTGTCATATTAAACACAACCATTCTATTACTGGAAGTCTTCTCTAAAAGTTAATACATTTACTGTTATGTTCAATCTGCCAGATTGTGACTCTTTTCTTGTACTTGAAAAATCCAGTAAACAGATTAACTTTAAGTTAACAGAAAGTTTAAATTTCTATTGGCTTCCGGTTTGAGTTCCTTCGGCGAAAGACAGAAATCTGTGATCGTGCGCAGTTTTGGTCTGGGCTCACCTCTGGAGCGCCCCGAGCTGGCTGGTTTCAGGGCTAAGCTACCCCGTAGAGTTGGTGAAGAGGGGGGAAACTGCCAGCAGGGTTGAGGAGAGCCGCATCTCTCCTCCTCAGCTGGCCATTACTCTCTTTCCTGAAGGCGGTTGCAGCAGTGGTCAGAAATGGCCACCTCAAAGAAGAATTCAACCAGAGAAGAATGTGCAGGAGGAAGATAAGAAGTGAAAGTTTTGGCTGACCGGGTTAAATTGCAAAAACAACAACTAAGGTACCCTGGAATTTAAACTTACAAAAAAATAACATCGCTCCCAAAGAAGAGTCGGAAGCAGCGAAGGAAAGGGAAAAGGGAAAGGTTTGGGGTTTTTTCTTCTTCTCTCCCTTTCCCTATACTGACAACTAAGAGACTTAAATAAGAAATCGGAAAAATCCGCTTTGATATCAACAGGCAATTAAGCTGAAAATAAAACAAAATGTCAAAGGGATAATAAAGATTTCTGGACATTAAAATTTTTTTTCATAAGCAGGAAGGGAGAGAAAAAGAATAAAAGGGCAGGATCTGGAAAGAGGTAGGAGACTGCCTGGAATTAAAAAGAATCTACAGTAAAACTTCAACAAGACTTCTAAAAGATACATTTTAACTGAAACTTTGTAACTAAACAGTAGAACCCCAGGAAGAGAAAGTGAAAAAAAAGAGCAAAAAGAAACAGCTTGCATGTATTTGGATTACTCGGTAATCTTTGGATTCTTGGTTATTGCATTTGAATGACTAAAATTAATCAGGTGGTTTTTTAAAAATTTATACAATGGCACTACTTCTGGATGACTTGAAAATGGAACTTAAAAAGTATAAAGAAGATGCACAAGAAGGGAGAGGTTCTTTTGGCTTCATTTTTCAATTCTTAGAAATGGAGATTTGGAACTATGAGAAACAACAAGAAACATGTGCAAAACAAGAAGACTGGGACAAAGAAGAAGCCATCTTTAATGAACAAGTAATTCTATGTGGGGAAGAAAAAGGAAAGGGGGGAAAGAGAATGAAGAATTTAAGACTTAAAAAAACAACCAAAGAAAAGAAAAATAATTCAAAAAATAAATATAATATTGGAAAGCAACAGAAGAGGGGAATACAGAAGAGAGAAATAGAGGTAGAGAGACAAGGGGGTAAAAAGGGGAGAGAGAAGAAGAGAGTGAAGAAGAAAAGGAAAAGAAGTTACAAAGGACCGGAAAAAGATATAGAGAAACAGGACCTATTTAGAGATAATGGGTGAAAATTTAACTGAAAAAGGGATTCTGTAAAGGTACATAAGATTGTATTGTTATATTAGTAATAGAAATAACTTTAGAAAATTGGAAACAATGTATGACTAAAATGAGGGATAAAATAGTGTAATTTAGTGAAATGTTTGTTAATAAAATAAGTGAAATAAAATAAATGAGAAAATTTAATTAGGAAGGAACGGGAACATTTTAATTAGTTAATGTTTTATAAAATATAAGTGATGGGGGGGGAATTAATTATGGAAAGCTTATAATTGTTCCCAAAGAAGTATGATATTTAATTGAAAAGTAATGTTAAAAAGTTAAGATTTTAATGAATGTTAACATTAATGATAGAATTGAATTGGAATGTAATGTGTTGTTTTAATTACATGTATTTATAATTTTTTCTTTTTTTAAGAATATAGTGTGTATTTTAAGAATGTACCAAGCAGAATCCGAATGGAAGTTATGTATTATATTGAATGTTATAACTTTAGGGTATATATTGAAGCCTAAACAAAGAGTTAAATGGATAAACTTAAAAGATATAAAGGCGTCATACTCCAATCATAACTACAGGAGAAACTTTGTTTAATGAGAAAAGATAATAGATAATTGAAACAGAACAGACAAAAAATATAAATATAATGATTTGAATTGAGACAAGATAATTAAAATAAAATTGAGAAAATTAAAAGAGGGGAGAAGCTATGCAGAAAATGTAAAACAGTAATAAGATATGGAATAGAACATAAAAATGAGCATGAAATTGAATTTGTGTCTGTACGAAGAAATGTAACCCGGGATTATGCTACTTTGAAAAAAGATGTTTTATTTGTATTTTTTTTGTGAAAACTCAAATAAAATTTACAAAAAAAAAAAAAGTTTAAATTTCTACTAAGGCTATATTTGTATTGCATTGTCTATTTCTGAATAGAAGGTATGCATATATATGATGTACATTTCTCATAATATTGCTACATGAAAATTACAATATATACTTTGCTGAAGGATAAGAATATACTGAAAAGTATTCCCTTCAGCTTTAATCAATTGTTGTGCCCTTGAATTGGGGAAACAGATTCAAGTCCTCCCTCCACCATGAATTCATTGGGTGAATTCAAGCCAGTCACCATTTCTCAAGCTAGAATATTCAACATAGGGGTTGAGTTGGTTAGAGAGGCAGGATTGCTGCATGCCTTGAGTTCCTATAGCAAAGGCAGGATATAACGGTAAAGTATTTTTTAAAAGGACGCAGCACAGAGGTGGTATTCAGCAGGTTCTGACCAGTTCTGGAGAACCAGTAGCGGAAATTTTGAGTAGTTCAGAGAACCAGCAAATCCCACCTCTGACTGGAGATTTTACAGTCTCCTTCCCCTGCCACGCCCACCAAGCCACCCCCACAGAACCGGTAGTTTAAAAAAATTGAATCCCACCACTGACACAGCAGCTTCATCTGCAAAAATCAATCAGGGAAGGCAGACTTTGGTGTTTCAAAGTATAGCAACTGAAGTCTATTTGGTGAGGCAACATCTAAATCAGTTTCCCCAAAAGCCCGGCTTTGAGATGAATAACAAGGAAATTTAATCAGATTCCAAACTTAGCTCAAGCTGACTACCTCCCCCAGAAGGGACCAAAGCAACATCAAAGCACTTGCTAACCCTCTGTCTCTTCTTCCAGAGGACAATTGTGGGCGATGCTGCTTCACTCACTTCCCCTTGTCTGCCTCCCTCTCTCTCTCTCTCTCTCTTCCCCTGTAACCGACATGCCCCGTTTACAGGGAAGTCTGCGCTGTTCCCTAACGAGGTGCATTTTTCTTTCTGCCGGATTGTTAATTAGCTCAATGATCCTTGCAGATGTCTTCCTTGGGTTTATCAATCTCCTCTTGTGTCCCCGTCCCAGCTGAGGAACTGGTTAGGAGGTGAAAGGCAGATCTCTGGGCAGGATGGATGTTTATCACCTCAAGATCAAACCTGGAGAACCATAACACAAAGCTGAAGTAAGAATGGTGGCCATCTGAAGAAATATACGCCTCTATATAATGGGTACATATGGTGGTGGTTGTTTTTTTTTTTTTTTTAATGGAAAGTCTTTATAATACTGGTAGTTATTAATACACTTTAAAGAGTCAGTGAGTTGTGATGGCTAAAGTGCTAGAGCAGAGGTCTCCATACTTGGCAACTTTAAGACTTGTGGACTTCAATTCCCAGAATTCTAGGAGTTGAAGTCCACAAGTCTTAAAGTTACCAAGTTTGGGGGCCCCTGTGCTAGAGGTTTGGGGTTCTGCTCCTCTCTTAGGCATAGAAGCCAGCTGAGTGATCTTGAGCCAGTCCCTCCCTCTCAGCCCTAACTGACATCAGTCTCAGTAACAACCGGCCTAAAAACAAATCTCCTTGTCACTTCATGCATTGTTTCCTTTGCTATGTGAACTATGGCAAGCACAGTGCAAAACAAATGGATTCCCAACTCCAGCAGCACAAACCCCGAGAATAGCCATGATCCTGGTTTTTAGCAGCTTATCTAAGAATATCTTTTACTGATTTATTGAGCTACAATGGCCAGAGCATGCTGGTGGTCCACAATTCCATAGGGAGGAAGGGAGCATTAAATAAAGGAAATACATTTAGGCCTCAGTGTCAAAGGCTGATGCTGAAATTATATAAGGGGATTTTTCCTCAGAGCTTCCCCTGCAAGCCACTCCAGGTCTGAATAAGTAAATTAGAACAGCACCAAGCTCGTCTGCATAACTGCCAGCCACAAATATTTCCTTATCCTTAGCAAATGTAAAATACACACACTGCTTATTCAGTGGAAGGCAATCACCTCAATTTGATGCCCTGTGGATGTGCTGAGATTACAAATTCCAGGCTAGCTGAGGTAATCCCAGGAATCAGTCACTCCTAAAGTGACCTGTGCTTGATAAGCTAAGCGCCCGCTGGGTGCTTCCTTTTCTCTTCTAGATTTGACAGAAGTTGAATTACATTTGGCAGGGGCCCAAATCTCAATCATCTTCTTCAAATAAAGATAAACATGCTAGAATGATTAGGTGGGGAGATTTCAGTGATAGGAGAAGATGTGATCAAGCTGTAACTGAAGGCCTGCTCTTGGTATGGCAACATGTGCAGCCAAAAAAGTACTTGTTACATTTTTCCTTCATTTTGCTTTGGTCTTGTGTATCCATAATAGCCATAATAGCCAATGCCACCTGCTCCCTCACATTAGCCTTTTATGAGGGGGCAGGCCACCACTAGTGTAAGCAGGTGAGAAGGCCTTGTCTTCTCACAAAAATGGTTGCCTTCCTCCCAATCACAAGAGAGAAATAAAGCAGCAGCAGCATCTTTGGCACCATCATGGGGGGAAGTCTTCATTTTACACTGCAAATTTATAAAATCCATGGGGGCAATTTAATTTCTACCCAATCAAGTACAAATCCCCACTTGGCTGGGGAAGCTTCCAGGGCAATCTGTTGATGATCCCACCATCTCTTCTATAGAGCTATTTGGACCAGGAGGGCAAATGGGAAGAGAAAGATAAGGGGGAGCCTTTTTACACCTGTCCCCTAGTCTGTTTCTCACTTGGCCTAACGTTAGTCCAGTGAATCTCCTCACCTGGCCTCTCATGACTGTGGGGATGCTGCAACAGTTGTAAGTGTGAAAAATGGTGAAAAGTCACTTTTTTCAGTGCCACTGTAACTTTGAATGGTCATTCCACACAAGCAAAGTACCAGCAAAGGAGGGGGAAAAAACCCCAGAGAAGTTCCTGAGACAGGAAGTCTAGTCCTGCCAAGAATGTAATAAGGCTCAATGGAGAGGCAGTTTCTGTAAGCAACACCAGAATGTTTCCTTCCTGCCTTCCTTACAGGATTAGGCCGGTAATTTCTTCTAACAACTGGTTCTTCGAACTTCTTAGAATGTTAACAACCGGTTCTAGTGAAAAAGTGTGAACTGGTAGAATCCCACCCCTGCTTATATGCTATTTGTTGAATTGATCCTATGTGTGGTTAAAGTTTAGTACAATTTTTGGCAATTGCCACTAATTGTGTTACAATTAGTAGAATCATGCATTTTATGTAATTTTACCACGTTTTAGAAGTTTTATTAATTATCACAAGTTTATGTATTTTGTTGTGTTCTCTGGCCCAAAAGCTATAATAAAAGTTTGAGCTAGAAGATATAAACTGCAAGTAAAAATATAGCAGAGTTACATGCAGTAGAGTAGACATATATTTCAATATAGTAATATACACATGATATACTTAGATTTTTAATGTTCTTTCTGTCTTTCTCTTCTGTGAAACAGTCTCATCTTGTGGGCTTCATAATCAATCTTTCCTTCTAATAAAGTGAATGTGTGTAGCAGACACTGATAGCTAGGCTGAGGATCTATGACAGGGGTGTCAAGACCATTTTTTTTACCTGGATGGGACTGTTGCCGTTTAATTACTCAGGATTGTCTTAGCATTCTGCACATGCATAGAAAAACATCCTCTAATGCAGTGGTCGTAAACCGGTGGGCCAAGGACCACTGGTGGTCCACAAGAAACGTTTGGTGGTCCGCAGAGAAACGTCCCCCCCCCAAGCACTTCCCCCCAAAGCAATTAATCCAGGCTGTGTGGGAACACAAGGTTGCACCACCCACATGGCCTGCCCACCTGCTGGCCTCACCCTTCGGCCGAGCGCAAACGTTACCTTGAGTAGAGCCACGTGAGCTGGAACTAGAAGGTAAGACCAACAGTGAGGGAGGGAAATCCGCCCTGGGGTGGCTTGCTGACGTTGGTAGGAAAGTCAGTCCCATATTCCAGAGCTGCAGTAGTTATAAGACTGGCCCTTTCGTCATCCCAAAACAGCTCCTCTGGGCCATGGCAGGCTGGTACATCCGGGTGGAGGAGCAGCTGCTCCGGGATGACCAAAGGGCCAGTCCTGTGACTACTGCAGCTCTGGAATATGGGACTGGCTTTCCCACCAACATCAGCAAGCCACCATCAGTCAAAATTCATATTAGTGGTCTGCGGGATTTAAAATTATGAGTTTGGTGGTCCCTGAGGTCCAACAGATGGCGACCCCGGCTCTAACAGAGTTGTTGTGGGAATGAAACAAAAAATAGGCCCCTGGACTACCAAAGAAGCAGCAGTTTGCAGAAACAACAGTTCTGGGTACTGTTGAGGCTACTTCCAAATATGTGATCCTGGAAATCAGATCCTCCTCCTTTCTACTCACATAAAAAGTTGAAATTTTAGTCATAACTCTGCATAAGTGTAATGGTTAAACTCTTGGTTAGCTTATGGTATATGGAGAGGCTGCTAATATGGTAGAAAATTATACTTATAAGCCGAAGGAAAGATGGTTTGACATAAATTGATTGTCATGGAGCAGGAAAGCATTAGATAGAAGATAAGTTCCAAATTGAATACTAGGAAAGGGCTGTTGTCCTCTGGAACAAACCCTGCAATTATACAAGGCAATATAAGATTTGGCAGACCCAACGCAGAGTTAGTGGGAGGGAGAAGGGAGGGTAGACCGTATCTGCTCAAACTGAAATCATCTGGTGTGCTAGCATTTTGCATATTAATTAGTATTGTGGTAGAACGATCTTCAAAAGTTTTGCAAAGAATCAAAAGCAGTGCATTTGCTCGCCACAAAATTACTGCCAGAATTGCTGAGTGCACAAAACACAGGATAGCAGCAGATTCTACTTTTCAGGCTGACAATTTCCATCATTGTGGGATGTTGGTGGGATTGTTATGCATTTAAATGTTATTTAATTGGGTTGACGAGTAGCTGCAGGCCAGCGCACCAGCCGGAACGCTGGAAGCTGCATACGGGTAATCAAAATTTGCAAAGAGCTGGCGGCAGCAGGCAGCTTCTCATTGCTTCTAGCAAGTGGATTTATTGAGACAGACAAGCCTTGTGAGTTAATTTCCCTCTTCCCCTTCTCTGATGATGCTTTCTCCCCTGCTTGATGGAAGCGCTCAGAGACCTACACAATGTTTGTGCAAATAATGTACATGCAACGCTCCTCCATCTATCACCAAGAAATATTACTAATATTTAGCATTTATATAATGTTTGAGAGTGACCTTGTGAGGAAGCTACCAGCCCACAGCCACTTTGATTAGCCCACCTGCCCCTTCTCATCCGGCTTTATACAAATTCATGCCTAGCTCACCTAGAGGCAATTATTACTCACCACAGGTGAATGGCTATTTATTCAACTACTGCGGAACTTCTCAAGTGCTTTACAGCTATTTTCTTAATTATCACAACAACAGTCCCATCTTGGTTTAATTATACACATAGTGCAGAGTATGGCTTGAAGTCGGCCTCCAACATGAATGGGGCTTCCTGAGGCCATCTACACAATTCCTCATAGATGTGAGATTCTACCTGGATTTTTCTTAGTTCAAAGGGCAGTTTTACAGATTATCCAATGTCACCTCTGATATGACATAAGAAGGTGTGTTTACTTGACCTAGCTTCCCCTTGTAATCCTCACGATCTCATGAGGCAGGGTTAAATTGAGAGGTACGGATTGACCCCAGGTCACTACATTTAATGGTAGAATTTATTTAAAATCCAGTATAATAACCACTACACCCCAAATAACTGCAATGTTTATAAGGAACTGTAAAAGGGTTTACTAAATGATAATTGGCAACTGATAATGGCTATGTTATATCTATCTACCCATCTATCTATCTATCTATCTATCTATCTATCTATCTATCTATCTATCTACCTATCTATCTATCTGTTATGCCCTTGATGGAGACTGACTCTGAGGGAGAGGAGGAACAGCCAACAGGGAGTAGAAGTGGAAAAGTGGCTCCAGAGGTGGTGGAGGAGGCTGGGGAAGGGCAGAAGCCGGCTGAGCAGTCAGAGAAGGACCCAGGCCCATCCTTTATCCATCCTAGGGCATGCAGGGAGGAGAGGAGAAGGGAGAAATGTAGTCTACTCGGGAGAAGAGGGCCAAGATCCTCTTCGTGGGTTGCAGGTGTGAGATCTGCATAAGAGTTTGGACCTGCATGCTAACAAACACTGGAGACAAAATAGTGTTTTATTCCTAAAGGAGGTTTATCTTGGTTGGCATTCTTCCAATGGACTGTCCCTGGTTATCTTCCTGAAGTTGGTAATTATTTATCCTGGTCTGTCGTGGAACTTTATTCAGTGTGGTTTGTTTTTGGTTTTTGCTTCGTTATCTAGTCTTTGAATTTGAACTGTGTTTCTTTCATTTGGAATGTCATTTTGAAAATAGTTTTATCTTCAACTGTGAACAATTAAACAGTGAAGCCAAGTTGAAGGCATTAAAGGACCTTTATTTATGTTTTGGTTTTTGTTATATTTCTGATTTACACTCTGGGTCATCACTCTATCATCTATCTATCTATCTATCTATCTATCTATCTATCTATCTATCTATCTATCTCTATCTCTATCTCTATCTCTATCTCTATCTCTTTCTATCTATCTTTATCTCTATCTATCTCTATTTATATCTATCTATCTCTATCTATCTCTATTTATCTCTATCTATCTCCATCTCTCTCTCTCTCTCTCTTTATCTCTCTCTATCTATCTATCTATCTATCTATCTATCTCTATCTATCTCTATCTCTTTCTATCTATCTTTATCTCTATCTATCTATCTCTATTTATATCTATCTATCTATCTCTATTTATCTCTATCTATCTCCATCTCTCTCTCTCTTTATCTATCTATCTATCTCTATTTCTATCTATCTATCTATCTATCTATCTATCTATCTATCTATCTATCTATCTATCTATCTATCTATCTCTATCTCTATCTCTATCTCTTTCTATCTATCTTTATCACTATCTATCTATCTCTATTTATATCTATCTATCTATCTCTATCTATCTCTATTTATCTCTATCTATCTCCATCTCTCTCTCTCTTTATCTATCTATCTATCTATCTATCTATCTATCTATCTATCTATCTATCTATCTATCTATCTCTATCTCTATCTCTTTCTATCTATCTTTATCACTATCTCTCTATCTCTATTTATATCTATCTATCTATCTCTATCTATCTCTATTTATCTCTATCTATCTCCATCTCTCTCTCTCTCTCTCTCTCTCTCTCTCTCTCTCTCTCTCTCTCTCTCTCTCTATCTATCTATCTATCTATCTGTCTATCTATCTAGATCTATATCATCTATCCTATCTCTTCTCTCTCTCTCTTGGTCTGTCTCAGATCCTGTGAGAGAGACACCTAAATGCTAAGTACCCATTAATGACCACTGAAAAAGGGGTCAGGATGTTAGATGAACCTGTTTTGTAAGGATTATAGTATAAATTATTTTGGTTGGCCTCAGATGTATTGTGTTTATTTCTGTTTCCATTTTGAGTTAATTTTGTGTCTCCCCTTTTTTAACCTGAGGTTAGTTGTCCAGAGTTATAGCATGCAAGTTGGAAGGCCATATAAATCAGAGAAATGAATGAATAAATAAAAGGAGATCAGCTTGCATATTCTAATTGACAGCTACCAAGATTTATAGAGAAAATCAATACAAACCACCATGGGGGAGCAAATGATGATAGAGTGACCGATGTGCCTCTCAGTCTGCTTGTTCAGGGGTCACAACTGATAGGCAATGTCAAGAATTCCTTCTTATGGCTTGTCATTATTAAATGGGGCTTGGTCTGTTCAGCAAACAGCTCTTCGGACAGGCCACCTTTAAATACAGGACTATCTTCCTTGCAGAATTATATAAAGCCATTCTTATGGAAAGCAGCAGCTAATGGCAAGAACTGCCCTTCTTGCCTTTTTCAAACCAGTGCCTGGAAATCCTATTGCCAAATGAGAAAGTAATGGTGAATGGGATACACATCTAATTACAAATGTATATTCAGCCCTCCTTTTATTATAATAATAATTATAGCAGCAGCAGCAGCAACAACAACAATAATAATAACAATGACAACAATAACGATAACAGTTGTTGATGTCCGAGGACAGCAGAATAGAAGAGAAAGAACTGGAGAAGATAACAAAATGCAAAGACCTACAAATAGTAATGGAAAGACGATGGCAAAGGCAAGCAAGGGTAGTAGTAATCGTAGTAGGCACTTTGGGTGCAGTCCCAAAACAATTGGAGCACCACTTTGAACACCATAGGCATTGACAAATTTGCCATCAGTCAACTGCAGAAGGCAGCTTTACTTGGAACAGCTTCCATCCTGCGGCGATATCTGCAACACCATCAAACATCAAAATTTGCCTATCCCAGGTCCTTGATAAGGACTCGATAGGTAGACAAAAATGCCAAACTCAGTCTGAACATCTGGCTGACTGTGCGATTAATAGTAGTAGTAGTAGTAATAGTAATAGTAGTAGTAGTAGTAGTAGTAGTAATAATAATAATAATAATAATAATAATAATAATAATAATAATAATAATAATAATAATGAAATCCTACTTTTATAAAGCTAAAGTGAAGAAAAAGAAGACAGGAAAACCCCCACAAAGGTGGAAGCAAAATTGAATTGTAGAAAATAGAAGTCATGACCTTGGTCAGATGGTGGCATTGTTGCCATCATCAGCTTGAGAAGCACCGCAAATGGGACGGGCATCTTTGCCTCCAGAGCCCTAAACAGCCCTTATTTTTTCAGCTCCATGGCCTCCTCTGTCCGCTCATCAGATTTATGAGATAGTCCAGACAAGAAGCCACAGTGAGGTCAGAAGAAAAAGAGAATATTTGCAGGTCAGGGTTTAACTATGGAATCATTGGTGCTCACTGAACTTGGTTGTTTTCTTGCAAACATTTCATTACCAAACTATGTAACATCCCCCAGAAATACTATGTAGGTATGTATGTATGTATGTATTAGAATTTGATCCCACTTTTATCACTTTGAATGAGTAACTGAAGCCAGAGAATATACACACTGGTAATATTCGTTCCTCCTCCAATTTCCCCCACAACAATGTGAGGTTAGGTGGACTGAGAGAAAGCATCTAATCAGCTTTTGTGTCTAAGATAGGACTAGAATTCACAGTCTCCTGGTTTCTAGGCCGACCCCTTAAACACTACACCAAACTGATTCTTAATTACCATATAAGGTTACATGAACAAAATCCCACAAGTTCAAAAATACCCCTACCCTCCTCTCCTGGAAACTTGGGTGGGGGGGAGGCTTCTCTTCTGAGCTGTTTCCTCTAATCTTCCTCTTTCTGACTCAAATTTTGTTTGTCAGACCATTGACCAGGCTGTGGCCCCTCCTCTGTCACCCAAGCTCCCACCCACATACCAGTGCAATGCAGTAACACGCTTCCAAAAACTGATAAGTAGTTTCCTACCATCCTCATGTAACAAGTGAAAATTGTACTATAAACTCTCTAAACTGAACCCAGGGAAAGAAAAAGGAAACCCTAGCTACTGCCTCCATAGGGAACAAAAGGGAAAAGACCATTCCTGTCTTTCATGGTGCAACCTCTCCCAAATTGGCATAATTGTGTCACGTGTGGTTGGCCTGACCCAAAACTTTGAGAGGTGCATTGTTGGCTTGAGCTCTGAGCTTGGCGATTTGCTTGCAAACGTTGTGTTCCCCATTCAAGGATTGTGGATTATGCTTGTCTAATATTCAAGGACATTTCTTTGAGAGGTGGCCCTGACACTAAAAAAAAAAAAACCCACTCACTCTTCCATTACCATCTTGACTAATGATTGCCTATGTTCTTAAAACAAGCTACAAGTTCATCTTGGGCATATGCTAGCATTCACTGAGATGGTTTATGTGATAAATAAATGTTACAACCATGCTGTCATAAAATTGGTCCCTGGGTGTGCTCTACATGCACAAGATACAGCATCCTGTTGAAGCCAAACAAGTTTGAGTTTTGCCAGTGTCTAGATGGCAATAAATATGTACAGACAGTCCTTGACTTATAATCAACAATTGAGCCCAACATTTCTGTCCATCTACCTTTTTTATAATGACTATTTTTCCAAACTATCTGTATCGGGTTGTGATCTGCCCATGTGTTAGCCAAAATCTTCATGTCCTGAATCTCTTTGTATAGCTCGCTATTTACCCAGGCCATATCTATTGTGGACCATGATTTGTGTGGGCTGGAGTGGAATGTGAACTGTGATATTCCTGAGTTCCTTTTTCTCCACTAATTCTAATTCTTCGACGATCTCTATAAATTTCTTAGGCAATGTATTCCATTTCTTATATTGTCTTTGTTCACAAGCATAATCTTGTCTATTATCTGTTGTTGCATTATAGTCTCCAATAATACAAATTCTTGGGTTTCCAAATTCTATTAGTTTTTCATATAAGCTTTTGTAAAATTCACTCTGGTTTTTGTTAGGGGCATATATCCCCACTAATAATGTTTTTGTTTTTTTGTTTTTGCATTACCACCTCTACCATTACTATTCTTCCCAATTCATCTTTATAAATTAATTCTGAGGCTATATCTTCTTTTGTATATATTACTACCCCTCTTTTTTTCTCTTCCGCCAATGTTGCATACATTTTCCCCAACACGGTTGTTAAGTGACTCTCGCTTTCCCATTGACTTTGCTTTTCAGAAGGTCACAAAAAGTGATGACATGACCCCGGGAGAGTGCAATTGTCATAAATACGAACCAGTTGCCAGACATCCGAATTTTGATCATGTGATCATGAGGATGCTGTAATGGTTGTAAGTAATGGTCACAAGTCACTTTTATAATGCTGTTGTAACTTCGAATGGCCATTAAATGAATGGTTGTAATTCAAGGGCTACCCATATATCACAGATATATGGCAAGGTAAATTCCTTAAAGGTTTAATGGCATGCCTTTTAACATGATATAGAGGGATGTCACTGGAATATATGATCTGGAGGGGAAATGTCATGTGTTAAAGGCCGATGGAACACCCCTAACATAAATAGGGTGGGCATGTACTAAGCGGTCTACCAAGCAGAAACATGTCTTTAGCATTTGAGAGGCATGAGCCCATCGTTGATTGCATGACATCATTAACTGAGCCTTGGAAATGCAATGCTATTTTGTGTATCTTTTGCTATTGGAATTGTTCCTATGAAATAAGGAAATTTCACCACAGCCTGAAAAATGATGCTCTCAAAATACGAATACGAATACCTTTATTGTCACTATCCACGTGTACAACTTGCATCATACGCATACACAGTGAGATTAAGCGACTCGTCGTTCAGTACAACCATACATGTTAAAAAGAGAATGTGCATAAAAATATCTAAAAATATCTAAAACAACAAAGAAGAATAAAATGAGTAAAATTACCAGCTTATTGCACTTAATTTGTGCCTATTCACAGTAGGAGTTATTGCACTTGTCAGCCAGCACAGTAATAGTCATGATATATTGCACAAAAATTTCCCAATTGTCCCAAAGTATTATTTACAATATGTTTGACAGGACTTAAAGTCAGTGCATATGTAAGTTCAGAGTAGTTATAGCTTTGGGAAAAAAACTGTTTTGAAGACGATTTGTCCTTGACCTGATGCACCTATAGCGCCTCCCCGAGGGCAACAGGTCAAACAGTCCGTTACCAGGATGGAAACTGTCTTTTATGATGTTCACAGCTCTACTAAGACAGCGTGAGGAATAGATGTCTGACAGGGAGGAAAGAGGGCAGCCAATGATCTTCTGAGCTGTTTTGACTATCCTCTGTAGTCTCTCCCTGTCTGCCATAGTACAATGACCATACCACACTGTAATGCAGTATGTCAACAGGCTTTCAATGGACGCACGATAGAAGGTAATCAGCAGGCTGGAGGCCAGATTGTGCTTCCTGAGCACTCGCAGGAAGTGGAGTCTCTGCTGAGCCTTCTTAATAACTGCCGTGGTGTTTTCCGTCCAGGAGATCTTATCAACAATAGTAACACCCAAAAACCGGAAAGTATGGACCCTCTCCACCTGCTCTCCATTAATGTAAAGGGGAGCCAGGTCAGTGTTGTGCCTCCTAAAGTCCACAATGAGTTCCTTAGTTTTCTTGGTGTTCAGAGCTAAAACAGCCCAC